>JARVJO010000001.1:8645845-8696826 GCA_031762555.1 Cynodonichthys magdalenae
ATTTACTGCAAAATTGATATATTGTTTGGTGTATATTCATTCACTCCGAGTTAGCCACGTATCACGTAAATAACACACATTTCTTTCACCTCTATCCCTGCCATCTGTAGTTCTTGTTGTTCCCGTCTACATTTATGAACCGGGTCTTCTTGATAAAGCAACCTCTTCGTCGAAGCCCATTGACGCCACGTTACCAACCATATTGATTCATCCGTTAGATTATTTTTGGCTACATGGGCATTTGGACTTTCTCTGTTGTGCTTTCCTTTTTTTTTTTTTGTAAGCATGACTCAAAAGGATCTATAATAATCATATTCCACCTGTGTCACTGTGCTCACTCGTCCATTACGATACACTATCCTTACTTAAGCCGGAGAATTTCCCCTCTCTCTTTGGCTTTATCCAATCGTACCTTAATTGTGCTGTTAGAGGAGCAGAATCTAATTCTGAAAACAGCATCTACTTGCTTACCCTCCCTGCTATCTGTCCTACCATTCTCCAGTCTCCACACATACATACACACACACACACACAAACAGTGCTCGTCGGCAACTCCCTGAAAGCAAACAGGCCTTTTGCTGGAGGAGCCAGATAGGAGTTGGTTGGTTCCCACCAATTCTTTATCTGAGCCAGCGCTGCACATCAATAACATAAACACTACCACCCTCCCTCCCTCCGTCCTGTCACCAAACACCCACGCTTCCCTTTTTTTTTCTGTTTTTTCCACTTTTAATCTTTTAAAACAAAATGCCAAAGCCCCCAAAGAGAAACGGAGTTAAATTGAGAAGGTGGAAAACCATTTTGTTTAATTGTAGTTACTTATTTCATTTTCAGTGGCTGTGCTGATTGCTTTGAAACATCCAAATAATGACTTTTTTTTTTAACTAACTGCAAAGGTGGACAGATGTAAACGAGTTGCTTTGGACATCAAATGCCTCCTGAACGCAACTTCAATAGTTTTTCTTTTTTAAGTTTGGATTTTGTAGAAAGATTATAAACATTAAACATTCTAACTGTTTCAGGCAGGTTTTTTACACAACTTTGGTTTGGAGGCATAGTTTAAGTTAGCTAGATTAATGAGCTATTGGCTAGTCTGAGTGCTGCCATCTTGAAGTAATTTTCTACTATTTATTTTGACAAAATATGGATAATTCTAGAGGAAGTACCACATATGGAAGTGCTAAAGCTAGCTGCTGCTGCCTTTAGTTGTGATTACAAAATACATATTTTTTTGTAAATAACTGTAGTCTTGGTTTTTGTCACAGTCAGCATGTTAGTTAGTCCTGTTATATTGTTCAATGAGTTATTTACAACAAGTGAGCCTATAACTATTCATAACCTTTTCTTCAGAACTGCAAATCAAAGGAGCTGAACTCACTCTTTAAATTTGATTGCAGAGTGGTAAGGCTGCTGCTTTTGTTGGGTTTGTGTGATTGTTGCCTTGAGTTTACCGTTTCTGTGGATGAACTGTGATAACGGCACGTATCCATCCTTGAATTCAGGTTGTTTGATCTTTTTATCTTCTTACACATGAGATAGTAACAGTTGGAGGAGTTTGCTGACATGCCAACACTGGGAAAAAAAATAAATTCAAGTTTTAGTCATTACCAGCTACTGTCTGTAGCGTTCGCAAATCTCATGAACTAGTAGATGTATTTTAAACAAAACTCTTAGGTTAGCACAGCTCCAATGGTTGTGAAAATATAAACCCTGATGTCAAATACACGTAAAAAAAAAACTCAGTTGGGCTAATTGTTGAAAAAGGCTAAATTTGTGGACATATTTTTGCAAGACTTTAAAAGCAAGCATCATGCCACTTAAAGGTCTTGCTCCAACTCTACTGAATCAATAGTGCAGGCAAAATGGTGCTCTAATCAACATTCCATTATTTCTATTTGCATATTTGATCCAGGATTTGTTCAATGGATTATACATATTACCTGCATGATGTTTAATTGCCTTTTTAATAGACTCTGTGATTAAACAAGGAAGTTGGGCTTTGGCTGGCGAGAGAGACAAAACAGTGAAAGGAGGAGAGGGAGGAGGAAAAAGTGCCGGATCTTATTAGAACAAGTTTCTTGCATCCTCTGGAAGATTGTATGAAGGTGCGAGACTGAAATAAAGTAAAGATCTGTCTCATGATAGAGGCAGCAGTGGCTGTTCAAAATTCATTCATTTGCCTGGTATTTGTTTAAGGAGATTGAAGAGGAGGCTGCTTGTTCCTGTCACAGTGGAGTTTTATATCTTATCATGTTTTGACAGATGAGAGGTGTGAGGCGCCGGGGTGCACACTCGTGTTGTGCGGAAGCACTGTGGGTGTGCAGATGAATGGAAATTTGACTAAAAGGCAAAGTTTGGTGTATTTTTTGTTTATTTTTTATTTATTTTTTTGTGGGGGGTGACTTTTGAGGGATGTCAACATTTAATTCTAAAGCAGATTTGAAGAAAGCAAAAATGGGCAAAGTAGGAAATGAAACATTTGTAATCGGTAAATTAGCAGTAAATAAGAAATGCAATACAACAAAATGCAGTAAATATGAATTAATTGAGCTTGCATGAATAAAGCTGAGCGGTTCTCCTCAACCTGAACTAAAAGAGCTTCAGAAGAAATTGGTTTAAAGCTAGACCATCCAAATTCATGACCACTTCTGTCCAGTCTTTGTTGAACTCTTAGGTCAGATCTTTCGAAGGATGCAGCCCCTGAATTTTGACACAGCCTATGTGTGTATGTGAAATACCATGATACTCCATAGAAAAACACCAACTAATGCACAAAGTAGGCTGGTTGTTCTGTAAATCAAAGCCAAGCTGCATTTTGATGAAAGGTTTGTTTAAGTCTGTTTTCACTACATAAATACTCATTGTCATCCATCATGTACAATATCCTAACAGGGTGAAACAAAAAATAAAAAAGAACAACATTTCTTTGAGGTCACCGTCTCCTACAGTTAGCAGCCAGTCACCTGCTCTCATTAATAAGGAAATTAATGTTGCATTCCGTTTCAATTAACCTTCCCTGGCTACAGGAACAAGACCGGGAGGGAGGCTCGGCACCCGCCGAGGTCAAAGTAATTGAATCAGAGGTACAGCAATCCAGAGGCCAAAGAGTTACAGCAGTGACTTCGGGGGCAACGGTTAACCTGCCATTAAGGTGGAGGTCGAGGCTGCCGTGTGTCATGTTACATTGTTGTGTTTTAGAGACACGGCAGTCATCATCAGAGAGATCGGCTGTTTGTGGCAAAGGCAACTGTTACACTCAACTACTGGTTGAAATGAATTTCCGTAAGTTAATGAGCTAGTCTGAGCATTAAAAAGACAGAATGAACATAAAACATTGGTGTCGATAACATAGGATCTCCACATACTGCTTCCGAGCTGCTGAAATCTGCTCTCATTGTTGTCATTGTGTGACAAAATTTGTCATTTTGTTCACAGTTTTGAGTCTTCCACCCCTTCTTGACACAACTCGCCGAAATAACTTTTAACCCCCCTCTCCATAAGAAATGATGATGTGATTGGTCAGAAGTTTGTGGGTGAAAGCACTCGGACGCTGCATTAACTACTCACTTCCAGAATCGGACTGAAGCAGACATCTATAAAGATAGTCAACTGGTTAAAAACTTATGTTGGAAATAAAACAGACGTACACAGAAAAAATGTGAACTGTGACCGATTTGTGGCCAAAGTAATGGCGGATATTGGGAGATTTTTTTGTTTTCGTAGTGTAGTCTCCAGCGGTAAGAAACCCTGTGAAGTGACTTATACTCCTGTGAGAGGGGTTTACCAGGAGCTCAGGGCAGTTTGTCTCAGGGGCTATGAAAGGTGTGGGTGAAAACAAACATCAAACATGAAACAACCATGTGACCACATGTTGACTGCTTGGCTTCGTATCGAGTTTACTGGGCCCTATAGACACCCAGTATCTTAAGAACTTCTTCCATTTGAACACAAGTTGGAAACAAAAAAAAAACAAAGTAAGTCAAATATATATAATCGTTATACATATTACAGGGTTGTTTCTGCTGTCATTTTGTGTACAGTAGCTGAGAACTAGAGGTTGACCGTTATATTTCTTTTGCCAATGTTGTTTGGATCACTTGACCTAATGACGAACAGTCTTATTGCACTAGCATCCCAATATATTTTAGATAATGTTTTCTTCCAACTTTAGTTATTTCTAACCCTAAGGGTCTTTTTTTAAATTCCAACATGACTATACTTCAATGAACAAAGCAAAGACTATAAAGACATGGTTTGATGGGCTTGTTGTGGAAGAAATTCACTAGCCCCCATATAGCCCTGACCTCAACACCATTGAGCACCTTTGGGATGAACTGGACCAGAGATTACAAGGCAGAAATACTCATCCAAAATCAGTGCCTGACCTCATAAATGCTGTACAGAATGAATGAGCCCAAAGCCCCACAGGAGTGTTCCAAAAGCTTGTGAAAAGCCTTCCAAGAAGAGTGGAAGCTGTTTTAGCTGCAAAAGTAGAGTCGACTTTATATAGTCCTTGTTGGCGTGATGAACATATATATATTAAATACTTATTTTTTACATTGTGTATTTTATCATTATATATACAGTATACAGTATTGTTGAATGATATGTCTTGTATTATATATATATGACATGATTTCATATTTTATTGTATATCATATTGTATTGTGTTGTATGATTTATTTAGTTTTGTATGTCTTGATGCTACCAAAATGCATTTCTTTCTTTCTTTTTTAGAGTCTTATAAGATTTTTCCACCTCACTGTTTCTGTTTCTTTTCTGGCATGTCTGTTGTGTAATGGTTGTCTGCTCCCTGACTGCGCTGGTGTGAGCATTGTCCAATAGTAAAACACACCTGGGTGTGTCCAGCCATCTGATGAATGACCCTGTGGCTGCCAGCCGGATCAATACAAGGAATGTGTGTGTTTGTGTGCGCGTGCACATCGGGGCATGTTGAGGGTGTGGGACAACAAGGCACATTCTGCTGAGCTGGAAATCCCATTAAATCCTCCCTACAGCACACACACACACACACACTCTTTCTTTTTTTTAGCTTTAACACACTATATCCTCTATTAGTAAATACACCCACTAGCTACCTATGTCTTTACTGACACACACCAGCCCACACAGAACACTTTTCAAAACTCACAGCGTCTCCCTTTGTTGAATGAGGCCTGTACTGTAGCAACTGAAGCAATGCAAAGCTGCCGCTCTCATCTCACTCCCTTAACACAACTCGGTGGAACCCTCAGATCTTCTGCTTTTTTTTGTCAAGAAAATGTCAAAATGCCTGTAATGCTGCTACTCGAGCAGCACAATATGTTTATTTGTGCGTGTTGCGGCATGGCAATATGGATACTGTGACTCATGTATCTCTGCAGGCATCCAGCAGGTTTGCTTGGCTACGTGTGGTTCTTGTGCATGCGTGTGTAGATCTTGGTGTGTTGCGCAAGCAGCCACCTTGCCACCCTTATGTCTAAGCAGAGAGCGTACACAACCTGTATTTGAAAATAATCTCTTTCTATCTGTCTTCCTGTGCTTACACACACACACACCCCCTCCCCTCTTGATCCCTCCTTTCCATCCTTGTTTCTTTTTCTGCCTAACACCTTCAATCCACCTGTTTCCCTCCATCCTGCTTTTGTGTATGGCTTTCTTTTGTTGATCTCACTTCAACTGTCATCTCTCTTCTCTTTTATCCCTCCCTCCCTCTGTCTCTCTTTCTCTCTCTCGCCTCATCCTAAACCCTCTAGTTTGACCTTCTATCTCTGACAGATCATGCATGTCCTCCAACGAAGCCAACGCACTGACAGATCAGCCTCAGTCTGATTCATCTGGGCAGAGGAATGAGGGCTGGGGTAGAGGGGGTATATAGACGGGGATAATCACCCTCATTAAGTCACGGCATTAAGGCTGAATCCCATTTCACCCTTATTTCTTACTTTTTAGCTCTACGTCTACATTTTGTGAAGGGGGAAAAGGTATTCAATCCATTTTGGGATGTTAAATGAAGCCAAAGGGGCGGGGATTTCTAGCTCTAAACATAAAACCAAATTGTCAAGGGTACAGTTTAAAGTTTGGTGTATTATGTTTACTGTTATTGTCAGTTATCCATAACCAGATGCTGGAGTGGATTCTCAGTTATCCAAGACTTTGTGATCTTATTAGGTTCAGTGAAAGGCAGTTGGACTCCTTTTTCAATTCTTGAAGAAGTTTAAACAGTTTGGAACTAAGAAAGCTCCTTGGATGAGAAAGAAGCTCCTTCAAGAATCAAAAAGAAGTCGATATGCCTTCAGTTAAACTTGTTTGAATAATTCTAACAACATTTAAAGGGGATATGTCATGCATTTAAGTTCTGCTTTTTCAAATTTAAATCATTCACATGGGGCCTATATAAAGTGAAATTGCAATGCTTTGGTCTGAATTCCTCTTTATTGTAACTCTAAGACCCCATTTTCACCCCTTTTCTGAAGTGTGTCTCAGATCAACTCATTTTGACGCTGTCTCTTTAAATCACAACAAACAAGGTGCTTCACACTAAACTAAATGACTAAATGTAAAGCAATTGTAAATCCCTCAGTTTGCTTTACTTGGTTTAGTGGAACCAGTTGACATAACTTGGTTAAATAAATTAAACACTTCATTTTTTAGAGTGCATAAACAACTCCTTTCATGATGAGTTCAGGTCATATTTAAATTTGTGGCGTGTAACAAGTAACATATTTTAAAGTAAAGAAGTAAAAGTATTTTTATGTTTTGAATGAAACAAAATTAAAATAGAAGTTATGATTTTAGAAAATACTTGGTTAAAATGTATTTAATTACATAATGAAGTAAATGTACTTTGTTACTATATACCTCTGCCCACAGCAAAATGCATTTAACTGCTAAAAATTAGATTTTCCATGATATGCCCCCTTTAAGACAACTGGACTATTTTTTTTTTTTTTTCGGAACATTCTTAGTTCTAAACTTGCCATTTAAAAAAATCGCCGACAGCTACTGTTCTTTTGACTTGAACTGGTATCGAACATCACAATGCAATATTTTTACTCCTGTTTGTGTCTTCGAATTAAGGATCTAGGAACTTTGTGTCTGAGCTGTCTTCTGTTTGCTAACAGGTGTTACGTTTGCACATTAGATTGAATTTCACATAAGTGGCAGATCAGTTGAGGAACATGACGTGGAGTTTGTGTGGGAGATGCTTAATGCAGTCTCTCACTTTCTGTAGAAATCACCCTTTTTTCCCCTTTGACATCAATGTTTAATTAAAGTTGGGCACATCTAGCCGACCCAAACGTGCTTCAAAATAACTCTTTATTAAAACCCCCAGATCCATAAAAATACAGGAGGGATGCATTCCAACCTTTCTCTGACACTTTATAATCCTGTGCATAATAACAGGCTATACGATAAAGGGTACTTAGAGACTGCAGTGTTCTTTACCTCCCACAGTTTGCAGAGGTATTGGATGAAGCAAACAACATGTTGGCAATTTTTTTAAAAGTTGATGATGGTGGCAAAAGAGGAAGCAGGTAATTTGCATAAATGCACACATAAATTTAACAACTTTTTAATGAGAGAAACACCAAGTTTCACAGAAAATGTTCACATTGGGAATGATATTCAGTTACTGTGATGATCTGTGGCAAATGCAAAAGTACAAAATCTGTTGTTTTTTTCAAGTCAACAAACCTGCATATTACCATGGAAAGCATGACTGTCCATACCAAATTTTAGCACCTTGATGTAAAACAATACAAACGTACCACGAGTCCATTGTGCACTTCTGCCATATATTTAGGTTTTGATCAAATCTGAAGGACTAACCTCATTGGAAATAACTACATGTAAGGTCATGTTAGTATATTTGTGCCCATAATACTTTCCGTAGATGCTTCAAGTGATATATATACATGCATACAAAACACAAAGCTGGGATGTCAAAACCTATAGTACTCTATATTTGACCGATGGCGTGGCCGACTGGTGACCTCATGATCTGACTCTGCAACATACTACCACTTTAATGCATGTTTGTCAAAGCAATCCTATCAGTTCTGTCACTCAAAGACAAGACCAAAAACCCTCCCCATCGGACTCTGCAAGTGGATCCCTGGTGGTATTCCCATGGAAGCATATTTGCACAGTAACTAATCTTAGTGTGGTAAGACCAGTTCCTATATTTTGATTAATCTTTTGTATGTGACCAACTAGTTTCGGTTCTCCCTGTTAAACCTGATAATACACAATGCGAAGGTATAACTTGTAGGCTGAGCTTACCTGTGACTCCTTAGACTAAAGAAGTCTCTCGGAGAAGAGATGAAATCTTTCAACAAAGAAGAACCAGTCCAGAGGACCTACTCAACTGTTGTAGTTCCGCTCTTGTTTGACTTAAACTGATCTTTCATTTATTTTCAAGTCATTATTTTACATTCATCAACACTTCAGGTGGTCAATAGTTTTCCATTAACAAGTATTTTTTTGTGGGGGAAGACATTAAATCTCAAACTAATCCAACATGGTTGTCCAGCATCTTGTGTATCTGTGTTTACAATGGTGGGAGGGTCATTTTTTTTGTATTAAGAACATCACTAAAAACTGTAACAAGGGCACAGATATGAGTTGTGTGGCTAAAAATGGCAAAATTCAGCCCTACCCTGATGCCACTAACCATTTGCCTCGGCCACAAGTGTTTCATTGATGAAAGGACTGTCCACGCTCCAAATGTTCTTGTCTTTTTATTTTGCCATTGTCGAACTAAAATTAAAGCACATTGCTTGTTCTTTGTCACATAATGAACTGGAGACCTCTTAAGACACTTACCCTTAAGGTTATTGACTCAAACTGATTCAGCCCTGTGCCAATGAAGATTCAGAAATGCTCTGTTTTGATTAAATACTACACTTTGATCATTTCCTGAGGTGACACACTTTCTCTGTTCTCGTTCCTCTTTCTCTTCAGTCTTCTTTTTCCCATCTCTTTCACTTCGCAGTCTTTCCCCAAAGCTCCTTCTGTCATATCCCAGATGCCTTTTGCTCTCTTTAAATCGACTGGATTTGTGCGTCCATAATGAACCGAGAGGAGAATGAGCAGGATTAATCCAGCCAACGGCAAGGAAGGGATTTGATGATGTCATCTGTATGAATGAACCAGTTAGCGGATTATTCCCTCTGAGGTGAAAGTGATCCGAAGCAAAATGTTGGAAAGGGAATGTTGTACACGTGTTCCTCCTGAATCAGACAGGTGGATGAGATGAAGAAAGAAAGTCGATGGAAAAAAATTGTAGGGCTGGACAAAGTAGAAGATGAAAACAGAAAGTGAATAAGAGAGGGTGAAATTGATTGATGGATCGGCCAAGACAGAGACAAAAAAAAGACATTTCAGTGGAAGGAGATATAGGTTAGATTCAAACCCCTGTCTTTCCATCGCTCAGGACAAATGGTACGGTGAGAGGTTGGTTGGGCAGTCCGGGCTTAGTGGGAGGTGTCAGCTTTGAGCTATGGGAGTCCTGCAGAAAACTGTCCCAGAGGCCCCAGCTGTGGCAATCACTGCTCAGTGGGCCACGAGGCCACAGCAATCAGACCACCAGCAAGCTATCTGCTAAGCTCTCTGCCTTCCGTGCACATCAGCCATCTATCCCATAACTATGATCACACACATTTATTCCTGCAACTGTACCGCTCTGCAGGTGATGTGCACACCTGGCAACAGAATCCATCTTCAGTGACATCTCTGGTGTAGAAATAGATTTCTGCTTTCAGTGCAATAGCACTCGTCAATCAAAAAAAAAAGAAAAAAGAAAAAAGTTATGTTCTTGAAATTTAAATGTAATTAATTTATTTTTGGCTTGGTGTTGGCATAAATGGCAGCTCATGTTTTGAATGTCCAATTAAAGCTAATATGTGTAGAAAAGGATTACATGTTTAAGATGACGGTTGCTTAAAACATAATTAAAGACAGAAAAAACTCCAGTGCAAAACATTTTTAATAATTCGTATTTCTTTTCTAAGGACACAGACCTTGTATTTTTTTGTTGTGTATTTGTTCGAGCGCAATCTATTGCCAACTCTACCCCTTCAAAATATGGGACAGCTCAGCAGGGGGTGGGGCTTATTGACAGTCTAATCTGGGTATTGAACCCAGGAACCTCTTGCTGTGAGGCGTCAGTGCTAACCACTGAACCACTGTGCTTGAATTAGAACATATTGTGCTTAATTAATGTAATTGCCTTTTCTTTTCCTTTCTGCTTTCGTTGAGTTTTACTCAACTGCTTTTTGACAAACTAGCTGCTCTGTAAATTTTGTTTGAGGGGGGTCTAATTGTTCAATATGTGTATGTGTATTTGAAAATTACTAAAATAATAAACATATAGTTTAAAAAAAAAAAAAAAGAACATATTGTGCTGAAGTTCAGTAAATGGGCCGAGTGAAGCTGTTGCAGTCAGGGCTCCTTTCACTTAAGGGGGTAGCACGAGTACAACAGTCATTTCAATACACAGTTTCATATGGTCGTTGCATTTGTCCACTTCAGTACCGTCAATCGGGGACCCCCTTCAGCTCGAGGTGCTAGACAAATGCCTATCTGCCTGCTGCATTGTGATGGATCTGATACCAGGCTGCACATTATGGGAGGAACAGCGTCCTGTGCGGGATGCTTCAATATGGCTGAAAATACGGGACAGTTGGCAACCATATGCTCAGTAGTTCTTCAAGCTTTCTGAAGGTCTTTTTAAAGTTGCTAATTTTCTATCCTGTCTTTGTACCTGATGTGTTTTGTGTGACCAAAGAATGAGGAAAATGGATGTTTGAAAAACAAAATAAGTGTTAGGTCTTGAGTAGTGAGCCTTTTGTACATTGCTTCAATGGTTTAAGCTAGCCAAATATTTCATCTGTGTTTGAACAGATAGCAATGTTCTGTTTTTGCTTTCAATACAGCTTGACTGAAAATGCCAAAGCAGCAAGAATTTTAGTATTGAAAAGGCATTCCAAACTGGCTCTGTGTCTCTTTAGTGCAGTGCTAATGAGCTGGTCTGATAAATGTCAGTCAGCATCGTCAGCTGACCTCATACCCCGCTGCCTGAGCTGAGAACACTGCTCATTTTCCTGACTTTGAAAACTCTTTTTTTTTTACGCATTGATTGTCTTATTTATTCATCCCTGGCTGAGTGGTTAAAAAGACATTCATATATGATGTGAAACTTCAGAACATTTTACAAGTTATTTTTGATTGACTTATTTTTATACGCTGAAGATTAGCCACCAAATTGCAAATAACAATTTGTTAGATTTAATGTTTTTAATATTAAAATGTAGCTTTGCATGTTTGATTTGCATCAATATTTATCAAATAACAGAAAATGAAAAGGAATACTCAAATGAATAAATAAATCTATAAATATTTTGTGAAAAAGTGAGGCAGTAAATACATAAAAATGTGTTTTTGTTATTTTTGAGACGTGAATAAAAGTTCGTACTGTCAGGGGAAAGACAACAAAGAAGACACTAAAATGCGCAAAATAAAACAACAGCTGAAGTGGAAACTCTAAGGAAATGGTAGGAAAGCTTGATTAAACTGCAAGCCCATCTAACTGGTGAAAGTCTTTTTTATTATTGACCTATTTTAATGAGTTTACACATTTGCCGTTGAAAGAAATTCTATAGTAAGTTTTTTTGTCTAAAATTTTATTCTGTAAACATGAATTGTGCGAATCACACAAGAAAAACCGTCAGTATGTGTTTAGTTAAAATAAAAATAGTTTCTTGTTGGAAACCTGGGGGAGCTTTTGCTATTGCTACTACACAAAATTCTCCTTGAAATTAGTAGTAAAATCCACTTCACGGGATGAGCTCTTGGTGAATAGGCGTAAACTCCTACGAGCACTGAAGCCTCTAAACAAACTTCTCTTCAGATGAAAACTTGCTGCTGTCTAAATTTACTCTGGATAAAGTGCACGGCTGTATGTATGCTTGAGAGGATATCAGGCTTGTACTGTACATAATTTGTAAATTCAGATGGAAGTAGCTGCACTTAAAGCCCCTCCTGGGTAATCCTTTTAAACTTAAATTTAAACTTTAAAAGTAAGATCTAAAAGAAAGGCAAATACACAGATGCATTTAAGAGAAGCGTTCTCTTTTCTCGCTCCTTCCTCCCGTTCACGACTCTTGCCTTTCATGAGGGTCCTAATGAGTTGTCGTGGAGCTGAGGCAAGACATCTGTAATGTGCCATGAAATATGTAAACCAGACCTTTTTGGGGAAAATGTCTGTTTCATGCCCCCTCTTTTGTTCCCTATGTCTTTCCCACAAGGAGATGTTTCCTTCTTGGAAAGAAATGTCTCAGCAGGGGCAGGTAAAGAGGTGTGCTGCGACTCAACATGTTAATCCATCCCAACACCCACTTCCCCCTTAATTAGAATTGTAGACTGATGAGGCAGCACCAAAGATTACGTCCTTCATCATTTCTGAGAAGCAAGAGAAAGAAAAACAGAGGGATAGGCGGGCAAAAGGTGTTGAACCATCCACTATATCCCAGAGTATAGCCTTCCAAATTGATTTTGTAAATCATGGACGTTGTGTCCTCCCTGCCAAAGAATTAAAGGACTGTCTGGATTGTTATCAGAGTAAAGTTCAAAAGTCAGCCTCTCTAATGGTTTTGGGGGTGTGTTAGTGCCCATGACATGGGTAACTGCCACATCTGTGAAGACTCCATTAATGCTGAAAGGTACATACAGGTTTTGGAGCAACATATGCTTCCATCCAAGCCAAGTCTTTCTCAGGGCCGTTCTGCTTATTTCAGCAAGACAATGCCAAGCCACGTTTTGTCTGTGTTACAATAGCGTGGCTTTGTAGTAAAGGAGTGCAGGTGCTAGACTGGCCTGCCTGCAGTTCAGACCTGTTTCCCATTGAGCAACTGAAATTATGTATAAAGCAATAATTGCACCGACAAAGCTTCAAAAATTAGTCTCCTCAGTTCCCAAACACTTATTGAATGATGGAGGAAAGGTGATGGAACACAGAGGTAAACATGTTCATGCCCCTGTCCCAGCTCTTTTGAAACATGTTTCAGGCATCAAATAATCGTGACTGAATAATTGCAAACAAACAATAAAGTTTACCCATTTGCGTCATAGCCATCTAAATGCCTTGACTGTGGCCTCTCTTTAAGAACCTCCTACCATTTCTGACACTCCCGCTTCAGCACAAATCAAATATTGATTTTGGGGGGGGGGGGGGTTCTGTGTTGCAGCAGCTTGGCTGCAGACTGAGTTCCAGGGAGGTGCTTTGTACAAATAGGCGGTGCTTTGTACTAACAAGCGTTTAGGCAGCTCCACAAGGCTACAACAGGAGACTCAAACACGCATTAATGAGTCAAACAATGGGTATGTTTTAAAGGAGGGAGTGACATTATACTATGATATAAAGCTAAAAATTTTGATTTTGCATAATCCCCCCCCCCTTCCCCAAGTTTCTGCTAGAACAACTGCAATGTGAAACTGACTACCACTCTAAAAGGTGTTTAAAATAGTCTTTGCATGAATTATACATTTTGGTTTTACTAGAGATTAGCTCATCTTTCTTGTTAGTTTTAAATTTTCTTCAAACAGTCCATTCAAAGAGCTTTCTACAAGATTGTAACTCCCTACTTCAAACAGCCTGAATCATGACTCTGAGGAGCTTTTAAAAAAAACTACAAATTTATGAAGGAATTCCATGTGTTGCTGCTGTTTTATGTAATTTGCTATATCCGAGGCATGTCACGGATGTGAACTGTTGTCCTCGGCCTCAACTTTTCCAATCACCCAGCAGGCTCCTAAATTACCGCTGGATGCATGGTGGAATTTTGGCTTCGCAGCTCACAGAGTGGCTGGCGGCCACCGCCTTGCGTCACGCATCAACTTTCATGAACAAATGCGTGCACTAGCTCAGTGTAAGTAAGACTCTGACCCCCTTTCTTGGATGCAGGCCTGGTTGCTGTGTCTGATGAAACTTCTGGGTGTGATTTGAGGACACCAGCTGCTGACTGTTTCCTGCACTTTTACCTTCACAGATTTAGGAATGTTGTGCTTTTACTGGGACCATACTGGAGTTTACATGGGGCAGTACACCTGTTGTAACTCTTCTGTAAAATAACATGAGCTAATGAAAGAAAATATCTGTGGGTTTGCCCTTTTCCCTGCCTTCCATGTGATCGTGTTACAGTAGAACTTTGGCCAGCACCCTCTTTTCCTAAAAATATTCTTAGAATTATGACTCATGATATGTCCTCTGAACATAAGACCCTTGATGTGTTGGCCCATCTCCCTGTTGATTGCAGTGTCACCAGTTTATGAGTCTCTTTTCATAGCAGTTGTTGTGCAGTTGCCAGCAAGACCGCAAATGAAAAGTCAGACTGTGTCCTTGGCTAACAGGAATGAAACAAAAGGTCCTCGTGTCCATGTGAGCCATATTTCACATTGCCTCTTTACTTCTTTTCTAAAATTGATCTGTGATTTACATGGTGGCACTGTGATTGCCTCTGTTCAGTGCTCTATGTTACTATGGTCTATTAAGAGTTTTTTGCTATTGAAACTTAAACCATTATTTATATTCTAAATTGGCTATCCTGAACCATGCAACATTCTTTCAGTTAAGGTTGTTAGTCATGTAATGGAAACCTTTTTATGACCCCCCCCCCCACCCACCCCTCTATGTTCTATCAGTCATAGCCATGGCTTTTTCATGGTATTTTCTCAACTGCATGGCATTCAAGTAGTTATCTTTCAAGGTGCAGTTTTGTTGATTTGTTGTTAAATGAATCTGTTGATGTGTTTCACCCATAATAAATGTCCCAATCATAGTTATTTTTAGTATTGTGTACCTTTTTAGGATGTGTTTTTTTTCTCTTAAGCTAACAGGTGCACAGGTGTCAAACGCCGGTCCTCGAGGGCCACTATCCAGCATGTTTTCTTGCTTCCCTGCTCAAACACACCTGATTTGCATGAATAGATGATTAACAGGCTTCTACAGAATTTGAAGAGGTAAGTGAATCCCCGAATCAGGTGTGTTGGAGCAGAGAAACATGGAGAACATGCAGGATAGCTGCCCTCGAGGACCTAAATTTGAAACCACTGCTTTAGGGGTTATGATAGATTTACTTGTTAATGTGCTAATTTGTCTTTCCTAAATTTGGGGTGGGGGCAAACGATGCTACCAATTTATATAAGGTTTAACTCTGTCTGCCAGTCAGAACTAATCAAACGATTGCAGTTTTGTCCCTGAAAGGCAGCCTACATAAGATCAGGCCTATAAAGTTTTTAAATTGTGTAAAGCTTGGGAAAGTCACCATTGACATTGTTATGAATCTGTCATTTTTGCTCATTCACACCATTTAGTACAGCCTTTGAACATGTATTTGTTGGTCAATGAGTTTTGATGTATCTAATGTGTTTTGATGTATCTGTGTATGTGTGTGCAAATCTGTTTTTGTAGGCTATTAGGCCAGAGGGGGTGATATTACTTGAGCTTCCTGGGAAGTTTTCCAAGACTGTGTATGTATGTGTGTGAGTAAAAGCATACACACACAGTTTTAGTGCTTGGTCTGTACCAAGTGACTGGTTGATTAAAGACCTTCCCTGATCTTTTTATTTACCCCCCCTGCATTGCTCACACTCTAACAAAAGCAAGTTCGTAGCATACAGTTCACAAAAAATAGTTCACACTGTAATTACATTCGTTTCCAAAGCCTTGCCCAGATGCTCAAGTTGGTGTCAGTGGAAAGCACCTTAGTTGTCACCATCCAAGACCTTGAGTTATTACTTGGTGACAATGTTACAACAGCTCGGTCCTCTGTAGCAAGCACTGAGGTGTCCAGATATGGCCAGGGTCAAATAAACCCGCGGTTGTGTCTTATCACAGCCAAGTTGAAATCCTACATAGGCACAGCTTGTCCCATAGGAAAGAACGGGCTGCACATTTTGGATTAAGAAAAAACAAAAAGAAAGCAGTGTGAAAAGCAAGAGTAACACATGTCAAGATATAAGTAGACATTAGTCATACATTGCGAAGAGTTTGCAAAGAAACTTCCCTTTTAATATAATTTGAAATGCCATCAGCAACATTCCCAACATCCAAAGAAAAACAACACACAAACATATGCTTGCACAATTTCTGATAGATTCCTGGTAATGTAAAGTCTTAGAATTCCTTGAAAGAACCGAATATCACCTGTTGCCTTTCATGCCAGAGTTTTAACCTAATCATATCCTCAAAATGTAGTAGTTAGGTTTTTTCTAGTCGAATAAAAAAAAAATGTTTTGCATGTAAAACTGTAAAATCCAATGCACTTATAAGTTTGGCTTGTGGTACATGTTTTAGCACTCATCAATTTTAGCTTAGTATTTGTTAAATTGCCTGCATTAGAGCCATGTTTATGGTGTCAAATGGCTGTAGTGGTCAGCTGGAATTTATTAATTCCATAGACTAGTTTGTAGATGTACATCAAATGACTATTTTCAGGCAGTTTTTATTCTTTATTGTATGGGTTTTGTTTATTTTTTAAGCTTTTAAGATAAAAATACCTTAAGATTTTAAAATACTTTTCTTGGACAATGGCTGTTATTTTTGGTATTGTCCTTATCCCCGACCATTTTTAGAGAAATATAGCTTTGTTAAGTCATATAACAGATAAATGAACCATTTAAGTACAGTAGTAACTGTGAAGATGCAGTCTCTAGGTGTTGGTTGTAGCTATAGCTTTCTGTCACTTGGGACCATCTATATGACGTACCTCTGGATCTTTGTGGGTTTATCCAACCTCCCTATTTCCATTAATTAGACTTAGAATGAAGTCTTCGATGCACCATGAGGAACTTTTTTGTCTCGATATCAAGAGGTGCCTTACCCTTTTTGTAGCCATGCTGTTATACCAGTGGGGTTTCAAGTAACTGACAGGGCTCACGTGTTAACGACTTGGACTTTTTTACTATTCAGCTGGCTCTTCAGGACCTGTTTTGCTCTTTGTAGGCACTTCAACATTGCAGACTTCCTTGCATTCTCTTCATGGTTGTTATGACACTGGTGGAGCACACGATACATGTAGTTGTTCTCAACATCTGCTGGGTTGCCTTCTTATAGTTCATCCCCCCTCAGTTGTCAACACTTTGCTTCTCTTGGATACCTATCACCTGCACTTATCTCGTCCAAATGTCATTCGGATGTCACTGCTGTACATCCTGGTGAGGTGAATGAGTGTGTCAGCCTTTCGCTCATTCCTGACATACAGCCTAGTGTCATCCACATAGAGTGGGTGGCAGATGATCACTCCTCTTTGGTACCAGTGTGTGTAAGCCACTCTTTTCCATGAGGGAACAGGAGATGCAGAAAAAGCAGTGTCAGTGGTTTGCAATTGAGGTCCTGAGTGTGTGTTTTGTTGCGAAACTGTAAAGAATGAAGAGTGGGAAAAGTGAAGGCGAGTACTCTCGGCTCCAGCTGTGTCTTGCTGGGAAAACAAGCTGCCTAGATTCATGGTGAAAATAAAGCAGTGCAGAGAGTGTGTTGTTTTTCATTTGCTCTGCTCCCCACCTTGTCCCAACCACCCACCCACCCTGCCCAGATTCCATCTCCCGCTGTCCCCTGCGTTTCAGTTACTGTCTCCTTTCACCTCTCATTAACACGAGCAGGCCGCTGCTTCCTAAATGCTCGTTCACACTCACAAACACGTATGGAGAGGTGCACACATTTGAACTCAAATGGAGCAAAATCAAACGTACCATACACACAGAGACACACTATGCTAATTCTCATGTGTTTAAAATACAGTGCTGTGATTTCTACCATTTCCAGAGATCTGTTTTACTTTCCTTCTTAGGGCAAATAAAGTTTCAATTTTTGTTTTCTCTTGCTGTTTGACTAATTTGATCAAAGCAATATTTTTTCTTAATTAGGACTTATTTGTCCAGCACTACAGACCTGATAGTTTGCATTGACAATAAATATTAAAAAAAAATAATAATTAGGATGTTTTGAAGTGGAATTCAAGAAAAAAGAAACAATTCTGTACTTTATTTTATTTTATTTTATGTCTCTAAAGCAGTAATCGTATGCGGGTAACCTGACAATGCACATAGACAATGTCTTTGCTAAACAGCATGCAATTTCACAATTGCACAAGCAATTTCTGATTTTTTGACTGCCAGAAATAAACTCGAATTGTTCAGACTGTTCAAAGGGCTATCCACAACAGGTAAATCATTTATTGCCCACAAACTTTCCTTAGAACCCCATTTTAAAAGATCTGAACTATCCCTTCATTCAATGTTAAACATGGACAGTAAATCTTAAATCCTAAAATTTAAAGTTGTTAAAAATTGAATTGAAATAAAAACACGACACATGTATATAGTTCCTTACATCGCCCACATACACTGTCCTCAAATCACTCTGATAGACAGGAAAAAAAGGGGCCCTCTGCTGAGACATCTGAGTTAGCCGGCAGGCTAATTCTGCTAATACAGATTAGCTCCCATGGGAACTGCGGTATTGATTGGACAACAAAGGCTCGGAGAAAAACACTCTAACATTCAATTATCCACACCGATAGACATAATGCCATTCTGCTCCTCCCTCTGTCTCTCCCCCCCCTCCCCCTGTCTGTCTCCATATCCCTGTTTCTCTCCTGGAAGAATCAGGAGGAAGGAAGCAAACAAATGTGCAGGTGTGTGTTTTATCTGATTGTGATCCTATCAGTGAGTGAGAGTGGAGGAGTGTGTGTGGTGTCATGCTGTCTGTCGGTGTATGTTTGTCTTTGTTCAAATCTTTATTGTTTGTTTTAATATTTAAATAAACATAAAAAAAATCAGTAGAAATTGAGTTAAGTCCTCATCTATGCATCATGAAAAAAAAATGGTCTAATATTTTTTTCTTCTTTAGTGTATCCATCGAGGTTGGCCTGTGTTCATAGGTGCCTGATTATGTTTTAAGATGGAATCTAAGTACAAATTACAGCCATTCCACAGACATAGTACGCAGTTTTATATTGTAATAGTATCTTTGATTCAGTGCGTTAGATAATACCAATTAGTTAGATGTTGATTATCTAAAGAAACTAGAAAATTGCATCAATCTTTACTTTGATATAATCCCCCATCCTGAACAAGCACAAGGCAGCAGGTGACAGTGGAGAGGAATGACTCCCGTTTAACAGAAGGAAACTTTCTTTAGAACCATGCACGTCTACCTTCACCAGGTTGTTACTTATTAGTTATTATTTTATTGTCAAGTGGCACTGCCTTAATTAAAGTAGTCACAAGATATTTTGTTACTGAGTAATTGAATTTTAGATACAAGCCTAAATTTTATACTTTGTTATCAATTGTAATTATTTACGTTAAACAGAGAATCTAAAAGTTTCTATTTAACATGTGCCTTACCCCAACAGTGTGAACACATCATGTTTTACAATTCAGGAAAGTAGAACTGTTTTAATAGTACTTCCATGTTTAGTATAACATTTTACTCTGGGTTGTGGCCATTTTTGTCCGTTTGGACGAGATGGACCACAGCACTGTAATAAATTTTATATGTGTGCGAATAAACATTCAAGGCTGAGTTCTGGACCAGTCTCTACAGCACCTGATTCAAGTTCTATTTGTACATGTTTCTTTTCAGTGCTGAGGCCAAAAACTGCAACTGTAACTTAGATGTGATGATTATCTGTATTTGATGATCCAAGGAAGAACACCTTGTACCAGAATGTTTACTACTGTTATGATAATGTGTTTGTCTGTAAAAGTAATGTCTGTTTATTATGTAATTGTGTGCTCTGCATTAACTAGAGAAATAAAAGATTTATGATGCCTCGATTAAGGAGAGAGATATACTGTTTATATGATTCTATAATTATGATTGTCAAAAATAATATTCTCTCCAGCTTTCAATTCTTGAGTCTTTTGTAAAGTGAACAAAAAACGTCAGTGAATCAGCCACTAGTCAAACTTTAGGGGGGGTGTTATGCAGAATCAACTTTTTTGAGATTTACATCAGGTTATATTGTCAATTCCTCATCAAAAACACATCCCGAGTGTTGCTTTGACTCATTCATGCATGTTTGAGAAATCCTTGAATCTCCTGTGGTAGCCATGTGGGGCTGCCTAAATGCTTGCTCACACAAAGCACCACCTATTTGTACCTAGCTCCTCCCTAGAGCTCAGTCAGCAGCCGAGCTCCCATCCCACAGAGCACCGCTTTACTGAAGCATTGTTGTGAAGATGTGCTGAAGTGGGAGTGTCCGAAACAGTAGTAGGTACTTAAAGAGATATAGGCCAATTTCAAGGTTTTGAGATATGATGATGCTAAGTCAAATTTAATTTTGATATATACAGCATTTTCATAACAACTGAAGGTAATATAGTTCAATTCTATGCCATGATCAAGTAACTATGTGCCAGGAAAATACACAATCCCTGCCCTCTTTGAATTTTTTCTGATTCCTTGAAGGAAGGCGTATCGCAGATTTCTTCATAAATTTACAAAACTAAAAAGGTTTTCAATGGATATATTGCCTATTTACTTTAATCTTCCTAAAGGCCAGCATAGTCAAAAAATCTCATCTGTTTTTCATGTTTGCATGCGTGAAATGTGTTTAAACAAACTTTGGCTCTTCACATTCTTAACACAGTCACATCACAAGCCCTATCTCATTAGCTCCAACCATTAAAGCTAACTGTGATTGCCTTTGGTAAGAACCGGGCGCCATTCGACTCCTATTCCTGGGGAGGCTCCTGATTTTCTATGGCCACTGACACGTGAAGGAGGCACAGGTTACAGATCCATCCCCACACATGCGCCAAAACACACACAGACACTTGTGTGAGAGGCACATGCCTGTATCGCATAATTAGATGAGCTTGGCAGTTTTTGAGAGAATGAAGTAGATGACTCATAATGGGAGTGAATAATTAGCTGATGGTTATAGCATGTGGAAAAAGTGAGATCTCTCTGATCAGAGATGGAAAAAGTAAAAGTAGAACTACAGATGAGTTAAACAGAAACTGCAATAGCTTGTTCTAAAGCAGACCTGAACACGTATCGGCATCCTTGCATCTGACTTATGTCTGTTACTCAATGTGAAACTTTATTGGAGAGTTAAAGGTCTCTCTTTTCTGAAATGTCAAGGCTTATGAGCAGGTGAGAGAATATTCTTAGAAAGGATGCCTTCATGTTGCTCGTGTCTAATTTATTTCCCATTACAGAAAATGTTAACAAAGCATTAATGAGCTGCTGACTACATCATCCTCTTTTTAAAGCACTATGTCAAGGGAACATCTGGTCCCACTTTGTATGCCACTGCTGTCTTCTGAGCATAATGTGCAACGCTGCAACATTTCCTCAGAAAAATTTATTTATTTTTCTCAAGACTTGTTAAGTTTACTGCTACTTCAGAGGAAATATAGTTGTGTTGCGCTCACATGGTTTGAGCTCAGCCTAATTGCTTGGCGAAACTGTGTGTGACAAAACATCCAAGCTGACACGTCCATTTCTGTTTAGGGATCTTAAGTTAAGGTAATTTGATCCAACTTTACTGGGAAGAGCCTGTTTTCTCTTTCTGCAGGTCAAAGTTTATGAAAAACCTTTATTAAATGAAGCATTTGTCCATAAAGTAACACATAAAAAGCAAAGATTGCAAATTTTAGAGAAAGTTCAGAATATGCAGTAGGCTTGGCTTTTTCCAGTAAATTAGTGTATACAAGAACTGTGGAACACATTTTTGAGTCTGAGATTCCTTCTTTCTATAGTCTATGCTGCTAGGAATTGGTAGGGTCAGGGACCCTCCCTTGCCTGCTGCTCAGCCGGGGAGCCGGGAGACGATGCTCGACCACCAGGTGATCGTCTGCAAGCTCCCCCCATCCAAAGCCTGGCTCCAGAGAGGTGCCCTGGTTTCCATTTTCTGGACAAGGTTTCCTGATGTTGTTGCTGTTCTAGTCAAGAGTTTTTGAATTTCTCTTAGTTTGATCACTCCCTCGAGGCCTGTTTGCTATGGGAGACCCTACCAGGGGCTAATGTCCCCAGGATCATGGGGTTACTTGACCACCTCTGACATGTCGAGGAGGCGATAAGTTGAATATGTATGCTCTCTGGCCTGGGAACGCTTTGGGGTCTCTCAGAACAAGCTGAAAAATGTAATTGGGGAGAGGGTCTGAGTTTCTCCTCTAGACTTGTTGCCTCCCTGACCTGACTATGGATAAGTGGTAGAAGATGGTTGGATACCTTTATTGTGTTTTGGTGTGAACCTATTTAGCGATCGAGGGTCAAACTACCACTGTTATGCCTCTGAACCACCATGGGAGGTAACAACAGAACTGAAATAATCTACAGTATACGTGTAAGGGTAAGCCAGCATTGTGGCTTGCTGATACGATGCAGCTTAATTACACACCAAGGCTCAACAATGGTTCTGCAGAGCCATCCTCATTTATAAAAGATCATATTGTTTTTGGGACAATGAGACAATCTTGACTGGTAATTTATGAATCCTTAAGGCAGCTTAAAGAGCGATTCGTCTTTGCCACTATGTCGCTGAACGGTTTTGTGCATGGGACTAAAATAATACACAAAGAACATTCTATGAATTCTAAAACACATCCTCCGCTCTTTATTTGCTGCTAAAGAACTCTTTTTGTTGATTATGCTGATTCTAATGTTTGGCACTTCTCAATATTTATAGGTCTATGTGTGTGTGTGGGGCATCAAACTGTCAAGTCTTTTTTGAATCATTGTTGACCTCAGAAACATTTTGAAGACTGATGAGAAAGCCTTCCTCACACTTGGAGAATAGCCTCAACAGCTTGTAGGAGATTTTTTTGTTGTTGCATTCATTGCTGATTCTACAGATGATATCGTAATCCCAGACGTCTACATTGTTTCCAGCAGCCTATGAAGCTGTATGGGTAGACTGCTAAATCAAATCCCCCCTTGTAAAGTGCCAACAAACAACAAAGCAAGCAGAGGAGGAGATATTGGTTGAAAATGAAGCAGAAGTGGTGACTTAAAGAGAACCCCAACTGGAGAGAGGATCATGTTTGCTTAATCAGAGATCCCACTTGTAAAATCGCTTGTTGGTGGAACTTCAAGAAAACTTTAATTTGAGGTGCAACTTGTTGCACAACTTTGTTAAAAGTGTACAAAAGTCAAGTGACAAAGCTTCTTAGTGATGGAAAATTCAGCTCTTTTCAGAGAGTCGACTTTTGTGGGCAGCTGTGGCAGAGGGGTTAGGGAGGTTGTCCTGTAACTGGTTGGCGGGTCGATCCCAAGTCAGTTACTGCCTTTATTCCACATTATGCAAATGACACAGGAAAATTTTAATAAAAATGTAACTTTTTGTGTGCTAAGATTCTAAAATTAGCTTTTAGCTCCCAGAGCAGCTGAGCTCCAGCTTCTGTTATCAGATTTGAGTTTTAAAAATCTTGAACTTTTGCTGTTGCATATTATACCAACATGCTTTTGACCTTTTGAATTTTATTTACAGTATTTGACATGTTTGGTTTACAAAAATAAATTAAAAATAGCAATAACCATCATTCAAAGGTTACTGAACACCTGGAGCCTAGTCACAGTAACTGTTGCATCTTAGCTCATGACATTTTTTCAATAATCACTTTTTTGGCCCCAAACTTTTGCCCTGTGCTTAGGGAAACCTAAAAAAGGGAAACAATTGCCACTGGTCAGTGATGTCAGTCCGGCATGAAAAGACAGCACCATATCACTCTAACCCATCACCTCTTTCACAAACTCCCAAAAGTAATTTCAGGGTTAGGGCAAATAAGCCAAGTTGTCCAAATGAAAAGGCCCTCGATGAAGAGAGGAGGCCATTCCTGAGAAGCTGAATTGACCGGTGCAAACAAGAGGCATGACCAAGATGAAATTGGCTCACCTGAATCCATTCCTGGGTGGGAGGGGTAGGAAATGAAGCGATGAGAGGGGGGACGATGAAAGAATTGACAGAGACTAGCAGAGAGTAACGTAAAAAGACAAATGACACCATGAAAGAGGAACAGCAGCGCATATGGAAGCAGGTGTGGATTCAGAAAAGGCAGAAGGAAAAAGATCTGATGAAAAATTTAGGAAGTTGTGATATTATGTGGGCAGAGAACGGATAACTGAACTTTCCTGTGGTGGTGTTTGACATTACAAAACAAATCTTCAGTGAAAGTAAATTTTGTTTTACCGTCAACCACACACAAGAAAATACATGCAGTCATTTTATCCTCTGTAATAAACCACACCTTAAACATCAAAAGGAAATACCAACAGCTCATTTGTTGTATATTCTGTCACTGGGTTAAAGGGAATTTATAGATATGTAGGTATTGATCGTATCCTGAAATGTTTGCTTACTGGAATTTTTACATTCCTTTTTCGTCTGAATTCATCATGTAGCTCATTTGAGTCTCATTTCAATCGCTTACAGTCTGGAAAGCTGCATGTTTAATCAGATATTAAGTTTAATATGACCAGAGATAAAAGCTGCTGTAAGTATGATGCAATGCGTTCCTCCATCTTACAGTTATAATTGCTCATCTGATTTCTCAAATGCATTTCTAATCTGGAGTCTTTCACTCAGCATCCTTCAAACTTGGTAAAACTTTCTCTTTTTTTTTAAGCTCAACCAATTTTAGACTTTTATAGCGTAGCATAATTGGGACTATAAAGTTGGTCTGAGCCTCATTCAATAATGATTCCTTGCTCCAAATACCTGCTGCTGGCCTTTAGCGGAGTATTACTTATTAAGCACTCCAAAACCTAGCAGAAGTATTATTCGTAAGGTCAAGCATGGAGAATCTTCAAGAGAAGCAAGACTTTATGGGATCGGCTTTTTTCCCATCTGCATGTGTTGCAAATTGCATGCTAATGGACACTGACTGCCGTTTCTAGACTGTTCCTGGTAATATATGAATGACACGGGGCAAATTTATAATGTTAGAAACTCATTTTTACAATGGCAGTTGTAGTTTATATGTTTTAAGTAGTTTTTAGTTAGCATCTTTATTGTTATAAGCACTAAATTGATTCCTCAGAAAAGGGGCGGGGCTTGTGGAGTTACAATAAGGAGGAATTCAGACCAAAGCATTGCAGTTCCACTTTATATAGACCCAACTGATGGATTTCAATATGAAAAAAAAGTATTTTTGATATGTCTCTCTTAATCCCTTCCCTTCTAAACTTGGATAGCAGATGCAGAGGTTGGAATTGTATAAGCGACATTGTTCATTTTTCAGAAAACTCTTTTATACCTCAGAAATCCCTTCAGGAAAAACTTAATTTTCTTCCAGCTCTAATTTGTTCAGAAAAAAAAACCCAACCATACTTGGATATCAAACATGTTCACAAATGATCAAGTTGGTCCCTTGTTTGAAGCCAGTTTTTGTTTAGCATCTTTGTTGCATTTTACTTGTTGATTCAGCCGTACACAGAGAGGGATAGCAGAATTTGTCTTCAAGATTTAATTTACTGAAAGATGGTTTGAGATAAATTGTCTCTAGTGTATGATAAGCTTTGTGCGCAAGGTAGGTATGCAGGCCTACCTTGTCCTTGATTACCTCATACTCTAATCATAGTCATTTGACTTTGTTTTGTCAAATCTATTTCAAGCAGAGCAGCAATGGATTTGCTTGATTTCTTTACAACAGATTTCAATCATCCCTGCTATCCCACAGCGTCACATTTGATGTTATCATACGGGATATTCAAGGGTGTTCTGTGTGATTATCCCCTGACAATACAGATAAAAGCTTCTGCTCTCTCTCTGTTTCATAAACACATTGCTCACAGACACAGTCACCCTGATACACTGACTTAAAATGTCCCACGTGCTTGTGTGAAAATGAAAACTAAACCTTAACGCTGTGCAAACCACCCCCCTCTGTGTCAATGAAGAACATCAAGAGCCTGTAGAGGAGCAATTGTTTCAGTGCAGGGTCCGTGGTGTGCCCATTGTCAGCCAAGGCCACCATCATCAGAGAGACAGAGGAGAAAATCATCCTTGAAAGAATGCCACAGATCGGTTCTCCCTCTCCAGGCTCCCTCCCCTGGGAGACTGACAGAGAACAAGGCAAATCCATCCGATCGAATGTCACGCAAATACACAACCCCTACGTCCAGCAGTCCTGTGATAGCTGTTAGTATATCCTGGTTATTGACCCGTGCTGTGTGTGAGTTTCTGAGGCTGTGCATGCTTGGGGGTGTGTGGGAGAATTGTTTGTATCAGAGACGAATGGGGAAGGCCATCGTGCGCTTTGCTGACCCTATCTCCAAGGCTCGGAGGCTGCATGGAGAGATCAGAGTGAAAGCCTAGCCCACTGTTTCCCACTGTGATGGAGGAAGGATCTGTGTGTCTGTGTGTGTGCTCAGAGACTAGATGACATAGCTTAAAGCCCCACTGCAAGTACATAAGATAAGAGAGAAGGAGAAATCGGCAACTCCACAGATGGTGGAAGACTTTAGTGAGATGGTTAGCGTGTTTATATGTGTGACGGATGACACTTGGTTGCATGTTTATGCATATTTAAAAACATAAATCTTGTCAGAAGCGTAAAGTCAAATGCAAAATAGAGCATCTAATCACATGAGGCTGACTTTAGAGCAAGGTGATTTTACTTTTAAGGTGCATAATTTAATCAATTACTTAAACGCATAGTAATATCATTAGAATACATTTTGTTGTGAACAAATGACCAAAATTATCTGTTAGTTGGGAACTATTAAAAAAAATAACTGTCTTTTACTTGACAATAGGTGGTGAAAAATATTAGGCCACCATGGTTTCCCATAAAAACTTAACCCCATAAGGGGAACTAGTGCCTAGTGGGCGAACAAGATGGGTGGTTTTGAAAATTTACAAAATGCCCAAAACCAGATCATCGTGGTTTACGATTGGGGTGGCAGAATATTGGGGTACTGGACGAAGTATAGTGGCAGTAATAGCAGATTATCCAAAATTCTGGACTTGCACACTTTGTTGTAGGTTGGTCATTGAGAAATTAAGGCAATACCACTCACTTTGACCTTGTGCTTAGGCTACAAGTGTGATTGTGACAAGGTCATAAAAATAAGGCAACGGAAAATACCCATAGCTGCAACTTGACACGATCTGACAGTCATGATAGGACTGGTCTATGAAGTGCTCTGAGTGTACAGGAGAGCATCTCAGGGATGCAGAACAAGTAGAAAAATACCATTTGGTGAGTTAGAGAATAGCAGCATCATAACCGTCTTCATAGTGAAGTTTTTTCCCCCCAAAAGTATCATAATCCAGATTCTTAAAGATTTTGTAGGTTGTGGGGAGTGTAGTGAAGACATTTAGTGTTATAAGGACCTTAGGATTAATGTCTTGTGTGATTAGACAAAGCAAAATAAAAGCAACTATGAAAGTTAGATTAATAAAAGATTAAACATATGTTGAGACTCTAAAGCAGGGGTGTCAAACTCCAGTCCTCGAGGACCACGATCCTGCATGTTTTAGAGGTTTTCCTGCTCCAACACACCTGATTTCAATGGAAAGGTGATTAACAGGCTTCTGCACAATTTGAAGAGTTAATTCAATTTTTGAATCAGGTGTGATGCAGCAGGAAAATCTCTAAAACATGCAGGATCATGGCTCTCGAGGGCTGGAGTTTGACACCCCTGCTCTAAAGGCTATTGTAAGTCAACTTAGTGCTAAACTAAATGAAACGTGCAACACACAAAATCGGTAATCACGTAATCAAGCTTTAGCTTAGTTGTTGTCAGTTGCAAAAATTTTAAATATTCTCAATATTTTTGTTTGGTAATAAAAAAGATAAATTTGCAGCTTCATGGTAAACATTGAAAACAAAGCTGGTTCCTCAACTGAATTCCCATAGACACACACCACATTCTGTCGGCCAAAGTGACTACACAAACGTCCAGCCGTGAAAAGTGACCGGTACCTTGGGCAACAGCTGCTTTAGGCATGAGGCTCTGCACACAGCACTGTCTAATCCTTATTCAGGTTAATCCAACTCTGACCTGCTCTAGTCCTCACAGACCGATCATATCTCTACCTCCTCTTCCTCTCTCCCATATGCTCAGCTCACACAGTCATTTTTAGCTGCCCTTGTCTCCCATCTTTTTCTCACTATCCTCCCTCCATCCTATATACAGCTCCTATCTTTCTCTCCTTTTCTGTTCTACTGTGACCCTCAGCGTTGTCTCTCTTCTTCTCCCCACCTAAAAGTTACTTTAAGGAGATTTCAAAGCCCTCCTTGCAGCAGTTCTAACTGCCAAACTGATGACCAGATAAAGTCCCCATTTAGCTTGTCCTCAGTTTCCCATTATAACCCATTATTTTTTTGGTGGGGGACCGTAACTTTAAATGAAATGGAAGGAAGCGTGGAGGAGGGAGAAAAAAAAAAAAGAAATCCACCCCTAAGCCTTTTTTGCTGTTTATTTGCAGCAGCACCAGAAATAAAGCAAGTTTTTAGAGGAAGAGAGGAAGGTATAGAGTTAGAACTAGAACTAGAAAAGGTGACTTGAAGTGTCAGTGGCCCTGTTCCCAGTTGGAAGGCAATGTAGTGCGGAGCTCCACCCTCGGGCAAGGTAGCTTCATTGGCAGCAAAGATGGATGATCTGGAACACTGTACATAGAGTGTGTAAAGAAGTTACAGTCAGTTTGCCTTCACAAGGACATGAGGCACTCTAGGTAGCTTGACTGTAACGTATGCAATAATGTATAAACGTGTAGTCATTCCATATTTCTTCATATTTTACTTCCAAAGAACCAGATGTTCTTGCAATCTTCTGAAGTGTTACTCTGACTGATGTTTCACTCTTGTTTAGTCAGTTTATTTTCAGTCCAAGCCACCTAACCGTAAAACCAATGAATAATACCAAAGATAACAGTTTGATAGACAAATAAAATGGTGTATAAGCACAAAAAAGTTTATTCCCAAAAAATATATTAGCTGAAGGCAACTGAAAAATTATGATTTACTCAGGTGTTATGCTAGCCACAAAGTTATCAGTAAATCAACCCAATAACCATCCATCAGTTATCTTTACTCGCTTCTTCTGTCTGAGTTGCAAGGGTCAGTGGTGCCCATGTCCAGTAAAGTAAAAGGGGCGGGGTACACCCTGGAAAGGTCTTAAGTCCATCAGGGACACAAAGAGACAAAGCAGACAACCTAACGTTCATGCTTTTGGTCTGTGGGAGGAAACCAGAGTACTCAGAGAAAACCCATGCATGCACATAGAGAACATACCCAGAAAGGTCCCTGCCTGGGACTGGATCCGACAACCTTCTTGCTAAGAGGCAACAGCTCTACCAACTGAGCCACCATCCCGCCAACACAATAACCTCTTACCCTAAATAATTTATTTGAGTGGCAAGCAAGACTAAATGTCTACATTGGTAACTGAAGATACAGTAAATGAGATAGATCCTTTACAGACATATCATGCTATGAAATCCTTTTTCACATTGAAACCCTTCAGTTGGCATCTATATAAAGTGGAACTCCAATGCTTTGGTCTGAATTCCTCATTACTGTACCTCCACAAGCCCCTCATTCACTCCTTTCCTGAGATGTGTCTCAGATCAACTCGTTTTAAGGCTCTCTCTATAAATCCAAATGAGGCGCTTCAAACCCTGCTTCCCCTCCAGCTTCCAGAACAGTCCATTCTAGTTTGACAGAGGGTTTTACGACTACATTGCGGTGCAGAAAAGGTTTATTTACAAATTAATAAAGGGTGTTTACAATGAAAGACTTATCCGGCCTTCCATGTTAAAACCTGAGTCTGACCCAGAGCCAGAAGAGAATGAAGACAACAAAACTGTAGTTGGTAAGTCCAGACCTTCTTTGTCAGTTCTGTCACAAATAATTTGACATAATAGTTTAGAAAAGACCATAGAAAACAGAAAAAACTGAACAAAAGATGACCCAAGTAGAATATAAAAATATCTACGCAGCACCGAGAGAGACTAAATTTGAATTGTCTGCACTCCCAGAAACTCCAAGTCCAGAAAAAATTGTATTTAACTGCTAAAAAGGTTGATTTTGCATGATATGACCCCTTTAAGTGGCAATTAAGACCAAATTTTTGTATCGGTAATTGAAGATACAATAAATGAAACAGATGCCTTAATGTTATGTATTTTTTGGTTTTGTATTTAAAATAGATTTGTGGTTAGGTTATACAAAACAAAGCTGATCATGTTTTGCATTTTTGTGTGAAGCAGGTTCGATATTCAAAAAAATCTTACCATATTTTTAACTTTGTAATTATTACCATAATGTTGGCTTTTGCAAAATGAAAGCCTTTTCATTCCTTTTACCCAAGGTCCTAATATTTTATTAAATTTTTTTTATTACTTTTTATTTAACAAGGCAAATCCCATCGAGATCACAGATCTATTTTGCAAAGGAGGCCTGGCAGCCTAACATGCAGAGTTTATTCTCCAACTCTGTTATTAATGGCTAAAATTTAAGCAAACTCGGACTCAAAACCCATAAATAATAAAATCAATGTTTCACTTTTGCTCTTTTCCTTATTTTCCCTAACCTCACCTCATGTATACACATACAGTATCCTGACACCCAAAGGTATATTTTTGTTGGGCCTTTTGGCATCAGAGATGGACTAAATTTGGCACCTTGGGCTGCTTCTTGTTGATACGCAGTAAGAACCAGAGAACTGTACAGAATTAAAACTAGTTCTCCTCACATCTGTTAGAGATTCATCTTTTGTGGCAAGTTTTTTTCTTAATTTACAAGCAACCTGTGCTTAAATCTGCATTTCACTGAACAGAGACAAATTCCTTAACTTGGTAAGCTGATATGTTTGCAACTACATTTTTTTCCCTTCCTTTCCATCTCTCCCTGTAGGCATGGGGAAGAGGGATTACTGCATGTTGTCACTGAGTGCCCTTCGATAACCTGAAACAAGCTTGCTTTATGATAGGGATCCCTTTTTTGTTTCTCTCTTCCTCCTCTACATGGTGCTACACTGCCCCTTTCAAATAGAGGCCAAACAGAGCAGACAGCCTGGCCTTATCTTATCCTTCCTCCCCCACTTCTTCGCTCTGACCAAATGTTAAAACAACAACTAAAAAAAAAACAAGGCGTTTTTAATGAGGGAGGGAAACAAACTTGAGTACTGTTTGTGTGAAAGCTAATTGTACGCTAGACTGCACGTCCGATGCATTATGCACTCTCCTTTTTCTGCACGTTGCTGCTCTTCTCGTGATACATGATTGATCTCAGCGCTGCCGGACTCAGGTGGGCTGTTTTTATCCAAAGCATTTCTCAGAGAGGACTCGTGCTTTAAATGATTCATGGCTGCATGCTCTTTGAGTGAGGAGATCTCTGTGTACCAACAGAGTCGTGTGAAGGCATGTTCACTCACATGTTTGCACTGCTTTTGCATCACGAAACACTTGGAACTGGTGGATCTAACATGGGTTCTTGAAACCAGAAATGCAAATCACTTAAGCAGAGTTAGTACAGTGGACCCTTGTTAGGTTTTTCTTTTTGTAAAATAGTCCAAAGTTCTAGTGGAGTATTTGAAAAAGGGAGAGTATCCCAAGGTTCAGCTGGAGGCCTTATCACAAACCACAAGAATCCAATTTCAGAATAATAACAGGAATTTTCTTCACCGTGCTGAAGGTTCAGAAAGCTGCTTCTGTTCAGAGCAAAGGTCCTGATCCACACAGAACACCCCTCTCCATTAAAAAAGCCTTGTCAAAAGACCACTTGATTCCCAACAGATCGAGCCAAACTAGGGCATGATTCTCACTTACACTGACCACCCACTTTTTGACAATCTGCCAGATAGAGAGTGAGAGACCCTCTAATGTAGCCCCCCTAAGCCCTGCGAATGAGGTCAATCTGTTTCGTGGAGTGTGTGTGGATGTGGAGGGCAATAGAGAAATGGAAACACTGTCTGTCTGTGTGTGTGTGTGGGGGGGGGGGGGCTGTAAGTGCCAATTAATGGTTGAAGGTATAAGCATTGGTCACAGGAGAAGAGGTGGAGTGCCTTTTCGAAAGTTACATTTGCGATTTACATTTTCAGCTTTTCATTAAATTCCCAGCTTATGTGATTCCATAACTATGGTGATCCCTTTTTTAAGATGATTTTTATAGCATTGCTGCTTTATTGAGCAGCAGAGTAAAGCAATCACGAGTAGGGGAGTGTCTGGAAATGGCTCGCTGCAGTGTGAAAGCAAAGCTTCGACTAAAGAAGCCGAACTCAGGCTCAGAAATAAACTATTTTACTGTTATTATTCGTGGCAGGATGAAGATTTCCAACAGGGTTGTTTCCCTTGTGGGCTCTACACACGGGAGGCGACGTCACTCCCTCTCCATTTATTTCCTATGTGGGATGAGGTGACAATCACTCGCCCTCCTCCAGCCAAGCGACCGGCGAAACTCGTTCATGTGAAATTTCGAACTCGTACATGTAGATGATGCAGATGCGCACGCGACACAACACAAGAAACTTGACAAATGTTCAACTTTCATTGCTGTCACATGGCGCTACAACCAATCATCGAGAGGTTTGTTGACTGACCAATGAGCAGAGTGTATGCTACACACTGCAGTCAGCAACCACTTTCACAATGGAGGGAAACATTATTTTAGCTGTGTCTGACTTTCCTATCTTATATGACACATCACAAAGTGATTATCAAGATACAGATAAAAAGGCAGCTGAAAGGAAGCTTGTTGGCACCAGGATTAAGATTTCCAGCAAGTTCTCACCACATGAAGTTGCGTCTTACTGTAGCATGCGTTTTTGTACATTTTTCAATATTATTATTGGCATCGCATATTTTGTTTAGTTCATACATACTCTACCATATATAATGATCAATATTTACTTTTTAAATACATGTTTCACCCAAACCAATTAAATTTCTTGGAGACAAGTGACCCGAGAGTGCAATTGCTATTGTTTCACGTGTGTTGGGTTTCACCACGGAGGAGATCTGCTGCTGTCGTTGCCGCTCCACATGGATCGAGCTTTTTCAAATGTTTTGTCTTTTGTGTCTCTTCTATCAGGGCCGTTAGCAAAATTGCAGTTAAATAAGATGTGCTGCTGCCTCTGGATGGGAGCGGAGATCACCTTGGACTAACACATTTGTTGTGTATCAGTGTACCCGTGCCAAAAGTCAGTTCAGTGACAGTTTGGTACAAATATATGTAACTTCACGCCCTTAATATAGTATTTATTGTATATTGTGTGTATTACCATGTAATGGATTTATTGTACAAAGGGTGTTCCGTTTTTTTAATTTAATGCAGGAATTGTTTTATTTCAAATACAGGATGATTATGTATTTTAGAAGATGAGCAACCGTATAGTACTTCTTTTAAAGGCTGGGCCACTTTAAACAGGAACTTCATATTGTGGCTTGAGTAACCGTGTCTGCCAATCTAATTATAATGTAGTGTCTGTACACATTTTAGTCATTCGATTTTTATTTTAAAAAACGATATTGAAAAACTAAAAACACATGGTTATTCTATTTCCATTTTATACTCTAAAAATTCAATGCTGTCTTGTGGAACCTGCTGCAACTTCTAGTTCCTCACCTTTTGGACAAAGACTTTCTGCTGAAAGCATCAGCTGACACTTAGTAAATAAATGTAAACTAGTTAGCTAGCCTTTATTTATTGCAGCTGTAGCTAGTTAGAAGGCAAAACATGTTTATTCACTTTACGTAGATAAATAGATTCTAAAAGAAATGAGCTAAACTGGCTATACTAATTTAACTAACTGCAAACATGTTTTAAAGAAATGCAAAACTAGTTAGCTGCCATTTATTTGCAGGCAGTTCTTTAACTAGCTCCACCTTAAAAGGTCTCAAAACAACAGTGTTAAACATCCGGTTTGAGAAAAATAAAAAGATGGACTGTTTTCCCATATTTGGATTATAAAATGAGAATAAGATAACCATAGGAATTCTTTTTTTCAACATCTGTTTTTAAAATCAAAAATAACGAATAACCGTTTTTTGCGTTTTTGAACATCTGTTTTTAAAAAAAAAATTGAATGACCAAAAACATGGACCGACATAGACATTTGGAAAATAGCATTCTCATGAGCTGCTTTAAAAATTATTTGAGATTTTAATTGTTCTAAAACGTCTGTTATCCACTTTGGTTATGGTCCCACTCAGACTAGTAGGTGGCTCATCAGTCTGATCAGAATTAAATTAGAACTCATCAAAATGAAGATGCTCAAACAGCCATCTGCAACAGGTAGGATATTCATTGTCATAACTTTTTTATTTCAAAAGATTTTAAAGCATCTAGTGCCTCTGCTTCTTCAGACTACATTATCTCTGTGACTTCCCTGTCTTTCTGTCTGCTCCCGTCTGTCTGAACACGCTATTTGGAACATGGAGTCTCGCCGAGCCACTCAATCTTTCATGACGCTGCTACACTCCGCTCCTGTTTTGACACTCCACTCAGTCAGCATGAGAGAATAGCCACTCACTTCCACTGTCAGTCTGGTTTTTTTGTTGTTGTTTGTTTTCTCTTTCCTTGCTTCCTCTTCTCTTCCCTCCATCCTTCCCCTCTCTCTCACTGTGTCACAGCGAGTCTACCGCCTGCAAACACTGGCAGCTTAAAACGCACCGCTAATAGGCACGTCGGTACTGTTTGTGCGTTAGAGGAAAGCAAGGGGAAGGGGAGGGAAACCAAAGTGAAAAGTAGTGAACACTGTGATCAAGTAGGCACTAAAGACACAGACACACACAACTACCTTCCAAGTAAATGTCAGCCTCCTTAATATTCTGATGGCTCGCTCTGATTTCTCTAAGCAGATGATGCATGGCCACTGCAAATGAGAGCATGCAGGCAGCGAGCGCCGCCTTTCTCCCTTTTGTCCTGCTAATACAGTTAGGCGAGCGAGGGAGCACGCCGGGGCCCACTTAGCAGGCAGGCGTGTGGGGCCAGCGCGAGGATTAAAAAGGAAATAATTTACACCATTCACATAACTGAGGAGTGAAGTGCAGATTTAAGGTGTGAATGTTAAAACGCATCCAAAGCAGGCGAGAAACAGACAAAAATAAAGAGACATGTATGGTAATTCAGTCCACAATGCTGCTCTTTTATTTAATTTTCAGAGCTTTTTTTGAAAGCAATGCGTTTTGATTTTGTTAAATCAGAATCATTTATGAACACTGGTTGCGACGCAGTTAACTTGTGTCCATTTTGGTGCTTCCTAACGTTCAAATAAAAGTTGCAAAAATGCTGATTTGTGAGTTTTCCATGTTTTGGTTTCTCTGTAAAGTCCACTCTGTACTTCACTTTCATCTACGTGCAATTAAAAAGTCCAATTTTCTAGAGCGTTTGTGTCTACGTTCTTTTTTTTTTAAAGTTATCTCTACATTAGTCCCACATTTTCAGTCTGGTGCAGCTGTTTTTTTCCTGCTGCCGCTCTGTTGAAGAAAAACAAACTTTATGAAATAAGAATGAAAGACGGGAATCAGAAGAGTCAGCTGATAAAGCCACTGAAACTTCTGTTTCTCTTCGCCCTGGAAGACTCTGCCAGACTGCGTTCTGCAGCCCCCCTGCCAAAGTGTCACATCACTCGCTTCGTATGTGGCCAAATATTTGTAGGCGCGTGTTTGAGCCAGGGGGGTCGGGGTATTAATTCCGCCACTGTGACTCAGTCCTCTTGCAGCTCTTTTTTTTCTCCTTTCTCCCTCTTTCCTCACTTCTCATCTCTCCGGCTGGCTTCTCTCTGCTAAGCTCAAGTGAGCCAAAGTTCAGCTGAAGGGCAAACTGACTTTACAGTAGTGGGCAAGAGAATCATGTGTCTCACTGGAGCTGACCGGCTACCGTTCTAATTGACCCCCTCTCCACGCGCACCCACATACACACTGACACACACATACTCATTTTTTTTCTTCTTTATCTGATTCCATTCCACCAAAGCTGGTGTTGACAGCACAAAGCGGTTTCTGGGAACAGCACGTCCATTCTTTCCAACGCCTCCTAATCACTGGCACTCCTCCTTTCAGCTAAACTCGAAAGGGGAGAAATGAAGAGAGAAAGAAGGAGAAAAAAAAGTACAGAATAAGATTTCAAAAATGTAGAAACTAGGTGCTGAGCAGCTGCAAAAACTTTCAAAAGAATGGAACATGCATTCCTTTACTGAATGCACACATACCACCCAACACCTTTCATTTCAAAATTTAGTAATGGATCTAATGTTGTCTGTTACCACTCTGGTGTTAGTGCTCAGTGTATGTGATGGAGCTTACTCTCAGCTATTACCACAGAAGATCTGAGGTCTTCATCTGTACAACTGACCAAATTGAAGCTATTTTTGTGTTAGCTGACATTGATTAGCTGTGGCAGCCATCTTAAACTGATTTAACTCCAAAAATAAATCAACTGTAGTTAAACACCCTAAGAGTATTTTCTGAGAGTTTCACTAAAATCCATCCATCGGTTCATGAGTTTTTTGGCTAACAGACGAAACTGACTCCAAGAGTTATCAGAAACATTTTAGAAAACAATGCTGTTCCACCTATTAGTGCTCAAAATATGCGATGGGGACGGCTTTTAGCTACCACCACACCAAATATGAGGTCAACATCTAAAAAACTGACTAAGTTTAAGCTATTTTTGTGTTTGCTAAGCTTGATTAGCTGTGGCGGCCATCTTGAATAAGGCTGACTCAAAAGGTTAATCCGCATTGGATTGGCTCATAAAATATTTTGCTATAAAAAACAGATGATGCATTTGAAAATCATGGCAGCAGGCATGACAAAAAAAATTGGTTTCAAGATGAAGGGAAGTTAAAAAACCCACATCCTATTTGTTTTGATAAGAAGCATTTAAAGTGGGGTAATGTTTAGGACGTGGTGGAGGTGGGAGATGTGTATGTGACTTTAATGTATGTGTGTGTGTGTGTGATCAAGACCCTGTCTATCTCTGTTATCTTCTCCTGATCCCCCCCCCCCCCCCATCCTGCAGCCAAGAAAAGTAAAGCCAAACCAGCAGTCAATCTAAACAGATACAATAGCTGCAGGCCAAAACAATGCACAGAGGAAAACACAAAAACAGCAGCGTTAGTAGACAGAGATTGGGACAATGTGCGAGGGAGGCTGCTCTGAATTGCAAATGTGGCTCAGATGCTAAAATGCACGTGCATCAAAGAGACACACACACACACACACACACACTGGAACAAACATAACAATGACAGCAAAGAGCAGCACATGCTGAATGTGAGCTATGACTGTATCCATGTGGTGCTCCCTGTCACCGCGTCCATCAACAAAGAAACAGATACACCGAGGAGGCGGAGATTTTTATATTTTTTTCACTGTGTGTCAGCAGGTGTTTTTTTTTTTTTTTAAGAAAAACAAACTTCAGGTAGAACTGTGGCAAACAAAGAAGTCATTAAACATTGGTGCAGGTCCAAATTGGTTTGGAAAGATATCTTGATATTGAATTTAGTTTCAAATTTGCATGCTGTGATAATTATCTGAGCAGTTTTTGTTTTTGATTTTTTTTTCATCTCTGTCTTTCTAGATTGGTGAGGTCTTTCTGGGAAACCTCAGTACTTCACAACATCTGTTAGGGTCTTAATTTAGGCGTATAAAAGCTAAAGAAAAACAGCTTGAAGTTGTATTTTATTATTTTCAAAGTTTTTCTTTTTAATTAAAATAATTGCTAATTAAAGCAAACCAATACTCCACAGTGAGAATAATTTATTGCAGTTCTTATTTTCACTAATAGTCAGTTGCTACAGAAACAAATGAATGAACACTAATGAGTAATGTGTTACAACAGCAGTTGTGATTTTTGCTCTAAAATATGGCGTTGCTTATGAGTATACGACAGTACTGCGTAACATTTGCCTTGTTTCGTTTACTTTTTGGTCATTTGTTTTAAATTTCAAAAACAGAAATTGAAAAACAGAAACCAGATGGTTATTCTATTTTCATATTGTACTCCAAAACCAGAAAAATGGTTCGTAGCTACACAAGCTATATTAATAAAAAGTACTGTCTGCAGTTAGTTACCAGTAAATAAGTGCAAAAGTAGTTATCTAGTGTTTTCGTAAAGTTATTTAACTACTCCACCTTAAATGGTCTCAAAACACTTAAATTTCCAGTTTGAGAAAAATAAAAAGATTTTCCCATTTTTGTAGCAAAAAATAAAAGTAGAAAAACCATCTGTTTTTCAATATGTGTTTTTAAAAAAAAAGTACATGCACCGTTGTCACGTTCCATTTAACTGCAGTTCAGTTGCAGTTTGGAAAACCAGTTGGATTTGCTAATTATTGTGCTCAGTGACCAAGCTAACAATGATTAGCAACACAATTGAATAACAATAGATTTCTATGCATTTAAACATTTTAGCAACATCTTCACTACTAGAAGTACAAGTTGTATTTATTGAGATACACAGTGAGAGAAACGAAATTAAAAAGATTTATTATTGCAGCTGTCACGACCACTTCTACCACCAAAGATTCTGGTTTTATTTCCACAGCGGTCTGAGCCATCTGAAACTTTGTTGCAAATTCATTAGACAGTGTAGATACAAACCCGCTCGTGATGCCGTGGCATGCAAAACAATGGTTTGTCGCTTCTAATCTGGTGTTAGAAGCCAGCCGGCATAATTCTGTAGTCCTGCAACGCAGCTTATGTTCTCTCAACATGGGGTTCTGGCTGTGCTTCCTATCTGTTTCTGTGTATCGCTCTGTTTCTGTTTCTCCAACTCTCTGAATCCACACAAAAACAAACCACGGCCAAAACAAAAAAGAAACCTTTGTTCTTGCATTGTTTCTTCAACTCATTACAAGGCAATGCATGCTCAACCTTCATTTATTAGAAGCAAAAAAAAAACAACTCAGAGATGGAAAATCACAGCATTCATTTGGAAAACACGGTGAAACAAAAGGGAGTTAATTAGGACGTTGGGGGCAAAAAAAGAAAATGGGGAAAATGTAAAAGAAACAAAAGGCATTCATCAAAACTATCACTTCTCTTGACTGGTTAACATGAAAAGAACATGTCACAAATGAAAAGTTAACGAGAAAAAGAAGAGTTTAAGTTCGGACTGACTGACAATCCTTTGATAAGTAGGGTAGCTGTTTTTCAAATCCCTCATGATTTTCAAAAAGTGACAATATGAAAAGTGAGCATGTCATAAAGGAAGGCTGTATTATCAGGACAGCAACAGACAAGAATCTCATCTTCTCCTCCCTAACAAGAAGCAGCTAATTTGACTGGTTATCTCTGTAGTTTAATCTCCATTTGCTTGTATCTTCACTCATTTCCAACGTCTCATAATTGATTAGTTTTACTAATGGCTCATGAGTCTGCTTTTAGATGTTAATTGGAACAAAACTGGATAGATTATTCATAGCATCACATTGAACCGAACAGTAAAATGGCAACGTAAAAGAGAGACTCGCCTGCAAGTATATACAAACCATTGTACAGTGCCAGGCGGTTTGCTAGCGAGGCCATTCCCAGTATCAATTATTCAAACTGACAAATGGCCACAGGCCACCTAGTGTTTTGGCCAATTACAAATGGGCATACTGCGGGGCTAAACAGGGCCAGTTTTGGCCTTGGGCACTTCACCTGACGCCTCTCACACAGTGTGACAAGTCAGGACCCAAAACAGAGTCATCGCCACAGGTAGAGTTGCTGCCTTAAAGTAGACCTAAACAGACCATCAGCAAATGTCAAAAACACTGTTTGTGCAGACAAACTTATGAAGAAAAAAAGCTGCTGCTGCTGAATAGACACATTTGTGTTTCACTCGGCATTATTAAAAAAAAACTATCGACTGCTTTCAAACAGTTTAGTTCATGTTTGTCCCGGTGCAACGAAACCACTTTGTACCCAGCAGTTGTTACTTTGTACCCAGCTACCGATTTTTTTGTACCAGTTGGATACAAAATGGTCACCACTTCACACCCAAGCACTTACCATATGTTCTTTCCCTGCATGGGAAATACCCTGCAAGCACATGGGCATGCAAAGGTACTAGGACCACCCAGAGCTCCACAGGGTAAAGCTGTTCTTTATTTCATAGTACCTTTTCCATGACACAGTATTAAACCAGACATTTTTAAAACTGCACTTTAGTACATTCAAATATCTTAAAGGGGACATATCATGCAAAATCCATGCTTTTACCTGTCAATGCATTTTGTTGAGTAATAGGAGCTGTGTAGATATCTTTATATTCTTATTGGGTCATATTTTTTAACCCGTTCAGTTTTCTCTATTTTCGGTGAAGTTTTCTAAACTATTACGTCACAATATTTGCGACAGAACTGCCAAATAACATCTGGACTTACCAACTACAATTTTGACTTCTTCATTCTCCTCTGGCTCTGGCTCCAACATGTAAGGCTGGATGAACAAGTCTTTCATTGTTCACATCTTTTAATAATTTGTAAGTGAAACTTTTCTGTGCAGCTATATAGTCGTAAACCTCTGTATCAAACTAGAATGGACCACTCTGGAAGCTGGAAGGGGGCGGGGTGTGTCGTTTGGATTTAAAGAGACAGCCTCAAAACAAGTTGATCTGAGACACACCTCAGAAAAGGGGTGGGGCTTGTGGAGTTACAATAAAGAAGAATTCAGACCAAAGTATTGCAGTTCCACTTTAAATAGACCCCAACTGAATGATTTAAATGTGAAAAAGAAGAACTTAAATGCATGATGTGTCACCTTTAAAGGTGAATGAAATGACCCAAATTACACACATGCCATACACTAACTCTCAACAGTGCAAATGCTTGTTGTAAAAATATTGAGAACCTAGCCAGTTAATATGTTATTTGTATGTTATATCAAAATATTTTCCTCCTTTCAGGTGAGTCAATCCCCACTCTCTTCCGCCTGTACTAAGAACCCTGGTATTTATTTTTGTACGCAAGCAAATGCATATTGTTTCCGTCAAACAGGACAGATTGATTGTTGCTCTGTCTTGTTTCTTTCCATAACTGATATTTTCACCATATCATGACATTTTCACAAGCATATCTCAAGGCCCTGTGTTTATGTTAGCTGTGTTTGGGTAGCAGGACGAAGGCTCGCTGACATTCTAATAACAAAACAAAACGTCTTTGACGAGGCAACGGAAGGGAAACGTCTATATTCCTTTCAGTGGAAATAGATGAGCAAGTCACGTTAAATTCTGTTGTAAAACATCCAATAAATGCACTCCTTTGGCAGTATAAAAGGTGATTTGAATATTAATGCACGACCCACAAATCTTCTCTTCTGCTGCTACTATAACTGTAGTAACGCTCCGTGCAAAATAAAAGCTAGTTTTCACATAAAAAAAAAGATTATGTTCCATTTATTTTCCATCGAATTTCTTTGGTTAATTTTGTTTTATAGATGCTGTAAGTCACAAGAGGCCACACCTGAAAGTTATGTGGCTGCCTTTTATGGATTACTGCCTATTTTTGATGTGAATCCTTTAACAAGTTGAAACAGGTTGGTGGGAAGGAGGGGATGTGGCGGTCATTTATTCTCTCTGTCGGTGCCTAGTCTACATTAAGTGCTTCTTTTCTAGCTCTGGTCAGGTTTTGCTCCTCCGTCGCGCGGTGATTCAGGATCGCTGGTCTAATTTGCATAACAACCCCTTCTGTGCAATGTCAGACTCATCACCTCGAACCTTGCGAGAGCCCGAGCGAGGAGGTGCATGAGGGATGATGGGAGGTAGGGGGGTGGGGGTGGGGGATAGACAAAAGGGAGAGATTTGTCAGTCGTCCTGTGAGGCGTGGGAATGGGAAAGCATGGCCTGTCATGAATCCCCTCATACCTTCAGCATCACAATGGAGCGAGAGTCCCCCAAAACAGCTGGTCTTATGATCAGTATTGATTTTCCTCACAGTGTGTGCGAGAGCCAAGGTTTGTACACAGTGAAATTTGATGTTTTTGTCTGTAAAGAGAGAAAGTAGGCGGCGAGTGCCAATGATTGTCTTCCTTCTCACGTCTCTAGTGCCGTGTGATTGTGTAATTGGCTGGTGTTCCTCCACCCCCCATATGTGTGCACTGTATGCCGGTGTGTTCATTGCTCCTCCACTACAATGTTTGCACAAGCGCCGTACCAGTGACGTCTGAGAGAGGTTAGTTTTCTGAGGCCAAACAGTCTGTTAGCCAATAACTCAGGCAGACTACAGCCACTGTGGACTTTTACCTCAGGGACACTCAACCCCTGATCCCAGCTCTAGCTCACACACGATGGTGCATAAATGAGGGTAACAACTCCCAAACCTCCTGTTCTTATTCTGTTTAGTGATTTGAAATTCTCACAATTGGTGTTTTCTTTTGAATTTTCGGGGGGGAAAATGTCTTGGGATGCTTAAAAAAAGAAGTGTACTTTTAGTTCATGAATATTCAAACCCTTTTATGTCTCACTGTGCAACAAACTGCTACAAACTCCTTTTGAATAGGCTTAACTTTCATGTAAAACATTGAATTTAGTTATTTTATTAGATCGTAATAAATGATAATGAACTCTACTCAGTGGCTTTCATTGGAGCTCGTTCACTGGATTAGTTCAGTCTGTCGGCTTTTTCAAAGACAGTCACTTCCAGACAGCCTCTCTTAGTCATGCACATTGTGATAATGGGTAAACTGGGGGGTCAAGGGGGTCAAAGACCTTGTAAGATAAAGATAAACTCAGCATGAGAGTTAATGACTGCCAGATGGAAAGTAAACAGGAAAGGAAAAGCAAGTCCAAAAATATGTGTATAAAAGTGATTTGGTGATGTACTTACACAGTTAAAATATTTTTTTACAGTATAAATACAAATTGTAAGTGCTTTCAAACCACAGGAGACCACTCCACAGTCCTTACAACATTCGAAGCATTCTGCTTCTGAGAACATGCTTTCTTACCGTGAAACACATTCGAGTGATGTGAGTGTGTGTGACTGGACCAAAAATGACTGATTAGTTGACCAAGAAACCTAACCTTTTCTGTCATCTGCACCGTTAAAATTGTATTTGCATTGCTGAAATAAAAGCAACTAATTAATTACACAATTATACTTGTCTGCTAAAATGTTCAGCATAAACTAATCATAGACTGATCTGTTGTGAGTATTGACTTTTATGGCTCCGTCTTTAAAATATTCATATTAGTCTTTCAAACTTGGCTTAAAAAGACAAACCAAAGACTCAGAACACACTGTTCCAACGTGACCAAAGTCCAGTTCTATTAAATCCAAACATTACTTCTAGTCTCCAAGTTAGGAATAAGATGATTATTTATAAATGGTCCAGTTTTAATATTAAAGGGGTAGGGTTTAAACTTTTAGAACTGTGGTGCCAAATGTAATGTCTTCAAGGGTCACTATCCTGCATGTGTTTGGTGTTGCTCTCATTTAAAACACTTAATTTAAATGAATGAGTGATTCACAGGCTTCCCCAGAACTTGAAGACCTGCTGAAGAGCAGGGAAACAATCAAATCCCTAAAATCCGTTCTTCGCTTTTTTTTCGTTTCAAATCAAAATTGCTAAAAGAAACCAACAGTATTACTTTTTTGTTTTCCCATTTTTTGAAATCTAAATGCAAAAATCTAATTCATTAAAAATGCACAGTGTTTGATTTTTCCTTCAGCTATCTAAATCCAAAATAAAATATATGGTTATTTTAATATGTAGTGATACCCGAAATGAAGGAGGTCACCAAAGAAAAGAGTTTATAGTGGTTAGAAGACTGCTTAAAAATGGAAACCATTCCTATATTGGCATTGGCTGCAGTTGAACCCTGTTCTGCAACTTTGTTCATGGTAAGATCATCTAATGAGAACATAGACTTCCTGTAAATAAGAACAAACACATCCACAGTGAGACTAATTTGACCATTTCTAAAGTTCTAAGTGAAGACACAATGCAATGGAAGTTAAGGCCATGATTTCAGGTTCTGTCAGAAATAGTGCACAAACAAAATATGAAGCTTTTCTTTGCTTTAACCAATAAAATGAAAAACAAAAAAACTGTGTTTTTTAATTTTGCAGTTGTCATTTTTTGAATTTAGTTTTGAACTAAAAAAAAACCCACCTGATTTTTTCTTATTTTGAAATGAAGAAATAAAAGAATAAACCATACATGGATTCTCAAGGACCAGGACTGGGCACCACTGGTGTAGATGTCAACAGGTAAACAAACAGGTGCAATATTTTTTGAGGATTAGCAGGAAACTTTGTTTATGAAACAACGATGGTGGCTTCATGTGCAAGCTGATGGAAAAAGCTTTATCTCATTATACTGATGACAGAGGTCATAAAAAAGGGATTTTTTTGTGCATATGGGCAACCCTAAATATAGTTGTTGTTTTCTTTGTTAAGAATGGCATCGAATCGGAAAAAAAGTGAAGAAATGTTTTTTTACAGATGAGGTGCTGGTAGGTCATGCCCTGGTGTCCATAGGGAAAAGAGAGAACCAGGTGAAGTGAAGATCAATACTAAGGCCAGAAACATGACTGAGACCACCTGCCCTCTCCCTCAGGTGACAGATAAACCTGTGTTGTGAGATTTTATGTGTGCTCAAAAGACATTCCCAGGCTTCAGATATATCACTGCAATGCCAAACTCTTCTTGTAAAAGTTCAAACATATGAACCAGTAAAATTACACTTCATTGTGTAAGTTTATAAAATAATCTCTTTGCTAACAGATATAATTTTATTTCCATGTAGTGTCTAATATTGGTCTAATTACCTGACCCTGCAGTGTTGTCCCTATGGGAAAATGTTTGCCAGCCTGCACTTGTATAATATTACTTATGTTGAAGCCAGTTTGAATCCTTGCACCTACCAATTAGCACTACCTTTGAGTTTTGTGAGTTCACACTGAGGGGTTGAGACGTCTTTTTGAGATAGAAGGGGAGAAGGAAGTGGGAGTTGTCTGTCTAGCCCAACAAATAGATTAAAAAAATCTAAAGAGATAATACAATGGAATTAGATTAAATGTCTTAGTTTTGTATAAAAATCCTAACAAGTTGAACTGAAGGCAACTAAAGTTTTTTATAGATTCTTGAAGACTTTTTGCTTTTTCTTCAATATATTTTCCAAGTTATAAACTGAAAGGTGTGACGTTTTAAGCAATTACTAGGGTATTCATTTGTGTATATGCTAATCACTGTAATTTGTATCCTCACTAAGGGTCATTCTAGTCAAAGGCTGTGTCCAAATTCAGGGGCTGAATCCTTTGAAGGCCGAATTTATTGGCCACTTATGTCACTGCTGTCCAAATTCATAGACTCCTCAATTGCGACCCACAAATGCATCCTCCTTTTTCCCCAATTTGAGGGACAGATCTGGTAGATCCTTCTCAGCCCAACCTGTCCCGAGATACATTGACTGCCTTTGGCCATATATAAATCACTAGTCAAGCCAGTTACATCTGAAGACAATGTGAAGTTTCAGAATTGAAGCCAACATCAGGGAATCATAGGAGGCGTAGTGTGTCACTAAACGTAAAGATATGACACTGGCTAACTCCTACACATACCAACAGTTTCAACTCTGTGACTACCTACCTGGTCAAAACCAGTTTTAATAGAAAAGCTATTGTCTAAAATTTCTAAAATGTTAGTGTTTAGTTTTTGTGACAATAAATGTGTTGCTAACAGTGATCATGTGATCAGCTGACAAGAGCTTGAGAACAAAACACAAAAAGCAAGGAAGAAGGGGTTAAAAAGGCCTTTGACGTGACCACCACAGGTCTTCAGACTGGGTGGAAATAAAAAGCCAAGCGAAAACAGAAAAGCAACACTTTTAGTGTCTTGTCAACTCAGGTTTGATGAGTTTGTCTTTGTTTTGCTCTCTCAGAGCAAACTGTGCAGCATTTATCGGATAAAATGGGCTCAATCTAAGCTTATCTCCTCAGCCAGCGAACAGCTTTGTCACATTTCAAGATGTCCCGTCCTGATGGAGTACTTTTCTCACCCGCACCTTCGTTTTTACCCCCTCTTCAAACAAATCAATACCCCCGTAGTTTAGCCTTTCATAGGAAAGATTACAGAGAAATGGCTATTAAGGGCTTAGCCTCTATCACTTCTTCCATCTCAAAGCCACTTAAGGACTTTGGCGGTCTTGGGTTAGGACCCAGGACCTGGTGCCCTGTCACACTGCCGGAGCACTGAGCCAGTCCGAGCATCACGTTGACTTTAGTAGTTCAGTTTTGTGAACACAGTCAACTCGGTTTTTGATGTTATGAGTCAAATCATTGAAAACAGAAATGAACAAGAGCATGAAGAGGAACAAAGATACAGAAAACTAGTTTCTTACAGTATTCCTTTCAGTCTTTTTCATTTTTTTTTTCATTTGCTGAAGCTGACCCCTTCTTTAATATGGCTTCTTCTTCTATCTGGCTCTGGGTGAGCGCGTGACTAGAATGAGCAGCAGGTTGTCTGGCCTGAGCGACCAGAGAATCAAAATAGCCACCACAATCAGTGCAAATGGGGAAGGCAAGCCGCTGCAACTGCTGGCCTTTAAAAGGAAGCACTGTAGGTGATTGAAACAAACAGGCCTTTTATGCTCATATCAACTGCTACAAGGCTTAAACTAACAAGCTACAGTGATGCAAAATAGTTTTTTTTAGACATTTGGAATGCTTCGACTGAATTTTGGTTTATTTCTCAATACAAAAGACGAACTGGCAGCACAGACTTTTACTCACACAATTAGTTCTCCATCAAACAGCTTCATCAGCTCTTGTTTTTGTTGCAAAGTGATGAGAACATGAATAGCATATAATTAGAGATGTTGCATTCTAACTGTGTTTGTTCTATAGTCTTCATTTACAATTGCCTAAAAAAACTCCATTGTGGATTTGAACAAAAATAGCAAGATTTGTGTTTTGTAGAAATCAGTGGGGTTTTTGCACTTGTGATTAGAATAGTATTGTGTTCTGTCTCTCTTTTTCTTTAACTTTCTCACAAGCTTAATTTTTGTGGTTTAGGTGCAGCAAGTAGTGTTTTTTTCCCCCCATTTTTTTTTTAGTTTCTCACATTGAAAATGTGTTGTCAAAAATGAAGCATAAATGATCACTGGTGGAAAGCAGTGAGGAGGAAAATGAAGCCACTGAACCACATGCATGGGCGGGATTAGCATGCAGTCAATCATTCACTGATATAGTCCAATGAGCACCCCTCAATCAATAAATGCTGCTGCTCTTTGCAGGTGAAAACTCTGGTGACCTCATCACCCGGTTAAATAACGCAACCTCACAGAAACCAGCTCTTTTGCAAAGATATGGGTGATTATTTCCCCCTTGAAGACAACTTTTCAGTTAATTTGCTCTCATTTTGTAGGGTATAGATACATGATATGTGTTTCCTTATAGCATCATATGAAACTTTAAGGATTATGTGTTCAGAAATTGCCAGATGAAGTTCCATCCTAAATGTGTAAAACTATCAACAAATGTTTAAGTTCAGCATTCTGTATTGACCTAATCAGAATAGACTGATTTGCATATCACATATGTACAAGGGTGGAGCCAGAGGGTTGGCCAAGGTGGGAAGTGCTACCCTTGGCATTTGACTGGCCACCACAGGTGCCACCCCCAAAGGGAATCTTAGATTTTGTAAAAGATTGGTCCGTTATATTACTGTACTATACATAACTTTAGCTGGGTATGTTTAAAAATGGATGAATTATAGTCCTTCATCAAATTAGCGCCAGACTTAGCTTTAGTGTTTAGCCTAATTTGGAATTAGCATTGGTAATCGACATGTGATCATCATTAGCTACTCCACAACAAATGTTTATCTTAAGACTTAAAATGGCTGAATTCTAGCCATTTAAAGTTAGCTGTGGTGGCCATCTTGAATTTTTGATTAGCTTTGTTTGGGAAAGATTGTTTTTGGCTACTTCTACACTAATCTTCAGCTTTGTTAGTTTAAAAATGGTTGAATGATAAATTGTGACTAGCATTCAGCATGTTTTGGATCATTCTTTGCTTTGATCACACAGAGTTTCAGGTCAGTGTTTCTTAAAAATGCTGAATTAAAGCCATTTGGAATTAGCTGTGGCAACCCTTTTTTGAATTTTAAACTCCAGAGTGTTTTTCTTTATTCTATATGCTCTCTAAAAAGAACACATTGGCCACCCCTTGCTAAAAGTCTAGCTCAGCCCCTGCATTTGATGCCATGGACACAAAAGCTGATTGAAAGAATAATAATCTAGTTTCCCAGCTGAAATCACACCATTTGAATCCAACTCTTTAAGACAGCAATATAAAGTAGGTTAGATAATCACACCCTAGAGCAGTATACAGTCAAGGTTTGGCACCAGTGTTGGTTGTTGAATGGGAGCAGGTCAAGAAGAGTTTTATTGGAAGTTTAATTAAAAATGTAAAGGAAATGTAATTTTAAATGGTTCTTTAAGAAGAAAGCTGAGACTGGGTTGTTTTGATTTTGCAAAATTTGACAGAAAATCTTGATAATGAATCTATTATGATTTCGAAAGGTAAAAATCGTTATATTCATGTAAAATGTACCTAAAGTGATGCATCTTAGGTGGGATTTGGTTTCCACCTGTGAAAATGTATTTGGTTGACATTTATTTTTTTTTTTACAGTTTTGGCTTCCTCGGCCTTTGTCTGTCTTTTCTCTCTCTCTCTCTTCCTGTCAGTTTGTAGCTGTCTCTCTGGCTGCCTGTGGCTCTCTCTGGCCGGGGGTAGCCAGGAACACGGGTGCTGTGATATGGACAGCTGGTCGCTCTATCTCCAAGGGCCCCAGAAGGTGTAAAATCTGGGATACCTTTCATAGCACATTACCCTCATTTTGGCAAAAAGAGAAAGACAGTGCTGCACAGCCAGAGAAGCAAAACAGAAGGAAGGCAATTATTTATACCAAACTAAAATGTTATTTTTTCTTCAAAAAAAAGAAAGAAAAAAAATTGAATTGTTCCAATTGTGTCCAGTAACTGATAAGCTCTCATTGACAGACTTTCGTAATTGACTTGAGGAAGAAGGGCAAATATTCGTCATTTTGACATGCCAGTTATAGAGGTGGTGCCTCGTCTACTTGAGATGCATCAATAGACACAAATTTATTGCAAATAATATCAGTCAAAAAGCAGAGCTAAGTTTTTTTGTTGAAAAGTAGGACCTTTCCTTTTAAGCTGGGTGTAAAAAGTTTGTGTTTTATGCCCATGTAGTAACATGTTCACCATTGGTTGTATGGCTTCTGACCCTATAAATAAGTTCAAAACAGTCACCCGGCTCGTGTTAAAGATGATACATAGATGGAATAACTTGCTGGGTCAGAGTCTGGGAAGACTGCTTGAGAATGGCATTTCTACAAGGTCATTAAGTTCATCACAACGATTGAGGTCTTTTCTAGTTGAGGCAAACTTACTGATATGTTAAAGACGAGAAGGAAAAATACTATGTATCTTCTACAAGAAGTGAAAATGGCACGAAAATCTCATTGTAAGTAAACAGACAAAGTTGAATTTAATCTTTTCAATCAACTGACTTTTAAGGAGTTATCTGAGATGATGTTAGTGGTAAAGAAATAAGGACTAAACTTTGCTGATGTGTAAAGGCAGATAAAGTTGGGAGTGTCACAACTCTTTCATATCTGATGGTGAATCATCTTAAATGTATCGGCCCCGTTCTTGGCGCAGAGGTTGTCCGACTCCAGAGAAACTGCCTAAAGATTGTCCCATCGATACGGTCAGTTCTCATTTGATTAGTGCCGTCATCCTCCTCTTGTATGTGGATTAAGGACCAGACTGAATGGGTGTAGCACATGATCCGGGGTCCCTGCGTGTTCCGTCTGCAGCTTGTCGGTATGCGTGGAACACAGTGGATCAGTGTTTATTGAATCATTTTGCAAATAGGGGAAACGATAATTACAAGAAGTGGCGGCTCTGCACATTATGCAAGTGCTGTGCCATGACTTTGGAGCCAAACGGGCTTTCTTATTAAAGGCGGCCGGGCCGGCGATGCTCCTAATCTATTTCCAGGATTTCCGAGGCTTCAGCAATCCAGGGATTAGACGTTTTCTCACAGATTTAGACACCTCCCCACCTCTTTGCCCCCCTCTCCTTCCTGTCCTCCCACCGTTTTTGCTCCCTCTCTCTTCATCTCACGCCCTCCCTCACTCTTGCTTTCTCACTCTTGTAGTGTTGGCGTCTGCAGTTTGTCAACTTCAACTCTTTAGATTTTAACACATTGGCTCGCACACAAAAACACTCACAAACAAACCAGATTTACACTTTAAACGTGACAAACACAACGTCACACGACAGCTACAGTTTGTCTGATGATAAACTTAACTTTGGCATTCTCAATAAAAGAAAATACTACTAATTAAAGTCCTGGAATTCCTTGGCGAAAATATCGCCCACCATGCAGTAGGTGTATTGGCAAGGTTTAGTTTTTGAGAGTTTCATAAAATCCATCCAGTAGTTCTTGAAATATTTTGCTAACTGACAAACAGAGCTGACGCCAATAGTTTATTTCATTTTTAACAAACATTTCACACAATCAGTGTTGAGTATGTGAAGGAAATCCATCTTAGCTACATGCATACCAGTGGTGGGCACAGTTCTGTTAGTCTGCTAATGGCAAAAGTAGTTTCTCATTTAGCGGATTAGCTTTTATGCTAAATTTAGAAACTGTTAGCAGACCAATTAGCTTCAGCTAATTTTAAGTCCACCAAAGATTCACAAGAGTAAAACTGCCATTTATCCTGAAATAAATAAAAACTCTTACAAGCAGTGCCGGACATGTCAGGCACTGTGTGTGTAGCAGTTAGCATCTTTAGCAGCTAAATTTCAAACTAATAGTAAACTAAAATAACAGTAAACAATATTCATATAACATATACAAAAAACTGACTAAAAATATGGTAGAGAAAGTATTTGCTGTTTATTGTTTCACTAACAAATCCCAGCCCGGGGACCTTTCTGGGTAGAGTTTGCATGTTCTCTCCGTGCATGCGTGGGTTCTCTCCGGGTACT
>JARVJO010000001.1:8702461-8723673 GCA_031762555.1 Cynodonichthys magdalenae
CGTGAATACAGTGAGCCGAGAGGGCTTTGTCAGTCTGATCAACAAAAATTTTCGAGATACCACATCAAATCACTTGGTGAGTGGAGTTTAGGAAGTAACTATTGTTAATGACGGGGGAGAATGTTTTTTTTTCTGACTTATTAATTCATCTGCTAGTCGAGTTCAGTATACAATGAGAACCCAGTTTTGAGGTATAACTGCAAACTGTTGAAAATTTTGATTTGTAAGACTACAACTAATGTCAAAAGTCTTGAAGCACTCTTGGGGGTGCCCTGTTGGCCTGGAGGCCCTACGTAGGCGGCCTTGTCCATGCCTTGGTATGGCTATGCTTTATAAAGCTAGTCAACTTAAAAACACCTCGTCCTTTTTTGTCACCTCAGTATGCCCCTTTCTGAAACGTCCCAGTAAACCTGCCGTTGCAGGTGGAAAAAAAATGACAACACCTTTGTATATTGTGTTGCCGTCTCATTACCCTACAATGTAGTGATTTGACATCCCCAATGGCTCTTGCTGCTCCCCAAGATGTTTGCAATCTCAGCCAACACCCCATCTTCTGTCTATTGCTTCTGGCACTATTGTTCACCTGCCACATCACTGACTAGATAAACCACAGATGTGTCACTTACAACCAACTCCCCACTGATTAGCTCAGCCAACAAAATGCACAAACTGAGTGTGCACACAAGCAATAAAAACACTCATGGAAGTCACCCGCAAACAAGTAGCAGCTCATAACCACCGTCTTATAGCAGCACAAGTGGGTCCTTAAAAGTTTCTTTTTTATCTATTAATCCTAATTAACAGGCCTGGTGTGGAGGGATGATAACTGCCGAACAGAGATTATTGTCCGTTTTGACACTCGAGAAAAGAAAGCCTCAGTAGTGAACAGCATTCAGAAACAGGAAAACGCAAAAACAAAGGTTGGTGGACAAATGTTTGGGGGAGGAGAAACAGAGATGGAAAAGGAGAAAAAGTGGGATTGAGAGGAGAAAAAGGGTTCTTTATCCCTGATCCCCAGAGTGTGGACTGGAGTGTGAGCAGCTAGATCAGAGGGCTCTACAAGCCATCAGGGGGTTCACACTGCCATGGCTGCAAAGCACATCCTTCTAAGGCACACAGCAGTGGCCTCTAGGTACAAGCTGGAAATAGGATGTTACAAACAGGTTTAGGGGATGGACTGAGAAAACCGTTACTTTTAGCAACTGATGTCTTTCTCTGTCTATATACTGTCTTGTTTCTTCCAATATGTAAAAACCCATATTAGATTTTCATTTGTAGCTGTACTTCTACATAACCTTTGCAACAAGTCATATTTCAGAGACAAATCATGAAGCAAATGCAAAGGTTTTTGGATGTTTTCTAGAATTTGAGCCATCTGTCCACATATTGGAGAGGAGAAAGGGTCAGTATTGTTTGTCGTCAGTAGCGTTTGGGTAAAGGTGTCTAAGGAAGAGTAAGAATCAGTCACATCCAGGATCCTGTAAGTCTCATAAATGTCAGTCTGCACAGATTTCTTTGCAGCACATTGATTTTAAATAGATATACACAAGGAACCCTATAGTATAAAGGTATAAGAAAACCAAGGATGATGCTGCCCATGGTGAGAGGTGACACTACACACAAGCTTGATGAAAGAGACTAGTCGGAATAAGTGCGGGCTTCATTAAGGGTGGAAAAAAGGGAACTCAATCACTCTCAGTCTGTCACAGTCCATCAACAACTCAAGTTGTCGCCTGGCCCTTGGAGTCACTTTTCAATGGAGCTTCCCGAGCAACTTTCATCCCATGAAGGTGTTTGCCCTGAGCTTTGGTTGCCTTCTTTCTAATTTTATGTTTAAGGTTTTGTATTACAAGTCTTTGTTCAAGTAATTTTAATTTAGGTGGTTTCGTTAAAATAAACATGATGAATGTTTGATCAATGAATATATATATGATTATTTTAAAAGAAGCCATTAAACAGGATAAAATGCTAACTAAACATAGCTGGAGGACTCTGACTTGCTCATCTATTATTAAATATAAAAAATTCTGAATGATATTTTCTGGTCATGGATGGGTGAGGACACTGTGCAGCATTTCAACCTTACAGCCGCCAGAGTGGTAGTTTACAATTACACGCTCATCACAAACTAAAGGAGCTTCAACTCACACGCGATGTGATCTTTGACTCCTTGGGCTGCGAGTTCAGCAAATATCTCCAGTCTCAGAGAAGCCAGTTTCCCCTTGGCGTCATATTTATTAGTCCTGATGTGTGTGAGCTGGCGTGCAGCGTGAGCAACTGAGCAAAAGCACAGCGAACACAAACCATGCTTGACGTGGCCATCTCATGTGGAAGGCGAGAGTAAATAAGATTCCAGCAGGGAGGAAAATGCACAATCATTGCCTGGGAACTGGGGCCTCCCATCATGCAATTCATGCAAACCTAAGCAGGCTCCTACTAAGAGCTTTCATTGACACAGAGTCAAAGTCTTTGCCCAGGTAACCATTCTTTCTGGGTAGGAACTTATTCAAAAAATGTGCCTGGTGTCCCAGAGCCGCTACTTCAGACTACATGTTTCTCAGTGGTGCAGCGAGATTTTCATAATTAGGCCTTCTCTACCCCACAAACAAACAAAATGGTTACAAAGGCAGCTCTATGCAAGGCTCCATCTGAGTTTGCAGTGAATAGGTCGTGAACTATTTCTGTAGCTAGCATAACAATCTTGTTTTCATTCTAATTGAGTGGCTAAAGTTTATCTTATTTAAACAAACAAAGGTTGTAGTTGTTATGGTCAAACCTATGAGCATGTGGTTATGTGCTGTTTTAGCTCTGTGTGTGTAAATGTGAATTATAGTCATTTTTATCTTTGCTACAGTCAAATAGCTGTCGAGTACGGAGCTCTTCTCATGATGTTGGATAAAAAAAATTAATGCATGGCCATGCATTATTGTTTTGTGGCCATGAGATAACACATGGCCACAAGAAAATAACCTGTGGTCATGAGATAATAACTTGCAAACATGAGATCATTTTGAGCAGTCGTGTCTCTTTGTAGGAGATACAGACATTGTTGGAGTAAGATTATGTACAATTATGTTGTTTTTGTGTTTAATTGTTCAAAGGTACCCCATACATTTTATTATTTTGTTGTATGTTTAAACGGTTTATCTTTCATAGTATTTAATGTTGATATATCATCCTTTTAAATCCTTCTTTTTCACATTTAAATCATTCATTTGGGGTCTATATAAAGTGGAACTGCATAGCTTTGTTCTGAATTTCTTCTAATTTTAACTTTACCAGCCCTTCTTTTACCTCTTTTCTGATGTGTGTCTCAAAGCAACTGGTTTTGATTCTGTTCCTTTAAATCCAAACGCACCTTTTGCCATTTCAGTCTTTCACAGTCTTTCGGGAGCTAAAGGAGTTGAAAAGTATGACCCAGTAAGAATATAAAGATACCTTAGCAGCACCACGAGAGACTGAATTCAACTTTTCTGCACTCCTAGAGACTCCAAATATACAACAAAATGCATTTAACGACTTAAAAAGTGAATATATCCCCTTCAAGCCTGTTTTGAGTGTTGAGCTTCAAAAAAAGAAAATAAAGCTTTTTGGACAAATGCAACTCCAGTCACCTGCTACAACATATAATGCTGACAAGTGACTGAAGTATGTCATTCATTTTTATATTAAAATGAAATGAAATTAATTCAAACTTGTTAATGTAAGCAATCAACAGTCTCTGCACTCATTAACTATCTCGTAGCCACAAGATAACTCATCGCCTCACTTTTTCTTATCCAATGGCATCGAACGGGCTCAGTAGTGGAGGTCAATTTGAACAGGGTTTTCTTTGTTGTTGTAGTTTTTTTTTTCCTTGTCAGAATTACTGAAAAATAAATTATACCGTTTATTGTAGTGTCCACATATAGTGACCTCTATGACCGTTTACCACTGATGTTTGTTTTTATGTTTTACATAAACCTTACACCACTACATGTTGTGATAGAGAAATCCAGCACTATCCTCCCCCCTCCCTTTCTAAATGTCAGCTTCCAGAGTCTATTCCCCAGACAGAAATGCTGCCCTTCAGCCTGACTGAATTCTCTCAGGGAGACGTGAGAAGATACAAGAAAAAGTCTCTGCTATCAATAGAAAAGTGTCCAGTGTTATTACAACACTGTGTGCACTCATGTCCAGGCTATAACTTAATCTTCATGAGGAAATGGTGTTTGGAGCCTGGGAAAGAAAAGGTAATTTGCAAGTCAGAATAGTTGCTTTAATAGGGAACTTAAAAAGAGGTTACTTGATATCGAACAAGTCTAAAAATCTGGTTTCCTGGCTATCTTGTATGAAGACCACACATAACTTAAAATAGCCAGCGGAAGGGCCAATCATAATGCTTTATTTTGAGAATGTAATTTTCTCATGCCTTGCCAGTAATTAACCTCTGCACAATAAGGTATTGGAAGCACCACAGACAATTCCAGACCCATAGTTTGTTTAAAAGACTCTGCTATATGATAGGATGTGTGTAACAGGGGACTGGAGAAAGAGGGTTGGGGGAATGGGAGCCAAGACTCGACTTTATCTTCTGCGGGGAACCTTTTCTTTCACATTCTCTGCTTCTTTTTATTCAAAACTGCTGTTTCTTCACTTCTGCTGAATTGGGTTTTGTTCGTGGCTAATTCCAGCCACGTCTCAGTCCGAGGCTCGTGGGAACTGCGGCGATCGCTTACAATCACTTCAGTCAAACACCTGGGAGATAATTGACTGGGCTTCGGTCAAACTTGTTTTTTTTTTTTTTTTTGTTCCCCCACCTCCTTCCCTCTCTGTCTCTCTATTCCCGAGTCTTCACAATAGAGACAAAGAGCATGGGCACAAAAAAAAGAAAAAAGATCAGAATCACTAAATCCATTCCCAGACAAGGCACAGTATAGATAGCTCGAGAGCCAAATTGCCTTGCCCAGCTCTGAGCAGTATGTGAAAATGGTTGAGTAACAGTGGTGGTTTGAGCTTGGCCATCCCAAAGGAGATGTATAGTCTTGGAGAACTTGACAGAAAAACACATAAGCCACGCACATTGTCTTCTTCATACCTTAACAAATGCTTCCAGACATCAATTCCCAAACCCTGAGTGTGTCACATAGCAGAACTCTTCACCAAAAAAATTCTACTTTATGCTAATTCAGGCAGAACAGCAGGACAACACTACAGCTGCTGAAGGTGTATGTAGAGCACTCACGGAAAGTTAAAGCTATCTTGGGGATTAAATTGGCCTTTTGTCTGAAACCCTTTGTTCCAATGTGTTGCAGTTGGAACAAGCTTTTTTGTTGTTTATCTAAAAATCACAAAATATGTTTATATTGTTTTTTGAAGTCATAAAAGAACAAAGCTATTAATCAAATCAAATAAAGACTATATTACTACAGTGGGGTAAAACAGACAAATCTAATACATGATTAGGAATAACACTAAAGTGTTTTTTGTTGTTGTTTCCAGTTCTTATACACACTTGGAAAAAGTGAAAAGTTCAGCTGGTTGAAAATGTGCCTCCTTGTTGTTAAACATCACTTATTCCTGCTTGGTTTATCCTAAAGTAGTTAATCTAACAGAAGAAGTTTAACAACAAAGTGCAAAGAAAGAACTGATAAATGTTTAAGCCATTGGTTGCAACTCATCTTCAAAGCTATACACCATTTTTTTTATTTTAGTGTATTGATGTTTAATTGTTACTTCTGTATGACCATGAAACTTGAACGTTTAATTGGTGTATTGTAATGACTTTGATAAACAACTGAGCTTATGCATTTGAAGTCTTTGATTTTTGGGTATTCCGCAAAGATCCCTGTTGAGACCATCAACTTATGATTTACAATGATATTCGATTGTTATATTTCCCCAACATAACTACTAGCTGTATAAGCTCTGTTGAATGTTTTGCCACATGGGGAGGTGTGTTAAAGCAGATCCATGAAGCAAAATGACATTGACGCAAACATGAGGTAACAGAAGCAGTACTGTACAGTAAGTCTGCATTTATGAGAGGGTGTTTGGTGCCAATTTTTTTTGCTTTGTTTTAAGAACATTTATATCTTTAGTTTGATTTAGGTATTTTACAAACTTGGGTAAAATAAAACATGAAGAGTTTTGTTAAAGTTAGCTTTTTTTAGGGGGTTCCCAGAGTTCTGCCACATCATTGTCCTGTAAAGAGAAAGAAGACAAAAATATAAAGAAGGTTTCTCTTTTTAACTCCCCCAAATGTCTGTGTAGATCTTCAGTGTTCCAGTTATGGTAATTCAAAGCGACTAAAGAAAAAAAACATAAATGGACTCTTTTGTCTCCTGTTTCAATAAAAAGTCCTGTTGCCAACTCTTTAAGCACTTAGAACTCCCCCTAAGCAGTCACCCAGACTTGCCATATTTCTCAGGAGCTCAGGCTGGTCATTTGATAATAGGCCACCTCAGTTACCCCACAGCACGATCGCACTTCCATTTCTATTCAGCAAAAAAAAGGAAGTAACTAATCATTTCTGAATTAGTGCATGGCAGCAGCAGGAGCAGTCATTAAAATCACACTGCTATTAGTCATTATACAGCAGTTAGACATTACAGTTTTACTGTTAAACCTAATCACATTCTAGTTTCATTATCCATCGGAAGTATTTATTATGACACAACTCTGTGGTGTGGTCTTATCAGTCACTGCAGTTTGACGAATGCACCCTATCGACTAGTTAATCCTACTCAAGGTCATGAATCTCCAACAAAATTCATAAAAAACAAGATTTGTAAACAAGTTATCTGCTTAAAAGACAACTTTTTGCTTGATATAAAAATGATTTGTCTTCCATCTAATGTAGTCACCTCCTGATGCGAAAATACATTTTCAAATGAATCCATCCATATTCTTGGTCTGTTTATGTCCCCATGTCTGTTGGTCAGAGGATAAATAAAGGGGAATTATTATTAGAGTATGGAAATGTTGCAGCTTTACATAGCTGAGCCTGACTTGCTCGCAACATAACTTTGAAGATCACAAAGTGATCCAGTAACCAACACTTGTTTGTAGGGGCCTCAGTGCGACATAGATTGAAATCTATGAAGGGTTTTTACAAGATTTATTTTTGCTCTTTAAACTGTAAGGCTAGTGATATGTATTTGTTAGATCTATGTGTTCAGCATTGCAAAAATGCTTGAGTGTATCAAATAAAGTTATCCAAGTCTTCACTTTCTGACTTCACGAGATGGAACCACCTTCATTCCTGCACTTTTTCACTGATTCCTGAAACACTGCCCGATCCAAGTGACACTACATGACCTAAAACTAACCATATAGGCAAATATCAGAGTCCCTGTGAAGTGATACTGGCATAAATCTTAAAGCATTCCCATGTCTGGGCTCCAACATGAGAAGAAAAAGATGGTTTTTCTGTGGGAGCAGATGATGCAAGCTTTTCTATCCATCCCTTTGAGCGCCCATCAAAGTCTTAGAGGCACTACTACACGTGATTGCTCCGCATTGTAACCTACTCGGGTTTCAGTTGAAGGCATACTTCAATGGCTTGCATCTTAGCACTTCTCCTTGAACACCCCCCCCCCCCCACACACCGCTCTGTGAGAAGTTCATGCGACAGTCATAATTATGTCATGACAGATACAGTTTATGAACGCCCCTCAACCTTGCTCTGCAAATAACAACATGTCTGTTTACCACTGAAAATAATCGACGGCTGGTACGAAGTCCCATTATTGTGCACAGAAAATTGAAGCCATCCCTTCTTTTTTTTTATTTTCCTTTAAAGGAACCAGAAATGGTCTTGATCAACATTTGCTCAGGCCTTTTGAAGGTCCTTCAAAGTTCTTCTTTGAACTCTATTATTTCACCTTTGAAGGGATCTTCTACGATTTTCAGTGAATTGTTTTTGTTTGTTTGTTTATTAAACCACATAATTCAGAACTTTGAGGCATTCAGACATAAAAGGCTGCTACATTTAAATCGTGAACCAGTGTAGAGTGTAACAAAATAACAAAAAGTTTCATTAAAAAATATTTCAACTGGGATTTTTAGCTAGTGATAAGCTAGATAGGTAGTTTCTTAGCTAATAATTAATAAACTGACACAGCTCATGCTTCTCTAATACCTAATTTTTATTCCATATTAGGATAACTGATTGACTTAAAATAAGAAGTCATACCTTAGAGATAAATATCCAAAACTATGTAGCAGAAATTTTACATTTTTCCCCCCATTATCAGGCAGGAGGAAGATTAAATCATGTCATCTTCTGCTTACATATCTAACTTTGTGCCATGTGCAGCATCCTGCCTGCCATCATGTCGCACTTTGGCTGCTTGAAGTATTTTTCACATTTCCGACCCATTACACTCGGCTAGGCCTTGATGAAGCCAGAAGTACCTGTTTTAATTGCTCTGTTTTATAGACTGTACACGACGCTACGCTTGCTGAATTCAGCGCGCCTAAATTAATGGGAGCGTTCAACGTCTGTGCATTTCTAATGACGACTGGAGGCTGCCAAAATAGTTTCTTATATGATCAAGCATGCTTTCCTGTTGGTTTGACACCGGTGGCGCCCCAAAGACTGCCAGCTGGTAGCCCAGGAGAAAGCGGGTGTGCCTGGTAAGGAATGGTTTTTTGGTTGGAGGGGGTTGGTGGGAGCAAGTGGCGTTCATAGACATGCCCTAACGCACAAATATACACACACGTGTATGTGACTGGTTTGGTATTTTTCCATGTTCGTACAGAAGAGCGCACCTGTTGTCACTGTAAACACACACAAACTTATCAAAGAAAAACAAGAGTTTAGAGCTTTCTATGTTGCTGGATTCAGGGTGTGACCCTGATTTACATTTGTATGTGAAGTGCAACAGAGTACAGAGAGTAGAAACGGCAGTCAGTGGAAGAGATAACCCCAAAACATTCATTCTAAATTTATGCCAGGATCCCATTCCCTCTCACTGAATTAATGCTTTAATCTCTGCCTCTTTGTTGCATGTGTACTCGGGCTCAGTGTGTGTTTGCACGCGTGCAGGAGTAGACTGGGGCTGAGGGATGGAGGGGGATTATATTTCTCCAGCAGCCACTGTTTTAGTAGTTCGTTCGGAATGAAAGAATTTACCACACACGTCCGGTGCCTGAGAAAATGCACCTTTTGCCATTTCAGTCTTTATTCAAAGTCACACCAATAGTCCCCATTAGTTCTGCTGTCTTTGCATTTTTCCCCCCACAAAGAAATAGCTAGTGTTCTTTAATGGGAGATTACCTTCAAATGCAAGCTTAAAAGATTATGTGCTTTTATATATATGTCTTTGAGGTCCCATTATTCTATGTCATTTTCTGAACATTTGGTGCTTTCTCACACTTTGCCCATCTTTACCTCTTTTGTAGTTGTTCCGTGCATCTTTAATTCACTCTTTTATCTGTTCAAATAATAGTCACCTGGTAATATTGACACGTTTTAAAATATAAATCCATGCCACATCTGTGACTTAACGCTGTGCATCTTTGATCCTGCAGCTTACTCTGCATGCAGCACCACCAACCTGTCCACTGACAGACCGTATCCATAATTTATTCTGTTCTAAAATGAAAAACCAGACGTATGCCGAGGAATATTCATTTTTTTCCCCCTCATAACCGTCCTGCCACCTGAGTCATTGCTTTATGAATTATTTTGACGATTGGTAATGATGTCCTGTGTTGGTAGACCATTACAGGAGTGGAACTTAATTCGTCCATTGTTAATTAATTGCTTCATGCTTAGCGGGAGTAATAAAAATGCTATTAAGTAAAATACCTCTATCATTAACCTAACTTTCTTAATATGGGTATCAGTGGGGCTCGATAAACAAAAACTGTAGTGTCTCCTGCCGCAAAGGGGTAATTAAAAATGCACCGTCATTAATTATATTGGATGGTGAATTGCCCAATGAGTTGTTGACTATCTCCCTCCCAAGCAAGAGCTCAACCAGGAATTCAGTAGAAAACAAAAGATGGTTTTATCATGTCTGTACTTCCTGTTGTTTATCTGCAATGCAAGCATCTTTAGATATATAAAAAAAGTAGTTTATTTCTATTAAACCAGATTTTTAACTTCAGTATCACATTTTTAGGCTATGTGTGAGGTCAGAAATACAGTATATCCTGTATTGGCTTTAAATGTGCTGCAAAACTAGCTGATGCTGTAGTGTTGAGTCACAATGCTGCGTAACACGGCTTGTTTCAAACTTAACAGAAGAAACACAGGAGTTATCCAAACTATTGTAAAATGTGTTTTCACTAGAGACCATAAAGTAATTCCAAGGTTAAATATTTGCTATCTCAGCTATATAAAGATAGGTGTTTGTACCATAGATAAAACGTTATAGCTGAAACACCTTTTGGAGTTTAGTGGAAGATTTTTTTTGTAAACTGGGTACTTTTTCTTTTGAGGCTTGATGCGAGCACTAGACCTCAAAAGAATGTCAGCACAAAACTGACTGAAACTTTAATGAGAAGGATAATAACAATAGTTTAATGTGCCTGAAGTTTATCAAATAATATTTAAATGAGGTGAAAATGGGAGAAAAAGTGATACATTTTTGTAGTAAAACAAACCTTAGTGGTTTTGAAAAACTACAGCATGAACAAGGGCATAGTCGATTATCTCCGTTATCTGCAAACATACCATAAAGATTTTGACTCAGTTGCTGAGAAAAATCCTGTGTTGCATCAGTAAATTGAGAAGTAGGCAACACTGTCAGTAAAGATATTAGCTATTCTATTATAACATCAGTCACTTACACTCAGAACAGACATTGATTTTATTGTTGCTAATTTTGTATAGCTCATTCCATCTCTCATCTTAAAGGCTACCTTTGTTCTCTTTACGTTTCAGGTTTTTAGGTCATTGTTGAAACAATCACATTAAAAGCCTTTTTGGCCCGGCCTGGCCCCAGTCAGCCTGGCCTTATTCTACCCTGGCCTTGGTTGTGTTGGTGCCTTGATTTGGGTTTGGATCATGATATTAAAAATGCGTAAATCCTATTTCCTTTTATTTGCGACAATGGATTACATCAAACTCGAAGGAAAAATACCAGAGATTAGGCTGGACTATCCAACTGTATGATGCTAACAACGAGAGGGCAAGACAGCAGAGAACAGTAAGCTAATAGTAGCTAATGTTAGCTTGTTGTTGCATGGTAGCTTGCTACGTTACAATTGTTCCACGATTCATGGTAAATTAATACCATTTGTGATGTAAAACCCCTGGTCAGGACACCAATCAATGGGCAACAGTAGCTGATGTCACATTGGCCTGAATGGAATCACATCTCTCAAGGTTCCAGAAATTGGGGTGGAACTGGGCCATAAGGCCTAACATGCGAAACCCAGGTTTGAACCAAACTAGTTCAGGCCAGGAGCTGGGGCTTGCTGTATAAAAAAAAATTTAAAGGGTCATTAGATGCAATTAAACCCCTACACTGAAGCCCTGGACACTGTCATACCTGCCCAGAATCACTTTCATGATGTCTTGGTGTAATTTATTCTAATGGTTGAGCAATAGGGAGTTGAAGTCACCACAGCACCATTACATCTTTAGGCAAACATGAGAGGTAGTCACAGGGTTGAAAGGGTTGGTATGTGTAAGGGCAAGCCAATATTGCCACTCATGGGTGGGATGTAGGGAGGAAAGACAATTATGTGTAACCAGCTAGTTGTGGAATGTACAGGTCTGAGTTATACCCCACACCTCCAATTTTTCCATAATGCAACCTTATGGCACTCATTCACAAGCCAGGTCAAATGATGATTTATAAATGGCCACAGTTAGAAGGACAAATTCTTGTGGACATAGTGTATTGTATGTTGAAACAGTTTTGTGTAAAGGCCTGTTGACTGACCCATTGATCATGTGGATTATTTGAGTTGTTTGTCACCTGCAACTTGTTTTCCAACAGCGCCAACAAGTTAGAGGCTTTGATCACATGTTTCAAGGTGTGAATAACTGTGAAACCTCTTTGGGAGAAGTGTCAAGGCTGCATCGTAGGTGTATCCTACAATGAAAATGGAACATTTTGAAGGAGACATGAAACATCTTTAGGAAATGAGTAAAGAAGTCTAGTTATCTGCTATTCAACTCTTAGGATTGTAGTTTCTTGGATGACTGAATTACCAGCCAACATACTCTTAAGCTCGTTGCATTTTCTTTTCGACTACATACTTGGTCTCTGTTTTTGTCATCTGTTTTTGAAACTGGCTGCACAGGCGTGAAACTGATGTGCTAAAAAACAACTGGGATACTTCTATGAGTCATTTATTTTACCATTAAGGCCACTGTCAGTTTCCTCGTTGTGGTTTTAGGCTCTCTATTGTAACTGAGGACAAATTAGCCAGAAACTATTTGAGCCTCTGTTTCTAACAGGCTTTGCCTACAGGCACCTTGAAACCCAAACTTTGTTTTTTAAATTGGTTATTTTAATAAAAATCTCTTATTGCATGATTAATAATATCTTTTTTGCTTTGACACAGAGATGAGAAGAGTTTGGATCAATGATACTTCTTACGTTAATATAATTTAAGATTGCATTTACAAAGACAAATGGTTGCAGATAGACAGGAGTGGAATAATAAAGAGACGCATTTAAAAAGAACTTAGAGCATCATCTTAAATTGATTTGCTTTTTAATCAGAGACTTTTCTTAGAACTTGATGAAACATAGGTGGTGTGTGCAAATAAATATAAAAAAGCCCACCTCTGCTCTTACTCATGTCCATTCTAACATCCCCCCCTGTGAGTCATAAAATCTGTCTTTGACTTCTACCGGAGCATCCCCTTTACAAGCAAAGATAAGGCCAGTTTACACCTTTTGTTGCAGCTGGCCTGACCCTAAACATGAAAGGGCATGTTAGCTATCTACCATTGTGCGCTCCATAAATTCATCCCTTTTGTGTGGAAGCGAAAAAAGAGAAGGGGCTCTTAATTAAGCGAGCGAGAATTTCAGTGACTTCCCACAAGCATAAATGAATACTTAAGAAAGTAACTGTGTCATCCTGGATGTGGATAAATGAATAAGTTGCAGGATGCAAGCGGCAGTAAGTGGGTTAGCATGTAAATAAATGAATAAGTTAGCAAATTAGTGTTTAAGTGCGTTAGCATGTAAATAAATGAACAGGCAAGTGAATTACAATGCGAGGGAGTTTGCAGGGTGAATAAAGATGTTAAGGAAGTGGAAGTGTCAGCAGTGTTGAGGAAGTTGTCTCTTCAAAAAAAAAAAAAACCTTTGAGGACACGGTTGTTGGAGCAGGGCTTGTTTCAGGGGCTGCATGGTTGTGCTTTGTGCATGTCATATTTCTTCATGTACAGATGACATGCCAATTACTTCTTAATTACACGCGTCATCTGGACCAAAGTGGCCAATGCCAGCGCTGATTAATCCTGTTTATTGTGGCGGCGATGAAAGTCCCAGTGGACGCGCGGCATCATAAAAAAAAAAAAAAAAAGTTATGCAGCAGGGGATTATAAAGGGGAGCTGGAGAACGCCGCAGAAACAGGGAGGCCTGATTGAATGACTTCCTCACGGTTCACTAGATTTCACCCACAGATGATCAGATATCATGAAAATAGGTTTTGGAAATCAGTTTATTTACAGATAGTGGAAATTGCTTGAGGCATTTGGCTTGGAAAAAAAAAATCTGCCCCTGCCAGAAACAATGCCTACTCACTAGGAAAAGCCAGAATTATTGCTGAGCACAAGCCGAAACATGCTTACACACGCTTTCATGTTGACGGATGGAAGTCATTTGAATAAAGTGTCCAGTTTAAAAATGTTGTTTATCTGTCTCCACATCTCTAACAGCCCCTAAACAAGAAAGTGTAGCTCTGTTTTTGTTTTTCTAAATGCATTCGGAGGGCAGCGAGTTCACGTAGGCAGTGAGAGTTTCATCTGTGTGTGGATATCTAGACGTTACTGTAAACAGATCGTAAGCAGGAAGATCTCAGACCGTGACCAGATTATGTGGGGAAATGAGAAGCTGGTAACAAAAAGAGATTAACACTGAGATTGTGGATGGAGTTGGGCTGGCCCCAGGTTGGTGACGTGCACCGCCGCCTCCCCACGTCAGGAGGCAGAGGGGTGAGAGATCTCCAGATGAGAGATGGAACAGCCTTGGAGCATGGCAGTGGTGGCGGTTTGCAAGTGTCCCGACCCTTTGGCTGCCTCAATTCGCTATCAATCCTGGGATATTGTCGGTTGAGGTGAGTAGAGTACCCAAACATTGTACTCGAGTAAAAGTAAAAAGTAACCATCCAAGAAATGACTCAAGTAAGAGTAAAAAAGTATTAGGCTACTCAAGTACTCAGTAACTGATCAAGACATCAATCATTTAAGATTTGAAAATGACATCATCAGATGGACCAAAAATATAAACATGTGGAAATTTTGGTATTTTTAAAGATCAAAATAAAAATAATTCATATATGATTACAAAATAACAAATTCAGGCAAAAGAAACATTTTTCCAAATCAGTTTCTTTCAATATAAAATTTATGAAACTAACAAAAATGTGGGTGAATTTTTGGTAAAAACAAGCTTGTTTTTCATTCAGTGAAGTTATTCAGAGTGGGTAGAGTATCCAGAAACTTTACTCAAGAAAGACTAGCTATACTTAATTATAAAAGTACTTAAGTAAAAGGAAAAATTACAGCATATTAAAAATACTCCTAAAAGTACATTTTCCCTAAAAAGTTACTCAATTAAATGTATCTGAGTAAATTTCTGCACATGCATACATTTCAGAACCAGTTGTAGTGATGTCAGGGCATCCCATGTTGTTTCAAAATGGAGGCTGACAGCTGACAGCTTTTTATTTTTTATTTTTAAAAATCAATTTTGAGACATTTTAAATCGATTCTGAATCTTTGTAAATGAGAATCCCGATTCTGATGCGAATCGATTTTTTTGGTACGCCCTTAGTTATTACTCAACTCTGATCGTCGGCTGTATGGGATACTTGGAGTCAGCCTTGGTTTTTGGGGTTTCGTCGACCACATGAGTAGGCAACCAAGAATTGGGACGGCCTACGGCGTGTCCCAGTGATGTAAGCGGCCGACGAATGCACCCTACGTGGGCTGCAGCTCCTGAATTTAGACACAGCCCCTTTTTTTGTTAAAGTTGACACTTCCTGTCCCTAATCGCTCCCTTGTGTGCTTCCATCTTCCATCCTCCCTTCTTCCATTCCTGTTTCTGATTCATGCCCCATCTTTGTCCAACACTTTCTATCACTCACAGCAGCTCCCGCTTGCTTTTGTTACTGCCTGTCACACTCTCTTTCAGCATTAGCTCCATCTCCATCCATCTGCTCCTTTTGTCTCTTTGCTCTTTTTTACGAGGATGTCTTGGCAAAAATGGGTATTGACTGCTTCTTCTCTTTGCTCTCATCCCTGCCCTGCTTCTTCTTTTTTTTTTCCTTTCTCTGTCGTTTTCTCCCCCCATCACAATGTACTTCAGCAGTACATGCTCCTTTTAGGAAGTGATGTGAAGAGTGGTAGAAATGCCGCCTGTAAGGGGAAAAAAGGTGATGATACAATCAGTTTTATTGTGCTGTAAGGATTTTTTTCAGGGTTGTGGTTATACACCCCGTATGCAGGCTCTATGAAAGAATTGCAATTCACATGCATTTTTTTTTTCACACTCTCATTCCCCCTTTTTACTTCTCCTTTCATTGCTGAAAATAATTAGGCTGCAATCTGGACTCCTGGGTGTAATGTTTCTGCTCGCGTTTTCATGATACAAACCAAAAAAAAACAGGTTGAGCTGCTCTAGAAATTTCTACCTGCGTGTCACCCTCTTTTCCTCTCTGCAGTGATGCTGCTTTAGCATGGTGTTCCACCAGGCACAATGCACTTTAGCTGACCTAATTCTTCCCTGGCACTTTTCCAGTACTAAGAGTATACATAAGGACTGCACAGTCAAGGTATCCAGCTCTGTCTCTCTATTATTTTAGAATCAAGCAACATCTGTTGTGCTTTGGGCCCTCTTCCTGGCTCACAAGAGGTGTTTTTTTTTTTTTTGCAGCGTGCGGAGAAATGCACCTAATTTTGCCCGTGGCTCAAGATGAGATTTCAGTAATTAAGTTTTCACGTCTCGGAGTTCATTTCTATGTTTTCTCTCGTTTTCGTTCAAAATCAATATAATAAAGAATTTTGTGAGCTTTGTGCATTTCACATGCGGTTTAGATTTTAAACAAAATAATGTAAGAACAATAATTAAATCACAGCTTTTCTGAAGAAATTTTGAAGAGTGATGACATATTGTACCTCAACTTTGTTCTATAACAGGGGTGTCCAGTCCTGGTCCTCGAGAACCACTGTCCTGCTTGTTTTAGATGCTTCTCTGCTGCAACACCTGATTTGAAGGAATAGGTAATTAACAGGCTTTTGCAGAACTTGAAGAGGTAATTGAATCATTGAACCAGGTGTTTTGGAAAAGGGAAACAAGTACAACATGCAAGATAGAGTTCTGTTCTAAAAAGCCCAATACTAACACTAATCTAAACTGAGAAAATATTTACAATTTGCTGCTTAAGCTGTATAAGACGCTTCTTCTCAAATAGAGAGCACCAAAAAGGTTTTAAAATAATACTAATTATATATAAATAAGACTTAAGATACCTCACTTATCTTAAAGTAAAAATATTTCGTTTTCCCATTCATTTAATATAAAAATAGTTTTAAATCTATTTCAAATTAATGTTTCAGTGTAGCAAAACAAACAGATTTAAAAGGTAAAAGATAATACTTTTTTTTTTGCTATATAGTGTTTTCCCCATTATCAGAATGCTGGTTTGCACAATATTATCAGGTCCTCAATAGTATTTTATTGTGGGGGTGGGGGCGTGAAAAAAAATTAGGTTCCCCAATGGGAGCATGACAGAAAATAATTGAGAACCATAGGTATAAGATGCGTAAAGAGACCCAAGATCAAAATAAATAATTAAAGCTGCTGCCAGTGACTCATTACAGTCACTATGGTAACCACACACCTGTGTCTGCCCCTCCCTGATAGCACTACTAATAAAACAAGCAGAAAAAGTAAGACTTGAACAGTGAGTGAAGAACAAAAAGTTTAACTTTCACTTTTGTTTTATTTTTGTGACACTGATATCATGTACTTCGATATTGTGATAATGTTAAACAGAACGATGTACGCCCTGTCAGTAAAGCATATTTAACTGCACCTCCTCCACACAAGTGCCACTCATTTCTGCTGGTTGCATTGCCATGTGGCATCTGTTCAAATTTTTACAGTCATTTTCAAGCTAAGGTTTTCTAGCATTTCAAAGCACAGGTTGTGTGAAAGGCTTGTTTATGTATTTGCAGCCCAAACCCTCGTGGTCCATAAATTTTAATAATCCTTGTGTGTGCTATACCCAAGCAAAACAACAACAAGAAAAAAAGTGCCTCACAAGTCCCTTGCCCAGAGCGCTAGTTTAACTTTACCAAGTAACACACCAGGTCTGCACTCACTGTTCCCCGTCTTTCAGGCACCACTTTTCCACATGCATTTTCCATGACTCGCTGGTGATCCTAAACAGGCCTAATAACAGGCTCACGACTCAGACCACAAACTACGACTCGCTTCACGGTGGGATATTTTTCAGCTGTGGTGAAGGAGGCCGACGCCTTTTCTCGGCTTTTCCAAAACAAAGCTAGAGTGCAATAAAAGGGAGGGGTGGTCCTGTGTTCGGCCCCGAGGCTTCCTTTGTGTGTGTGTGTGTGTTTACCAGTCACCGCGTGGGGTGGATGCTCTTTTAAATTCCAATTCCCTGCTAGAGCTAACTGGTCCTAGCCTCTTCATGCCATTTGCTCTAATAATGTGGGCCGAACATCTCTGTGGGGGAAAAGTAGCCGACATCCTGAGAGCGGCTAAATGACACAGTGGAGTTCATTGATGGGAAGGATTACACGCCCGCACGCAGGGCGGCAAAGCGACAAGTTCTCTGAAGGGCACTACAAAGAGAGCTGATGTAAAATCTTCACATAGAGGGAATTCACCAGCTTACTGTACATCAGATGGCAAATGTTGATGTACTTGTTTAAGTTAAAGTTGTTTTTTAAATTGCTCTTTATAACTTTGATTTAAAGCCCAGGCCAAAGTGTTCAGTCTAATGCTAGAGCAGGGATGGGCAACTTAAAGCAGACATAACATGCTTTTATATCCATCCTTTTCACATTTAAATCATTCAGTTGTGGTCTATATAAAGTGGAACTACAGGTGCTTTGGTCTGAATTACTCTTTAATCTACTTTTACCATCCGCTCTTTTAACCCTTTTCAGAGGTGTGTCTCAAAGCAGCTGATTTTGTTACTGTTCCTTCATTGAAGGCACTTAAAGCCCCTCCCCCTCAGGCTTCCAGACCGGTCCACTTCGGTTTGAGAGGGTGGTTTAGCACTTTGTAGTGTGCAGAAACGTTTTATTCACAACTTAATTAAAAGATGCCAACTACAGAGGACTTGTCCATCCAACCTTTCATGTTGGAGCCAGAGTCTGACCCAGAACCAGAGGAGAATTAAGAATAGGAAATTGTAGTTGATAAGTCCAGACCTTATTTGGCAGTTTCATCCCAGAAAATTTGATGTAATTGTTCAGAAAATGTCATAGAAAACAGAGAAAAATTAATGGGCTGAAAATTATGATCCAAACAGAATATATATATATATATATCTTTGCAGCTCCAGAAGAGACTAAATTCAACTTTTCTGTACTCCTAGAGACTCCAAGTACACAAAAATGTATTTAAAAGCTAAAAAAGTGGATTTTGCATGACATGTCCCCTTTAAACGATGGAAGGAGTCCCAATTTTTGTTGACATTAACAGAAGGCCACATAGTGCTGACACTTGCCCAAAAGCAGAGGTGTATAGTAACTAAGTGCATTTACTTTGTCGAGAATCTGTAATTTTACCAAATATTTTCTTTTTTTTTTACTTTTATTTTGTTACATTCAAAACATAAAAATCATACTTTTGCTTCTTTAATTTAAAATTTAACACCATGTTACATGTTACAAATTTAACCGGAAGTCATCATGAAAGAAGTTGTTTATGCACTCTAAAATACGAAGTATTGAATTTATTTAACCAAGTTATGTGAACTGGTTCCACTAAAGCATTTTACTCAACTTTGTTTAGTGGAACCAGTTGACATAACTTGGTGAAATAAACTCAAACTTTGCTTTTACTTTCCTGATTATTGTGGGCTGTTTTATGACATATACTTAAGTCTTTTTCTTATCCATAAGTCATTTTCCGTTAATGTATTTTTACTTAGTAAAAAAAAAAGTTTTACCTTTTTTTTTGTTCTTTTACTTTTAGATTCTAAGACCAGCTTTGATTGTTTTATTTTTGGGGGGGATGCCATCACTGGCAGGCCAGACGGGCTAGATGTGGCCTGTGGGCCGCCATTTGCCCATCCCTGTGCTACAGAATGTGACCTAATCAGCTATTGCGGCTAATTAAAAAGTACCTTTAAAGCAGTCCTGGGTGATCATTTGACACCACTTTCAAACCACCTACTTGCACCGTGTGCCCATCTAAATTTCCTGAAGCCAGTCTGATCTGGCCTTACATCCTGTGTTATTGTAGACTATAAGCCTTCAGTGAAATGCAACCACTTCCTTTGCTGTCCTCTAACAGGGTGAAAACAATATGACATATCAAGTGGAAAAATGAGCCACACGCCAAAGATCTGAAAGCACATAGGACGACGAGCCAGACAGCGAGGCATAAGCTGTCTTATTATAGTCCTGAAGGAAACATGAATAGATGTAGCACTCTGCTTTACCTCTGCCCTCAATTAATTCTCATGAATCCAGCCACCATGTATTAAAATGGCCAGATGCTAGGATGGATTCTGTTGGGAGCAATGGCATGCAACAAAGTGATATGAATCACCCCCCCCCCCCTCCCTACCACTGCCCCCCACCCCCAACTCACACACACACACTGTGCAGCAACACACTCTCACAGGGCTGGTGACACCATTTATACAAAAAGCAAAACAAGACACAGTCACCCAAGAATGAATGAAGTGTCAACATAGACACACTGCTTTCAAAAAAACAAACATGAATTTAACGTATAATTTACACCATAAAACTGCAAATTTGTGGCTTTATCAGATTCAGTAAAACTACCAATGCAAACTGGAGGCTCGGTGCCACGAGTCAGGCCGTGTTAAATATTCAAACAAAGATAATCATCTGTGGATTAGCCTCGTTTTGGCTCGGAGGACTCCACTTGACAATTGACTCTCTGTCAAAATGGTGCAACCAGGAGAATTTTTAAACCCTTCTGTGAGTTTCCACTCAAACATCTTTGGTCACTTTGATTTATTTATTCTCTTAACGGTTTCATTTGATCTGTAATTGAAAGTGTACATTTGACAGTGTGCAACAATAAGCACTTTTAAAAATAGTTGTAAAAATTGCATTTATTCAACACTAAATGCTATTATCGAAAGGTTTTCTGTTCCATAGATTCAGTCCTGTTTAAGGGGGGATATCTATGTGTGAAACCAAGGCCTGAGAGCTTTTTAAGATTGATTCAACAGGACTTATTTCACATTCTGTCCAATCTTAACACACGGCAAGATAATTGTATTTATTGAAAGTTATTGCATTTGTATAATTACAAGTCTACAGATGGTAAATTGACCAATTGACCATCTAACTGACTTGAACATTACACTGATTTGATCAAAGACAGTTCACTGGCCGTACTTTATAATACAGAAATATGCTACATCAAAATGCTGCTGAACATTATTTGCACACAATTGCTGCTGATTTATCAAACTTTGTACTTTATGTAAACTATTTGCCCACAGTCAATAGTTCTTTTTGTCTTTTGTTTAGACCTTTTGTAAATCTGAGCCAAGAGCACCAAACAAACTTTTTTGATTTTGCCCTTCAGACAGTCATAAGGACGCCCTGACTATCGCGATTGCTCTAGAGATAAACTTAGCAGATATTTGCGCCGAGTGATTTTGTCGGCATAGACGGACATTGGGACCGCGAGACAAGGGCGTAATCACCATCTCAGAAGTGAGGGGGACAAAGTTTTCTGAGGTCTAGAGTTTTTTTATGATCTTCTCACATTCAATCACACCTCTCCTTAGTAGTTGAAAACACATAACACACAGTACAGCACCAGGAGACAGACTTTAGTTCTTT
>JARVJO010000001.1:8723773-8763415 GCA_031762555.1 Cynodonichthys magdalenae
CGGGGGACAGAGGGCACAGATACGGAAAGTGCGGGGGACATGTCCCACGCGTACCCCGCGTCCGTTACGCCCATGCCGCGAGATATTCAACATGTTTGTTTGTCTTAGCCTGGTATCCCCACGTGTGTGGTGTTCCCCGAGGACAAATGATTGACACGTAGCCAATCAGAAAGCGAGGTGACAGATTTAAAAATACAGAAGACAAAACAACTACCAGAAGGTCGGCCCAGTTTTACTCTGAACTCACGTTTGATCTTGAGATATTTTGTGAGATTTCCCGTTGGACCAAAGGACCAGACCTCCATCTATGATTTTTTTTATCATCATTGTGAAGTCTCAGGTTTTGAAAATTAACTACCAATTTTAAAATCTTGCCGTGTGAACCAGGCATAACCTTACCGTACGGTTAACACTAAACAAGATTTGGCCTGAATCATTCATTAACAGCTCTAAAACAAAAGCTTTGGCATTTTAAATATGTTCATCAGACTGTGGATTCCCCTTTTTGAAATTATAATGTTTATAAATTTCCACATCTTTATGCGTAGATATCCATCTTCCATTGTGACTTTCTTTTTTAGAATCAAAGGCCATTTGAGAGCGGGAATCAAAACATTATAGTCAAATTCAGCTTCTGTTGTCCTAATTGGTATGAAGAGTACAATCTGATAAGCTGTAAAATCGTGACTTACATGCAGCTTTACGAGAGACAGAAATAACATTTATGAGCATGTATTCCCTGCCAAAAACTTTATTTTTTTCTCTCTCTTTTGGCACAAGTTTCCACATTATGAAGTCTCTATCTGCCTCGTAGCTCCTGCACCTGCATTTACCAGGAAATCTCGACTAAACTGCTTTTTTTTTGTTTGCTTTAAACCAAATAATAAACTCCACCTTGTTGAGATTTAGTGTTTTATTACCAGCCACAAAGCCACCTACAGTTAAACGCCCATGTTGCCCCTATATTCCGATCTGTGCCGTGCCGCTCCATCTGGGCCGTGTGAGGTCACTGCACACGCCACCTGCTCCGATCAGGTTCTCGCCTCGGCTCCTGGGTGGCAACTCTGGGCACGTGTAGAGAGGCAGATGTATAGATTTAGTGCTACAAACGCCCTGAGATATCCATAAACACACACACGCGTAAACATTGTGTGTGTGTGTTGTTTTACGGCGGATGACTGGCTCGCTCTCGCACGATCTGTACAACTTAACATTTTCAGTCGCAGAGCGTTTTTATGGGTTTCTGTGCAATTTTGTGTTTAATGAGACTTACTGTATGTGGTTCACTAATTTAGGAAGACAATTGCTCTTTGCATGCTCAGGTGGACTTAATGGACTTACAAGAGTAAAAATTGGATTGGGGTTAGCATATTCCATGGAGTGAGTCTCTCATTACAGGAATGTATTGTCAGAATTTACCTTCATAAAAACAGTGTCCGTGCAGGAAAAAGAACAAAAAAGAACTATTATTTTTAACAAGCGCTATTTGTTCTAAATCTGATTGCACAATTAACCGAATCGCCAGGAAAAATCCCAACGTGACCAATAACAGAGACAAATAACGCAGACAATAACATTTAGCAGGGAGAGACAATTACTCCAGCACTAAAACCCGTCAGTCCTCCCAACAGGGGAAAAAAAAGCCAACCATGTTTGAAATATCCACAAATCGTTTGTTTTTATTTCACTGAGGTCGTGTTGCCTATACACATCCTGTTGATACTGTACACAAGAGTCGTACTACCACCTGTCCTTTTCATTGTCTCCGAATTGACAAAGAAATTTGGTCCGAAGGACTTGAGTTACCTCGTTTGAACTTTTCCACCCCAAACAAAAGAAACCAATTCTTCCAGTCTTGGCTGGAGATAATTTGTTCTAAAGTAGAATTGTGTTGTTATTCTGTGGCTCGTTTGGAATTAGCTTGAAGGGATATGTCAAGACTTTTTCATGAGGTCTGTGAAAAGTTTACGAGCTATTGCTACGTTCACACTGCAGGCAAACACAACCAAAATCTGTTTTTTTTTTTTTGCCCCATGCGACCCATGTCCAAATTTTTCCTGACAGTCTGAACGTGACTAATCCGAGTTCTGCAAAAAAATTCAGTCTAAACTCTCTTATCTCAGTTCATCCAACTTTTACTACAGTGAGGTGGGGGTGAGTGGATCAGTCCAAATATTTAGAATAATAATACCAACCTTGTGCAGTTTAAATCTTGTAACTCTATACATTTGCAGCTACAGAACAGAAATATAGGATAGTAACCTTGGTCTCAAACCATATCAATATTAAAGTTACTGGATCAGTATTTTAGTTTTAGCACGTTGCTCCCGTTATAAAAATTTAATGTTGCCCCGGAGAACTTGACCAAAGGATAGTTCAACTGTAAATGGTGAAATTAAAAAACAACATGTCAGATAATTATTTGATCTGCTCTGATTGCACAACAACTTCAGAATCGACATGCTAACATGTAGCATCCAAAAGCTACATCTGTAAACACTGAGCTGAATGTGACGTCATCAGTGCTGTGAGGGGTTCATACTGGAGTCTGGTGGTCACTTTGAAAATATAATATGAATGCAAAAAAATCTGATTTTTTAAAATAAATAAAAAATAAAAAACGAGAATTGATCATTAAGACCTGCAGTGTGAACGTAGCCTGTGTCTTCCCTTTTATGGACAGCTTGCTGCTGAAATAATTAAATTTTGACCAGGTGTTAGCTCATTAACCTGGTCAACATTAAACTTTTTCTCCAAACTGAGGTTGTTCAAACGACTATCTACAACAGGTAAGATGTTAATTGTTCATAACCTTTCCAACCACTCTTAAACTATTGCTTTAAACTTTTCATGACTGCATGACAACTTGTTGGTTTGTTTCTGTCACTGAAAACATGAACAAAAGGAATTTTTAAATGCTTGGGTTTAAAGCCCAATTCTCTTTCACCTTTCAGAGGTGCCATCAATGTTTTTGCTCAGTTCTGTGTGTTCATATTCTTGGATATCTCATGCACCACAGGACACATTTAGATGAAACTCTCAGAAAGTAATCACTAAATGTGTCTCTCCAACTTGTTAACTTTTGGTTGCCATTATGAGACGTTCAGAATGATACATGCTGTCCATCATATCAAAATGTTAGCTAATTTATTTGTTAGAATGACTGAGTTATAACCATTTTTATGTTACCTAAACTCAGTTAGGTGTGGCAGCCACCTTGAACTGGATTAGGTCCAAATCATAATCATGTGTAAGTATAAGAGGTATGATTACTTCATACAAGTTTATTTAAAATTCATCCAGTGGTTTATGAGACATTTTGCTAACAGACAAGACTCCAACTACTGTTGCTCAGTTTTTAATTAAAGATCTTGTGAAATAAGTGGCACTTATCTTGTGAATGACTCTCAGCTACAACCACCCTAAATTTTAGCCAAATTATCTGTAAAACTGACCAAATTATTGCCATTTTTGTGTTTTCTAAAGTCAGTTAGCTGCGGCAGCCATCTTGGATTGAGTCCAAAGGTTGATCACTTGTAGAGGTATGCCCAATGACTGATTTCTGAAAGTTTCATTAAAACTTGACCAGTGGTTCATTAGTTATTTTGCTAACAGACAGATGGAGTTTTAAACACAGATGAACACAGATGTTAAGAGATTAGTTGGCGCTCATGGTCTAAGTTGTGAATAAGTCTCAGCTACTACCACACCAAATTTTAGTTTCGAATATTTATAATTGACTAAATAGCTATTTATATGTTACGTGAGGATAATTAGCTGTGGCGACTATCTTAAGTCGAGATGTCTCTAAAATCAAATCATGTATAAAAATCCATCAAATGATCACTTTAAGAAAGTTTTATAAAAATCCGCCCAGTTGTACGTAAGATATTTTGCTAACAGACACTAGGATTAGGCTATTTGAACTGACGTATAACAGAATGCTTCTTGTGTTTGATGCACGCTGTGCTTTAAACGGGCAGATTCTGAGCTGTTTTAAGGTGGAACTTTTTTTTTCTTCCCCCAATCTTGCGTGTGTGTGGATGTCTGCGTGTGTGTGGATTTTTTTTTTTACTCCTGCCAGACTCCGCCCGCTCCCCGCGCGTCACCCCGCGGAGTGGAGCGGACGCGGAGTCACTCCCCTGCCTACTTTTAATAGCTTTGTCATGTGATGGAAAGCAGTTGTAAGACAGGTGCCCTCGGTTCATTCTCGGCGAGGGGCAGCAGTCGCCTGCGTGAGAGCGAGTGGGAAGCGCGAGTGGATTTGGCTTTTTTTTTTTTTACTTCATTTCTTTTTTTTTTTTTTTCTTTTTTGTTTTTGGGTTTTTCGGGGACCGTCATTCACAGTGGCTGAATGGCGTGGGACAGGTGTAACCAGGACTCTGTGTGGAGAGAATTAGAGGTGAGAAAATAATAATCCCGACTTGTTTTTCTTTTTTTTTTTTTTAATTTTTCATCCTTTGGAACCTTCTTTTTTTTTTTTTTATTCTGGAATCATGGACAAGTCTGTGCTGTCCGAGACTCACCGGTGTTGGTGCGCGTTTGGACGCGGCTGAGGATGAGAAGGATCGATCCACACACGCGCACACAAGCAGATATATCTGACAAGAGGGAATCTTTAGGATGTTGTTGCCAGAACCGTTGCACGAGGGTTCAGGACGATCTCTTTCCTCTCATTTAGAGGATCTGCTCAGTGTGTGCGTACGCGTGTGTGTGTGTGTGCGTGCTCCTGGTGCAGAGAGGTGTTTTCGTCTCGAAATGTATTGAAAGTCAGGCTCCCACGGACGAGCCCCCCTCCTCTGATGAATATCTGGAGAGTTGTTGTTTCGGAAGCTTTTTGCGCGCGGTGAGGCGTGTTTTGGCGCAGGAGCATCATCGGTTCTAAGCGGGCAGTGCCGGCAGCCAACATCACCGGCGCATGGAGCTCAGCCTTATGGGAGAGCAGCAGCCTCTAAATAAAGTCGGTGATTTTGTTCTCATGTTTGTGCGATTTAATGTAGATTCCTTTTCTGTTTAATGTCTCCATTCGACTTCTATTTTCATATCTTACCTGGCTTAAGGTATTTTTTTTAACCGGAGGTTTTGTCAGCATGAGTTCTTTGATGCTTCAGACAGTTTTCGTGAAATCGCTGCAGTCTGGTTCGTGCTTGATAAACTTGCATATTAAAGATTATTTCTTTTTGGAAATGTTCGCCATAATTCAGCTTCTGGGGGAGTTTGATCTGAAAGCGTATTTTTAAATAGATTAGAGAGCTTAAATAGATTCTTGGGTTACATTTTTTATTTAGCATGTTTTGCAAATTAAAAGCTGCCATCAGTGCTTCAGCTTAATAACCATGATCCAAGCAGGTGTTTTCATGTGCGGCGCTGTTCGTAAATCACCGGAGCGCTGCGCCGCGTGCTGCATCCTGATCCGTGGAGCTGGTTGGCGGCGCTATTTCATTAGTTTACTCAAGAAATTCAGCAGGAGATAACAGAGCACAGGACGTCCAGTCGTCAAATACATGAACGCTTTTGGTTACAGTTGTGTCCTGTCGGACTGGATCTGAGCCCTCAGAGTTTTCGTCTCACCGTGTGCTGTTGGCACATTCTGAGGACATGAACTGTGACACCGATGTCTGGATGAGTTTTCTCCCCCACTTGGCACAGCGTCCTTCTCTCTAAGCTTTGCCCTGAGTCGAACCCCAACTCAAAATACCAAAGACCTCATGGCTTTGCCCATGTGTCTTATATCTTTCTTGATGCCTCCCTGTGGCGTTCCTCTGCTTTATTATGTGTTTCAACTAAGACATCAGGAGAGGCTTGGATTTATGACTGTGTCAGCAAAGAGTCTAAACATTTTTTAAACCTTAAATTAAAAACAAAAAGCAGTGACATAAAGTCTGGTAAAGTGCTGCAAATTTCTTGCTGTTATTTAGTTTATGAAGGGTTTCACTTAGTTTTCCCAAAAGGTTTGAACAAAGACTGCACAATATATTCAATATGTCATCACACAATCATGTAGTCATCTTAACATGATGGATCGCCATTGCAATATCATGTATTGTTATTGCAAAATCATGTATCATCATCTCAGAATCATGTATCGTCATCACATCATGTATTGTTATGGTAATACCATATAACACCATATAACATGTCATCTATGTAATATCCTGTTGTTGACATAAAAGCATGTATTGTTACACGATACAGGCACCCTTCATGTAATCATCAGAATGTAATTGTGCAAATAAAAAAAGAAAACGATATCCCAAAGTGTTTGTAATATATTTGCTACTCAGTTGGATCCTTGTTGTGCTAAATGCCAGTTTAGATTCCCAAAAAGTAGAGAGCTGAGAGTGTCATGATGACATCACAAGAAAAAGAGCAAATAATATGAGGGTTTATTGCAACTGATGTTTTCCTAATATTGTGCAGACTTGCTTTATATGACTCAGACTCATATCACATACATCTTTAGGAAACAGTGAGGGATCTGTCAACTTGTCTTGCCTCCTCTTGTCAAGGCACCTATCCAGCTCCAGTTCACCACTCCTTTTTGCAGCCAAGGCTGTTGATTTGCGTGTGGAGGTAGCAGAAACAGCTGCTACAAATGGTACACATTGGCTAGATTACATAAAAGAGGCTGGTGAATAACAAAATGTCAACAGGCAGCATATAGCAGTCAGGAGGACACCAGCAGCAACAGTGTACACAGTATGCCAGAGGTCGAGCGAAGCTAAGTGGAAACAGGCTGCTCAGTTTGCAAAAAGCAGCTGACCTGCAGCCTGTCGTAGCTGTCATGTTAATAATAAATGTGGGGATAGTAGGAAAAGTTATAGATTAATTATGGCTGGTAAGAGTAATACCAAGTGACACACATGAATCATCAAACTGGGTTTACAAATAACCATTTCCCCAATTGTTTCCCAAGCTGACTTGAATAATTCAAGGTTTGTTTTCTTTACAAATCAATTGATTTCCTCCTGATAACCTTTGCTCTCTGTTTGTTTTCTCCAGTGTGCTGCCTTGGTTGGTGAAGACCAGCCCCTCTGCCCGGACCTCCCCGAACTTGACCTGTCAGAGCTGGATGTCAGTGACCTAGATGCTGACAGCTTCTTGGGTGGCCTTGGTGGCCTTAAATGGTACAGTGACCAATCAGAGATCATTTCCTCTCAGTATGGGAATGAAGCCGCCAATCTTTTTGAGGTAAGTAAAGCTTAGAGATACTGGATCGTTCATAATCTAGCAAGCTGCTGCTGTGAAACATAGTTGCACCCATTGTGGTATCATTACTCTAAAGGACAGCAAAGGGAGCTGGAATAACAACGATGAAGAAGCACAGTGCCTCATCACATACATGAATGCAACCCAAACAAATTTTACAACTCTTACTAGTTTACAAATACAATTTTACATTGCCAAAATGAGGAGATAAGATAAAGAACGATAAGCTCAGGAGGACCTTTGTCCCCTCGTTGGCTTGTGGCCGTGACGCTAGACTGCTTTATCAAAACTCTGAGTGTTTATTTCAGCCTAAAGTCGGCACAGATCTGAGAAAACGTGTTCGTAGTAAACTGTAGACATGAAGGCTGTATTGCAAAATGCTTCTCAAAGGTTGAAGTGTAAAACTTTAATCTTTGCCTACCCTCCCTGCTTTTCCTCTCCCCCCTCCTGTTTCTTTCTTTTCCTCTGGCACTATTTTTCTGTTCTCACCCGGTGGCAAGCGAAGTCCACAGAGGGCGATGATCTGGCCGGGGCCATAAAGCCATCAGTCTTGGGACTGAGTTCCAGTCCCCAGTTCATTATAAGCCTTTATCAGTGCCAGAGATAGACAAGAAAGACTGAGATTGGATGCTTTAGCCTTGCCTCAGGAGGAAAAACCCTGCGTGAGGAGTCTTTGTGTGTGTGTGTGTGTGTGTGTGTGTGTGTGTGTGTGTACGCCTTTGGCCCTGTCATGTGCTCACATTTCCAGGGTCTCTGCTACACGTTGTGTGTCCTCAGTGGTCTTTGCAGACTGTGGTTGATAACAGACTAAATTCTTTCCGTGTTTGGCCTCCCCCCTACCCTAACATCCACCACCTTTTTTAGAGTCCCTTTTTATCACCACACATTGACCGGACTACCCCAAACACTCCCCCTCACAACAAGGGGCGGGGGGTCTTAAGTACGAGCTGGTGTGGCCGTGGCTTCTCTGTAGTCTGAGAGTGATATGGCTAGCAGCCACCAAGTGGCTCTAGGGAGGGATAAAAATACCAATGAGAGTGTATGCATGTCGTTTTAACACACAATGGAACTCAGCATCCCCTGATGAGGAAACTTGCTCTGAGCGTGAAGCTGTGCATGAGCTGTGATGTGGGATGGAGCCTATATCTGTGCACCTGCACGTGCACATGCTTCAGCACTTCCCAGCACGTGTTTGCCTCAATAGAAATTCTGTAAATTGCAGTAAGCGGGTGATGTTTTCACACACTCAACAAGCCAGCAGCTATTGTATAATGCGGAGGGCATGGAGAGGCTTCTAATTAAGCTGTGAAAAACTGGAGTTTCAAACTTTTTATTTATCCCCCTCCCTTCCAATATTTGGAAATCGCCATACGACGTTCGGAGTTCATCATACGACACGACCCAGCTAATCCCACTTAATCTGACAGAGGAAAGTTTTGCTGCTCGGCAAGAATCAGAAGGCTGTAGCAGCAGCTGCACTTCCTGCGCCCCCGTGATTGGCCTCTGCATGGAACAGAAAAACATCCACTGGAAAGTTGAAGATTAGAGAAAGTGTTAATAACCGCCCAGATTAAAGGAAAAAGCGCAAGAGTACTTGCTTTTGTCGCGTCTCACCTTCCACCCCCTTCTTTTTCTGCATAAACGTGCTCTCAGCTATCAAGCAGGAAGAAGATTATCGAGGCTCTTTGGAGTAACGTGGAACAGCTGGGTGCAGCTGTCACACTGAGTTGCCCCCTTTTATATGTCCCCTATCAAACAATCTGCTCCCTGGAAGAGCGTACCTGCATTTACCAGTTAAAGAAATGATTTGCAGCTTTGACAGAAAGACAAACACCCGCAGGTTTCTCTTGAACTTTTATTCAGGTTCCATGTGACATAGTAGCAAATGACTAAACAAGGCTCAACTTTGTTATAGATACGTAAAGGAAAGCAATACCTGAATATATTGACTTTACAACTACGAAAGCCTTATTTTAAATGGGAGTATGGAAATCATCTACACCCTGTTCAAGCACTTGAAGTGTTTGCATTAATGCATGTTAGTCCATGTTTCTATCTGTGTACTTTTCTGTGTTCTGTTCAGTAGGCATAGATGACAAACCGTCCCCTGGCTGGCCTTTAGCGCTGTTCCTGCCACTGTCCTAACTGTCCCCGACACAAAATGTAGAGAATGATCCACTGTACCCCCCCTCCCTTCCGTCTTTTAACACCCACAAACACACACGCGGCAGCTATCGCTCCTGGCCTGCCGTAATTGACACCTCTTCAAAAACCAGCCGACCGTGAAATCCATAGTCTATTTTTGACTGCAGTTGTTAAAGGGTAGTTAGTCCAATAAGTTCCCCGTGTACAGGCGCAGAAGTGTGACCCGACGTCTTTTGAACCGCAGGTCTCCTCTCAGATTTCATGTCGAGCTTCAACCGTTTGATTGATGGAAAGGTTGGCCCCCACGGTTTGGGCTTATTCAGATTCCAGTGTGGACGTCCCGTTGGCGGTCACGACCACAGCGCAGATATGCAGATGAAGGCATTTACAGCTGTTGCAGGGTGCGAGTCAGCGCAGTGTGATTTGAAAGAAAACTGGCACCTGCTTCGCCTTTTGACACGCTTTTGTCATCTTTGTTTTCGCAAGACACGCTGATGGCAGCTGGACAGGTGGAGCACGAAAAGCAGAAAGATGCGAAAGATGAAAAAAGGCTTGCGAATATGACAAAAACCCAAAGAGACGTTGGGACAGATGGATAGAGGAACAGTCACATGGACAAGGCAACGCTTGGCTTTAAGCCAGCCAGAACTAAAGCCCGTGGATTGGAAATAAAAGGTTGTAGGCTTAGTAGGTAGTAAAAAAGATGCTAAGGCTTAAAGTATTATTGGGATATCAAACATGTTAGTGTACACATGTGAGCACACATATGTTCATCTTTATTTAAACTTTTTATTTCACTTCAAGTTTCTAGATGGGTTTCAGTCTTAAAACAGCAATAATTCATTATTTATTTGTCCTTTTGGATAAGTTAGCATATTCTTAAGTTAATGCAGGTTGGATTGATCGATGCCACAGGGATTTATTGTTTTCCTCAAAGCCCTCGTGCTTCTCCTGCAAACACATGTAAGCGTACATCAGCTCAAACACTTGTTGGTGTCATACCCCTGCGAGCCGAAACAGGGGGTGTGTGCAGAAAGTCACACACACACACACCCCTCCTCTCAAAGCAATCGTCATGCCTACACACACAAATCACACGCAATAAACCCCCCCCCAAAAAAAACAGCAGAAACCCTTATTGTCCCTGCTTCTACTCCCCGCTGAACGCCAGGTTGCGTTTATTTTGCAAATTTATGCTGACATTTGAGAGTACACCACCCGCACCAGTTCACCGCTCCAGCAAAGGGTGTATGAATTATCATATTCCAACTGTATAATATGATTTTCTCAAGTGAGTCTTATTAGAATACACCATGCTCCCTTCGTCTCAAGTTCTGTTGCAGTTTCACCGCGCTGATACATTGTTTGCACCGTCTGATGGAAGAAATCCTAAATCACTGTCGAAGCGCATTTTCAGACCCGCAGTCATGCTGCTCTGAGATGCACAAATGAGAGGGAGTGTAGACAAATAGGCGCAGATGTATAGCAGGGAGAGATGCAGACATCGGCTGTCCAAGTCTGTGTCATCTTAGAGCGTCTGTCAGATCCACTCCACAACAAGAGCTCCCAACCCGCTGTGGGCTCTCTTCTCCTCCTTTCTACCCCCCCCCTCCACCATCCTCTCTCCGTCTTCCTGCTCCCAAGGCAAAGCATTTGTTCTTGGCTGATGGGAAGGTGGAGCAGGGGTGGCTAAACAAATATATTCTGGCCCGCAACAGTCGCTTCTGGAAAGATTGTCTGGAAGGGAAGGAAAGAGCGTTGAGAAGAGAAGAGGAGGGGGAATAAAAGGATAGTAAACAGAGAGGGTGGATGTGGCCAACAAAGAAGTCTCCCCTGGGGAATGTTTGGTAAAAGAGCAAGAGAACATCTCTGGGTCCGATGGCGGCTGCCTGGCTGCGTGTCTTGTTCTCTCACACGCTCAAATCACCGTCCCAATGGGCGTTTGCTGCTGATTGATGCGTGTTTGGTGTTGCTGTCCCAGTTGATCCCGTGGCCCCCAGTGGATAGATACCCTTCTGTCATCACAGCAGAGCCACCAAAATGGGTGGATTGGTGTGTCTCTTTGTGTAAATGAGGGGCCGTCCACACGGGAAATGTTTACGGAATTTTTTTTTTTTTTTTATCGTTTCAATCCGAACATAAACAGCATTTTAGGAGCCATGAAAGAGCAGCTTTTTGAAAACGAATTAAACACCGAGATCTTTCAAAGACTCTTTCACGAATGTCATTTAAAATTTGTCAGTAATAGTTGCAGCTCACTACATACAGCATTTTGGGTGTTTTTGTGTAGATGAAGACATTTCTAGCAATGGTAGTTTACAAGGGTATTTTCAAAAACAACAAATAGAGAGGATCGTTTTGAAAACACTTTTAGCTCCATGTTAACAAGGCTTGAGGAAAAAGTTTGTATTCACGTCTTCTCTGGTTGTACACTATCCTGTTCGTTTTGTGACAGAATCGAGTCAAAACTATTATTTTTAGTACCTAGGGTAATCTCCGCTAAGAGCCTTTCAGGCCTGTTTCACTTTAACCGGACTATAACACTAAGCCAATAATCCACCCCCCACCCCTCCCATCACCATCACCTAAAAACATGTTGCAACGATGCTCTGCGATAAGCCCAGCGTCCTGCCTTGTATTATTTAATAGTTTGTACTTTAGAGTAAGATGGTAAAAACGCGATTCCTAGAATGCTTTGATGAACCTCTTTCGATGCAAGGAAGAGATACAGGAAGTGCAGGGTGGTGTAAGATAAGAGATAACACACCGACAGAGCTAATTGATAGAAAACCAGATGAATAACAGTTCAGAGAAATGAAGCCGAGACGAGAGGAAGAGTGAAGAGCAGCTTTTAGTCAGTGTGGGATGTGACTCATGGCGCACAGCGCAGAAATAAACAAAAATATATTTTCGTCTCTGGTAAAGGCTGATCTGTCCTAGTTGTGCGGTGATTCTGTGCCAGTGGATTGGGCAAGCCCTGTTACGTTTTCAAGCAGGTTCTTAAGATCTTTTATTGACACATTTAAGAATACACTGGAAACTATAACTGGGAGCGCGTTCCCATGGCCAAAACATGCCCTTTGACATCATAACCCCACCTCTGAATTAACCCTAACTCCTTGCGTTGCAGGCGGAACAACAGCAGCGGTCACGCCAAATTCCAAGTACGGGTTTGTGCTGCGTGTTCTGCGGAACTTAGTTGCTCAAACTACAACAAAACCTTAGCAGATGATGCTGATGAATAATATCTTCCACATGCTTGATTCACAGCGAAAAGCTAAACAGGGATAGAGGAAGGAAGCTCTGTGTTTGGTGTTTATGTTATTCATCACATACAGTAAGTTAGGAGCAGATACTCCATGACTTTGTTTCCTGTTTCTGGGGTCTTTCTGTGGCAGTGTCACTGTGGCACATACTGGCCCAGCATAGCTCCGACAGCGTTTTTGTGTGGATAAAGACTAATCGATTGTCTTGTTTAAAACTCTATCTTTAGAAACAGGAAATAAAATGACTAATTTAGAAAAAAATGGTGGTTTTAGTGTGGACAGGGTTTGATGTTGACTTTACTAATTGCAGTCCAGTTCTGTAGCAGTGAAAATACCATTTTTCTCCAGACTGAGAGTCAGTTTGAGTTTTATCAGAAAAAAAAACACACCTTATTCTTGCTAAGCTTCATGATGTGCACTGCATGCCTATAGCTGCAGCTTATCCCTCCCTCCTGAAGCATTTAAGTCTGCACAGGCCTCAAATAGTTCAAGAGGCTCTTTTAGGCTCTGCTGATGCATGAGTGACTTGATGCTTAGATGACTCACTTGCTGCCTAATCAGTAGCTCCTGAGTGTGAAGTAAAATCTTTTTTTTTCCTGGCATGTTCTCACACTGGCTATACGAATCCCTTTATTAAAAAAAAAAAAAAAGATCATGCTATTTTTTTAGATAATAAATAAAAGTTCAACCTCAAAAAACAGCAAAAGGCACAGACAGTTTTGGGGCTTGATTGTGACCAAAAACAATTAGACATTTATAATTAAGTTTCAAACTAAGTAACTTATTTGTAATTATTTACATCAAATTAAAGACCTTGCTATGCATGAAAGACCCTACATCACCCCCTACCTTTCATACCAGAGTTTTAAGTTATGTTGAGGATTGATGCTGTTGTAGATGTTTTAATCAGACAGTTAAAAGTAATGAATCTGAAAGTGCTTGGAGTATGTGTCATGAATGACTCTCAGCTACTACCACACCAAAACTTAGCTTATTTTCTGTAAAATTGACTGAGTTATAGCTATTTTTGGATTGACTAAAATCAGTTAGCTGTGGCAGATGTTTTTGATCGGGTTGACTCTAAAAGTTAATCAGTTGTAGATGTGCATCTGGTGATTATTTTCTGAGCGTTTCATTGGTTCATGTCAACTGGCTCATGAAATATTTTGCTAACAGACATACAGTTGATGCTATAAAAGATTAGTTTCAGCTACTATTGCATGAGTAAACCAGCAAGTTGGAATAAAATCCATCCAGTGATTCATGAGTTATTTTGCTAACAGACAAATGAATACATGCACACACAAGAAACACGGGGAAAAAGTGTTGCAGCTGCTGGTGATTATTATAAAAACAAGCATGATTTCATAGCCATAAACACAAATATCATGTTTTAATTAATTCCTGGAGCATTGTGGTTTCATAAAGTGACCTATCTGTGGTAAATCTGCTGTTGTTGAACTCGAGGGCCCTGAAATCATCTGCTTGTTGATCAGCTGCTTCCAGAGGAGCGTTTTGGCTCTTTACACAGGCCAACCAAACCTCTTTTCATATCGCAGCGGGCTTTGTTGTATAACAACCTGACGCTCCGAGTGGAAGGGATTTGGAGTGTTTGATGCTCGTCATCAAGTGACCAAACAGCCATTGATCATCCTGCGTTTCCAGACGCTGCGCGGTGCTGTAGTGTGTGCAGGTGTGGTGTGTGTATCTTCAGATGTAAGCTGCGAGAGCCTATCCATACTAAAATGCAACATATCAGTATTCCACAGAGAACAGATCCAAGATTACGGAGAAATTCGGCTCAACATTCAACGTTGCAGCTATAAAAAAAAAAAAAAGAAGACTCCTCTCTTCTCAAAGTATCCCTGCCTCACATCAACGAGCAGGGATCGAATTGACTTATGTGTACAGTTCCTTTGATGGGTTTTTTTTTTCTTTACTTGTAAAGATACGTGCAGCCCTACATCGTTACCACTCACAGAACAATCCTGTGAAGTCCTCTTTGTTCAGCTGAAGCTACCTCACAAGGGTTCTCAAAAGCATGTGGCGCTTGAAGGTGTGCAGGAAAACAAAACAAAAAAAACAAAATGAATAGCTTTGCATCACATTAAGAAACAATAAAACTGCTGCATCCGGAAAAAACATACACATGCAACGTTTTTGTATAGTGATCAGCAAATTATATTTACGGAGCGAGTGAATGATGTGAGGCTTTGATATGATTTTTTTTTTCTTTACTTTTCTTGTTGCACCTCTTTGGCAATGAAAGTAAATTTAGTTGCAGCTCCTGAGCATAAATATTTGTGGGGCGGACATTCATTTCCTGAATCAACATCAACACGAACGTTACAATTTGAGGCACATTTTATGCGAAAAAGATAGACATTTTGGTTTTTTTTTTCCTCCCACCCTGCCGATTGTGTCTTGTGAAGGGTCCGGTCTAGTATTAAATCACATAAATGCACCCACCTAAAAGTACATTTTATTTTAATTGTGAGTAGTAATTCGAAGTTTAAAGTAACACTGAACTATTCATATTAACTCCGAAGCTTTAAGCAAAACATTGTCTATATTAGTACAGACCAAACACGCTAACTGAAAGTTTTTTTTAAATTATTTTTTCCTGTATTTTCCTCAATTTTCTATTTTCTGTTCAGTTCAACTCTGTTTGGTCCAATTCCAGTTTTTAACAAACGTCTCCTCTGTTGGACAAAGTTTTGCTGAACGCTTTTCCTTTAATTTTATGGTGTAAGTTTAGGGTGTAAGTTCTAATGACTCATTGATAGTACATTCAGTGGAGCTGATTATTGCCACTGACAAATGCAGGGCGACGGCCTGCACTGCCCTATAAATGTAAATAAGTAAAAAATACTGCGAATGAATCACTAAAAACCATTGGACCTGAGTAAATCGAATAAAACCAGAATTCCTTGAAGAAATACATATCAGCCTCATCACAGGTCAAAGTTTTAAACAAAGATCTGTTCATTCAATGTGTTTTTCCTGAACCTTATCTATAGATGTATAAAGTACTGTAAAGAAATAACTAAGTAAAAGTACCTTAACACAAAATGACTTTGTTTAAAAAATTTTACTGATTAGAAAAGTACTTTAGCAAAAGTCATAAAACTTCTCACAATAATCGGGAAAGTAAAAGTACTTTCACACACATTTTAAGAAAGAGTTGAATTTATTTAAGCAAACTGGTTTCCACTAAAAAGACGACACTTGGTGAAGTAAATTCAACACTTCATTTTTTAGTGTAAACAACAACTTTCATGATGAGTTCCGGTCATATTTAAATAAATATATAGTTACTACACACCTCTGCCCTTATCTACTACCACACCAAATTTTAGCCCAGTATTTGTCCATAAAAGCGTTATAGGCACTTTTGGGTTTGCTAAGGTTGACTACCTACTGTCTGCGTTATTGTTCCTATTATGATATATACAAACCAGAGCGTGTGGAGCTGTTTAATAGGACATTTACACACGGACATGTTTATGTGTCTGTTGTTTGAAACACTGTAGCCTTCTATATCTTGTCCACTGGATCCCAGCTTTCCGCACATATTGGCGTTGCTCTGAGAGAGACATTACTTTGACAAATGAAACGTCATAAAGCCTCGATGAGCTTGGCAGGGCCTGAAAGGTCAGGAGCTGGATTTTGTGGGTGCATGTGTGTGTGTGTGTGTTTGGGTGTGTAAGTGGTGTCAGCAGCAGAGATGAACAAGACCTTCTGTTCCGTTTTGCTTTTGTCGCAGATCTATGCAAATGTCAGGACCAAAATGACCGGCCTTTATCTTGTTTTTGGTGTGCAAAAGTTTTATGAATGACTGCTAAAAGCAAACTTAAAGGGATAGTTTGGTTGTTTTTGAAGCGATGTTCAGTCAAACACTTATCTGTAGTTAGTACTGACCACATTCAAAGAACACGGAGGACGAGGAATGAGCTAAAACTCCTAATCAAGTTCAGAGGTTTATATTGAGATCCACTTTTTTTATACGATTTTAGCACGTATCTCATCTCGCAATTTTGTGCTTTAAACATAAATAATAAAACGTTCAGCTTCTTTAAGGCACTCCAGCTATGACTTTTTGTATTTCAGCATATTATACTTATTGATTTATAATTTTTGATTTATTGTTTATATTTTTTTACCTTTTATTCTGGTTCAGCTTTTCTCAATTTCTTTCCGTTAGCATCAGCTTTGATGTGCATCTTTTTATTTCTTCTTCTTAATTTAACCATTTTATTCTCCTTTCAGCTTCATTCTGCCGTTTTTATTTTTTTCTGCCTTTTCAGCTACTTTTTAGCTGTTTTTTTTCCCTTTTTTTTTAATTGAGCGTCATTCAGGTAAATTCATGTTGTGGTGATTCTTTTCAGCTTTTTGTAGCGTAATTCAGCCAACGTCCTCTTTTAGTTTATTTCTGCTAATTTTATATTTTTTAGGTATTTTTCAACTATTTTTTAAAATTATTTTTTCAGCTAAATTCACTTTTTTTGTGATAATTTTAACTTCTTACTGCTTAGTTCAACAAATAGGCTTTTTCAATTATGATTTAATAATTTCAAGGTCACAAGATAAGAGGTAAAGGCCTCTGTTTAGTCATTTTGTGGCACATTTTACATTCTTTATTTGAATTTCAGCTTTCTTTTTCTTTTTGTTTGTAATTTTTTTTTCAATTTCTTTCTGGTAGTTACAACTTTGTTTCCTACCTGCTTTCAGCATTAAACATTCATGCTGCATTTTCGCTGGAATTTCAAATTGTCTAGTTATTAACTCGTGGTGTTCTTTCACATCAGCTTGTCATCTTCAAGAAAGAGTTGTTTTATAAGCATAAAAACAAAAAAGGCACTTTTTCTTAGTACTCTGTGCTCTATGACTGATGTCACAGCTGATAGAAAATTTTTTCTGTCCATTTCTAATCTGTTCCCCTCCCTGTGTTCTCCCGACACATTATCAGCAGTAACAGTAGGTTCAAAGGCCCCTTGCTTAGAAGTGCACATTCAGAGCAAACAGCTATTTGCATGCCATTAAGTTAGAAAAAAAAAATCAGAGGGAAGCACCATTCCTTATTCAAACCCTGCGTTCAGCTGAATAATTTTTATTTGAGCCTCCAAATCTCTGTTTTTCCTCCCCCTGCTCCTGCTGCGACCGTCAGAACAAGGCACAGTCAGAGCAATCACAGCAATCAGTGTTTCCTCGTGCCAAGCGCTTTGGGAAGTAGCTGCCAAAACAAAAGATTGCGTGTCCGGTCATTACGGCGGCGTGTGATTTGGTGGCGTTAGGAAATGGTTGCTTGGACCATCTGCTGAGCGGCTGGAGGAGGAAAACAACAGCATCTTGTGGCAAGACAGTAGAGACACGTCACAACCGGTGAGCTTATCATTTGGATCCGATAACGTGAGGTTAATGAAAGACGTGCAGCCATTTTGTGCCGCGTTTAGCAAGAAGTTAGATAGTTTTTGTGGGTTGTATTTTGCCCACTGCCTTTCATGCCAGAGTTTTGGACTAAGATTGTCCGATTTTGAGGAATTGGGTTGTTTTGGTCCAACATTGAAAATAACTTTAATACTGTGTTTGTTCCTTGTTCTCGACACACACCGAAGTGTATAAACACGCTATATTTTTCAATTTGGCACATGATTTGTTAGCAGTTGGAGTATGTGTTGTGTATGACGCTCATCTACCACCACACTAAACTTTAGCACAATATTGGTAAAACTAGCCAGGTTTTAGCATTTTTGTGCTTTGTAAAGTCAGTTAATTGTAACAGTCATCTTCAATTTAGTTGAATCCAAAATTTAATCAGTGTTTTATGACATACTTTTCCCAACTAACAAACAGAACTGACTCCAAAAGTTAATGCCAAAGTTAAAATTCAATTCAAAATACTTTATTGATCCCAAAGGGAAATTACAAGGATTTAAAAATTAAACAGATGCGGTGCAATCAGTCAACACTCAGAAAGAGAGAGAGAGAAACAGAGTATAAATTGGGGATCAGTCCATCTTACGATCCAAATTTTGGCTGATTAGATGTGACTCATCTCATAAAACAGAATAAAGTCAAATTTGGTCAAAACGACCTCAGCACATTTTTAGATTTCTGCTTTTTAAGCTACATTTGGATTGTCCTAACATCGTAAGCGGTGCCTAGACTTGTCTTCCTAATCAGGACAACCCATTGATATTTGGTCTGAATCCTATTTTTCAGTTACTCAAATGATGTAATTTTAAAGAAAATACCTCAGCCTCAGCTCAATGTGACGGGTCACACATGTTAGAGCTATTATTTAGTTTGCTAAGCTTACATTTTTGTGTCAGCCATCTTGAATCAGTTTGACTTTAAAAGTTAATGAGTTGTAGATGTCAACCCAGTGGTTTTATTCTGAAAGTGTCATTGAAATCAGATCAGTGATTTGTGAAATGTTTTTGGGAAGGGTACAGTCAAATTAACAGACACAGTCATGGTCAAAAAATGTTTTTGACCTTTTGTTTTCTGTGGTGGGTAAAGATCTTTACATGGTCTTTTAATGTACTTATCCATAAAGCCCACTGGATAACATTTGTTCCAATGTTAGATGAAACGGGTTAAAAACAGCTCATGATAGCCTCAGCAGATCTCAGCAGACGGGTGGCAGAGTTCAGGCAGTTAGTTTGAGCAGCAGGCTTTACTGGGTAAAGGATTTTTCACAGAAAAACTTAAAAGAACAACTATTGCCAACATCCCCTTGAGTAGGTGTCTCAATTGGATCTGGCCTGTGTCAGCAAGTGCAACAACAGTCCTCCTTCTCTGTTTGGCTCACTCGCACATCATTTTCCTCTCTCGTTTCCCCTGTCAGCTCATCTCACTGTTGCTGTAACAGCCCCAAATGGTTCCCAGGCGATCTCTGCACCCACACGTTCCAACCCTCATTGATGGTTCAAATCGTTTCCTTACTGATTTATAACTCCTGTTGACTTTTTAACCGAGACGCGCAGATGGCTACTCCTGCAAATTTCAAATAGGAATTTAAGGTCCAAAATGCTAAACTTCTCTGAGAAATTGTTGTTATGCAGGTGAGTTTTTGTGTTACAGATGTGGTGCTGTAAACTTGTTGCTGCATTAGTCCTGATTATGTTCGTCCGCATCCAGAGGTTAAGGAAGTAAAAGCCTCCACATACTCGATCCGAAGCTGAGCAGTTGATGTGGTAGTTTTCGGCTGACAGATTCCTCCATGCACGTCTGTTTTGTTTCCATCCATGAGTTAGCTGTGAGCAAATTTTCACCACTCAACTGTAACAATGAGAGACAAATTTGGTAGTTTGGATGGAACACCCAGAGGCCTTAAGTAGTACAGCATAAATCGAATTACCACACCAAATACTACATCCTTAAAACAAAGATCTCCCTCTTGATTTGTTTGCACGCAGAGAGGATGTTGGGTATAACTCTCAGCTACTACCACAACAAATTTTATCTTAATATATCTTAATGTACCTTTTGAGTTTGGTACAGTCCATTAGCTGTGGTCTTGATTTAAGCTGATTCCAAAAGTTAATTATTTGTAAATGTGCATTTAATGATTATTTTCTGAGAGATTCATTAACATTTAAGTGGTTTATACAATATTTTCTGAACAAACACATAACTAAATACACACTCAGAGGCATTTACATGATCGCCCTCATTTCGCGGTGGCCGGAGAAAATAATAGGGCCGCTTGATTGATTCTAGAGTCGCAAAGAAAATGACAAGAATTTTCACTTCACTGCTACATCTGTAAGCCATTCACAGCTGGTGGTTTAACATTTAGTTTTATGATTTGGAACACCATCGGACTGTGCCTCCGCTGCCTCACACATGCACACACACACTCGCAGAAGAACTTAACAGTGTTATGTATGGTTTCATCGCTCCGTATAGGCCATAATCACCCTCTCTCCATCTCAGTAAGCTCATGCTAAATGACCAGACGTCTCTGGCGGCTGCCATGATTTGTCTCTCCGTTCATCGTGTCCCCCCTCCCCTCCGTCTCCTCCTTCCTTCCCTGCCACCATATGTTGTGCCTGTGTGACCGGCCCACGTGTCAGGCCTGACTAACGCCTTAACGGCGAGGCTGACTTTGATTTATTTCCTCTGAAATCTGGGGGCTGAGGGTAATAACACAGAATGACATTATTTGTTTATCAAATCCAAGGCTGCTTTCCTTGGCAGAGTCAAGATGTGATGACTTGATACCAACACCCCACATGCCGTACGAGCGTATGCCCCTCCCCACAGAATGTTTAATTGCGCCGTCTCTTCAAGGTCTAGCACGATGCTTAACCTCATCCAAGAGACCGTCCTGAAAATGCAAATAAGTCAAGAGCAGTAGAAGAAAAGACTGAGATCAGGGAAAGCAGGGTCTTTTTTAAGGCTCAACTTAAGCCCCTTTCACGAAACACTTTCTTACCTTGCCAGAGAGGCTTTTTTTCCCATCTTTGTGTGGTTTTATGTAAGGACCAAGGTGGGATGAGAGGTTGAAGTCAACCTAGCAGTGTTACACCTCTGAGCCACTAAGGGAGGGAATTATAATGCCAAAACTGTTGATAGGATGGTTAAGCTATCCTATGATGTATTGATGACAGATTAGAAAAGACTGAAACATTTATGTGTTAAAGCCTCTGAGCTTCACCTAACAGCTCCATTTTATCTTCATTGTATTAATTGTCATGAGACTTGGCCAGATCTCTTGGTACATTTCCGAATGGCCGAAGGTGGTATAAAGGGCAGCTCGTCTTTACGTCTGCATTTCAGACTCATTTTTCTGAAAAGTTCTTTAATACAAACACACAGTTTTATTGTCAAACTGAGTAAAAATACATAACATATATTACTAAAAAATACCAAAAGACCCCTTCACCTCAGCACATTTTGTATATCTGTACCAGGTTTTGCATCTTATCCTGTGATTGCAAAAGGGCTGTTAAGTTAGATCAAGCTTTGTATTCAGGTGTAGATTCTCAGTTTTGCAGGACATTGTAATCCTTGCAAGTTGAATCAAAGCTAATTGGACTTTTTTGTTGGTTCTTGAAGATATTTCAAGAATTGAAAAATACATCTGGTTGCTTTAATTTGACTTGTTAGGATTAAACCTTATACTGTTCAGCCATAAGGTCTATCATTCTGTACTTCCACAACATGTTTGGTTCCTTTTAACACATAAATAATACATTGCCCCCCCTCCCTAAAAAAACTGTTAATATTTGATCCCTTGAAGGTTGCTCAGGACCTTGGAACCCTTAGGAAGCAGTGTGCAGATCTAATTTGGCTGTTTGTCTTGGTGTCCGGGAGTGAGTGTTTGTTCAAAACATCACCTTCGCCTCCTGTTATCAGCTCTGTGAATAGTATCTCCTAGAACACAATGCTGAGCTGTAGAACCCAATAAAAGAGCAAAAGGCAAGGACAATCTTAAAGACTGCCTGACTGATAACAAAAGTGTCTCGCCTAATAATGAAAAACTGGGGTTAGTTTTCCTTTCACCGGTGTGAGGAATATCAGACAGGGTCGGGAGAGCGTGGTTTTGTGGGTGTGTGTTGGGTGGGGGTTGCTGCCAGCTTTTGCCAGTGTGTTTTATGGTTAATTGAGGCATTTGGAATAAAACTGCAGGAAAATGGCACCCTTTAGAATTGGAGCAGGGTTAATATATAGTGATCCCACAATTAGCCCAGGATTGTTAAGATCTCTTTAATTCTGTGAGGTCCATTAAGCGAGATGGCTTAGAAAAGTGCTTCCACAGAGACAATTTTTCTCCCCTCTCTTTGTCCGTCCTTTCCTCTCAGCAGCTGCTGCAGTGATCAATATGAATGGACGTGGTCGTCTGCTGGTTCTTGGGTTATTCTGCCATTTTAGTGCCAAATCTCCCTAGAGTCGCCGAATTGATAGTATTGTTTCTTTTACAAATATCCAAGAGGCACATTAGCGTGACTTTGGTTTTGAAGCTGTGCAGTGTGGTCCCTAAGCTGGTGTGGAAAAGCTCACCCTCCTGGACAGAGGTATTATGTCGTTTTCTCTCTTGGGTAGAAACCATCCCTAAAATTTGCTCTTTACCCCAGTTTCTCAAATCCCCATTTGGCCTATGAGTGCCTCTACTCAACCCACAGCAGCAGTTGCTTCCTTACGATCATGACACAGGGTTTTACAAGTGTCTCTTTCAGAATATGAGAGTCCCTTTTCAGTTATCTTTTGGGATACACTGCACCTGTGGGAGCTTGGTGGAATTGGTGGTTTTCGAAACAGGATTGTGCTCACTACATTTGAGCTCACTGTGACCTAAAAAAAACCCACAGTTCTTTCTAAAGCGTGACATTATAATAATGGTTAGGCAGCCCAGCTTTTAATGTAACTCCCGTCACACGGCAGCATACATGACAATTTTTACCGAATTTAGATTTATGGGTTTAAGGAGGATGGAAGCGGTGGATAAAGCTGCACCTAAACACGGCATTGATTGGATGGTTGATGAGTATGGACTAAACAGATGGCTGGCTCATTAAAGACTCATTTGTGATCATCTGAAAGGATCACAAATTTCAATTTCTCATGCAAAGATGTATGTTTGGGCTAAGCCAAGGCTTCGGCTCTATCAGCTGTTAATACCAACTCGCATAGTACTCAGGTAATGATTTGGGAACCTGGAAAATGGCGAGCGTTTCAATAGCACTAAGGTTCCAGCACAGTGGACTTTAAAGCTTCTTGCAAGTAATTAAACATCATGCTACCTCGTACTGAGCAATTTCCTGCAAGGCATTAGCTTGCCAATGCAGCATGCCCCCCAGTCTACACCATGTTATCTCTGTGAAATATGTCCCCTTTATCATTTTTTAATAATAACTGAGTGTTTATGTTGGAAAGGAAAAATCTGCTCAATGAACATTAAATTAGCATTTTCCTCACTGTTAGCTGGCTCACTGAAGATATATGTATAATCTCTAAATGGACATTTAAAATCTAAAGTATTAAAACAGCGGTTGTCACATTGGTAAAACAGAATTTAATTCAACAAGTATTGATTGTATTGATGGTCATATGTCATCATCAAGTGATTATAATCCCTAGGTGTGCATGAAGACTGGATTAATTTGGGCTAACAGCAAACCCTCTTGCAAAAAATTGTGTTTATCTTCACACTGTTTTGAAGTCCCCAGAGAATTTACGACCCTTTCACTTTTTTTGTCAATGTAAAACAAAGAGTCGATGTATGATCACACACACATAAACACATGCACATTTGCTGTCTTTGTGAGGACTTGCATTGACTTTCATTAACTTCTACAGCTCAACCCTTCCCCTTTATCCTAACCCTAACCTTACAGGTATATACCAAACCCTAACCCTAGCCTTAACTCAATTAACACCTTAGTCCTAAACCTCATCCCCCAAACCAAAAATGGCATCTGTACTCATGGGGACCAGGCTTTGGTCCCCATAAGGAGCATTGAATCCTCACAAGATTGTCTGGAAATTGGCCCCTATGATGTAGCAAATAGGCATACACACACACACCTCTGTAAAACATCTTATCTCCTGTCACTTTTTATATGTATCTACATATGTACATTTTCCCTTTTATATATTTTTGTGCTCCACACACACTTGCAAAACTCTTATTGCTTATAAATCTCCAAGCTTACATCTCTCACTGTCTGTCTCAACGTATTTATTGCTCTTTGACTCATGCGCTTTTAAAGTCTCAACTACTTAACAGTCAGCTGCAAGAACAAGTTTTATTTATCAGGAAATGTTGATAGAAACTCTGTCCTAAATATCAGCTGCCAAGCCAGCATTTTAAATCACATTTGTTTAGCATTTAGTGGGATGTAACACCTCACTGAGGGTTGCGTTTGAACATCTTTTGTCTGCAATCCAATTGTTCTTTTCTGTAGCTGAAGATAAAGAAGAGGCAACTTCATCCTGTTGTGTGTTTTACTGTTATAAACCTCTCAGTGACAGAACCTGCTCCAAACCATTTAGTCTTCTGTGCTAATTCAGTTGGTGTACTTAAAATATGCACTAATTCTGTTTTCTTGAATACTTCCAGGATAGGGTGGCTGTTGCATAAAAAACAAAGTTTATCCTGAATTATTCTCTTTTATATAAACATTGAAAGGTTCCACGCAGCCAGCCACCTCTTTTATCTCTCTAATAAAAATCAGATGCAAATGATCTTGACTAAAATGGCCCATTTTTCTTGTCTTTCTATGTCTTGTCTTTGGGTTCCTCCTCTTCCCCCTTTCTAAGAAGATAGATGAAGAAAATGAGGCCAACTTACTGGCAGTGCTTACAGAGACGCTGGACAGCATCCCGGTGGATGAGGACGGATTGCCTTCGTTTGAGGCCTTGGCAGATGGGGACGTGACCAATGCCAGTGACCGGAGCTGTCCATCCTCGCCAGACGCCTCGCCACGCACCCCAGAGCCTGAGGAGCCTTCCTTGGTAACTTCAATTTGGTTCAATTCTGAAGGGAATTTTATTTCATGGTATGACCTCCAGAATTAGACACAATCTGACTTTTTGGCTACACCAAAGCCAACACCAAATTAAGACCGGGCATCAAAAGTGTTCTTTGGTCTGTTAGAGCTTCTGATATTGGTTTTTCTCAGTTTGCTGACTGTATGTGTGTTAAATGCAAGCAGACATGCAAATGCAGGGATGAGAGAATGGGATAAGTGTGCTGGCTACTACAAAGCTGTCAACTGTTATGAGTCTTTCAATGAAAATATGTGTGTGGAACAAATATCTCCTATTAAATATTAAAAAATGTAACTAATTTGTTCCAATTCCCTGCAAAATCATTCACAACACTTACAATCATGGTAATTCTCAGCATAACAGAGGCATTATGCCTGCTTAATAACGCTGCTAGAAGCATTGAGTGGTGAAAAATTAATGAAACAATAAATAATAAAGGCAGTGAACTCAGTTTCTGCTAGACACCCACCTCTTTAAAAAGTTGCGGCTGACACGGGAGACAGCATGGGGGTGAAGGAGGTGTGAGCAGTTATTGTTTGGAGGGAGACTCCTCTGCCATTATGACTTCAAGGAAATCATTAGGGGTACTTTCTGTCCAAGTGAATTCTGCACAACCTCACGTTCAGGCAGCAAAGGCACCCCATTGGCAAAAGAAAACAGCGAATAGTCATTTGTTTCTGCCTGCGCATCAAAATGCATTGAAAATACGCAATAGCATCGTCCCTGTACAGATTTATGCTGCGTGAAACAGCTTTGTTGGTGTGATGCTGCACACTGAAGCTTTGCCCTTTTCACCACCACATGTTGTACCCCTCTTTGGTGGCACTGGAAGTGAACGCCTCGAAGTTCACCGCAGGAGACGCAGCTCATGTGGCAGCAACACCTCAGGCCTACTGCACTGACAAAACAACGCGGGGGGGGTAGCGAGAGGCACACAGCTGAGTGACTCATGTGCCAAGTGGGCAAATAATGTGCGAAGGAAAATTGGTATTCAGAAAAAGAATTGTGATCGTTTGCATGTAGTTGAAGAGTGTCGACCGTTTTGCTAAACTTAAACTACCATTTATTTAAGAACATTTATAGAAGAACAATTACACTCAAAACAACTGCACAGTAGGAAACAGAGAGCTGGTTAAAACAGCAGCTGCGTATTTTTTTCCTTCAGTGTTTCTGTGCAGATCTGAAGGTGGTGACATTTCAGGTGACTCCATGTGTTTGTGGTGTTTTCTTCTTCTGCTTTTTTTTTTAACTTGCAGGTATTACATTTGGGGCTTTTTTTCATTACCCCTTTCAACCTCTCCTCTAGAAACTAAACCAAAAGTCTTCAACACTTAGCTTTAACTATTTTGATCTATTTTTGTTGTTGACTATTGTCACAAGCATAATTGAGGTGGTTAAGTGAACCATCATCCGAGAGACGCCCAATCAAAGCGCAAGATGAAAGCAAACTCATTGGACCTTATATTTGCATATAATGGGACTCTTAATACCAACTGTTTTGTCTACAAATGCCTTTTTATGTCAAGGTGTACAGACACTAAGATAGGTTAGTGTTAGCATGATCTGCTTTACATTGCCTTCCATCATTGGGCTCACTTGCCTGATAATAGTGTGTCGCACAAAAAAATACATCATCACATGGCACTAATAGCAATAATTGCAAAGTGGCAGGTGTTAATTGTTGACATTTTTTCTGATGATCAATTGCACACGATACAATTTTGCCCAACCCTACACTAAGGTATTAACAAAAATTTTGGTTTGGGCCTTCTTTCTAGTCAGAATGTGTTCCTGACTATTCTACCACTAACCTTTAAGGATAACTATAAATCTAAATCCAGAGTTGCTTGTACTTTGTTCTTTTTTTTTTCTCACTAAAATTAACACCTCATTTCTATAAATAAACAGAAGTTGCTTTGAAAAATATAAGTGGGTGTATCAATTTGATTGACACAAGTGTGTAGTGTCATATATTTCCCACTTTTATTGTCAACATCAACACTGTTTTTTCCACAGATGTACTTATTGATAACTGATTAAGTATGCTCAGACATAGCCAATAGATGGTTATTTAAAAAATGGCAAATATCTGCTTAATTAATCATGCGGTCAATTATTTGGCTTTCCTCTGCTGCAGTGGAGCCAGCTGTAGTTTACACACAGCCGCAGGCACTGAATAAAAGCTATATCATTACAGTAAAGAAAATTAGAAATCCTTAGCATCCCATTTCTCCCTCAACTTATCCTTCAGGACAAAGAAAAGAGACGGACCTCTAATTTTAGACCCACCCATGTTTGTACTGTTATTTGTACTCGTGATGTTACTACCTGGATATTTTTCTGGCTTCGTTGCTTTAAGCTAAAATGTTTTGTTTTTTTACGTTATAGTCTGTTCTGTTCCATGCCGGTTCTTTTCCAAATGACCTTTCTCAAAATGCCTGATTGTGTTTACTCAATCACACAGGAAACACATGCTTTTGTGTATACACCTAACACCTATGCAAGAAGGGGAAAAAAACTGATTTCTTTTTTGTTTTTTGTTAGGTTTTTTTTCAGTAAACTGTGTACAACTGTTTCGTCTTTTAAACGTGTTGCATATTACATGTGTGTGTAAAAACACTTCAAGTCAAAAGTTTTAGAACACCCTCATTTTTCCCATTTTTTTATTTGAAATTCAAGCAGATCAAGACCAATGAGCAGCTTGAAAGGGTACAAAGGTAAGTGCTGAACAGCCAGAGGTTTTAAAAAACGTGAGGTTACCCAAAACTGAAAGTCAATGTGTCTGAGTCCAGTTTTCTTCACCATCACAATTCAGTCAAAAACTGGTGGAAACTCTGACAGAAAGAGGTGTGGCAGACCCAACCCTGGATCCATGCATTGTGATGGTGAAGGAAACTGTACTCACCTTGAATTTCAATTTTGAGAAACCTTACATTTTTATAAACCTCAGTTAAGCACTTACCTTTGTACCCTTTCAAGCTGTTCATTGGGCTTAAGCTGCTTGAATATTAAATATCAAAAACTGAAAACAATAGAGTGTACTAAAACATTTGACCAGTAGTGTTTGTATACATATTATTTAGCTATAGCATCAGTTTAATTATTGCACATTTATAAATGCAGGCTGTGTAATTGAAAAGAAATGGTCATTTGCATAACCCAAGGCTTCTCCCCACCCCCGTCACATCCCTCTTCTTCTCCCCACCTTTCCGAATCTGTTTGGGTCCATTTGCAGCTGAAGAAGCTCCTTCTGGCACCCGCAAACTCCCAGCTCAGCTATAATCAATACACAGGTGGCAAGGCACAGAACCATGCAGCCAGCAGCAACCACCGGATCAGACCACCACCTGCCGTCGTTAAGGTGGGGACACACACACTTACGTGCACAAACACACAAAAAAAAAATTCCCATATTGCCTCGCAGCTTCTTTCATTCCTGTCTGTACAGTTTTTATTTCTGTTTGTTTATCTCTCTTGTTTCGCTCGATGTCTCTGCCTTGTTTCTTTCTCTCCCTCTCGCCTTGTCACATATTTTTGTTTTGGTGGCCGTTTTAGAAGACGTTAGGCTACTGCTTTAGCAGTCTACCATCCCAGGAGGCTGTCTCGTAATGAAAACAGGCTGATTGCTGTTGGGCTTTGCAGGCAAGGAATCAGCACTGTTGTCTCATTAGCCTCAACACTTATCCAACTTGGTGTGGTGCCTGTTAAAAAAAAAAAGAAAGCAGGGAATAAAGGAAAAAAAAAAAAAAACAGCGACAGGCGCTTTTGCAGCAAGATTGATGTCTTGAGATGACAAGATCAGAACATCAGATGTGATGTTCTCATTAGATGTTTTGAAGAGTGATTTTATTCAATAGGGATGGGTTAATTAAGTTTTGAGTTTAGTCCGCACAAGTATCATAAGTTGTGAATGTAAATAAATTGAATATATGATTTTATTTTTGTCAGAATCCATCACAGTGTATGTTTGTGTAGCACTTGGCAAAATGTCTTGATTTACTGAGTGCGTTAAATGATGAAAATAAAAAAAATAATAATAAAAAATCTGTTTTTGATGATGTTATATGGTAAACCAGCACAGACAGATTTGTAGGTAATCGACATACAATGTTTGCACATTCCGTTAGTCAACCTTCCTTACTGAGTCTATTTCCATACTGTACCTTTGAGTCATCCATTTCTGGAGCAAAGGGAATGAGGACTCCTGGAGGACACAGTGTGCATACAGAGTGGTGTGCTGGTGCTCGAGGTGGGGGCACACAATTAAGATGATGGGCAGACAACCCTCCCGCCATCACCTCCTAGACTTATGGGTGAATACTGTGCTCAAACCATCAGAGTCAGAGTTGTAGGCTTCATCTCTTTTTAGTTGTACCAAATAAAGTACGAACAACTAACAACATGATACATTTATTTTTACCAACACTGCAATAAAACAGATTATTATTTATAGATTATCACTTTCATATTGAAGAGTTAAATAGTATTTTTGCTAATTGCTTCTACTGACGAATAGTAGAGGAAGACATTTTCTAAAGCACTCTACTCCAAAGCAAAGCAAGAATGACTGGTGTAGATGTTGAACTAATTTGATGGGCAGGTTACAAACAACTTGTCCATACAACATAAACAAACAATTTTTTGTGAGGTTTTATTTTGCCTCAAGTTTAGGCAAAATTAATTTAAATGAACGCTCTATTTTGTCCAATTGTCTTTTCAGAAGGAAAATACCATTCCTGTCAACACTCTTTACAATTCCTGTCAAAAAACACTGTACAATAAGAATTTAATAGTAAAGTTACCAGTTGACAAATCCGACCTTGCTATAAACAGCCTCCAATTACCAAAAGTGTTTTGTTTTTCAATTCTGCAAGAGTTATTTTCTGTTTAAGTGAAAGGTTAAGTGTAGGTAATAAGAACGTTTGTCTTTTGGTTGGTTTTCTGTTGTACCAAACCCATATTGAGCTGTGTAGGTACAGTCTATTTACCAATTATTTGGAGCCAACTTAGCTTTTGTTTCTGTTTGTTGCTGTTTTGCATAGACGGAGAGCCCCTGGAATGGCAAGGCAAGAGGGGGCCTCAGCCAACAGAACCGCCCGGTGAGGCGGCCGTGCACAGAGCTGCTGAAATACCTAACAGCCACAGATGACATCCTGCTCAACACCAAAGCCAGTGAAGCCAAGAGCGCCTGGGGAGGTTCCAGTAGCAGAGAAAAGAGTGGCCTGGGTCTCTGTGCCTCTTCCTCCTCATCGCCATCCTCCTCATCCACCTCCTCGTTCTCCTCCTTATCCTCCACTTCCTCTTCCTCCTCTGCCACTTCCAAGAAGAAGTCCGCATCTCAACAGCAACAGCAGCAGCAACAGTCGCCGCAGCAGCATCACCAGCGAGGTGAGAGCCGGGCTGCAGGCGAGTGTAGTATGGCTGGTCATGGGGATGGGAAATGGCAGCGTTGCACTCTCGATGACGGGGTTGAGGAGTCGGAGGGTGCCTCTATCCCTGTTGGCCGCAGAACCTACACCTGTGGTCACGCCTGCCCCAAACCACAGCATGGGCCACCCAGTGAAGAAGGACGGCCGCCAGGCGATGTTGGCCGCCTGGCCGCCGCTAGGTTTATTAGGTATATGCATTCTTATTCCCTCCCTCCCCGAGAGGTGAGTCACAGCTGTGAGCATTGCCGAGAGGCTGCAGGCGCCACTCAGGCGAGTGAAGGCTTTGGCAGACAAGGCCGCAGTAACAGTAGTGGTGTCAGCCTTGCACCACGTAGGCAGATCTCAGTGACAATTAAGAAAAGAGGCGTTAAGCCAGGGCACCCTTTACTTAGTCAGCTGCTCACCTCTAAACAGAAGCCCACTCAATACTGGGCCAAACTACCCCAACCCACAATTAACCCTTTACATAGCACCAAGAGCAAATCAGCTGGTAAGAGTTCTGATAGCCAGGTTCAGTTTTTTCCTAAGATGAAAAAAAAAGAAGTCAGAAGAACCACTAATTACAGAAACCAGGCTGAAGAGCCGGAACTTTTGTTGTCATCTCTAGAATTAGACCTAGAAAGCTGGGACAGCCAAGTACATCAAGGGCTAGATATGGGCTTTGGGCTAGCGCTGGGGTGGCCAAACGAGGGGGGCTATGGGGAGGATGTTGATCATGATGATGATGGTGTTGTTGATGATGTTGATGATGACCATGTCATGGGCAGCCCTGCAGCGGTGCTCTCACAGGCCCGACCAACCCTGCTCATTCCAGATACTAGCAATGCAGAACCCACCCCTCCCTCCGTCATACAAGGGCAAGGGCACCCACACAGGCAGGCACTCAGCGAGCACCCCGATGACCAGGGCCACCCATTGTTAGGTAATCATGACTGCACCCCCCCCCCCCCCCCAACCACCACTGGCCTTATCTCTGCTCTTTTCTTCTCCTTATGCTGCTTTAACCACTTCCGAGTTTGATTTCATCACTAACCTGTAATCTAATTTGAGTCTAACAGTCATTCTTCGGACGTAAACACCAATGACCACAAACAGCCTGCTCGCCAAAGCTTTTGTGCCAGCCCTGAAAGCATTTTCTTTTTTTATTTTTGATTTACAGAGTGCATTTTAGGAAAAGAAAATATGGGGGTGGAAAAAGGGGGTGAGCCTTGTCTTGCTGCAATACAACCTATATTTACAGTCAACTCCTGAACTATCTTTGGCTGATTGAGCTGAGTGTTCTGAATAGACATTTAGAGCCCAGATGCTGTTTTTTAGCATTGCGCTACCAAAGCCGCATTCTCTCAGCTGAAGCACAAGTCGGCCAAAGCCTCAGGCAACTGCACAAGCTTCTTTGACTCTCCTTTCTTCATTCTTTTTTCCCCCCTCCTTCTGCTATTGGTGCATGCGATCATGACTTTTTTTGTAGGGAGGGGCTCACCCACTGTCACGTGTTTTGTTTTGTAGCATTTGTCTTTGTGTGTTTTTACTCCATTATGATCTGTTTGTTGTCAAGCGCAGTCTGTTTTGTGTATAGACACCTGTGAAACCATCAATCCACCCTGCCTCATTAGTGAACAGTCTGTCCTAAGAGAGTAAATTGTTAAAATGGGGTCAATTTAATCAACTCTACTTTGTGTAACAGTGTTGTTAGAACGACTGTTTAAGCAGGGATTGGTGTTTCTGTAGCATTAAACGTTTTTGTTGAGACTATTTGAGATAAAATGATTCGCAGAATGTGGACTTTTTCTCTTCTGCCATAAATGTTAGATCAATAATTACCCATGCTCCTTTGTGTTCTGCAGCCAAACCAACCACCTTGCCACTTCCTTTGACCCCAGAGTCTCCAAAGTAAGTGTGAGAAGTTTTTCCACATTTCTGTAGGCAGAAAGCAACAACAAACTACAGCAACAGAAAAAAGCCAACAAGCAAACTAAAATTCAAATTGAGGCATTTTTTGTGATTCATTTCCATTTCTTAGATCACCAAAGTTTTTCAAAAACTTTATTCCAAGAAGTCTAATTTAGTTTGTTGTTGTTTTTTTTTCTCTGTCTTCCAGTGACCACAAAGGATCACCATTTGAGAACAAAACCATTGAACGCACATTAAGTGTGGAGATTGCTGGAACTCCAGGTAAGCACATTTTCTGGTTGTCTAAAATCTTTTCATTTACATCTTATAGATCAGAGATGGGAAATTTAAATGATGAAAGGAGCTACAATTTCTTTGTTGACGGGGCACATAGTGGTGCACACTTACTCAAATGTAATAAAACTACCCTTTAAAAAAAATGTTTTGTTTAAATGTTTATTAAAGCAGCATACAGTGCAGAAACCTAACATACTATATTTCATGCTCATGTATAACAATTGTACTTTTGTTCAATAAATATGAATACAAAATGGTTGAAGCAAACAAAAAATAAACACTTTAGCGAGCTGAAGTGCGGTGACGTAAGATGCCTTAAATGCAGACTCCCAATTTGGGGGGCTTATTGGGTGAACCAGACTGAAGTCGCCCGTGGGCTACAAGTTAGATATTTATGGGTCAAAGGTCAGCAGTGAAAACAGTTAAGATCTTTTAAGTACACTGTATTACTGATTTGCCATCCTACACAAATGCTTATATTTATTTCTTAAGCAAATGTGCTTTTTCTCTTTGAGATCCTAATGTTATCTGAGTGTTAATTATTTAATTTTTGTAGTTTTACCCACACATTTATTCAAAATGTATCATCTAAGGTCAATAACAATAAACTGTCTGCCCTTTAGCCTCTGAAACTGGCCCTTTTAGGTATTCATTTACCAGTAAATTGAGGAGTCCTGGGTTTACCTTGTGTCTATTCCCCTGCAGTTTTACTTACGAAGGGTAGAAACTCAAACCCCAAGAGGTTTTCGTCTCTGTATTTGTTTAAAGGGATGTTTAACCCCTTTTTTGGCAGATAAGCTTTCAGAGTCAAATGGGATGCCTGTTGACAATTAAAGGACAGAGCGGTACTCCTTAAAGCTCACGGGGCAATCAAGTTCAGTTAATATTTCCTCTTGTTTTACTGCCTGTGGGCGAGTCTGTTTGACCCATGGCCAGATTTATGCATTTGTTCAGCACCCATTTCGCAAGCACAATCACATAAAGCCCTTCACCTGACATTTTCTATTCTGGGCGAAATTTGGGATTGAATATTGGCAGGAAAGTCATTAGTCCCCAAAGCTTAGCGTTACTGAGCCACTAATTCGTAGTTAGAGATTAGCTTCGGAGGCTCATGCTGTATGAGACAAATGGATATAGATCCTAGTAAGCGCTGGCGTAAGCTATTATGCGTTCTTTGTAGATTTAGAGTAACATTTCATCACACTAGAGATAATAGTGGTGTTACAGATAATCAGGCAGAGGTTAGTCGAGTGCAGGGTACTACTTTAATGGCTGAACAATTGTGAACATTTTATGCCTTTATGACCGGTTGGTGTAGTAGTTGTTTCAACCTTTACAAATTATAATGAGCCAAATTATGTCAAAGAGCAAATAAAGGTGACATGCGACACCTTTGTGTTTGTTTAACCCTACTCTGAGAGGGACTGTAAAGGCTACAAAAGGCAGAGAGGCCCCTTGGGATGCAACTGTTTAGGTCTAATCTCTGCCAAGCTAATAGATTTACTCTGTACTGCTGTGTTGTCTTTAATTACTGTATCTCATGACACAGAGGTGGTCTGTGTGTTGCTATTTGCATAGCTTACTGCAGGATCAACCCTTTAAGCCTGGAGTTGTTATTCAGTCTGTGGTCTCCTCGCGATTTATAGCTGAAAAAGAACAAAAAAAAGAGAAGATAAAACTCTCTTCTTTCTAACTCACTTGTTCCGCCGTTTTCTCACTGGTGTCTGCATGATTGGTGTTCGTGTCTGCAAATCATCCATCAGTTGCAAGTTTGACTGAGAGGCACATATTTATCTAACTCTGATTTATTTCACCGCCATTGCTAATGGCTCCTAGTTTATGATCCCATGCACAAATGGTTTCGGACAGATGGTGCTTCACTGATGAAACAGAGTTTTTTGCAGGCATTGTCTAACATCCGCTTTTCCTTCCTCCTAGCTCCTTTTTTTAATTGGCATAATGCATATATACAGTGTCACTATCAGCTGTGGGAGATAAAAGAGATTGATAGTGGAAAAGAGGGGAAAGGAGGGGTCTTGGGTGCTCACAGTCCTTAGAGTCACATCAAGGCAATGATGATAACCCATTGGCTCATGCATTCCAAACAAGTTACTTCAGACACAAACACATTTATGTGTCAGGCTCTCCCGCCGAGCTGTCTCACCGATGTATATTCTAACACTGGATTTGATACTAATAGCTGTCATTTGGTGAAATTCAATGGCACGGGGGGAGAATAATGTGGATTATAGGAATGGCAAAGAAGAACAGAGAGCGTAGGTGTTTGAAAGTGCCTGAGTTTGACTCCGGTGAGAGACTATTGGTGACAAGTGTGCCTCTGCATGTGGGCACATTTGTTCTGTGAGAGATAGAAACAGGAAAAGATGAAGAATGACAGAAAGGGAGGGGGGTGGGGTGGAGATGGATTCAGGGAAGATGGCAGGCAAGGGAAGAGGGGGAAAAAAAGGGGTAGAACACCAGACTAAAGAAAGAAAGAGGTGGAACGAGAGAATAAAAGTAATGGTGGCGGCTGTTTGTGTGAGTGCGGTAACAAAGCTATAAAGTGGGCTCATCTCAGGACTTCCCATATAACTGCCATCTGTCTGGTTATAAATCTGTAGAAGGCGAGGGAAGAGATGGAGGAATTGGGCAGGTGGGGTGGGGAGACATGAGCAGCAGGGACATTTGTGAAGAATGTCAACCCAAACGCTGCTTTTTCCAATGTTTCAATGAAATGGCGAACATCTCCAGGAATTCCAAAATGTGCATTAGGAATAGTATGTTCACTGTCCTCCAGCAATACTGAACAGAAAATACAGATGTTGCTTGATAATCTTGAGACAACTACGGAGCTCTTGGAAATAGATGATATATTATAGGAATGCCAAAGCAGAACAGAGATCGTGATTTCTTTTTCTTCAAAATGGATTATTTCAAGGTCAGAAAAGAGGAGAATGGCAAGTCATCCGTGTTACAGCCCTGCCATATTTAGTTACACCAAGCATTACATTAATCTGTCAAGATTGCAATAAAATAGGATTAGACCAAGCGAAAGTGAATATTTTAATCAGGCATGTATCTGAGTCCGCTGTCCATAAACTGACCTGGGAGTTTATAGGTGGGTGAGGGAAGAATGGGAGGAGCAGGTTACTTGGTGAGAGGTCTATATGAGTCAATTTGCGTTTTATTGCTCACACCCAACCTCTCTCTCTCTCTCTCTCTCTCTCTCTCTCTCTCTCTCTCTTACCCCACCTCTCTGCCCAGGTCTGACACCACCTACCACGCCCCCACACAAAGCCAGTCAAGAGAATCCTTTCAAAGCATCTCTGAAAACAAAGTTGTCCTCATGTTCCTCCTCGGCCTTGACATGCAAAAGAGCCAAGCTGAGTGAGTTGGGTGCCGGTGCTTTGATCCTGGCCCCAGGTGCCTCAGCCGGGGGTCCCATCAGAAAGGGTCCTGAACAGACTGAGCTCTATGCGCAGTTGAGCAAAGCATCCACCACCCTCCCTGCAGCGGGGGGTGGTTTTGAGGAGCATTGCAGCACTGGCAACAGTAAGCGGGCAATGTCTCGTCGCCACAGTGACCATGACTATTGCCAGGCATCAGCTTGTACCAAGAAGAATGGGGACACAACCACCGTTTCCATGACTACAGCTGTGGAAATGACATTCACCCCAGGTGCCACTGCTGCTCTTACGCCAAGTGCTAGCAAAGGGGAGAACAGGCATGTTGAATGTAAGGACTTGGCCATCTCAACGTCATATTCATCATCTTCTTGTTCTACATCATCATCTTCACCCAGCCATTTGACTAAGAAGCAGAATTGTGTCCCTGTGGATGGAGGAGGAGGCTGCGACAGGGGCATAAGGGAGTCAACCCTTACACACACCACTCAGATCCCCACACATGGGGCCACCACTGTTAGGGACCAACCACAACTTTTTGCAACCAGTCGGAGGCCTCTGCGTGACCAGGAAATCAGAGCAGAACTCAACAAGCACTTTGGCCCTCCTGTAAAAGCCCTCTACAGCCAGGGTGGGAAGGAGAGAGGTTCAAATGCCAAACCAAACAAGCCTACTACCCCTCAATCCTTTTCAGGGGGAGAGAATGACTTTAACTCCCATAGGCTGCTTGGTTCCAGCTACTTGCCCCTGGGATTTCTGTCCTTTAATGATGAGGTAGAGTTGGACGAGGGCCACGAGAGTTGCTTCATCTTTCCGTGGGAGGGAACACCCCTGGACCTACTTTTCGACTGCTCTCCCCACTCTCCCTCCTGTTCTCCACCATCCAGTTGTTCCCCTTCACGAGGCTCTGTCTCCTCGCCTTCCTCCCTTCTCCTGTCCCCCGGCAGACCTTTCTACTGGACCAGTAGTGAGTCCCGTTCCCGCTCTCGTTCTCATTCTGGCTCCCGCAGTTCCTCGTCACGGTACCGCAGGCGCTCTCTGTCCAGCTCACCAGACAGACGTCCTTCCTCCTGGTAAGTTGTCATTCTTTGAAAAAAATCACTTTGTAGGGTACTCTCAATTGACATAAATACCTCTTAGGACTTAACCCAAATTTTAACTGAACTCTGACCAAAATAAAATACAGTTTTTACTCTCAAAAAGCAGCGATGCCTCAGTGGTAGAGGTTTCGACTTTTTATGGCAATATTGAGGCTACATTTCCCAGCCTGGCCAGCTGTCTGTAAGCAAGACACAAACCTGAAAATGTAGAAGCACAGGGCCACACACATTTGCACTTTGGTCTAGTTCTAGAGCAAAACATGGGTCTAATCATTTTTGAGCAATGGAGTAAGACCTTAAAGACTTAAACTTCATGTCCAAACTTGGTATTAGATTGTTACGATCAGAAATGCCTTCACCTACACTTTTTCAAAAGTTTGCCATTGTTCCCCTAGTCCATCTGAACAATTCAACCAATGAGACCACAACCCAGCTTCAGGCATGAGTTTTTAACTTTCTGTTTTTTACCTAACCATGATGGGATTGTTTTATTAATATTTGAAACAGGTTATATTTAAATTTGCTCTGACAATAGGGGAAGAAGGCTCAAAAGTACAATGAAATAATAAAAGAAATTCTAAAAGTTGCTTCTGGCACTAGACTTTTGAACATGATGAGTTTTCATCTCTAGGCAAGGAGTTTTCTTTGAGCGTCTCTCTAATAACAGTCCCTTCTCACTCACTCCCTTGCTCCCATTTACTTTTCTTTCTCTTTGATGCCAGGGCTATTGTTTTAAGCGGCAGCTGTTGTTTTAACTGAGTGGCAAACCTTCCTCTTTTACATCTTTGGAGATAAAAGCCAAATCCAGACTGTGGGAATGTAGTCTCCAAACACCTTTCGAAAAAGAACTCTTATTAACATGGCCCTCTGTGAAAACTACGTTTCCCATCTTTCCCTTTGATCACAGCTGTGAGAATTAAACATTTTTTTATGGTAGAAGAAAGCAATTACTAGTTACTGAGAACGATGTGAATAAATTGAGTTTGTCAGTAGCAGCTCATTGAGCTCCTCACAGTGTCAGACTTCACTGCAGTGACTCACTTTGTTTGCATGATTACTGAAAGGTCAGTTTACTCCACGGAGCCAGTAGAATCACTTCATCTTGTTCAGGCCCTTGTTCTTTATTCTACACCAACGTGCTCACAAATTATGCAGTAATAGTCTCAAGGCTTTCGATCAAAATCTGACACTGACAAGCTTTGTGAAAACACTGAATAGGCGTTCAAGAAAAGAAGCGAAGTCATGCAAGAATCAGAAAACGGCATTTCAGCCGACCAATTCTCAAAACACTGTTTTAGTTGCGCCACATATAATCCTCTAGCTTTCAAAACTGGCATTGCATCGCTTCACTTAGCTTCTGAAACTTCTTCCTTTTTCATTATTCAGGTCTTCTTTCTTCAGGAGTACTTCAATAATTGAGCATTAGAAGCTCAAAAGCGTGCAGGCGTGTAAACTGTACAGTCAGGCCACAAGGGTTTAAACTATTGACCACTTCTTCATACAACATAGATTGTAGGTACATGCAGAAGCCAGTTCAGGTATGATAAAAAAAAAACAAGTTCAGGTATAAATCAGGAACATTTACTGTAGCCATGAGCTGCATGAAGCCAACATAGAGGAAAAAAACATTTCATGTGGTATTTCTTATAGTAGTATATCTTGCAAAGCTCAAAAAGCTGTCGAAAGTAAAACGTTGAAGCTTAAGGCTCTGGTAGCATACATTTGAACACTTTTTAACCAAAAAACTAAACATCATTCTGTATTTTTCTAAAATATTTGTGTTTTCTTTTTTTTGTGCGTGTCTGCTTTCTTTTTCTTTACTTCAGGTCTCATCACAGCTCAGATTTGAACGCTGCTCGCACCAGAATTCAAAAGAGTCCCCACCCTCAGACTCGATCTCCTCACAGCCGCAGGCCAAGGTAATTGTTTTAAATCAATTTTTAGCCTCCTGCTTAATTTGCATTGTTAACCTTAGTACAGTTATGTGCTTCAGGTAAGGGCAAATGTTTACTCTGTGCTGTGTCCTGACAGAACTTTTTAACAGTTATGATGGTTTGAAGGAAAGTGATGAAAATAAGGCAAAAATAAAAGGAAATTTTTCCTTAATAACCACTTCAAAAACAGGGTTTTAAAGTCCTAAAGTGAGTACAGGGACCTTTAGAATCTGATACGATGACTTCAGACAGTAAGAGGAATTAACCGTGTAAAAGGAAATAAACAAAATTTTATCGTGTTTACATGGAGAACTATCGAAATTTTAAGACTGTTTGCATTAGCCCTTATGGCCCAGTTCCAGCCCAGTTTTTTTTAACAGATTATGTAACGTCCTGATGCATCTCAGTAATCCAGGTAAAAAATTCAAAAGGAAAAAATAAGTAGGTCCTCTGGACAGGTTCTTCTT
>JARVJO010000001.1:8805937-8821770 GCA_031762555.1 Cynodonichthys magdalenae
ATAATGCTTAGGTGTTGAAAATGTGAGACAAGTAACTAATCTAAAATCATCATTAACAGAGTGGTCCACAATATTTCATCATCACAAACAATCTTCATAAACCAGATAAAGTGTGTGTATTAAAAATCAGTAAGTAACATTTCCCATTAATTTCTACACAGGGTATTCATATATAACCTGGCTCCAACAATGTCTGTATCTCTCACAAAGAGACAGAGCTGCTCAAAATTATCTTGTGGCCCTGTGTTATCTTGTGGCCATCAACTATCTCATGGCCACACAATAAAAATCTCGTGGCCACACAATAACAATCTCATGGTCATGCTTTAATATCTCATGGCCTTGCAATAACAATCTTATAGGCATACATTATTGATCTTGTGGCCATGCATTAACTGTCTCGTGGCCACGCTTTAATATCTTATGGTTATGCAATTACAATTGTGTGGCCACACATTAATGATCTCGTGGCCATGCATTAACTATTTTGTGGCCACACATTAACTATCCTGTGGCCACCCTTAACTATCTCGTGGCCATGCATTAAATATCTTATATATATATATATATATATATATATATATTATACTATATATTTTTAATCAAATGTCACAGGATAAGTTCTGTAGGTTTCAACATTCTTGATTTGTCTCTTTGTATGGCTAAAAAAAAGTTCCCCCATTGAAGTAGATATTTGAATCAGATTGATTTGAGGTACACAACTCACCTGGGTTTTGATTAACCACAGCAATTTATATCTCTGTAAAAGTGGCACCCAGTGATTTTCTACAAATAATAAACTGTAATCTGTTTAATATGTACATTGGAACCTCAGCATAGCCTCTTTGGTCGATTTGAGCTGTGGAACTATTATCTAAACATTTTATTGTGGAGTTCTTCCTAATTTGCAACACTTTCAGTGAAGGGGAAACAAAAGATTAACTGCTCAGACATCGTTTCCTTAAAGCACTCATTAATATTATTAAGAGAAACTGGAGGGTGTCGTTAATGCTTTGCATGCACTAGCGTCTGCACGCCTGCAGTCATTTCCTTCAGTGTGAGAATTAATGTTCAAACTCTCCGGTTTGTGTGCGATGTTTAAAAGGCGGGTGCTACGTCGAAACGAAGACGCAATGCTCGCTGACTTTTTAATCAGATTACAGCTGTGAAAAAAGACAAAAAAAAAAAGTAAAAGCAAAAACGCAGGTCGTTGTTATTGGAGAAATAAACCATGAGCACGTCTCAGATGACACATGAGCGACGGTTTATCGTTGGAAATCACATTTATTTTGACTTATTTTGAGCGATTAAGAATTCATGTGCATGCACAGTGTTATCGGCTGCTCCGTGTGTTAAGCGAATCTCGATGCTTTTGTCTGATAGCCAGGCGTTTGTTTTTTTTTTTCACTGTAAATTGCAAAAGAGTCAACATGACATTTTTCAGTTACTGCTTCCCAGAACATAGCAGCCAATATAATCAATGGCTTTCTAAAAATATTTAGACTCAGAGAGGGATCGATGTGAGAGATCATTCCCATTTGACTCTGATATGTTTGCACAAATAGACCAATGATGGTATCGAGTGCCTGTAAGGCTCTACCGTTCGCCGCCTTGCTTTCCAAGTGGTGCTATTCAGAAATCCAGCATATAGAATACATTTTTATATCTGTCTCCTCTTCTCAGGTGCGCACAGATTTTTTATTTTTTTTTTACATCTCATAATGCAAGGTTGAGCTTGTCTCAGAGCACATAAAACCTCAGGCTTAGAATAATGCCTGTGAAAGGCAGCGCGTGTCCTGTCAGGGATGCTTTTCTTCCCGATGTGATTATGCTTGGAGATTTTTCTGTCCTGCAAATTTGAACAGAGGATTTTTTTTTTATTTCTATCTGCTATTTAATGCCACCTTTCTAACCCACATCATTTGCATTAGGATTTTATTTTTTTTATATCTGAATCCATTTGTTGGCTATCTCATTGTAGTTTAATAGCAAAGCAGTATAGTCTGGCTGTTTTGGTGTCTTCTTTGTTCAGGCTTCACAGTCTGGGTATTATGATTGATGTTTCATTCAAAGGTAAACATCAGTCACAATCAATATGTTTTGGGTTAGCTGTGACATCTTGTTGAGAAAAGACACTGTGAATATTTCAATTTTATTACATTTTACTCTGACCACAACACAAAATATTGAGTACTGTAGGTTCCAACTTAAAATGACTTGCATACATTTCCTTAAATGTTTGGGGGGCTTGATCCTGATTAAATGAAAAATACATTACTTCAGTTTTTTCTTCTCACCCCTTCTTCAGAGTTGAGTCTCACTGGTGAGGACATCCAGGCATCCCTCTCCCCAGCAATAACTTAGAGCTGCAGGGCTCTCCCCAGGCTTTCCCACAGCTAGTGAGATATACAATCTCCTTGACGTGTTGTGGGTCCACCCCAGGCTCTTCAGCTAGATGGATGTGCCAAAAAAAACCTCCAGTGGAAGATACCCAGGAGGTTTTCTATTCCCGTTCCCCCCACAAAATAATCAGATGGACAAACTAACCAATAGGAAAATACATCTAATATGTAGACACAAGTACACAAGGTCACTTTTATTTATGTATTTATTTGAGGTAGTATCAAAGTGAAACCAGAAGTTAAAGCAATTAATGGTTTTCCATTTGTTTTTGCATAAACATGACTATGATGATGCCTCTGTTTTATGCACAAGCCTGTGATTGATGTAAGGGGTTTTTATTGGCAAGAAAGACGAGGGAAATATACAGTTGCTTTCTGATGATGGAGAACAGTTCAGTCCAACACCTTATTACTCACATTACGGTTACTAACAGGCAGAAGACAAGTGATAATGTCATGTGAACATTTAGCAGTGATTCATTTACTTCTGTTTTTTTTTAATTGTCAGAGTATCCTGACATAAACGTGACAGCTATTACACGAATATATAGGTCCTCTTTTTGCAGCTACAAGAACCACTATTGGTGTCCAAGAGGTTCTGGCACCAGGACAGAGTGATCTTTTGGTTCTGTGGTGTTGAATCAGTGGACTGGGTTTTGTTTAAGATGATTCATCAGATTTACACTTTTTTTTGTTTGTTTTTAGCAGGTTGTACATCCAATGAGTAGCAACAGAATGGTCAGTGTACTTTCAGGCAGTTTGTTTTTTAATTTGAAACAAAACACAAAAACATTTTTTCTTTGTATACTGAACCAAAATAAAAATTCGGATACTGAACAGTTATTTCATTTGCGATTTTGTGCTTTTATGTAACTTTGTGACAAGTGGCCTGTCTCGGTAGTTCTCTCTGCCCCACATACACCGTGTAGAGAACAGTTTGTGGGGTGTTGAGGCCAGCATCAGTTATGTTTTATGGTTTATGGTGAGTGGGGATGGATAAATAACACATATGAACAGGGGCCTCGTAAGTGGGCCCATTTCTCTCCCCAGCATCAGTTACCATGGAGATAAGGTTCAAACAGACCTTAGTTTCTGATTTAGCAAACTGAATATCAGTACGATTAGATACTGATCCCTGACTTGTTTCTGTTCTTTTTTATTTTTAATCAACATACAAAACAAAGCTAGGACAAAAAACTTTCCGTGTGTAAATATGATCAAAAGATTTCTACACTGCTTTGAATGTGTGTACATAAACGGTTCTCTACACGTCGTATGAAGACCAGGCAAATGCCACTGAGATCACAGATGTCTTTTTCAAGGGGGGCCTGAAGGCAACCTATTGTACATATTTTTGGGGTGTGGTTGGAGTACCTTGAGCATGAGGAGAATATGCAAACTCCAGGTCCAAACCAGGGATCGAACCCAGGACCTTTTTGCTGTGAGGCGACAGTGCTAACCACTGAGCCGTCGTGCTGCCAACAAAACTTTAGTACCTCCCTAAATTATCTCGGGGCTTCTCTTTTCTTGACTTCCTTCCTTAACTCGTGTCCCTCTGCCTGGATTGGTCCAGCAGTACATTGCGGTGCTACTCATGTGTGCGCTTATCAGGCAAGTTGGGAACTGAAAGCTCATGTCTGTTGACAGGGGATATATGGAGGGTATTACGACATCGAATTAACCTGCTCCACAACATTGCTCGTGACATAGATCGCTATGAGGAAGAATTGCTCATGAGCCAACAGGCATTTGGGGTAAAGTAATGTTTCTTTTCCTCCATGCCCTCTTGACCCCCTTCTTCCTCCTTTCCCTGTCTCCTAAAGGCAATGATGCAGTTGCTAGGAAACGAGTTAGGGAGGGGCAGCGCCTCTTATCAAGGCCTCTTTTGCTTTGCCAAGTTATTACAAGAACTACAATAATATGCAGATATGTAGCTCATACATTTATTTCTCTGTGCATTATTCTTAAACTGGCTCCTGTGATTCTCCCACCCACTTAATACTTCTCTAATATATTGTTCAGACAGAACGTTATCCAAGCGTTTATTCAGTGGAGGGTTATCCCAAAGTGCATGTATTTGTGAATAAAGCGTTAAATAAAGATTTTGTTTTGGCACAGCCCATTGCTCCATTTGCTCCCCCACATTAAATTCACTTAAATTCATTCATGTAGGACAAGATCTCTAATTGCCGTATTTAATGTGTTAATGATTTAATTATTCTTTTAATTAATTTTCCACGACTAAATGACTGACTTAATTCAAGGACTCTTGGCTTTTCCACAGAAGAGGATGGGGGCATTGCACACTTAAGATGATTTAGTGATGATATTCCATATCAGGCACCGAAAGAAATCAGAATGATGCAACAAAAACATCCAAAACATTCTATAGAAGGTACACCTCTTTTACCAAGTAAAGGATTCTGTCTCAAATGAGCACCTTACGGGCCCTTCAAACGGGATTTTATTGCTTTTTAAGCCCATCAGACATCTTGGACTCACCAGCTAAAAATCACATTTTCTATTATGAAAGGCTGTTTCTTTTTGCAACAAAGTTCATTTTTACACTTGCATTTAGAAACCAAAAGAGCAAACTAAAGGATTAAGAAACGTGAATTCTAAACCACACCTTTTTAAAAATGCTTCAAACAAATCTACCTTTTGCAGCCTATGAAAGTGACATAGATGTTTTTTAGTTGCTCTAAATTGCTTCTGAGTTTTACTGATAAGGAAAAAAAACCCTCTCAGTTGATAGATTAAGAAGTCATTATGTGCAGGATAAAAGTAAAAATTTCAAAGAAATCTTTTATGTCTCTTCTTCTAGCTGAGACCCTACATTATGCACGGGGTGCAGGTTATCAGGAGATGTAAATCTTGGTTTTACTGTCAATCCAAAACTCTTTGTGCTCCATCCTCTAGAACAAAGGTGCACCCAGTGTTTCTGAAAGCTGCTCGCTGGAATAATGGCTGTATTTTGTTTCTCATAGAGTCAGTGTTCAAAGGAAAAAATCATAAATGCAGCCAGGAGCATGTTAGATAAGAGTAGTATAAGGAAAAGTTTTCTAAGATGTTTCAGTCTTAGTGAAACATCATTAAAGTGATTCTTAAGAAAATTTTATTATAAAAAATATGTTAACTCCAACAGTTATTGTGCAATGTTTAAAGCATGGAGCATGTGTTAATGAGTTTTAGCTACAACCACAATCATTTTTTTGCACAATATCTGAAAAATTAACTAAATTTGAGCTACGATTGTGTTTGCTAAGGTCAATTGACAGTGGTAACCATTTTAACTTGGGTTGACTCTAAAAGTAAATCAGATGTAGATGTACATTTATTTTCTGTAAATTCCATCAAACCTTGTTCAGTAATTCATGAAATGGTTTTGTAACAAATCAAGAAAACATATTCAAAAAAATTCCATGAAAGAGAACTTTTATTAGCCTACTAGCAAACTTTTTTACGCTAATATACACAGAGGTGATGGGACTCCATGACAATGGTCTGTGTGATGCCTGTGGCATTGAATTAGAGACCACCTTGCACTACTTAGGCCACTGTCAAGCTTAATTCCAACCCTCAATACCATTATATCCAGCCCCAAAAGGTAATACAGTGAAGCCCTGGTTTTCGTGGGGGGTTAAGTTCTTAGAGTACCCACGAATTGTGAAAAAATGAGAATATTGAATGTGGTCTGGAAAGGCTAGTGCATTTGGGTAGCATCTTAATGAGATAAGAACCAAACGGAAACACAAGAGCTTAGCAGTTAGCAGCTACACGCTACACAGTACTGTACAATAAGCTGTTAGAAATGCTGCGTTCCAGGTGTCACAGTGCATGCCTAATGTAATTTTTTGTACTGTCTAAACTTGTGTTAATGTTTATGCTAATAATAACTTTGCTTAAACTCATAAAAGCTTGAGAGAGAGAAAAAAAGATTGACATTCTGTATTGTATTTCCAGTTTCAGTGATAATACGGGAATTACCGCACACATCCTTGTAGTAAGAAAAATTCCTCGAAAGACTGAGTCTGCAAACTGCGAAACGCAACTTGGCGGGGCTTCACTGTACTTTAAGTGTGAAATAGTTTTATGGTTATCTTTTCGTCACTGGATTCTAATCATGAGAGCAGACCAACTTTAAGAATAAGAAAATGAAGTTTGAACTTTGTAATCTTTGGTTTTGGTGTGAAAAGGGCAACAGAGAATATTTCTGTATTGTCTTTTTATTTGGAAGTCAATTGTATTTTTAGTGAGTTGTTTTTTGTTTAATGATTTGCTATTGAGACAGAGGATTGAGAGTAAATTGAGAATAAGGCATAAGAAATTAGTGTTAAAGACTAAATAAATTTAATCTTTGTAATTATACTTTAGGTTATTTATGTTTAAAATGTTTCAAAATAGTATTTGGAAAAAGGCAATTTGTATTTCTATAAGAATGATTTGTTATATAATGTTTTTATCAATCAATATTGATGGAAATTGGCCCTTGTTTGGACCAGGTTTTGAATTGTGGCCCCTTTGTGTAACTGTAACACCCCAGCTCTAACAGGTCAAGTGTTTCCACATTACCTGTGGATTGGTTCGTGTACATTTTGGCCATTCATTTTTCATTTTAAAAACAGATACTGAAAAAACAAGAAATGGATGTTTTTTATCTCTTCATTTCGTACTCCAAAAATGGAGAAAACGAATTGTCTTTTTATTTTTGTCAAATCAGAAGATAGAATAACCGTCTGTTTTACGTTTCTCAATCTGTTTTTAAAATGAAAAACAAATTACCAAAAAGTCCACAGATCTCAGATTCCCAACTTTCCACAATCCACTCAGACTTTCTGGACACTTGAACAAACTGTCACAGATATAGTTTATTGGCAACAATGTGTAAGAATGTGTATGTTTTACATGCAGTTTGTATTCGTGGAAACACGTTTCCTCTCTTGTTTGAGTAGGTGAACAAGCATCAAGTGGAAACCCTGACAGGAGGCCCACGCAGGCTGTCGAGCCACGGGTGTTTACAGTTAAAATATTTGCCTGTCTGGGAGAATCTGAGGCGTCAGAGATAAGGAAGAGACAGGCCCTGTCATAAACAGAACTGTCTCCCTCCCACCAAAGTCTTCTTTATTAAACGAACATTGATTTCTCTTAGCCTTTGATAATCTCCCCCACCGGAGTCTAATCAAAACACATCAAATGTTTGCTATCAAGGACAACCACATCCAAAGTATTCCTCACCCCCTGGCTGCCTTGTTTGCAGCAGTTCTTTTGAAAAAGAAAAAAAAAAAAGAGTGTTTTTGTTATTGCAGTTGCCTTAAATGTCAGTCAAATCAACAATCTTGAGCTAGCTCACCTTTTTTTTTTTTAAGTTTAAAGAGTTTGCGTTTGTCTACAAAAAAACTTAATCTCACAGCAGCTCTTATTGTAAAACATTTTAAAATACTTTCCGCAGGAAAGTTTCTGGCCTGAAGATGTATTTGTTTTCACTTCATGAGCATATATACACTCATGTGTCGACACACGTGTACACAGGCGCTCCTGCTTCCCGCCTTGACAGGTCGTATTATTTCACTGTGTTCCCATGGTGACGAGGTGTTCCACATAAGGACCGTGTTCTTATTTTTTGGGGTTTTTTTTGGAGCTGTAGCCTGAGTAGGCATCTGGACTCATCTCCCAGTTGCTGGTTTGGGCCCCTCCTGGGCCTGGTGATGAGCGAAATTATTTTTAATGGATCTTCATAAAACCATCTGTATCGGCGCACCTGCACACTGGAAGGCTATCGACAAAGTGATTATGATCACAGGACCCAGAAATTGCTCTAAAATGTGTAATCATTTTGTTTGTTGTATCCACGGCCTCTGTTTTTTTTCTTCTTTTTTTCTTGTATCTGTATTCTTTGGGTCCAGTTCAACAAAGCAAGGCTCTTATTCCTCCCTCTCTTTCTCTCTCTTGGCCCTGCATGATTTCCATTTAGAATTGAGGTAGTGGCTGGAACTTATCAGAAGTCCCTGCTTGAGGTTCAAGGATGCTTTATAATAAATGTCACGCTAATGGGTTGGTTGACCTGGCCAGAGGTGCATTGTCTGCGATAGATAAAGGTTAATTGTGGATGTTAATTTCCACAGGTTGTGGATTTAATGAAGCTGATTTACCATCCAATCTGGAAAATGTCCCAGTAGCTTTCAAAGGAGTGTTGACATTGGTTTGGAAATACTTTGGCTTCCAGTTGAAATGTTTAATGCTTATAGTTCAGACTATTGGATACAGTTTAAGGTTAGTAGTTTAGTGTAGTACAGTAAGTGATGATGTTTGGAAATAACCAAAAATAGCTAGTCTGGAATGGACAAAAGTACATTTAAATGGAATTATATTCAGAAATTAAATAAAACAGTTATTTACAAATATTTCATCAAGATATGCGTACATGGTGCTTTTTATGGTAAGCAGTCCCACCAATGACCAAAAATAATTACAACTACAAAGGTCACACCATGCCTGGTTCACACAGCAAGATTTTAAAAATGTTGGCTGATTTTCAAAACCTGAAACCTGAAACCCCACACATGATTATAATGAATCGCCACACAGTAAAAGACAACACAGCACACAGAAAAACAGAAAAAAAAACCAATACACCGGTGCTCCATGGTAGCTGTTTTGTCTTCTGTATTTTGGCTACACGTCAATCGTTTGTCCTCGGGGAACATCACACACGCTGGGATATCGGGCCAAGACAATCCAACATGTTGAATATCCCAGATTTAAGATCGAAGGGGTGCCGACGTCCTTATGAGCCTACTTGATCACTCTTATCTCACCACACACGGCAGGAATATCTCCTAAAATTGTCTTTAGAGCCATCACAATAATTGGAGCGTCCCTAAGATTGTCAGAAGGGAAAAATTGGGCCAAAAATTGACAGAATTATCTTGCTGTGTGAACCTGACATTAGCACAAGTGCCCAAACAATGCTACAAAACTGTTAGTTTTGGTGTTTGTTTTTACCTGTTTGATTCACTTGTCTGACAATGTTGGTTGCCTTACTTCTGTTTAATATTTACTGTACTTTGCATAAAAAAATAAGGCATTTGTGTTTGGTAGATTATTTCTTTGTCTTTCATTAACACAAACAATGCTTCTTTGCAATAAATCTTATACCGGGAACCCGATTGGCTGCACCTGGGGGGACCAGAAGCTCAAAACAAGAGTCAATAGCAACAACAAAATAAGCTGTTTGGCAGAAAAGATTTGGCAAATTTTTCGTGTGCTCAACCTACATACTTATCTCTACTGCTCATCCCACAAATTTGTGATCCTTACAAATGTGGCATCACTAAAAAGGGAAATTAACAGGCTTTCCAACAGCATAAAATTTATTGCCAAGAAGCATTGTTGCAAGAAAGAAATAATCTACCAAACACATTTCTTTACTTTTTATGCTAAGTTTCATTGTTCTTTTTTCTGTTACCTGTTCAGCTGGCGGTTACAGGTTTTTCTTTCGCCTGTCACATTCATCTGTCTGCAAAATTAAAATCAACCCACCTGTCCTCATTCAGCGATCACCTTCCCAGTATGTGCTGTGTTTACATCAAGCTTTTTGTTTTATGATGACAGGAAACAGATTTGGAATTGGTTGCACTCAGGTTAGCACTGGAGAACGTCTGCCTATCTTAAACCTAATACTGCTTTGAGAGTTCTAATGCAGGTAAGATATTATTAGCTCCAAACAACTTCACTTAATGCAATTTAAAGAAAAAATATTTTTTAAGTCAGACTATCCCTTTAATAGCCGTGTTCTTCATTGTCATGTTCCTCCTAAATCATTAAACAGTCTGCCACCCAGGGAACCCAGAAGCATCTTATTTGAGAGGTTCAACTGTTTCTGCCACATATTCCCATGTTGCTTCTCATCAAATTTGATTTGTATAAAGATAAAGCTGATGCATTATTTATTTCTGCCCTCTGAGACTGCCTGTAGGTACCTTCTGGGTGTCATGAGTTACACGTACTCAAAGAGAATGGGAGGGGAAAAACACAAGAAAAAGTAAAAGGCAGTATCTGTCCTCTCGCCTGCTGGCAAATGCTTTATTGAAATTCAGCATAAGGAAATTTAGCAAAACCTCGATTGGGGTTGGTCATATAATTTTAAAGTGCTTCATTACAGCAGTGGTTGTGGCCTGTGGGATATCATCGTTTGAGATGTGACATGCCCCATTCATCACTGTAAGAAGAAGAACCAAAGGCCAGGGAATATGCCAAAACACAAGCTAATTTTTATTGTAAAATTGCTGCTTTACTCCACATCTGTTCTGTATCTAATAAAACAGGGAGCTCCAGGTGATTTACCAGTGGTGATAAATGAAAGGTTTTTGGGACACGAGCTCATGTAAAACCTTATCAGGCGCCGTGGTGACATAGACGAATATTCTTTCAGCCCTATTTGAATCATAATATGAAATCCTGTGAAACATTAATCATTTGTTTTTAAGCGAAACTATTATTTTGCTAATTTTCCTGAACTATGTAACAAAAAAGGCTATTTTTGTCTGTTTTAGTTTACTGTGCTTCACGCAAGTCGTGCCTTGGAACCAATATTTCAGTTGAGTTCTCTGCGTGAAAAAACTGGTTGCATGAAATTCTTCTACAGTTTTGAAACTTGGGCAAAACTTTAACATTTATTTATTTAAAAAGGGACAAATTCAAATACATAGACAAGATAATAAAGCAACTATAAAATTTGCAACAATAAGCCTGACAATGGATTTTAGAAAATAAAAAAAGGACATACATTTAAGAAATTTTATGCAACATGCACAAACGTTGGTAGTAAACTTTAGATCAGAGTTATTCGTCTAAATTGCTCAGGGGGTCACAGTTACTCAAAACCAAGAGCTCAGGGGCCAGACATTGGTGGGGGGGGGGGGGGCAACACTTCATTATGTAAAAGAACAAGTATTATTATATTTTACCTTTTAAGTTTATTTTGTTGCACTGAATCAAAAAATAAAAAAAATTGCAATTAATTTAAATCCTATTTTTATATTAAATTAAGCAAAATAAAAAAATAAAAAAACTTTTTTTGGGGGGTGGGAATCTCATTGGTGGGTCAGACGGAAGTCATCTAGCCCATGGACCACCAGTTGAATAGCCCTACTTTAGATAAACAGATGACTTTTCCTTCTTCCACAGAGAAAACTATTGGGCCAAAATAAGTTTTTTTTTAACAGGTTCTATGGTAAGAGATACAAAGAGAAACACTGTGATGGTTCTGTGTTTTGTTAGGATTGTTTTCTTTGTCTTGTCAGGTCTCTGTGTCATTGCACACCTCTGCCCTCAGCTTCCTCCTGCTTTCAGTCTCTCTCTCTCTCCCACACCTGCTGCCACTCATGATTACCTCAGCTGTTCCTAATTTCCACTCTGCTCCGCTTCTATTTAATCTCTTCTCTTGCCACACCCCAGCGTCTGTTCATTGTTAGTTGTTTGTTCATGTTTGCTGTAGCTGTTTCATGCCTCATGTTTTGCTGTTTCATGTTTGGATTTATTTTTTGTTTTTTGCCACCACATTTTTGGATTTTGGATTTGGATTTGGATTTATTAAATTATTCTTTGTTTACTTTGAATCTCACCTGCCTGCATTCTGGGTCCATCCTCGTTCCCTGGTTCCTGATAAACACATGTTAATGTGATAGCAAGAATTACAGATTTAAGGAGTTGAGGCAGCAAAGACAGCAACAGAGGGAGATATATGTGATCAATAAAGTAACATTCATTCATTCATTTTGCATATTAATAATACATTTTATCTGAAGGCACCTTTCATGAAACTCAAGAACACTGTACATTAAAATACAACATGAAATTCAGTAGAAAACAAAGAATAAAACAATAAAAATAGGAGGTTAAACTGAATACAGTATGGTAAATGGGGATGGGTGAAGAATGTTGGAGCCGCATAAGTAGCCCTTTGCTTTCCCCAAACAGACACTGCTCTTTATTCAAAAGTTCATGCTCCTTGGATGAAAGACACAAGGTTGGAAACACTCAATGTTCTGAGCTTATTGGTGTCCATAAAAGCTTCCCCAAGAATTATTTTCCTTTGACTGCTTTGAGCCAGGCAGTGGCCTAAGTAGCGCAAAGAAGTCTCTAATTCGGTGCCACAGGCATCACATAGATCTGTCATGGAGTACCATCACCATTTTGGGGTGGTTGAAAAGGTTATGCCTGGTAAGGACTCCAACCAGTGTACTTAAGGTTTTCATTGTCAAGACAATGAGACAATAATTCAAGATTTAAAAATGGAGTTTGTGAGAGTTTTTAATGTGTAGGAGGAGAGCATTCCAGAGGTGGGGTTACTGAAAATGACTGAAAGCTCTTGAACCCATAGTGGTCAAACGAGCTGTGGTTGGGTGGAGAAGGAGGAGCTGAGAATGTGGAGTCATAATGTGGAGAAGTTCTGTGAGATACTGGGGGACGAGGTCTTTGAAGGTGAGGAGCAGGATTTTATAGGTCATGCACCATTTGATAGGTGGAACAGGTTCTGGAAATGATCTGAGCAGCTGAGTTTCGGATCAGTTGGAGTTTATGGATGGATTTCACAGGTAAACCAAAATGAAGGGAGTTGCAGTATCTAGACGGGATGTGACCAAAGAGTGAAGCAGAACAGTAGTACTGTTTGGTGAGAGGGATAGACAGATGAGCAAAAGTGCTGAAGTGAAAGTACGCAGAACGAGTGATGTTACTGATAAGGGATTTAAATTACGTGCTGTCTAGGATAACACCCAGACTCTTAAATTGGGAGGATCTGTAGAAGATTTGACCAAAACTGATTTAATTTAGTCATTTTTATCATTCAGTTTGGATGTGTGGATCCTGTGACTTCATCCATCTCACAGCTGTTCACATCATCCATACATTTACATGATACTACTTTTTATCAATGAACACAACCAAAAACAAAATGTAGCACAGCAAAAATATCAGCAGTGTAACTACACACACACACACACACACACACACTTACACACATGGTGGTGACGCTTTCCGCCAGCGATGCTTTCGCAACACACGGACCCCTCCGGAAGTTTGATGAAGAGCTTTTATCTCAATTTGATTGAAAACTGAGCTCAATCTGCTCTGATTGAGACAATTTGGGGAAGCACTTTGTATTCTCACAGGCCTTTTTATTCCGATCATCTGTGGGACATTTGAGGTCACTGTAAACACAGAAACCGTTATCAAGTTGTGTCAACCTTTTGACACAATCTGTTTTAGAGAAGAATGCAACACTGCAAAGTTGTAATGACTATATTGATGACAGCATTGTTGCGTTACAGCTGCAGTTTTAGTGTGTGTGTGTGTGTGCTGTCTTCCACGGGTCCCTTTATGTAACTTATTGAGATTTGTGTTGCTGTATGCGTGGCAGATTTATGAATACTCATCCAGAGGTCTTTTGTTTATCTTCAGAGCCAGATGTCTTTTACTGGAGGATGGGAGGAAAGCAGGAAAAGAGGACTTGCAATGAAATAATGAGGTTTGCTGCATAAGAGTAGTTACTTTTACTATTACTGCATGCACTTCCTTTTCAGTGTAGTTTGTATCTCTATTGTACCTCTTATCTTTCTCCCAAATTTATTAATTTTTCTGACTTTTTCTGTTTCCCTGCACATGCCACACCCTCCCTCTCCATGCACCTTCATTCTTGCTGGTGTAAAGCCAGATGCTTTGGGTCCACAGAAGAAGAGGATCTCTGTTTTTTTGTTTTGTTTTGTTTTTCTTAAAAAAAAAAGCCTGATGAATGGGAGCCGCCTGTTTGTGTGCTATCCACCAAGTAGTGCAGCTGCACGAGCCCTGGAAGTCACAAACTAAAAACCTTCTCCCAATCCCCCTTCTGAGAATTCACTGCAAATGCCAGGATGTTGCACGTGTGCACACTCAGACTGGGTGAAAAGAGTTAATCCATAACAAGATCGAACACAAAACCAAACGTGAAGTTTCTTACTCGTTGGTGGCATTGGTCCAAATGTGTGGAGTATTTTTAGCTAAAAGTTAAATTTATTGATGAAACAAATTGGGTAATGGTCAGTTAGTATCTCTGTTGGACTGTACCTAGCACTTGTCATTTAATTTGCACAGTGGGTCCCCAAACCATCATGGACCCACCATGAATAATGGTGGGTCCATGATGGTTTGAGCATGCATGCATCCCGGTGCATTGTGATCATGTAGAGATCCCGCCTTTTCTGTGATGTGTTGCCCCTCATGTACCAACATGTTCTCACTGCCTACTTATCATATCTGGACGCTTGGTAAGACTACTTTTGCTTCACTTAATGACACATCAGATACCCTCCTCTTGTCATCAATTGACATGTCAGATTAGGTCTTAGCATTAGGGTCAGTTTAGTGGATAGGTTTAGAGATCAAGGTTACTGGTTAGGTTTAATTTGGTCAGGGGTTGGATGTTTAGGGTTTATAGAGGTTAAGTTAAAGGTTCGTGGTCCGAGTTAGGGTTTGGGCTAGGGTTAGGTCAGGGATTAGGGTTAGTTGTAGCATATTTTAAATGGTTTTCAAAAATAAGAGAATAGGCTCCTCCATTTTCATTAAGTCAATTAATGATGAGAAGTTTATACCAGACATGTCAATAAATGATGCAGAGGGAGCTTGACCAGGCATTCACATACACTATATTGCCAAAAGTATTTACTCACCCATTCAAATGACACCGCACTAGTGCACAAATCAAGGTCCATAAAAACATGGATGGCAGAGTCTGGTGTGGATGAACTTGACTGGCCTGCACAGAGTCCTGACCTCAACCCAACAGAACACCTTTGGGATGAATTAGAGCAGAGACTGAGAGCCAGGCCTTCTTGTCCAACATCAGTATGTTACCTCACAAATGTGCTTCTGGAAGAATTGTCAAAAATCTCACCCTCCTAAACCTTGTGGACAGCCTTCCCAGAAGAGCTGAAGCTGTTCTAGCTGCAAAGGGTGGACCAACGTCATATTGAACTCTATGGATTAGGGATGGGATGTCACTTAAGCTCATATGTGAGTCAAGGTAGGTGAGCGAATACTTTTGGCAATATAGTGTATATGGCAAGTAGGGACTGAGGATGCATTGCATGTACCAACATGGTTTGACAAAGTTATGGTAACAATTAAAAGCAGATGCAATACCCCTGGCTGTAGTGCTGTGTGATATTTTAGAGCATAGCTGCATTTTGATGCAATTCAAAAGTTGTGGGTGGAGGAGAGCATTCCGGGGTTGAGAAAGAAACTATTTGGCAAGCACTAACGCCTGGGTTATACTTCAATAAGACGTGAGACACTGTTACTGATTGCGCAATTTCAGCGGGTCTTTTCCTGACTGAGTATAAACGAGCTGAAGACGAGGTGGGCCAGAAATGATCATAAATCCTCCCTCTGCCCTCC
>JARVJO010000001.1:8835184-8858663 GCA_031762555.1 Cynodonichthys magdalenae
CAACAACTTCAGATTCGACGTGCTAAAAGTAGCATCCATGCTAACTCTGTAAACAAACAAGCCGGCTGAATGAGACGATGTAGGTCACATTTAAAATGTAATGTGAACGTTCACTCCAAAAGATCCGATTTTTTCAAAAAATCAGAATTGAGCATTAAGACCTGCAGTGTGAATGTAGCCTCAGATCAACCCATTTTGACGCTGTCCCTTAAATTCAAATGTGGCATTTCACACTCCGCCCCCCTCCAGCTTCCAGACCAGTCTATTCAAGTTTGATAGAGGGGTTTACATCTATATAGCAGCGCAGAAAGTAGTATTGTAGTTGGTAAGTCCAGATCTTATTTGCCAATTCCGCACCAAATACTGTAATGTAATAATTCAACGGGTTGAAAAATATGACCCAAACAGAGTATAAAGATATCTGTGCAGCACCGGGAGAGACTTGAATCAAATTTTCTGCACTCCTACAGACTCCCAGTACATAACAAAATGCATTTAATTGCTAAAAAGATGGATTTTCTTTGAGACGTTTCCTTTAATAATTTTGCACATTTCTTGGAGCATGCAACTAGATAAACATGTTTCAAAGAGCTCTGACAAAACTGGATTAGAGGCTAATATAACTTTTGGTCTCATCAGGTTTTAAATTCCCATATGTTCTTTGTTTGACACTGATTGGCGAACTGGTAAAGAGGTGCTTTAACAGTGACCAGTCCAAGCTGGATAGAATTCATTATTATTGTTAACATGCTTGTTTTTCGCTGTTGGTACATTTTGATTAGTGTTGCTCTTTCCACACATCTCTAAAATAATTCAGCACCAAATAGAGTTAGAAATGGTAGCAAGTTGTTATGAAACAACAAACAACCAAGATGTCAAAAGCAATCAGCATTGAACATGATGTGAGAGAATGAAGAAAAACTCATTCCAACTCATGAGCCTTTTCATCAGTGCCGTGCTTTGTTAAATTATCATCAGCCGGTGTCAGGAGCAATCTGCTAGCGGCCACTTACAAATCCGAATGGGAGGGAGGGGGAGAAAAAAAAGGTCTATTGGTCTTCATGTTCATGTGACCAACAGAATATCAATGAGCACTTAACTACCTTAAGTGGATGAAAGAGAACAAGAAAGTAAATGGGGGTACAGATATGAGCAAAGAAAGTGCCCGTGAGGTTTTCTGCAGAATGTTTGCATTCACTGAAAAAAGAAAAAAAGAAATGAGTGAAAAAGTCAACAGACTTTGACTCCGCAGCAGCAAGAGACATTTAATGACGAGCCTGTCCTTTTATCTGACAAGTGCCTCATTAAAAAATTCTCTCTGATAGGGAACAGAGGCAGTTGTTATATTTTTTGCCCGCTGCCGTGAACGACAAGTAATTATGTCTGTTTGTATCTCTCTTTTAGCAAAATATCTTTTGAAGCAATAAACAGATTTGAATTAAATTCTCATTAAGTAATGATTAGATGTACACTTAAGGCTGTGTCCAAATTCAGGGGCTGCTTCCTTCGAAGGACCTGGCCTACTCAGCCTATGTGAGCCAGGTCCTTTGTCAGCCACAAAGACTAGAAGAAAGTGGCTTTGAATTTGGACGATCTAGCCTTCAGTTTTACTCCTGCTCTTACCTCGGTGTATGTCCTAGAAACTGTGATAACGCTAAACAGAAGCAATGAAGATCGAAAATAGATTGAAATTAGCTGAATATATTAATATTATAAACTAACAAAATTTGCTAAGAGGCAATACATGAAGAACTAAGGGATCCGCCATATGAGCTCGTTTACGATGATTTCAATTTTTGTACTGCCAGATTTGTATTTAAAACTGTACTGACTCTCTCCTAATCCACCATTACAAAAAAAAAATATTGGGATAGGGTGGGCTGAGGAGGATACATCGGACCTGACCAGCAAATCGGGGTAAAGGGTGGACGCATTTGTGGGCCACAGTTGGAGGAGCCTTCGAATTTCGACAGCCTTCGGCGCATCGCCTTTAAATTTGGCCTTAGAAAGATGCAGCCCCTGAATTTAGACATGGCCTTTAACTGATTACTGAGTTGACCTGATCCAAGATGACCACCATCACTAATCAGCCTTAGGAAACAAATAATGCTATACTCCAGTCACTTCTACAGAAATTGAGCTATGCTGTGAACTAGATAAAGCTGGTCTACTTGAGTTAATGATTTGAGTCCTCACACTGAATCAGGTCCCACAAATCTGAGGTCTAAATTAACCAGACTCCTTAATGTCCTCTGGTAGACTATAGATTTGAAGTCCACAAGTTAGCAAGCACACTTAACCCCCCCAGCAACATCACTGGAAATGCTTCGGATTCACACGAGTCCATTCGCTGGTTCAGTAGCTCCACGGAAACCCAGGTAACTCAGTGGCTAATTATTTTTTTTAGACATTTTAAGTTTTTGTTCCATCATCTGCAAGGTGTTTATCTATTAGTATGTGACATTACAAAACGTACATCTCTGATTATTGCATAACGTTTTTTAATGGTGGGGTGAGGGGTTGAGGTGTGCAGTGACTCAAATAAGCCAGGTTGTTTTAGTGATTGACTCAGATTAACCCAGTTCCATAAAATGAATCTGATTTACTGGCTCTAGGACTAGACTCTTCACATATTTGCTTACATGTTACATCACATCTATTCTTAGATAACACAAATAAAGTCTTCAGCAGTAACTCTTTTGGTTTATGATTGCAAATTCTTGGTAAGTATTAAAATAAATGTTTGTAATACATGTATCCTTGGTTTACTGATGCCAAGGTAAAAACATAATCTTAGTTCTTTTCTTTGATTACTGAAAATCCAAACAAGAGGTTTAGTTGCTGCACTGATGTGAAGTGGCACCAACGCTCCCCTGATGGGATCGTTTTAGGCCATTGTGTAGTATTACTTAAACATACATCTCTGCCCTGACAAGCTTTTTGTTGAACCAAGGCCACCATGTGGGAGTATGCTGGCTCATCGGAATTTAAAATCAAAATCAATTATTCATTTATAACGCTGACTAATTATGGTCATTTTTCTCCCTAGTACTTAGAAAATTTGATAATATGAGAACACATAAAAAGAAAGAAGTGCACTAATTACCTTAAATAATAACAATATGTATGCTTTTCTTTTCATGACTCTTGGTTATTTACCTATGATTGGCTTGCATTATTAGAGCAACACTTGCAAGCTTATTCCAGTACTCAACTTAAGCTGCCTTCTGCTCAATATATGATCTGTTATAAAGAAACAAGTTTAATGGGATCAAAATCTGCAGTTTTTCTGCAATTAAAATGTAGAAATCTCTTGAATGGGAATTTGTCAACTGAATTTTTTTTCTTTTATTAAAACAGGACAAACACTTTTGAGTGTTTTTTTTTTTTTTTTTTACAACAAATGTTCCAAGGGTACGATTTTGAGCCAGGGCATGCTAACCTCTGTGGACCAGAGCCATTACTTTTAGAACTACAGAAGGACAAGATGTTAAACTCTCTGTGGCACCAGTTCCCCATGTGGGTGGGAGTGTGCCTCATGCAACATAATGGCACAGTAGGGCTGTAGCCTTAGGCAGCACAATTGTGTAATAATGTCTCAGGAAGAAAGTACAATTTATAGAAACAAAAAAAAAAACAAAAGTTTTTATCTGCAACAAAGAAATACTTTTTTCACTGTTGTACATACAAGAAGTGCCTTGGTGATGAGAACTTTTGTTCCCCCTTCAGCTGGCATGCTTTGGCTGTAGGTACTGAGACAAAGTCTGGTTGTACACTGAGTATGTTTGTGTGTTTGGTTGTGTGCCGCCTGCATGCGTCAAACAGCTCTATTTGAGGTGGCAGGCACAGGTGCACTAACGGCATGGCGGGCTACAGCAGGTTATTGGCCAACAGATGGAGTGGAAGGCAGGGTGCGCAGAAGGGACAGGGGTGATTGTAGGGTGGAGGGGTGGGAGTTGGAGATGGGGGTGGGTGCTGGCACTGTTAGGCAAAGACCTGCCAGGAGTGGCAATTGGCTCATCTACATATACAGTATGTATAAATATATGTGTGTGTGATCAATTATAAGTGAAAATTATTGGGTGCCAATGCTAAAATAAAATTCAAAGAAATGTCATTAACACATTTTTATTATTCAGCTATGTTAAATAATATCCTAAATGTTGTGACTAATTAAAAAAGCTTATATTCAAGAATTTCGGAATGGAATACAGCCTTTGCTGTGGTGCAAAGCTTTAGTCATGAGGTCATCATCCTGTGACAAAAGTGAACGCAATCGCTGCTGAAAATGGCCTTTTAAATTTGAATTTAAAATTCGTTCAATGAAAATGATGTGGTCTGGCAGTTTGAAGTGCAGCTCAGACATTGGTCGCAACTGCAAGTTTGATGTCTTGAATGGAAGCGTTCGCAGTGTTAGCGGCGTTAGCAGTATTAGCTTTTGTCAAAGGATGTTGATGTCATAACAAAAGCTGTGCACCATTCTGAAATGTAAACTTTAACATTTAGCTACAACATTTACCTTTAACTTTTACATTTAGACATAACATTGCAATTTAATATTTTGTGAAAATTAGCAAAATGTGAGAACAGTGAGCTAAATAATTATTTTACTGAAATTTTTTTATTGTAGGATTTTACACTCAGAAAATTAGCTAAATAATAAAAATATGTTAGTGACATTTTTTTTTACATTTTATTTTACACTTGGCGCACCATAGCAAATGTATTTCTGAAAAGTCATCCTCTCTAACCTAAAGGGCTTTGCTTTGATACTGTTTTAGTACAGCATGGCAAGCAGCAGCCACATTTGGAGTGGCAGGAGAAGCTTTACTTTTAAGGCTTTATCCGTATAGTGGTGTCATCATTCAAGAATATTAAGCCATTCAATTACCATTTGCTCCACTGACAGTGCTCTGCATGGCTAGCAATGTTAGCTCCCCAACTTGACTATTAATCACACCTTTGCCAATCACAGCAGTGTCAGGTGGGTGAGTCACAAACCCTTTGAATATGACAGCACTGTGCCTTCAAATGAAAACAAAAAAAAACATTAATATTAATATATAAGAGAGTAGGAAAGGTGTGGAAAAACAGGAATGTCAGAGGTTGGGCAAATCAGTTCTTATCTAGTTTAATACTGTGGTCCCTCTGTAGGGCTCATATTTTCCATTAAACTGCAGCACATGAATACTAATGGTCCCAGTGGCTTAATGGCCCTGCCCAAATCCCTGTATTTGATTTCTACTTCCCAAAGTGACCTTTTCCCATGTTAATGGGCTTACCTGTGCTGGATCATGTTGGAGCATGAGAATGGATGGGGTGACTTTGCCATTTTAGCTCATTCCATTTAAAGGAGACATCCGCATTTTATCACAACACATTCAAGTAATTTAGACAAGAAAAAAAAAAAACAAGGAAGACAAACATGTCTGACAATACGTCACAACCTTTTTCATTTTTAGTGGCAAAACAAGTCATGAAACAGTAAAGCCATAGTAATTTAGTATATTTCATTTTATTTAATTCCCATAGTTATAATAAATTATAAGCTTATTAAGAAAACAGCTGAACAACATAAGTAGATTGCATTGTGTGTTCCACAGAATTTGAAGCAGAAGTATTAACGAGAAGTACAGTCTTCAAATGAAAATGTAAATAGCTCAAACTAATTCACTCTTAACCTGGAATAAAACTGCACCTGTGTTTATAAGGTCAGTATTCAAAGCAATACCATTGCTAATTTTGGATACCCCTGTACAGCTGTATTACAGCTCAACCCTATTTTGTAGATTGAAGTTGGCAATTATCTGATGAAAATAGAAAGTGGTTGGAAGTGAATATTGGTGGAGCCCTAGTTTGAAGGGAAAAGGGCTCTGGGTTCTGTTTAAGACTGGTCAAGTCATGTCTAGTTAGAATCTGAGGTGAAACTACATAGTCTTTGGTGAGAGGTAATGGATATTTCCATTATGTGGACATTTTGAAGTCAATTTTATTCGATGCACAAAAAAATGTTTAATTTGGATACCTCTGAAAATAACTTTGAAAACATCCTTTTTAATAATACAATAAATTCTGACACAAACACATTTATGAGTTTTATAAAATTTTCTTCTGTTCAATGTCATACGTTCAGTCAGTTCAATCAAAAGCCCAATTATTATGATAATGATTATGTACTAGAAATCCCCACCAGCTGACTATTATTGACTAAAACCATTTTCTTTCCACTAAACTTGAATAAAACCCTTTCTACCTATCGTGGTCCCATGGGACTTGAGGTCAGCCATCAGAAACCTCAGTCCTCCCTTTCTTGTTGTCACTTTGCTGATCCGTTCAGGTGTCCAGACCCCAGTGCTCATTCTATGACAAAGCTGTGTGACCCCAACCAGTCCCAAAAGGCTTTGAGGTGAAAGAGGTCTAAAATCTCCCAATGCACCACTACCTTCGACTATTAATGGATCTCCTTCAGAGTATCTCATGGGATCCTCCATTTCCTTGACTGGAAAAAAAATGCAAGCACAGAGTTCCTTGCTAACAGAATGGGATGTAGCATATTTATATTTCTAGTACAAAATCACAGACCTTTACAATTAGGCTATCATTTTAAGAAATGGTTTGCATTTATGTGAAGGATGCAGTGAGATGTAAAGATATATGACTGACTCAAACAGATTTGCTCATTCAGGATGAAAGCATGTATCTCAGTTATTGCAGGTTGCATGAATCTGATAATTTTTACTCTGATGAAAGATTTTCGGTCTTTACTTGGGCTGTGTCTTTTCAAAAAAAAAAAAAGAAAAGGTCAAAGGCATGGAGATTGTGTCTTTTTGTGTGTTTCCATCTTAGTTCCCCATGTACTGTATCATGTAGGTCAGTACAGCTTGCATGAATGTTAATGTGCTTGATGTAAATTTATAAGATTTGAAAGACAAACCATGCAGTCAGCAAAAAGACATTACATGCCTTCATGACACCAAAACATCATAGCTATAAATGAGTATATTGACAGACTTTAGGGATGAATCAAGTCCCTCCTTCTTTTGGACATTTTTTTTTGCCAGTTCTCAGTGGTGAACCTGAACCAATTCTCAACTTGTGTTTTGTCATTATTAATCATTTTAATTTACCATATCTAAAAAGTTTGTGTAAGAGACTTCAGCTCTCTTAATGCATAAATCATGAAATCAAGAATTGGACTTGCAGGAGCTTGGTCCATCATAAATATTCAGCTGTCCTGTTTTGATCTAATCCGATAGCGCTAGACCAATCCAAACAAACTCGCTGTCATGTCCGTTCAATTTATTTGTGTTTCTTCTTTTTATCACCTTTCAAAGTTTGCAACGTTGCCCTTCCTTCTTCCTGTTTACTTGACTTTCCGTCTCTTTCATGTTTCCCCTCCCACATCTTACTTTAACTTTCTTACCCTCAAGGCCAATCTCCATCACTGCTCCTCTCACAGCTCGCTCATCCATGGGCCACCATCCATCACCATCATGCAGAAAGAAGAAAGATGGGAGGATAAGAAACCCAGACAAAGGAACAGAGATGCGCAAGAATGACAAAAAGTGAGTTGTTTGAAAAATACAGAGAGACACAGTGAGTTAAGGAACAAATGGAGGCAAAAGGAAAAGAATGTATTAATGGCGAGAATGTATGGGATGAAGTCTTGACAAAACCTGAAGCTTTAAATTTAACATCTCATGGTGTGGCATCAGGTTCAAGGATTGTAAAGCCAAAACCCCCACATTCTATAGAAAACTCCTCTTTGGTTTACTTTTTGTTTGTGCTCAAAGGTTTTGACCTTTTGACAGCCTTCTTTAGCTGGAAAAACCATCCAGACACAAACATGGATGAAAATGTTATACGGACTAACAGACACATTCTGAAACACGAGTATTTTATAGAACACCTTCTTGAGAGATGGAAATGCAATGATGGGCCAACAGGGGGGGAAGAAGAAAAAGAAGAATGAAGAAAGGAGTTGGTTGAAGGGGAATCAAAGTCAGGCAGTCAGTCCTTGTACCATCCTCTAGCTATGCCTGGAGGCTTAAATGTCTAGCTGACAATGTCTATATATGTCAGTCAGAAAATAATGGGCTTTAGAAACTGACCCTTGCACCTTGAAATCTCAATCAGCTGAGATGGATTTCATACACTCTTGACACTACTGATCACTAATATTCAGTCTTGTTTTTTTTACTCAGCATAGTGTATGATGCATTTCATTATATCTGTATGCTGTAGCCAATACGCTACAAGATTCCATTTTTGAAGACTGATACGTTTTGAAATAACTTACAGTGACGGTTCAGATCTTTTGAAGTAGGCTTATGTGGAAAGGTTATTAACAATTAATATCTTACCTGTTATACAGATGGATAGCTCTTTGAGTAACCTCAGTCTGAAGAAACAGAACATAATAAGATGAGTAGAGAAGTTAAGTCTCTTGTTCACAAGTGATGATAGAATGGAACGGGAGATGGATTGACAAATTGGGGCCTCGTCCTCAGTAATGAGTGCATTGCTTTGGTAAGTCATGGTGAAAAAAAAAAAAGCTGAGTCGAAAGGCAAAGCTCTCGGTTTACTGGTCTGTCTATGTTCCAACCCTCACTTGTGGTCATGAGGAGTAGATCTCGGATACAAACAGCCAAAATGAGCTTTCTTTGTAGGGTGACTGGGCTCAACCTTAAAATTAAGGTGAGGAGCTCCTTTATGGAGCTTGGAGCATAGGCATTGCTCCTGCACATTGAAAGGATTCAGTTGAAGTGGTTCATCTGATTAGGATGCCTACTGGATGGCTCCCTTTAGAGATGTTCCGGGCACGTCTTATTGGTAGGAGGCCCTAAGGAAGACCCAAGACTTACTGTAGAGATCATGCATTCTCTCCCACCTGGGAACACTTTGGGGTCCCCCCAGGATGAGCTGGAAAGGGTAACTGAGGATGAGGAAGTCTGGGTATCTCTCTTACACTTGTTGCCTACATGACCCAACTACAGACAATCATCAGAAGATGGATGGACAAATTGGATAGACGTAATTATCAGCTACTCGGGCAGTTATATGTGGTTACCTGTAAGTGTGCTTGCTTGTATGTCTGTGTGTTTCTGATTGTTCATCACTGGAAGATGAAAGGTGATTAATAATGTTGCAGAGAGAAACCATATCAGTGATTTATCCCTAAGATGTGATGAATCGCATTGTAATTGTTGTTTATCAAAAATGCTATTTGCCATTTTTGGCTCCCCCCATATCTTGCTTTTCCCTTTTTTTTTTTTCTTCTTTGTCGCACTGTTTTTAGTCTCTTCTTTTCCAGAGCCGCAAGTATAATTAATGGCAGAGTGCAAGGAAGCATGTTACAGGTTTATAGATTTTTGATGGTAATCTTCTGGATTAATTATGTGATATATGTGCCTTGTTAAGGTAATCAGGCTCGGGTAAATACAATGCATGAACTTTGATAGTAAACTGTCAAGCGTTTCTCCCCATGCTTCCCCTAAATCAATTTGCACCGTTCCCTTGAGTTATCCCTGCATCATTTCACCCAGAGACTGAGCCAGGTATGAAGGTTGCACGTCTAGTGAAATAGTCCAAAAAAAAAGGGTCATATGATGATGGTGATTACGGTGATAACGGCACCGTAAAACCCATGCAATCACTCATCAGCCGTACTATCATAGACACCTTCGCTCACCAGCGTGTTTTGATGCATTTATACTGTAAAGTCAGTTTCATCAACATGGAAATTGGATCCAGCAGAGGGATAGATATCATGCACGTGAGGAGCAGCCAATTCATTTTGATGAAAATGGGCCAGAGTCTGATTTGTGTGTGTCTCCGTGCATTAGTATTTGCATATGTGTATGTAAGCCCACAGTTGAGTACACAAATGGTATTTCTGCCTGTGAGGTGAGATGGTGTTTAAAAAGGGAGAGGGGGGGGGGGCAAACAACCTGGCAGGGATTGTAAAGACTGCACCCAGACTGTGGACTCCCACCCAGTCCTGACAGTCAATCTTCCTTATGGAAAATGCCACTCAGCTACCAAGGTTTGTTAGCACGTAAACAAGTCTCTGGCCACTGCGCTTTCCAAAGCATATATTTCCCAAGGTATAATGACCGAGCAGAGGCTGGAACAGGGATCTGCTGACATCCCACCGGTCCCTCACATAGCCAACTGAAAGGTTTTGCGCATCTTTTCAAAGACTTTTCACACATATTTGCTCAAAAAAGATATATGCTCTCATACTATCTCACCTACACACACACACACACACACACACAGGTCACTGAGAAGGAAAAGCAGCAAGATATTTTCTGATACCTCCCTTCCTCCAGGGTCCCTGTTGACAGCCCTGATTTGAGTGTTGTGGTGGCAGAGGTACTCCCAGAGCCTCATCTGTACTAGTAAATCACCAAAATGTGCATGTGTATATGTGTGTGCGTATTTGTGTCTGTGGGCATGCACAATATAGTGAGACTGACCATGTGTGTTGCTGGTTCAAAGTGTCTAATGTGATTTAGAGTCAGCAGTTTGCTGTATATTGGCTAAAAGAATGACATTTATTTTAATCTTCAATGTTTTATTAATATCTAGAGAGAAAATATGTTAATGTGTATTTACACAAGAAGATGCACATTTTTGTAGGGTTTGTATAGATCTTGTGATAAAATAATGTATTCACATCCATTTTAAATGAAATTAGACAAAGGCAAAATGTTTGGATATCAGTATATCAATATATATATTTAATATCAGTGAAATGAAGGGTACAAACAATCAGTTTCTTACGTGTTGTAGATAGTTTTTTGAATTACATCATCATAAATGGAAGGAAATTCAGACCAGATTGACAAGCTGTTTGATATTTTCCTTAAGTTTAATTTGGATGTTGCAATAACATGAGACCTGGCATTACTGGGATTCAGCAGCAGCTCTGAAAATCAGTAGGGTTTGCTGATAGTTGTGCTCAGTAACCAGGATAATTATTATTATCAATACAAGTTGATGGTCTAGAATCTCCAATATCCCGATTTGGATTTCCAGCTAAACTCACCACTAGTCCGAGCAAAGCTAAGACTAAACTGGATTATTGCCTTCAGAAAACATCTATTTTATAAATTTCAAAGAAAACACTACTTAGTGCACCTTTATGATGCTGTTAGTTTCATGCTGTCATTTTACTAGATTACATACATAGATTTTAATGGGTATTTTCAAGAACACACAGCAGATAATTGTAGCAATTGTAAGTGTGAAAACAAGTCTTTTAAAAAGCAATCTGTAACATCACTTGGTTTCAACTAAATTTGAAATAGCAATATTTTTTTGTTTTTTGTGTGTTACACATTCAACTTTAAATCTGAACACATTTAGATGGAAAACACACTGCTGATGTGCGCACATATCCAGCAAACTTGTTTTAGAGTAGAAATGTTGCTAAGTCAACCAACCATGGACAAACAGGACATTTTCCCTGTTGCATTCTTTCACTCTGATGTTCCCAGGCAGAGTGTAACATTGTTAGCAGAAGACACTTTTTCTCTTCCTTGTTCTTTCTTTCTTTGGTCGGCTAGTCAGTTATTGGGACTTCTGGGGTTGAAAACAGCAGACACTCACTAACACACACACAAACTGAGGAAAGCTAACGTTCACACACACACAAGAAGCATCCTCTGCCCCAGTGGATCTCAAGGCCATTCGTACAGCCCCTGAGCGTGCTGAAGACTCCGATATGGCCTAGTGGTGCGAGCGACTCGTGTCTAGCACCATTGTCTCATATTAATACACTATCGACCCACCCAGACATGCTTTGTCAATGGAATGTGCCGCCATACCAGATTTTCTCTGGGTGGTATTGATGTGAGGGCACCAGAGGAAGGCAGTAATGGATACATCGTTGGCAATAAGAACCTCAGCCAAGCATGCTGAAAAGCCCAAGTATGTTTTTTTTTCATGTGTGTATTTTCATTCTGTAATTTTAATGCAGCTGAAGAAATCTCCTAACATCCCTATAGTTCTTGTTTTTCTCAGACCAGAGGACAGAGCTTGGGATGTCCACATGGGTTTCGAGTTTCAGTTTCTGGGCATGATGGATTATTTTCTGCCTCTTCTCCTCCTGTCGCCAGCCATGCATCCCAGCCGTCAATCTGATTTGGCAAATGGGAATCTATGCGTTTATATTTGTGGGTTTAGATGAAAATGGGTGTAGGGTGAGAACAGGTTTGTCTCAGCATTTTGTGGTCTCCAGATGCCTTATCTGTCTTTAAATATACATTTCCAGACATCCATGTCAGAGGTTTATGTGAAGGTGACAGTGTTAGAACTGTTTTGATCATGATGTTGAATTCAGCCACGATTCAGATCTCTGAAAATAGAAAACAAAAGTGGCACATCGGAGCCAAATAATGTGCTGTCGTCATGTCACTGCCACAAAAAATTTGCAACCATATAACTGTGTGTGTGTGTGTGTGTGTACCTTTTAAGGACCGTTTCTGTTATACACACCTACCTTGTCAAGACCAGTCATCCAGTGTTGTACTACTTGTAATCCACGTTTTGATGGTCTTGTCTCTGACTCTACTGCATTCGTACTCAGTCTTGTCTCAGACATTGAGGACTCTGGATTATATTTCATTATACCACAACTGTGGAAATATCCCCAAATTGCCAGAATATTGCCCAATTTATTTGTCAACATCTTGCTTTCATTGGATGTATAACATACTGATACCCTTGTCACCCATCCCCACCCTATTCCATTCACAACTTGCACCCCAAAAAAGTGAGCAGTGGTTGTCTGGGAATGGGAGATGTCTACAATATCTTCAGTAAAACAATTAAAAAATCATAAATATATTTCTTAATCAACATCCAGGAGAAAGCGTACAGTAACATGTAAGTTATAGAGTACTTTACTTTCAGAGAATGTGGAGGCTACATCAAACTTTTATCATCACTTAAAAAGGAAGCACAAAGAAATGTTAGCTATGTGTAAGTCTGTACAAAATTATTTTCTCAGCCCTCACACAAAGACAATCAATATTAGCTTTACATATCAAATTTGCTACATGTGTAAGGTATACTTCTTTTTAACAATCTTGGTCTTGATTTGGTCCAGCCACTAAAACTCTTTGTCTTGTTTTGGTCTTGATACTTACTTTACTTACTTTGGTCTTGACTTGGCCTCAGATTAGGTGGTCTTGACTACAACATTACAGTATTCTTTATGAAGACCAACAACCAGTCCTAATAGATTGGAGGATAAGACTAAAAGATGTGAATTGAGTTTAGGATAAATTTACGGGAGGGGGTGTTAGGGTAAGGGATCAGGGATAGGCTATAGCAGTGTTTCCCAACCCTGGTCCTCGAGGCACACTGTCCTGTATGTTTTAGATGTGTCCCTGCTTCAACACAGCTGATTTCAATTGATAACTGATTGAACAGGCTTTTGTTGAACTGCAGTCATCTGAATCAGGTGCGGTAAAGCAGGGAAACTTCTAAAACATGCAGGGCAGTGTACCTTGAGGACCAGGGTTGGGAAACACTGGGCTATAGCATTATCTGGAAATGGATGGAAGTCAATGAACAGTCCTAATAGAGATAAAAATATAAACTTGTGGGTGTGTACTTGTTTTTTTTAATTTTTATTGGGACCTTTTCTAATACAATCATTTACCTTGTCAGGACCAACCCAATTGAAAATTTAAAGAATTTTGTGATTGTGAGGTACCGTGCACTAGAGCTCCCAAGAGTACCAAATTAAAAATTGTGTAAGAAATAGAGGAATAATACCCAAATTGTAATAATGATGCCTCAATGCTTATACATGAGATATTCTTTATTAAATCGTTTTAAAAAGCCACTACAGGTAATTATACACTTTCTTTTATTTGTTTTGGACAATTCATTATATATATAAGTGTAAACCTGTGTTGTGTAGGATTTTCCTTTTTACAGCTTTTTGTGGAACCCCTCTGCGACCCATAATACCAGGTATCAACCTCCAGTGAAACACGAGGAAGGAAATGAGAACAAAAGCTTAGCAGGTTAGAAAGCAGCTCTGAGAGACAGGCGGCCATGTTTCTCCTCTGTGACAAGTATCAGAAAATTGCTTAATGCATACACAAGCAGAGAGGTTGGACCAAAGCGTTCAGCCTACAGCAGTCCCTCTGGGGGTGCAGCACGAGGGCTCCGATGGAGGTCAGCTGTGAAGGCAGGTTAGGACTCTGTAACCAAGTCCAGATCCTTAGGGATGCAGAGAGACATCCCACAAGAGCTGACCTAAAACCTCCACCTCGGCTTTTTCCTCTCCTGGAGGATAGATCACTCGACGGACGGATGGGTGAACAGATAGAGGGGCACAGCAGAAAGAGACGACAATTTCATTTCCCATCTGCCATGTTAGTGCAGCATCAGCAAGCGTTTCATTCACTAACCTATTTTGGTCTGTATTCCAACATTTATTTCTCTCTCTCTCTCTTTAGCACTCTCTCTCCACCCGCTGCCCATTTCCCATATCAGCATGTTTCAATCAGCGGGAAACAGGGGCGATGTGGGTTTGGAGATCAGGCAGGTGGTGTTTAGCCCTCATGCGGCGACACCCACCAGACCTTTCTCTTAATCTGAAAGGCTGAGTGATAAGTCAGCATGAGTAGTGTGAGATGTTGGTAGTGAGAAGTCCAGCTTATCGGGGTGTCAGCCAGCAGCTGGGGGCTGCATGCTGAGAGACCCTCGCTGGCAGTGGGGGGAAAGGATTGACTTCATTAAAAATCTGGGTGACATCACAAGTTTGGCTGATAAATCAGCTGTGTGCAACTGGGAAGATGTGATAAACATCCCTTATAGCAGCCACAGAGCCAGAGCTAACTCTTCAGTTTAAACTTAAGGTTTTGCATATCACCCACCACTGTTCATGCCAGAGTTTTAAACTAAGACAAGCAGGGGGAGTCCAAGCAGTATGTGGGGGAGTTTCTTGGTGTGTGGGCAGAGTTTGGGCTAAACGTGACTTGTCGAGTTTTGAAATATAGGTGGAAGTTCTTGGGTGGACAGAGTTTAGCAAAAGCGTGATTGGTTCGATTGACTTGTCATGTGGGCAAGTTAAAAGATGAAGTCATGGTAATAGTAAAATTATTGCGAACACGTAAACATATGTTGTTGACAAACTCCTCCCACACACTTGGTGACTGCAAAGACCCCCTTCTCAACTAAGATGAAGTAAAGATTCAACTCAATCTGCTGGTTTTCTTAGCTTGATTATTTTTTTCTTGTACAGTGCCCTGAGAGGAAGTTTGTTGTGACTTGGTGCTATATAAATAAACTGAATTGAAGATAATTTTATGTAGCTAAATTATGGAGTTAGGTACAACCATTTTTGTGTTTTCTATGATCAGTTGGCTGTGGTGGCCATCCTTATTGGGCTGACTCCAAATGATGATCAGTTGTTTATTTATCCAGTCACTAGTTTTTGAAAGTTTCAATGAAATTTGTCTAGGGATTTATAAAATATTTTGTAAACAGATAAAGTTGGCGCTAATAAAAAAAAAAGGGCAATGTTTTAAATAAAGTTCTTGCACAATCATCTAATGCTAGGATTATGTGTTGAGGATAAATCTTACCAATCTTACAATCTACTACCACAGTACATTTAAGCTCAGTAAGTTATTGTCAGTATTGTGTTAGTTAAAGGTGATTAGCTTGAGTCAGGTTGAATCCAAAAGTTAATTATTTGTAGAGTTGCATTCCCTAATTATTTTCTGAGATTTTCGTTGAAAAAGCTATCAAGTGGTTTGTGAGATATTTTGCTAACAGACACAAGCAAAAACATTGTCAGTGACTTTTCACTTTTTGGCATTGGCCAAAATCAAAAACATAACGCAAAATTTGTTCTCATTGGTTATAGAGGCCTATTTGATGTGGAGTTTCCATCACTTCTCAAACAAACCGGATCTGTTAAATACAATCATTCCCAACTTCAGAAACTCATCACTGTGCGAGCAGATTGATATGCTGTTCGGGCAAAATGGTGGCAACAACACGAAGGGGGAATAAAGTCACACAAACAGAGACAGCTCATTAATTTCCCTCGCCTCGTGTTCCGAGCCCGGGTGACCTGAGTTTCTTTTCCACGCGGCGCGGGGGAAAAATTTACAGCTTTGACAGACTAACCAAGCAAACTCCTCCTAATTTGTATCGGCTCCAATTTGTTTTTGTTTCGGTGTCATCTTTATTTTTTAAAGTGAATTACAGAGGGCCCCGAGTAATCTGGGTGGGGGTCCGTGGAATGATAATGAGCTTTGAACAAAGCTTTCTGCTCGGGGAATTTGAGCCGAATGTTTATGATTATTGGAACGACTCCTCTCAGTCAATGTTTTTCTTCTGCTCTTTCCCTCTCTCTTTCCTTTCTCCCACCTTTTATTCTGATGAGCCTTCTGATCATCATAAATCTTGAAGCAGTAGTGTCTCTCCTCCCCACTCCCCCAAGCAGAGCTACTGATCTTGTCATAGACTTTTCCTCCTATGCAACCAGTTTGTTTTGGAGTAAAAGAGAAAAATGCTTCAATGACGAGTGCCAAAAAAAAAGTCTAAATCTTTTCAGGGTAAAACATAAATTTGCTCCAAGAATCAGGGGCGGAGCCAGAGGGGTGGCCAGGATGGCAAGTGCCACACCTGGCACCTGATTGGCCACCTGAGGTGCCACCCCCAAATAATCAACAATAGGAGTGGGGATTGCATGTAGCAATAAAAGATGGATGATTAGAGAATAAAAGGAGTACATATCTGACACAGCTGTATTGTCTTGTGTAGATGGAAGAAAATATAAATAATTTTTCTGTATCACTGAATTTATATAAAACAATAACTGCACAATAGTTCTGAGTTTAAGAACCCGTTAATAAAAATTAAACAAAATTTATTGTCTGTAAAACAGAAATTACATGGAGCAACCAGAAAAGTTTCTTGAGAAACTTTGAAGAGAATTAATATTTCGAATTATTTAAATATTGTTTTTGGCCACTACTAAACAAACTTTCAACTTTGTCTTAAAATGGCTGAAATATAGGTCTTTGTAAAATTAACATTAGTGGTTAACCTAGATGGGACTAGCAATCAGCAAGTTTTATGGATCATTCTTAGCTACGATCACACAAAATTTCAGCTCAATATCTTTTAAAACAGCTGAATTAGAGACACTTGAAGTTCGCTGTGGGGGCCATCTTGAAGTTTAAAATCTATAGTTATTTGTATATGCCCCCCTAAAAACACCTTGGCCACCAAACACATTCTAGCTCCACCCCTGCCCTGAAGAAATATGGTTAACTTTCCTGTTCAAAGTAACAAAGTTTTCCTGTCTTTATGTTGTTGGGTTAGGTGAAAAAAACCCTAAAGCAGCTTACTTATAGATACTGTAAACAGTGAGCTTGGTTGCACAGAGAGAGCTGTAGGTATGGTAAGGCCATTAAATCAGTAGAAAAATATTGAGTGGAAGAGACTAATCAAATGATCCCCAAAAACTTGTCAAGGTTACATGGACAGATGAAATGCTAAATTCGATTTCACACCGTCGCAGCTTGAAGGGAGATAAAATAGAGTTCACATCAAATGTACCCACTGCAGTCATCTGACTTCAACCAAACAAGAAAAGACCTCGCTTTTCTCCAAGATTTATCTTTTCAGTTTCAATGGAAAATGTTCTTTATTGACCCCTAAACTGTTGGGATTTGATTCTTGCACATGAGCCAATAAAAGTGAGTAAAACTACATGTGTCATAAAACAAAGGATTGCACTTCTTTACGGTCAGTTCTGTGTGTGTCTTCAGCTGAATCCTATTTCGCTCCTTTCCCCTAGTTTTTTACCCCTACTCCTTCATTCAGTGCATTCACATCTAAGGGAAGGGTGTCCTGATTTTTTGTTAGTATATAGTCCTTAAATCACTTCACTGGCTCCCTGTTTGTGAAAGGATAGATTTTAAAGTCTTGTTATTGGACTATAAGGCACCAAATGGTCTTATACCAAAATAAATCTGACTTGTCAGGTATGAACTATCTAGGACCCTCAGGTCTTCAGTGACAGGCTTACTCAGTGTTTCCAGGACCAGAACTAAACAAGGCGAGGCAACATTTAGTTTTTTTGCCCCTAAACCCTGGTCCCAACTATCAGAAAACCCGAGATGTGCAGAAACAATTGGTTCCTTTTAATCAAGACTGAAAACATTTCTGTTCCTGAAGCATTTCCCAAGGTAGGTACTTATTTTGAAATGCACTGTGCACAGTCAGGGCTATACAAATAACCCTTGCCTTACAAAAGTAAATCCTTTATAGTTGTACTTCCAGTGATTACTTTCTGAGAGTTTCATCAAAATCCGTCCGATGAGAGGCAAGGTCAATAAGCATTCACGGCAGCAGACATTAATTGTTGACACAGACTGCTCACATTTACTCCCCTGATTGATTCTAAGGACTGTTTGGAGATAAAAGTACTTTTAATTGGATGGGCAAATTACACAAATAATTTGGGTTGTCCTAATTGTGTAATGGGGTTGCACTTGGCAGCACCTGACTCTACGGATCAGGTGCTCTTGACTTTTCGGTTTCACCAGCTGAACATTACAAAAACTGAGACACTAAGTTTGACAATGTTTCCAGACGTGGCTTTAGGAGTTTGATACCCGTTTGTTCAAGTTCCCTTTTTATAATAACATTTGTTGCATTAGCAAAACGGAGAAGAAAATATGGTAGCATATGGCATAGTGGCTTGAAGTGGGATAAATGGCTCTTAGAAGGGATCTGGAACTTGACGAGTCGTTTGTTTTATAAAGCCGTTCAAAGGAGTCGTTGGATTTATAACGAGTTACGTCATCACGTCATGTGGGTGGAACCATGTGTTTTGTGAAGCAGAAGCCCTTCCTGGTTCTTGGGAGCCGTTCCAAAGACTCTGATCACATCTCTAATGTTGGCATCAACAAAGCAAGCACCCGAAGTTACAGTTTTATCTTTGAGATATTTCCATCTTCATCACCATCTTCTGCTGCTCATTTGTAGTCTGGTCAAGGAGGCAACAGGTCTGGGAGAGAAACCCAGATATCCCTCCACCTAACAACACTTTCCAGCTCGTCCAGGCATTTCCAGGCGAGAGAAGATGCATAATCTTTCTAGCGAGTACTTGGTCTTCCCTCCTACCAGTGGGATGTGCACAGAACATGTCTAAAAGGAGGCATCCAAATCGAATGCCCAAACCACCTCAACAGACTTCTTTTGATGAGGAGGAGCACCTTTACTCCAACCTCCCCCTGGATGATGGTGCTCCTCACCCTATCTCTAAGCCTGAGCCCGGCCACCCTACGAAGGAAGGTCCTTTCGGGTGCTTGTATCCAGGATCTTGTTCTTTCGGTCATGATCCATACCTCAGGTGAGGGCTGGAACGTACACAGACCAGTAAATCGAGAGCTTTGTCTTTTGACTCAGCTCTTTCTTTACCATGACTGACTGAAGCAACGCCCTCATTAGTGGGGATGAGGCCCAATTCATCAATCCATCTCCCGCTCCATCCTACTATCACTGAGGAACACAACACCCAAATACCTAAACTCTTCTACTTAAGGCTAAGACTCCTCATTCCACCCCAGGGGGTATCTTAGCCCCAATCTCAAAATCTCTTTACTTAGATTTATTTTAAATAGTATTTCAGCAGAAAAACAAACATGAACGTCAAAGTTCGGCACTTTCAGAGCGATTCCTGCAGCAAGTTTGTTTGGATGATACAAAACTCCTGATTTCATTAAGTATTTAGAGTAAAGGTTCACGTGTGTTACATTTTAGGGCACGTGTCATTGCTCATGTCATTAGCATGCACAGGAATGTGACTGATGACTTTCATTAATGGAAGTGAGTGAGGATTAGGCCCCCCTTTAGTGTTGCCTGCTTTCACCTTTACTTTACGCTAATGGTTTTTTCCTCTACATGCTTCCTCAAGGTTGACCCTGTCACTCCAAGTTCCTTCCTTTTTATTTCATCTTTCTTTCCTTCGTTTTTAATTTTTTATACTTAAAAATATGCAGGTAGTACACCTCCATGAAAATCTTTTCAGCTTGGGGTTTAAATACAGCTTTGCAGTATACTTGTGTGTCTCTGTGTGTTTTGTTGGGTAAACAAAGCCCTGCTCTTTTTATTATCAATGAAGCGTAACCAAATCAATTTATAAACAGCCTTATCTGCTCACATGAACGCTGCCGCTAGCCCGCAAGCGACTAACTCCAGCAGTCGTTAACTCTTTGCATACATAACGACCGCTCCGAAGCTATTTAAGCCGCGGCGAAAGGTGAGATGAAGTTGAAGGGGTGCAAGAAATGAACTTCACTTGTCCTCACGTGCGCACATTACAATACTGTGCATGTGTGTGTGTGTGTGTGTGTGTGTGTGTGTGAGAGATTTTATTTAGGGAAAATACTCAGATGGGATGCAAGTATGAATGCATGGAGATATATGCTGAGGCAGAGTGCGGAGAGGAAGAGCAAGTTCGAGGGGGGGAGGAGGAGCGGGGCCAGGAGGGTGTGGGGTAGAGGAGTGAATTTCGACATGTCATTTTTGAAATTGAGTTTTGATAACTGACAATTTGTTCAGCTAGTGAAATGTCAAGAGTCCAAAAAGATTGATGAAGTGCATAATAGATGTCTCAGATTGACTCGCCGCTGTGGGCTTGAGTCCCACGCACGCATCATACCACAGAAACGATACAGAAATGAGATCTCTCGCACATATATATACACACACACAAACAGATACACACACACACTCGACTGCTGAAGAGCACCTCTGATATGAAAAACTGGTCCACGTCAATTTATCTGGGGTAGATGTGATTTCTGCTTGAACACGGAAGTGTCACTCAAATGATAGTGGCCGACTGACTGAGGGCTTGTAGATTTATTAGGGGCCTGAGTTGTTGTAATGGTGTATGGAGTTGTGTATGGGATCACATTATGGTAAGCTATATTTTTCTGATTACCAGTAATGGGGGCAGCATGAGCTTCGTGCACTTGAAACCCCTACCAGCCAGAGGGTTTTATACTTGGAGACAAGTATGTTTAGGATTGTTTCCTGTATTTTTAGCAGTTTTACCAGATATTTGGGGTTAAGATGGATTATTGTAGATTTTAGAATGAAAATATAAATCATAAAGACAAACAGTGTACTGTAAAGGTTTGGTGGTTCAAGCAAGCAAAATGTAGACGGCTTGTTGTTATGACAATTGTTTCCATACCACCTGTTTCTGATTAGCAATCAGCACACCTATCCTTACTCTATAATCACCCTCTTCAGTCTGTATATCCACAGCTTTTTTCTCAGTTTTTGTCAACATCCTTGTTTACTTTTATATTTTGCACTGCCAGTATATGTTCTTATTACCTTCTACCAATAGGGCAATAATATTTTTGCCTGTATCTGAGTGAAGAAACTGAAACGAAAGAAAGAAAACTAAGTGAATAGAAATAAAGATGCACTGGCACCCCAAAGTACATGATCTTACAAAAAATGCACATTTTTGCTGGAGCATTCAAAGCTTTCTTTAAAAAAAAAAAAAAAGAATTTGCCATTTTTACAAATCACTATAATCTGCAATACATAATTCAGGTAGATTACAAAGGGACATTTTTCCATGAGAAACAAAATCAGACTGTGTTAGATTTAGAAATACACCAGTGTAGACACAAAGTTGGGCTTTTTCAAAGTAAAAATCCTGAGGAATTATGCAGTGAACGTCTCTGAGCTTATGTTATAAGCCAAACCTCTCTCTTCTGTATTTATCTTGCTCAAGGGTGTGACTCACAAAGGTCACACATGTCATTAAAACAAAGGCATCTACAGATAAGATTTTTTTTTTTCCCACAAAGGTGACACTCTCCCATCTCGGCATAATGAGCCTAATTTCTATAAACAAAGGGATCATTTAGAAGTCAGTTTCAGTCATCGCGCTAATGAATCTTTAGACCAGGTGATGTAAATCTGTTCCACTGTGGGTTGGAATCCTCAGTGATGCCTCGCTTTAGGGAAGAGGTCCAACTTTGCCTGTTATCGGGGGCGTCCTTTGTAAGGTTGTGCAGATGCAGCACTCCAATAAGCCTTAAGGATATTGGGAGCCATCCAGGAAATCTGTCTGACATAACAAAGGCGTTTTGAAGAGCAAAAGAAAACAACCTTGACAGCTGAAGACGTAACTTTTTTTAGTGCCGTTCTTTTTTTTTTTTTTTTTTTTTTTTTTTTTCTTTTGGATATTGACTCGTAGAGATGCGCTGTAGTTGTTGTGAATGCTGCACTGAGGGGGGAAAAGAAAAAGGTTCTGAAGCTGGTCTGTGAATAATATAGAATTAAATTAATAATGAAACAAAAACAATTTCATTTCTTTTCTTCTTTAAAGATGCTTCATGTCGGCCTCGTGTGAATGCAGGTTCTGTTTCAGCTTTCTGTGCCGCTCCTCCTGTCAAATAATTTCGCGAGTTCAGAAAAACATTTTGCACCATGCTGTGACGCGTTTCTGTGGGATTTTTACATCCTAAACTTCAAGTAACAGGTTTAGAAAAGGTATTTTACTCTACTTAAGTTTACCTGGAGACAGATGGGTAAGATAGGGCAGGACATGAACCAGTGGATCAGGCATTTGTCTGTGGTAATGAGGGTGTTGCTCTGTTCTGTTGGGGAGAAGAAGATGTTGAGTCAAAAGGCAAAGGTCTCAATTTACTGGTCTGTCTTTGTTCTAAAAAGCACATTTCAAACTTAAGGCCCGCAGGCCAAATCCGGCCGTCGTTAACATTTTATTTGGCCCCAAAAGCAATACTTTTAATTGAAAACAGTGTTAGTCTTTGTGTCAAGGGATTGAGCGCATTCTTCTCATGACAGCTGGCCAACTTTCAAGCCAAGAAAATGAAGTTTGAATTTTTCGATAATTTTTTTATTTTGGGCTTAAAAATAGCAATAGAGAATCAACTTTTTTTTTTTTTACCATATTCTCTTATTTTAAAGTCACATATAGAGATTTTTTGTATGGACTTTATTTATTTTACTGAATTGCTGGATTGTGATACATTATATTTGTAAGAAATAAAAAATCAAAAAGTTGTTGGAGAGTAGGACATGAAATGAATGCTAAAAATTTGTCCTTTTAAATTTAATCTTTTTCTTTATATGATCGGTTATGTCTGTTCTAAATGCTACATAATGTGTAATTTGGAAAGGCGACTTGTATTGCCATAATAATAAAGTGTTATGTAATATTTAAATACAGAATAACAGAATTTGACCCTTGGCTCGGATCAAGTTTTGAATTTTGGTCCCCTTGTGTTACATAGTTTGACAACCCTCGAAAGGTTTTATTTTGTGTGCATTTAAAGCATAAAAATGCAGTTTAAAAAATGTATGTATATATATATATATATATATATATATATATATATATTTTTTTTTTTTTTTATGTGAAACAGGTTTGTTT
>JARVJO010000001.1:8863012-8892370 GCA_031762555.1 Cynodonichthys magdalenae
TTGGCTGATTAGAAATTAAGTGTTAACGAGCAGTTGGACAGGTGTACCTAATAAAGTGGCCGGTGAGTGTATATTTACTTTTCAAAGCACCTTACATTTTGATGCTGATGCTAATGCCATTAACAATATTTTTTCTTATATTTATCTGTTATTTAAAATGATTTTGTGAAAAAACCCTTTTTATATTATTTCACCTACACATTTATTACATTGAAAATGAATATTCTGAATCTCAGCATTTGCGTAACCCAGGACACCTGGAAAATTTAAGCGTATACTGTTACCTGTTGTAAAATGCTTGACATAGATTGAGACAATGGTAATGTGATAACTATAAAAGTTAATTTTGACACATTCGAGTTTAGGAAGGTTGGCTGGAGGGTTGGGGTCTTCGACAGACTTGGAAAGAAAGAGGAACGTTGACGCTTTTACTAGTGTCTTAGCTTGCTGCATCTATCGTGTGTGTGTGGATGTGTATATGTTACATCAGGTGTACATCATTTTACAGACAAACACAGTCTTGTGAGGACCCAGTGCTCTTTATGGGGATTTTGGGCTGGGGGATTGGGTTAAAGACGAATGTGTGAATTGAGTTTAGGCTAGGTTTAGGGTTAAATACATATAGTGGTGGTTAGGTTTAGGTACATACTGGGGTGGTTAGGTTTAGGGCTATGTACGTACTGGGGTGGTTAGGTTTAGGGCTATGTACGTACTGGGGTGGTTAGGTTTAGGGCTAGGTACATACTAGGGTGTTTAGGTACATACTGGGGTGGTAAGGTTTAGGGCTATGTACGTACTGGGGTGGTTAGGTTTAGGGCTAGGTACATACTAGGGTGGTTAGGTACATACTGGGGTGGTTAGGTTTAGGGCTATGTATGTACTGGGGTGGTTAGGTTTAGGGCTATGTACGTACTAAGGGGGAATAGGTTTAGGGCTAGGTAGATACTAGTGTGGTTAGGTACGTACTGGGGTGGTTAGGTTTAGGGCTATGTACGTACTGGGGTGGTTAGGTTTAGGGCTAGTTACATACTAGGGTGGTTAGGCACATACTGGGGTGGTTAGGTTTAGAGCTAGGTACATACTGGTGTGGTTAGGTACGTACTGGGGTGGTTAGGTTTAGGGCTATGTACGTACTGGGGTGGTTAGGTTTAGGGCTAGTTTCATACTAGGGTGGTTAGGTACATACTGGGGTGGTTAGGTTTAGGGCTAGTTTCATACTAGGGTGGTTACGTACTGGGGGGGTTAGGTTTAGGGCTATGTAAATAGTAGAGTAGTTAGGTACGGACTGGGGTGGTTAGGTTTAGGGCTATGTACATACTGGGTTGGTTAGGTTTAGGGCTAGTTACATACTAGAGTGGTTAAGTACGTACTGGGGTGGTTAGGTTTAGGGTTAGGTACATACTAGAGTAGTTAGGTACGTACTGGGGTGGTTAGGTTTAGGGCTAGGTACATACTAGGGTGGTTAGGTACGCACTGTGGTGGTTAGGTTTATGGCTATGTACATACTGGGGTGGTTAGGTTTAGGGCTAGTTACATACTAGGGTGGTTAGGTACGTACTGGCGTGGTTTGGTTTAGGGCTATGTACGTACTGGGGTGGTTAGGTTTAGGGCTAGCTACATACTAGGGTGGTTAGGTACGTACTGGGGTGGTTAGGTTTAGGGTTAGTTACATACCAGGGTGGTTAGGTACGTACTGGTGTGGTTAGGTTTTGGGCTAGGTACATACTAGGGTAGTTAGGTACGTACTGGGGTGGTTAGGTTTAGGGCTATGTACATACTAGGGTGGTTAGGTACTTACTGGGGTGGTTGGGTTTAGGGCTAGGTACATACTAGGGTGGTTAGGTACGTACTGGGGTGGTTAGGTTTAGGGCTATGTACGTACTGGGGTGGTTAGGTTTAGGGCTAGGTACATACTAGGGTGTTTAGGTACATACTGGGGTGGTAAGGTTTAGGGCTATGTACGTACTGGGGTGGTTAGGTTTAGGGCTAGGTACATACTAGGGTGGTTAGGTACATACTGGGGTTGTAAGGTTTAGGGCTAGGTACATACTAGTGTGGTTAGGTACGTACTGGGGTGATTAGGTTTAGGGCTATGTACGTACTGGGGTGGTTAGGTTTAGGGCTAGGTACAAATTAGGGTGGTTAGGTACGTACTGGGGTGGTTAGGTTTAGGGCTATGTACGTACTGGGGTGGTTAGGTTTAGGGCTATATACGTACTGGGGTAGTTAGGTTTAGGGCTAGGTACATACTAGGGTGGTTAGGTACGTAATGGGGTAGTTAGGTTTAGGGCTAGGTACATACTAGGGTGGTTAGGTGTGTACTGGGGTGGTTAGGTTTAGGGCTAGGTACATACTAGGATGGTTAGGTACATACTGGGGTGGTTAGGTTTAGGGCTAGGTACATACTAGGGTGGTTAGGTATGTACTGGGGTGGTTAGGTTTAGGGCTAGTTACATACTAGGGTGGTTAGGTATGTACTGGGGTGGTTAGGTTTAGGGCTATGTACATACTAGATTGGTTTGGTGCGTACTGGGGTGGTTAGGTTTAGGGCTAGGTACATACTAGGGTGGTTAGGTACGTACTGGGGTGGTTAGGTTTCGGCTAAAGGGTTAGAAATTTAGAAATGACTGGAAAATGAATGGGGTTCTTATTTTTCACAAAAGCCATTAAGTCATTTTGCCACAATTTGACATGAGGGAAGCCATTTGTTCAGGTGGTAAAACAGTGAGGTATTGTTAGATTGACATTGCCCATGGTTGAATCAGTTGTCAGCCTCTGGAAAAAAGGGGGCTAATTTGCATCTCATTAATTCCATCTTCCCTCCTAAATCTTCTTTTTCTGTCTCTTTTAGGAAATCTCTCTCCGTTAACAGCCACGTTCTTCTTCCATCAAGTTCATTAAAAAACAGCACTTTACTTGAATTCCATGATAGTTGTACCTGTTCCAACAGATTGACTGATGGACATGTGTTTTGGCTCTTTTCAGGTTTGGAAAGTTTAATTAAAGCCATGACTTGGACGCTTGATGAGCATATGGATTAAAGGTGTTCAGTGATTGCCTGGCCATTCCACCCACTCTAATTGAAAGCCTAATGTGCGCCCACCACATATTAATTAAAACCAGGGGTTATAGACCCCTGGGGCACACCATTTAGGTCTCTCATTAAAAATTAATAACCTCAGTTAATTATTATTATCATGTTGTGAATCACGTCAGCAAATAAATAAGACAATGGAGCTGTCTTGCCTCAAAAGGCTCCCAGCAGGAGGAGCCTTTAGCAGGAGGGGTAACACACAGCCCAATTTCCAATCCGAGAAAATTTTACGTCAACAGTGGTTTAAAGATTTTAGCTCTTAATCAATTACTTGAATTACCGGATGAATTGGATTGTCAATTTAAAAGTTTAGTCAGAACAGAGTATGTTAGAATTAAAGTAAATTATGGCATTTGTTGAATTTATTACTGCTATCAAACATTTAGTTCTTTTGTTAAAGAATAATTTGATTTTTTTTTTATTTGAAGAGGTACTCCTAAGAATATAAAGTTACATCTAATCAATTTAAAAAAGCTAAAAAGTAGCTGAAAGAACAGGATTGCTAAATTAAACAGTAAGAAACTGAAATTATCACAAAATGGTGAATTTAGTTGAAAAAGCTCAAGTTAGCTGAGATTAGCTGAAAAGTAGCTAAAAACACAACAGTTGAAAGAAGCTGAAAGATGCACAGAAAAGTTTAAATTCGTAGAAGAATAGCATAAAATGTCAGAATGATAGTTTTAAAAAAGCATAAAAAGCTAAAATCAACAACATAGAAGCTGCTCTGAAATTAAATGTAAATGTGCTGTGTATAACCATCAATGCATGTTCACATGCAATGATGTAATTTGGGCTCTGCCTTTGGCACATTACACATGAGAAATACTAAAGTGGTGCAACGAGCAGCTATGTAAGCCTCCGGGGAGCAGTTGGGGATTAGGTGTCTTGCTCAAGGACCCCACATGTGCACATGGTGGGGAATCGAACCTGTGACTTCATGGTCCCAAGACTATCCTACCACTGCTCCACAGCCCTCCCTAAGAAATACAAAAAAATAACCAAAAGTTAATTTTAATTAGAAAAAAAAAGACAAATATATATATATATAGATAAATATCTCAAAAAGTATAAATTGGTAAAAATACCAAAAGTCATAGCTAGAATATCCTGAAGGAGCTGAATGTTATGATTTATAATGATATATATAAATTGTTGAAATAGCACAAAAATTGTGGAACATCCCGTTCCACAATTTTTGTGCTATTTCAATACCAAAAAAACGTCCAGAAAAAATAATGACCTCAGTGATGACAATACTTGGATATCATTTACAAGCATTCACAGGAATGGAACAAATAGGCTTTATTGAGCGATTTTTAGCATTATATTAATTTCCCCCCCTCCTTGCAGTGAGTAATAATCACCTCACTTTCTGAAATTTCAACACCTGTCAGCCTTTTTGTAGTCTAAGATGTTCAAAGTGAGCAAACCCAAAGCATCTGTTTGCTTTTTTCCCCGTGTAGATCAAAGACACAAACAAGTTCAGCAGATGACAAAAGGTGCCAAATGTTTCCTCTACATCAGATGGCTCCTGCCGCAATACATATTGCATTCTAGACCAAACCTCGCCAACACCATCACAAGTATTTCCCTGGAGAACCCTCCATCTCTATTCATAGTCGAGAAACATCTCCAGGTCGAGGGTGCGCCTCATGAAGCTAAACGATTTTGAAGAATTCCAATCATAACATCTGAGTTTTGTGCAACAGCAAAACCAAGAAACAAGACAGGAGAAAGAAGACCATCCTTGAGCGGGGGGGGGGGGGGGGGGCACAAAGGCGGAGCTGCTGTTGGACTCCTCATAAGTATTATTCAAGAAGAAATAGCACCTGGCCTGAGGGGAAATCACTGCTGCCTTCAGCCGGATTACTCCTGGCACAATCCGGACACGGTCTTGTTTGATGTCCCCCACCCATCCGTCTTGTATGTAGTCTTTTATCTCACTCTAAAGTAATATAGTCTTCACTGAAATTCAATAATGGCCCAGCCGAGCCTGTCAGGCTGCGTTTGCCCGTTATCTCACAAAGGCCTGTCCACTCCAGCAACGAGCCACCCGATATTCGTGTGTGTTTGTGCGTAAGTGAGTTCATCCTCAGGGAAGAGAAGTTCGTGCTTGTGTATGTGATTGTGTGTATGAAAGAGAGCAAAGGGAAGACTAAAAGAGAGAGATGCCAAATCAATTGATGTGTGTCTGCACCATGTGGCAGACAGAAAGGAGGGGAGAAAATGGGGAGACGGGCGGTCTATTTATCCTTCCGTGTGTTTGTATGTGTGTTTTGACCAGTTATCCTGCTTGAGATCTAAATTAAGAAATAGCGTGGGTGATGGGGCAGATGCTGTGGCCAGCACCTGCTTTTGTATGTGTAGGTGTGTGTGTATCTTTCTGAGCCTGTCAGCACAAGTGAAGGGTTTTAACTCATTTCCTAATTGGATGAAAGGAGCAGATACGGACCCAGTCTGACCCGAGCCTTGCTGCAGGACAGTGGGAACCACAGTAATTTACCCACAGAGTGACAAGCAGACTGATGTGTTCAGATTCCTCTGCTGGAGTCAAAACAACAGCGGCTTACAATCATGGCACAAAAAGATTGTCCACCCCTCCTTCAATTCTAGGTTTACATATCAGGATATAAACGAAATGGTCTTACCAGGTTTTACAATTATTTAAACCTAACCCTAAATTTACAAACACGCACAACAAATTCCACCACGTTTTTTATTGAACACAGGCAAAGCCAAAATAGAAGAACTGTGTGAAAATCTATGTTCCTTCTAGATTTGTTCATAGTATTTAAGAGCAAAGGTGGCAGCCAGGTGCTGCTAATTCAATGCACTTGATTAACTGATCATCATCAGGTGAAGTATCGCATTAGTAAAGGTTAATGGAAATGACAAAATTTGATACCCCAACGAACTGAAGCAACGCCGTAAAGACGAATGGACCAAAATTCCTCAACAACATAATAGAGACTGATAAAGTCAGACAGAAAACCCCCACTTCAAGCTTTCACTGTTGCTTCTTCAAGCTACTGAATAATAAGATATACATTACTTTTTTTAAACAGATTTTCCATTTTGGCTTCGTTTTTATTTAATAAAGCATGACAGTGACATTTGTTGTGTGTTTTTGTGCAAATCCAGTTACATCGGAAAAATGTTGGAAACCTGGTTCAGATCTTTTTTCATTATATCCTGATAGGTAAAACCGTAGAACTAAAGCAGGGTAGCTTCTCCCCCTTTCTTTATAGAATTAATGGTAAAAAAGTGACTGACTCTGACAAAATGAGACTTGAAGACTGTTTCTGATAGGCAGTACGGAGGAATGGAGTAATAGAAAAAAAGAGTCTTCATAGTCCCACATTTCTGCATAATGTTGGAGACTTTTTATTTCAGCATCTGCATAAGCAAGCAGCTTTCATTTACCTCTCAGTCATGAGGCATCGCGTCCCACAGCTCATTCAGCGCATGCTAATATATGGCAGAACAGGCCTCCCCATCATAATCACCCATAACACTAAAATGAGACGCGTGACAGTAAATTGCAGTCAAGCCTTACAAAGACTATTTGGCATGGGAATGATTTTGAGTCGCTAGCAAACACTTGAGATGCCAATATATAAGACAGATTTTTTGATATATGAAGCCGCTTCTTTTATGGTCATGCTTCAGTGCGGTTTGCCCATGCAAATAGACATGTATTTACTGTACATATGGAGACGGGGGGAGCGGGAGGTTGTTCCAGGAGTCAGATTGCAAATGGTGTGATTTGTTTTTCGCAATCTAAAGCAAGAATTTGATTTAGGAACTGCATTGGAACAAAGCATAATCAAGCAAATGACAATATAGCACATTCCACAGGCGTGTTCGCTGCTGCTTAACATTACCGAATCTCCTCATGCATGTTGATGGTCACTCCACAGTCCAAACACGAATGTCTAACAGCTTTATTTGTCATACAAATGGCCTATTTAGTCTAGGTCTCCGGCACCCCGAACGTTATCTCCCGAAACATGTCCGTATTATTAAACATACCGAACACGAAGCAGCCATATGTGCACAGTGTGACACACGTGGCAAAGGTTCGCACGCAGAACTCACTGGTGCTAGCATCTGCACCGAGGATCACAACGGAAACTCCCTGCTGATGCCGGGAGCTCGGAGGGGTCAGCTAGACTTAATTGCACTGAGGGAACATGTGTGTTGGTCCAAGCTGGCAGCGCCGCTCTGCAAGGGGGCCGACCATCTGCCACCCCGTACCTCCAGAACCTAAAGATTAGTTTGGTTCCTGTAAATGACAACACAGTCAAAGGACACAATGATAAATCCTCTGTGGGGGAAAAAAATACAAAGACCTTATGAAGTGAACTGTACGTGAGGTCAGAAGTAAATAAAGTTTGAATTTCACTGCCTGAAGCTTATCAGACATGAACTATTCCAGTGAGATATTGATCCAAATCACACTGCTGAACAGCATACCTTTAAAGCACTTTCTTCTCCAGAAAAGAGGAAAAGCTATGATCCATCTCATCTGACTTGAATCCAACAGAACACCCTTGTCTTTTTAGATACAAAAACAGAGCAAGGAAACCTCACCAGCTAAAAGCAACTATGAGAACTGACATTTTTCCAAAGGTTTGTGCAACATTTGGGCTCTCCGGGTGTGGCGATGGATAACAGGTTGGATGAACAATGCTTGAAATTCAAAGAATACAATGTATGCCATATAATACAGTGGGATATTAAAAACATAGTATGATACAATACAATTGTATGTTATACAACATACTCCATGTTACAATACTTGACAATATGATACAGTTTCATACAATGTAATACAATATGGATTCATATTAATAATGCAATTCAACATGATACAATATAATTTGCTACTTTTGGGAAATTTATTTTGCATTCAGTGCTGCCACAATAACAGCCTTCAAAACCATTCATCCATCCATCCATCCATCATCTTTATTAGCTTCTTCCTTTCAGGGTCATGGCGGTCACTGATGCCCATGTCCAGCAGTCACTGTGCAAGGGGCGGGATACACCCTGGACAGATAGCAAGTCCATCCCAGGATCAAATAGAGACAAACAACCGTTTACGCTCTCACTCACACCTAGGGACAGTTTAAAGTTACCAGTTAACCTAACATTCATGTTTATGGTCTGTGGGAAAAAACCCACGCATGCACAGAGAGAACATGCAAACTCTACCTAGAATGGTCCCTGGCTAGGATTCTATCTGGTGACATCCTCACTTAGAGACAACAGCTCTACCAACTGCTCCACCATGAGACCCCCGATTTTCACAGGTTTACGTTCATAGAGTACGAATCGTGGAAAAAAAACTAAATTAGAAAATAAATTACATTCCTTACTGTACGGTATTTACTGTATTACCAGTTTCCACAAAATTATGGGGATTAGCGCAAACTACTAGTAGTTAGGTTCAATGGAAAGACTGAGTCTAAAAACTGAGAATAGTCTCTTTCACTGTATTAATAAACTGTGAAGTTGTAAACACACCAAAAGTCAAACTACAAAAAATGATGTACTGCTATTTTGGTCAGATTTTAAAACCACATATTTTGCTGTTTGTATTATTATTGTAGCTGTTTATATTGTTTTTGTAAGGTGGTGGCAGGCTGCACTTTATTGTGTTGTATCCTCTTCCTGTAGTTCATTATAAACCACTGTTTATTACACATGGTTATAAATACTCATGTTTGCCTTGTTACATACAGCCAAACACAGTTCTTAACACAACCTTCAGCAAGCTAAAGATGACAGATGTAGACATTTAAAGACACGGTTATGTGGGCTGATTATAGGTGTGAGTCGCCAAGCGCCAGTGCCACTGTTCCCTGTTAAAGCCTGCATTCTGACTGCGTGTCTTTGTGTCTATTTTTACACTGTACCCTATTCATTAGGGCTGATGACTGATAGGCTGCTTTGTTGGCAGCAGGAGTCCATAGTTTGATGCAGTCACCTTGGGTTTGAGTTAGGGTGACTGGCCTCTAAATAAAGAGACAGTTGCCTCTGAGTTGATGTCTCTGCAATAGTGGTGTTAGGAAGTGCTGCATACAGGTGGAGGGGATGAAAACAGATGTTGGCTTGGGTTGGTTTCAGGACTGATGCGAGTTAAAGTGATTGGATTAAAGGCTAGTTTTCAGTTTTGAAACATGCTATGATTAAAACTAGCATTCCTTAATGGAATGCATATTACTCATCTTTATGCATATTCAATTTTAAAAATGTGAACTGTTAGCATTAAGTACCTGTAAGCTACAACAAATTTTAGCTCAGTATCCGTAAAATTGACTGAGAAAGTTTAGTTTTTACTAATTTGATTAGTTGTGGCAGTCACAAAAAATGGACCAAGTCCAAGGTTTTAACGTTTGCAACAAATTCGTGATTGACTGTTTACTTACCTGACATACAAACTGCAGTAATCTGAAATAATCTGCATTATATCTAAGCATCAGGGCGAATATTATAAAATGTATTTTAAACTCTGATTTTGTCCATCCTTGGGAGCTTTCCTCCTTTGTGATTTTATTTTCAACAATCAGGTACAACTCCTTGCATGACTGGGCACAGTTGACTCAGAGGAAAGGGAAGCTTTAACTAAAAGGACCCTTGGTGTTAATGTCTGTTTTGAGGTAAAGCTCAGGAATGAAGCCCTTCACTCGTATAACATCGCTGCCCTCCCACTTTACCAATTCCACTCATATTTCCCTGACGGGTCATAAAGAGACTGCCATTTGAGAGGGTGCATTGATTTGGGAGAATATCTGGAAATAAAATGCACTTGTGCACCAGCAGCTCCTTTAACTACTCAATCTCTGGGCCCCTCATTTGGTGAGACCAAGCAGGAACTGTAAAAAAAGAACTGTAGATCAGGAGATATAGCCAGGAAGTTGGGTTACGATGTCTACAGCAAAGGTGTATAGACAAGAGTGGCACATGATGTAAACCCTATTTGCTTCAAATTTCTGCAAAGTTGAAGCCAGACTCATTGCAGAAGCCTTGCTGGGCTGCAGATGAGAAAAGCTGTGTTAGCTGTGTTTAGAAACAGTCCTTAGCTGGCGTCCCTTTCAGGCCAGTAATGAAGCATTGTCCCGGTCGCACCACTTTATCATGATCAATGAATCTCTGATTTTGATGCAATGGAAAACCAATCACTTGCAGCAGTCTCCAGGCGAAGCATTAGTCATCATGTCTTTGACACCACCTACAAATTGGGTCATTCTTTTAAATTAAAAGGGCTCATTTGTAAATATACACTTGCAGATGACTAAAGAAAAAAGTTAAAACTGTTTTCTTATTTTGATGTATGAAAGAATAAAGCAAAGTACTCAGGTAAATTAATGCCCAGAATGCTGGGACCCATGCGGACTGCACCTGCATGAGAAAAGTGAAAGAAGTGGGGATGCAGATGATGGAGCACTTTGCTTTGAATCTGACATTTTTAAATTTGTACTCTTTATTAGAGATATGTCTCTGAGCTTGTGGATCCCACTCACCGCGTCAAGCCATACATTAATGACCAGGCGCTTCGAGATGCCAATAAGATGCCAATAAATGCTCTCACTGCATTCTTCTTTATCTTATTTTCCATTAAGCCTCTCTCCTCAACAAATATTCAGGTATACATCTTTGTTCTCAGCTGGAGAGGTTCAAGACGAGAAGCGAAATCTCTGTTGCTCAATGGAGAGCCACGGTTGTCTGATGGGGTCTGACGGTTATTGAGCACCTGGGGTGTATTCAATAAACCCAAAGTTTGTTCCTGCTTTAGTTCAATATAAAAGCTCTACGTATCAATTTGCTCAAGAAATATAGCATGCATAACTTGTAATGATGTCTGAGAAGATAAATGCACATTTTCACACTCCATCCAAAGAGATGCATTCATATGTTGCTGAAGATCTGAGATAAGATTAAAATATCTCTAGCTTCTACTCATACTTAAAACGGGCTACCATTCACATTATACATGTACGTTAAATCCTTTGAATGTTGAGAACTGTGCAAAGTTTCTTGTTTCTTAATACTTTGCTTTCATGATCTTTCTCTTAATCTTTGAAGAAGCTTTTAAATCCTTCTTTTTCACATGTCAAAGTTTTTCTTTAAGTAATTTTACAAAAACTCATTTTAGACTGAATTTGTCCCCAGTAGCTAATGTCCTTGCTAAATAGTAACTTTGTTTTTTTATTTCTAAAAGACATGACTTTAAGATACAGTTTATCTGCTGTAGATGTTTTTTGTTCCTGACATTGTATCCTGCACTTATCTTCTTTCCTCCTTTTTTTTTTTGAAGGAAACACTGCACAATATGCTCTGATGATTAGGTACAAGGACTAGACCGAAAGTGGAAAATGTTCAAAGTAAAAACTTTCAAAACCCTGAGGGGATCAAGACCACTTTAAAAGACTAAAAGACGGCTTGATTTTTTTGGAAGCAAAGTAAAAATGAGGGGTGCTTTTAAAGCTTTTGCACAATGCTGTACAGTGTTTAACCAAAGGTTGATTTTTGCAGATTTATTGTCATGCTCTTAGCCTTAGCGGTTCAAACTTTGTTTCAAAATCTGAGCTGTCATTTGCTTCTCGATATCTGGTCTGATTCATCTTGACACCCAGTTCTGGAGCTTATCCATACTCCCAGAACCAATGAGGAACTAATCGGGTTATTTCCTCTCGATCAATGTTGCCGAGCTGCCTTGGCACACCTATCATTAGGGCTGTCTTGTTGAGTGAGAGAAAAAGCGGTGGACTTCGGGAGCTGCTCACAGGGCCTTTCTGCCAATGAGCTTGGCAAGTGCTTCAAGACGGTCACAAGTTCAGCTGTTGTCTGAGCTTTTTGTCTTGGGGGTGAGCCAGCAGTCACAATAAGAAAACCTAACACACAGATGTGGAAGGGAAGAGCGGGAATAAAAAAGATCTTTACAACTTACTGACAATTATTCTATACCGAAAAGCCTCAGTCCAATAAAGTTGCTCCAGGAAAGCTTCGAGTGAGCGTAACAGTGATATTTGTCTGGGTCATTATTGGCACGGAGTAGCAGTCTTGACTGTATAAAAGAATATGGAAGTGAGAAACGATGGCAAACAATAGTGCCGTCATAACGTATGAGGGCATTGGGGAGTTAGTAGTGGAATGCTAATAAGCCTCTGGGGCGCTGAGCCGAAGCAAATCAACTCCTCAGAGCGGATCATGGCCCAGGCTGACATTAAACCTCTTCCCTTCACCCCCTTGAAACACACATTCTCATCTCACTATAGTCACAAGGGGAGACAAGGTGGTGAAGGAATGAAGGGAAGTGGAGGACGAAGTGTGATTATGAGTATGTGAGGTGTGTGACAGGGATCCAAACAGAGTTAGGAGAAAAAAAGGCAAGGTGAAAGGGCCGAGCGAAATGTGAAAATGGAAATTATGCAAACATAAATGCACAGGTTGGGGCACTTCAGAAGGAAGCAATTGATGTTAAGAAAAGGGGTGGGTGTGTTGATACAGAGATGAATATCATATTGGGTTGATACTAGCGTGATATCTATTCTTTTGTTAACACTTTTTGAGTGTTTCAAATGGTTTTCTTTGAGCTGTCCAATCTTTAACCATAAAACAACATAAATAGGTACTATAGGTTTTATTTTTTTTTAAAATGAGTATTTCAAAGTAGACTGTCAGTTTCTTCAACAGGTTTGCTACTCTGGGTTTCTACTCCTACTGAACTGCATCGGTTGATCAAAGTGAAATGGTGAACTGGACACTTTCAAAAGCGCAACATATGACTGGTGACCAAGCACTAAACTGTCCAGCTTGTTGAATGAGAACAGAAAATAAGTGAAAGATCAGCAATAGTCCAAAGAAAAACTTTGAAATACCTTCAAAAAGCCTGGCAAAAATATTAAACAAGACCATTTTTAAAGATTGCAAGAAAGTTTGGAATCTTGCAGTTAAAGTATAAAGAAGTTAGAAGTTATTTGTGAGTTTTGCACAGCCGTACTTCAATATGCATTTTTGCTTTTCTGTGGCAAAAGCTAAAGCTCATGAGATTTGTTTTGCTTAGTCACAGCTACTGAGCTCTGACTGCACAGCTGAGGTGCATGGCAACAGTTTAACCAATGGTCAATCACCTAATGGCCTCTCTGTTTATTTTTAGTCCTTGATCCTACAGACTGAAGTACATCCACTTTACCAAAACACTTCAAAATGTTTATTTTCCTTTTTCGTCAAAAGAAAGCCTGGTATGGATGCAGACAAAGGCACAAAGTCTCTAAATCACTGTCTGGGCTCAGAGCCAAGGAAAGTTGGTACACAGCTATGGCACAAGAGAAGTCATCTGATCATCATTCCATTCCATTGCAATAATTGTGGAATGATTTTATGTCATAAGCTCGATGAGACTGCTCTGGAGTTTTTATTTTTTTTAATGTCCACCAAACCCAGCCCTTGTCCTGTTGGCTGACATTTTGTGACGGCTGTCAAAATGCCAAACATTAGCAATGAGTTTGAAAGACTGTCGCAAACGTTTGCCATGACCCTCTCAGACCATTAAATCACCGGGAGTCAAAAAAGTAGCACACCTTGTTTCGAAATCCGTGCATAAATCCACAACCAGGTGCCAACGATCAAAGACAACAACAACGCAAACAAATTGCTTTGCTCTGCTCTGTTCTTTTCGCAGACATGCCTGCATCAGCATGCTGATCCCACAGCATCCCGCCTCACCTGGGAGCTGTGTCGGACCACTGAGGTGTGCTAAGATACTACACGCTTCAGGGCCCACATGACCTTTAAATTATGGCCATCAGAAACTGTGCATGTATATGTGTTGGAGGAGAGGTAAAAAAAAAAAAGACAAAAAGGAGGAGGAACTCAAGGTTGTGTTTCAGATTCAACTGACAATGTAATATTGCAAATTACTTTTTCTCCCCCCTCTAACTAGCATAAAAATCAGTTTTTGTTTATAGCTGCTTCCACAGCAGCAGTGACCTTACCTGTAAGGGTCCTCGGTGCCCTCATCTGAACCATAATCATGTCCGTACACCGTGTACTGATCCCATTTATATCCAGGCCCCTAGGGACTATACAGCTGTAGTGGATGAGCATCTCTTTGTAACATTCGAGTACATTACAAGAGCGGTTACTTTAAGAACAGTGGTGTAAGAGCAGAATTGTGTTTAGTATATAGAAAGTCTGTTTGAATGTTCCTAACTGTAGGCGTTTTAAAGGGCCATAGTAGGTTTTTGATGAGATTGGGGTACAAAGAATAATTGCAAAGCAAAATTTAGACAAAGAACAAAAGCTGTAAGACAGTTATAAAATTAAACAGGTCTGTAAAATTAGAACAAAATCCATTTGAAAAAATATTTAAAGTAGAGTAGACGGGGACTAAATCATGGATTTTGTTGTAGTGTTTTAGTTTGACTCACAAAACAGTTTAATTTTAAATATCTCAAGTATACAAGGATTTTTTAAACACTCATTCGTTGTTTAGTTTGGGGCGCCAAGTATAAAATGAAACGTTAAAAAAATGGCACTAAAACATTTTAATTATTTAGCTCACTTTGAGTGTAAAATCCTAGTTAAAAATTTCATGGTATGGAATGGTATGTCTAAATGTTAAATCCTAAATCTGAATGTGTAAATCTAAATGCAAAAGTTAGATCCTAAATGCTGTGGCTAATCGTTTACATTGAAGTATTTTAAAACAGAATGCAGCCTTTGCCATTAGTATGTGTCTTTTAATATATGATAATGTCTTTTAATATCATCCTTTGACTGCTAACATCTCTAATACCACTAACACTGCTAATTCTGCTAATGCTGCCAAAACTATTAATGCTGCTAATTCTGCTAACACCACTAACGCTGCTAATTCTGTTAACGCTGCTAACGCTGCTAACATTGCTAACACTTCCCTACAAGACATCAAACTTACAGTTGCAGCCAATGTTCATCTATATTGTTTTCAATAAAACACATTTTGAATTTAAATTTAAAATGCCGTCTTCAGCAGCATTAGCCTTTGCGTTTGTCGCAGGATTATGAGTCGCAACAAAAGCCGCGCAGCAACAGAAAGGGCTGTGTCTCTTTCCGAAATTTTTGAACGTAAGCTTTATTATTTAGTTGCATCATTTTCTTTTTAACATTTAGATTTACACATTTAGATTTGGGATTTCATATCTACATATAACATTTAGTACCAATTAGAGTAGTTAGTACCAGTAAGATTAGTTAGCCTAATAACATTAAATGTTAGTGGACATTTTGTAAGTAGGATTTTACATTCAGAAATTGAACCAAAAACATGTGTTAGTGACATTTTTTAGCATTTTATTTTACAATTAGTGCCCCATAAATTAGCATTATGTCCTAAAAGTATACAGCAAAAATAATGTGAGGCTAAAGAACAAGGAAATGAGAATAGATTTTGTGGGTTAAGAGGTAAAATAGGTATCCCTGTTTTTATTCTAGTGACGGAGCCGTTAGAATAAATAGAATTCTCCCACGTGTTTTGTTTTATGAGCTACATTTATCCTTTTATTCATTTGATATGTTTACTTGCTTTTGAGAATTCATCTCAAACAAGAACCCGAATCCATTCACTTTGTCAGCATATAAACAAGGCAAATAAATTCCCCCCTCCCGCATAGCATCATCAAGGTGAAACTATCGTTGAAACGTGAATCTGTCTTCTTCCATTTTTTTTCCTTTCCCCTCCCGTTTGCTGTTAAGAGGCAGTGCAGTGAGGCTCCCTGAAAATAGTCAATGTTTTGTTACTCCCACGCACACAAGAGCAGCGACAGTCTCCCTTATGATGGAAAGCAATCTGATATCTCTAAGCCTGCTTCATTTAAAATATAGTAAAGCCTGCTGCTTGGCTTCAGAGAGATGCTCCCCGTCTCATGCTTGTGTATATTTGTGTGTGCCCAGGACTCAGAGATGATGCATAGACTCTGACAGTTTGACAGATGAACAGATTTAGAGTGCTCCGAGGACCCAGCCTGTTCAATGTAGGCAGGAGCAATAGTGTGAATGTCTTGGTGTGTGTGTGTTTGTACGTGTTTATGTGTGCGCTCTTAGTTTTGCTAAACGTGCAGTTCAAGCCACTTTTATTTCTGCTCATTGATATATACAGTTTAACAGTAGTCACATGGCGTTATGAGGATACAGACCACTGCCATGAATACACTACAAAAATGTACTGCAAGATGATTAAGGTTTTAGGATTTGTTGGCTTTGTGGCTCTGATTATTATCACCCACTGCCATGAATGGTATTGTGTAATTGCCTGTTTGACTGTTAGCAAAATATATCATGAACTACTGGATGGATTTGAATGAAATTTACAAAAGTAATCTTTGGATGTACATATATGGAGTGCCAATTTTCATTATTTAGCTCACTTTCTGAGCGTAAAGTCCTTGTTAAAAAAATTCCACTAACATTTTATTGTTCTTAAGCTCATTGGTCTTACACTTTGCTAATTTTACTAAATGTCAAATTTAAATCTTAAATGTTTTATTTAAATGTTAAATCTAAATCTAGATGTGTAAATGTTTAAGTACTTCAGAATGGAATGCAGCCTTTGCCGTTGTTGCCCAGCTTTTATTGTGACATCATCATCCTGCGAAGAAAGCTAACACTGCTAATGCTGCTAATGCTTCCCATCAAGACATCAAACTTGCAATTTCAGCCAATGTCCGAGATGCACTTCAAACTGTCGGACCACAAGAACCATCCATATTGTTTTTAATTAACAAGTTTTGAATTAAAAATTAGAGTACATATATATATGTACGTATATATATATATATATAGATATATATATATATATATATATATACATACAGTACATATAACATTTACTGAAATTTAGCTAAATATAAGAACAGTGAGTTAAATGACAATAAAGTGTTAGTGAACATTTTCTATGTAGAATTTTACATTCCAAAAGTGAGATAAATAATGAAAATGTGTTAGTGACATTTTTTAACCTATTGTTTTTCACTTTGTGCCCCATACATCTACAACTAATCAATGGTTTGTTGGTTGCTTCAGAAGCCTCTAGACTCATAGATCCCAAAGACAGAAAAGCAGTTGTCTGGTAATAACATCCACCCAAAGAATTATTCAGAAATCCAAAATCTTGCATAAATGAGGCATCTTGCTTTTTTTTCCCTTTATCATTCACCAGGTCTCGTGCCTTCAACTGGACTCGGTGTTCTCCAGTCAGAAACTGCACGATGCAGACAAAACGCTCACTTTGTCTGGCTAAGCAAATAATTACTCCGATTAATTAGCCATGCTGTGGATAGCTCGAGGCAAACGTTCTATTAAAGAGAGTTAAAACACAGCAGAAAATAGCTTCGGCATCACCACTGGAGGGGGCACTGCAATGCCCTTCTCTGTCAGAAACCTGGGAAAAGTAGATGATGTATAGTTGGGGCTTTGCTCGGGAACGGAGCACTTTGTGGGCTTTTTCATCTGACTTGTTGTTGTAACCCCGAGACGAGCAGTTTTAACTGTATGATTTAAGATCATGAAATGGAACAAGAGTCAGATGCAGAACATTGTTTTAATTAATGCAACGACTACGTCGAGGGAAATGTCAGCTCTTTTCCTGAAATGTCACTTAAAATCCAAGTGAACCAGGGTTGAAATTAAGGTTTTATTCACAAATATTAACATTATTTAAATATCTTAGTTTTTTTTATTAATCACTGTACTGTTATTGATTACAGGGTGACATTCTCTTTAAAATAGTTATTTGCTGTTTAAATGTGAAGAACATCACTATTTCTATTAAAGAATTTAACTCCCACTGTACATTGGCACCTTTAAAGCATAAAACAATCTGCTGCCAATTGTGAGGCGTAGTGATGCTGTGAGCCTTAGAGAAGCTATAGGTCCATTCTCACAAGCTTTTCCTGATCTCTTTACATTGTCGTAGTGACTACAATCAAAGTAAATATGTGTAATAAAACTCTAAAGTTGCGGTTTCCCTTACAGTCCTTTGATTTAGCTGCTATTTGCCTGTCTTTGCACCACAGATGTACATTCTGTTTTCAATAGCTTCAAATGGCTAAATGATAAGTGCAGGCATTGTGAACAGTAATTCATATATAATGTAAAAGAGAATAAAAGTAAACTTCAGATCTTTTGAAGTGATGTTCCAGCATCGACATATTTTATTACTAGACACAAGACTAAAACCTGAACACTAAAGCTACATAGGACACATCGTCTCCTAGTCAGCTAGCTGCACTGCAGTTTTTAAAGCCTGCCCCTCTGAGTAAACAAATGGGACGTGTCTCAATTCCTGTGTTGCAGACTATGTATAATAAATAAATTGGAAATAATTTTTGGAAACCACAACTTCCATACTAAAGAAGAAAAAGACAATTTTGACTGTTATCAGTGCACAGCACAAACGCTTGCCTCTCTGATGGTATGGGGGTGCATTAATGCCTCTGGCATGGGCAGCCTACACATCTGGAAAAATACTATCAGTGCAGATAAGTATACACCACCCACATTAATGCACTGGATCATGGTGAACTCAAAACCTACTGGGAATGTTCAGTGAGGACGCTGTAGTTTTTCCTTACTTGTAGATGATTTGTAAACATTGTGTCCATTGTGTTTCTCTCTGTCTGGATCAGTCCTGTGTTTGTTTGTGTCCCTTTCCTGTCCTCTCAACCCCCAGCCAGGCGAGGCAGATAGTCTGCTGAGCCTGGTGAGTAACTAAAGTCAGTTATGCAGCTTTTCTTTTCCACACTCACTACACTTCAACGAGCTGCCTTTTCACTTTGTCACAGTGCAAACATCATCACGTTGCCAATGCTGCATTCACCGATTTGCCTCAGTTACAGTTTCCTGTTTGCATGTTTTTTCTGTTAAGTGTTAACACTCTAATTTCTCTCTGTTTGCTCTCGTAGCTCTTTTGTCACTGTCTGGGCCCATGACCCGCCGAGTGACTAATGACTCTTACAAACCTATTTTATTTGCACCAAAAGACGTGGACGAATCTGAGCAGTCGGTGACGCACCAACAGTTCAGCAATGAGAGGCGGTTACAGGTGGGGATTTGCTTACAGAGCTGATGGAAGAGAGGAGGAAAGAGAATGATGTATTTTTTCTTTGCATAACACTCATTTATTCAAGTAAGCTGTTTCCTCACTATGTGCACTGAATCTTACAAGGTGTGTGTACACCCATCTTTTACCTAATGTATGTAGATTCATACACTCTCAAAAATAAATCTGAGTCTGTTAGTCATGTAACTTCTTTAACCTGCTGTTTGTTTCCAGATTTTTTATTACATGAATCTTCCTGCTTCAGAGTTGTTTTATTGGATAAACATCTAAGTTGGAACAGAGATGAAATATTGACACAATCATCACAATCTATATTTAATATGAAATGCTAATCTGCAACAATCTGAGCTGGGTCAAAAGCCAAAACTTGGTATCATGTTTGGAGCAGGTCCTTTTGGACTAACACCCCCTAGTGGATATTTCACCACTATAAAATGTACAATATTCTCTGTAAGTGTCTGTATATGCGTGCATGCTTTTCAATTGTGGAGCACCAAGAGTATGGGATTGTGCCTGTGTGTGACTCCACCGTCTGCTCATTGCAAGCATCCCACAGTCAGAGGTTATACTTTGCCTCTGCATAGAGAATGAACTTATTTGTTGGCAATTCACTGCAATCATTTCAATTTCATTTTGAGCTGTTGCAAAGTGTTTTGTTTTTCTTACAATTAATCTAAAAGGTTCAGTCATGAAAAAAGTAGAGTTCTGTTCATATTTCTACCTTTTTACCCTCTGTTGAAGGGTTTGTAGAGGGTTTGGGTAGGGTTTGTTTCTGCAGACAGATTTCTTGGTGCACAGCATCTGTTTTAGCTCCAACCACAAGTTTTGAACCATTTGACTATCTTTATAAATGTCTGCTTCCAGGTACAACAGTTGCATTCTGGAAGCAAGTAGTTGAAACAGAACGTAGCGTCTGCACGCAACCAGCATAAACCAACATGCCCACGAACTTCTGACCAATCAGTCACACAGTAATTTCTTAAGGTTGTGGCAAGACAGGGTGAAAGACTCGAAGCTGAGAACAAAATGACACAATTTTCGTCATGCAACTGCGACAATGAGCCGATTTCAACAGGTCGGATGGAGCATGTAGAGGCTGTTGTGCTGCTCTAAGTGCAGTTGACGCATTTATTGGTGGTTTCAAGCAACTGGGTATCATATCGCCTCCATGGCATTCCAGCAGTAGTTGAGTAAAAGAACCAAATCTATATGCCACAGAAACACAGTCATAGTTGTAGCCATCATGATTTAGAGTTCTAACAGGTGTGACAGAGTGAAATCTGAATGCGTTTGTATGCATTTGTTGTTGTGTAAGTCAAGAAAAAGTGAGCCCCGCTTCACTTAATCATGTACGACCCAAACATCTGGAAATGCAAAGGTGACATATTGAACGCATTCAAACAGGTGTCCCTGTTCTCCTATCTTGATTTGCATCTGAGACGAGGAGACAGACTAACATGATTAAATTCACCTCATGGTTGATTCGTCAGATATGAAACGGGCTGCTGGGAAAGTCTCTCTGGCTGTGCAAAGAGGGACCCCTGTGAGTAGTGAGCCAACCCAACACCAGTCCCCCTCCTTTCCTTCCATCTTGATCCCATAGATTCTAACACCACCGTACCCCCTCAACCCCCCCAAGGAAGCAGCAAAGGCCGTCTTGATAGCATCCGTCATCTATTTTATTTTTTTTCTTATTCTTATTTTTCAATTTGGTGTCTGGGGAAAGGTCAGGATTAGTTATCGACATGGCCATGTCTAAGCCAGAGACAGTGAACCGCAGCCGCTGCCTTTGGTCCCCTGAAGCCATTTTCCTCAGTCCCAGCAGTGGTCTAATCTGTGTGTAGGTGTGTTATAGTGCACACGTGTGATTGTTAAGGTACTTTTACTGATTTTGTGTAGTTATTGCCCACAACCAAAGGCAAAAGGGCAATAGTGTTTTTGCCTATGTGTGTTCTTGTTTATCTTATGAACTAATACATGAATTTAATGGCAACTCTCAGAAAGTAATCAATGGATGTACACTAGCCATCAATGTTTTTCTATGCACATTTTGAAGAATCGCATTAGAAAAGGTTGATAGAAATGGCAACATTTGAAAAAAATTGCTACGTTTTGCAAAAAAGGTTTTACGCTCACTTGAGGTGGTTTTGGATTTCCCGAAAAAGAGTTAATGTGCAAACAGAGAGATGGAAACACATTTGTTGAATAAATTTGGACGTAGCGAACACTTACCTCACATTATTGATCAGCTGTTTCTGCTGTCAGCATCGTCCCGGATATTCACAACGCAAAGAGAGTTGTATTTCTTTCTCTACATCTCCGGACGGCATGTAACATCGCCAACACTAGTTGGTATGACAGAAGAATTACAACTTGCCCCATAGCGACACATTCCTGAAAACTTCTCTCTACTGTCCCGAGACATGTGGTCCCTGCAACCTCTGCTTCCTGTTTACTACAGCCATGTGTACTGTCAACGTCTGATGTAATTACGTTTTGCGTAGCCTGATTCGCTACAAACCAGTAGATGGAAACACGCCTAATTTGCATTGCTTTTTAAATATTTTTTGCGAAATTTGCCTTACAACTGGATGGAAACATGGCTACTGACAACCAATTGGCTTCTATAACCAATCAAAATTCAAGATGGCTGCCACAGCATGCTAACATTACAAAACACAAAAGGAGCTATAACTTAGTCAGTTTTAGAGATACAGTTCCCAACAATAGTTCAAACTAATTACTTACCACTTTCCTGTAGCCTCCAACTTTTTTTCATTGCCCCATATCTCCCATCCATCCTGACAACCATGGCCGTTCCCCGTGTGACCGGCTGCTGTCTCACAGTCCCAGAGCTGTGAAATGATGATGGAGGAGCAGGAGGCCTTCACCCATCAGTCTTTATCTTTCTTTTGTGCTCCCCCTCCCCAACTCATACGGCCACAAACCACCACCACAGTATGCTAGGCTAAGCTTTGGTTGTGGTCACTCTGACGGTGACAGATATTCCTGCTCAGACAGGGCTGGAGACCCCCCTTTCTCCAAAACTCATCTCAGTCTTTGTCTTAAACTGCTGCTTGGGTCCACCTGTGAGGCCTCTGGCATTAAAGAGTCAAAGACACGTAAAGAAAACTTTGGTAATCAAAGGCCTAAAATTCCTAGAAGGAATGCATATCCCCCACTGGCTGGATTGTCTCTGGTGTGGCCATCTTGAATTGGGTTAGCTCAGTATTATAATATATTATAATATAGCTCATAATACTAATCAAGTAAAGAGTACGATGTAAAACTACTCCCTAAAAGTTTTTTTTTTCTAAAAGTTACTCAAGTAAATGGAACTGAGTAAATGAGTTACTACCCACTTCGGCCTACAGACACAAACAAAAACATTATCACCCCACCATTTTTAGCAATGGGGAATAAATCCTACTTGTGTGCTTTTAACATACTTTATTTCCTCTTTGCTTGTCTCCTGTAAACAAGTTTAAGCTGCTGTGTGATTCGTTTCCTGCCATCAATTTATTCTGGGTAGGGCCCTGCATTATTTAGATGATACTAATCTCAACCTCTGAATCACTATCTTGTCGAGACTAGTGCAAAACAAAAGACGTATCTCGCTCGCTCATCATCTCATTTGTTAACTAAAAGGAAATCTGAGGAGAGGAAGCTGCGCAAAAATGATTAGATCCTCCAAAAATTTTGATGCTATCTGTCAGCAGTTGGTTTTTCTTCATCCCTCTGGAGCTGCTGGATCTTTAAAGGACATTAGCCACATACTGTAAGAAATAAATCAAACAAATGGATTAGCAGACCTAAATAGTTGTCAGGAGACTCAAAAGGCCTTATGAAGACAGATCTGCCTCTTATGGAGGCAATCAGGTATGGAACTTATCATAACAGAAATTAGGAGTGAGGCCCATTTTTTATTCCACAACCCAAGGCTATATTTCCATGAAAAAAACTAATGACAAAGTATATTATTCAGCTATAGTCAGTTAGTGTTGGCTCCCATAGACTTTAAGCATGCAAAGATCTGAATGTATAGAAAGTTCAAATTGCAGAGATTTATGTGGAGCTGGATAGACATGAGGTGCAGCAAAGTAAAATAAAAAGCAGGTAATATCCATCGGCCTTTGCTTTTCCTAAATGATAAAACACTGAGTGAAATAGTTTTCCCTATATAGATAAATTCAAACTTTGAATAGGGGCATATAATTTAAAAAAAAGCTTTTAGCTTTGCATTTTTGCATCTTAACTTTAAACAAACAGCACCTTTTAATTGCTTTTTTCTTTTTTTTTAAGTTTAAATTATTCAGTTGTGGCAATATTTTTGTCTGAATTCATCCTTTAGCATGCTCCATCCTAACACAGCCTAACAGAGCGGTTTCAAGATTAAATTTGTGTGATTTTGTTCACAGCTTTGAGTCTTCCAACAGTTTATATCAAAACTTGTTGCAAAAACTGTGGTGCTTTCACTGGGAGAGATTTATGGATGAATAACATTGAATTTCATGGTTTTATTTCATGACCATTTATTGTAACTCCGCAAGCCCCTCTTTCACCCCTTTTCTGAGGTTTGTCTCAAATCAACTCATTTTGAGGCTGTCTTTTTAAATCCAAACAAGGTGCTTCACACCCCACCACCCTCCAGCTTCCAGAGTGGTCCATTGTACCTTAAAAATAGAGATGCAACAATACTGGACTTGTCCATCCAACCTTACATTTTGGACCCAGAGTCTGACCCAGAGCCATTGGAGAATAAAGACAACCAAACTGTAGTTGGTAAGTCCAAACCTTATTTGGCAGTTCTGTCTCGAATACTGTGATGTAATAGTTCAGAAAATGTAATAGGGAATAGAGAAAACTGAACTTGTTGAAAAGTATGACCCAAACTGAATATAAAGATACCTACGCAGCACCAAGAGAAAATAAATTAATTTTTTTGCACTCCTAGAGACTCCAAGTACACAACAAAATGCATTTAATGGATAAAAAAGTGGATTTAGCATAAGTTCACTTTAAGAGTGCTATCTGTAGTCTTCATTGCTTCTAATAATTAAAAAAATTCTGCTGTTTTTTTATGTTCTGCCCCCATATAAAGTGAGTTTCTGATGTGAAAAACTGATTTTTTTAAGTTTTCCAAACGGTTTTTGGTATATCTGTAGGTCCAGATGTAGCATGTTGTCTATTTTTAGGTAAAAAATTCTAATACACGACTGTGGTTCAGAGACCTATTTCCTCTACTGCAACTGGAAGAGGATTGTTTTAGAAAGTTAAACTACAACATGCAGACAGTTGGCATGTGAAAATGTCATTACAGCCCCCCACATAAAAATAGGAGAAGAAGAGGAGGCAAGCCAAAAGGCCATTAAAATCTGTGATCATTTATTTCCACTCCTTCGTCTAATCCATCTCTCTGGAGAATGGTTCTGTCCTTATCCACCCAAGGCTACCAATTTATTCTCCTGTCTGTATCCATGCATCAAAATGAACCTGTACAACAGTCAGACCGGTCCGGGGGGGGGGGGGGGGGGGGGGGGGGGGGGGGGGGGGGGGGGGGGGGGGGGGGGGGGGGGGGGGGNNNCAGTAGGTTAAACCTACTTTTCTAATTTCTTTTTTCTTTCAGCTGTCTGGTTTCTGATTGTCCCTACGTCTTTCCTCTCATAGCACCTGTTCTTCCTCTTTTCTTCTCACTCTCTCCATTTCACTGTGTCAAAAGTGTCTGCACAAATTCAATTCAAATCATATTTCGAAAAGAGGGAACAACAACAAGACTTTGTCAATGGCAATTTAATCCACGGTGAGCAAGGTGTGTGTAATTCTGTGCATGTTCCAGGAAGCTGTCTGATTTCATTTGGATTTGTGCAGATCTGGTACCTACTCAAATATAAAGACTGAAAATGTACACAGACCTGGCTTCCTGACTCATTTTTCACAATGTATTTTTTCATATATACTTATGCATATTTTTCCAGAGAGGGTTGTTTGTTCAAGTTTTGATAGGTTTGTTTTGCTGAAAGAAATTGGTGGGCGTGAGCGGGGAGGAGTTGGCCTGCTACCCTTTCCCTCTTTAGCCTTGCTTCTTTTTTGGGGTGGGAAATGAGAGTAAGAAGTCTGAAGCATGCAGCTCATCACTCAGTACTTCACCAGTCATGAAACGGCGGAGAATAAAATTGGTGCCACAAACCAAGGTCCAATCCCCCATCAGGCTCTCATCCCCCAAGGTTAGCCACACCATTGCACCGTCACATCAGGAAATAAAAAACTACTGTCTGGCTCTTTGCCAGACACAAACGTCGTTTTGCTAATGGCTGCCGTGGAGTCCCGATAAACATCGAGTGAATATTTATAGACCATTAATAACCTATGTGTAAACCGCTAGTGTCACCAAACGGCTGAAGCAGATGATGGGGAATGATGGTCAGAGCATTAATACTGGCTGTGGCAATCCCAAAGGTAGATAAATGAGCTTTAGCAGCTCTGACTCGCGTTCGCATGGGGATTCGGTTGCCAAGAATTCCAGACGGAGAGAGACGTGATCTGTGCCCGTCCAAACTCCAGCGATGTAATTGGTAAAATTGTGTGATGAATTGCAGCCATTTAGCTTTTCTTTTTCCTATCTGCAGGCTTCAGCAATTTTCCTGATGAATGTATATCCAGCTGGGTTTCTAAGGGTAGAGTTGGGAGAGGACCAGAGCGGTGTTAAATATGTACAATTGGGCAAGTAATTAGATTAATAAGGGCTAAATGAGCAGTATAGGCCAGGAACTGAAACCCCAAAATCCTTCATCCTTTGAGAGTTCGGACTGCAACGTATTATGGTATCAGTTCAAAGTTTAAACCAAGCTGCCGTAAAACTCTCCTCGCTCTTGTCTCTGTTCACCAGATTAAGAAAAAGATGCTCAAAAAGGAGGAATAATGAGGCAAAACTTGTGAAGCTTGGCAGTGAAACAGAAGAGAGGAGAAAAGAGTCTTTAGGAAAAGTTAACTCCATCATTGGCTGCACAGGTTTTATGTCAGATCTTCTTTAGTTTATTTTTTTATGGCGAAATATAGATTTTTTTTCCCAACACCTGAGGCCTTTATTGACTAAACTGTATAGGACATCAATGCTGAATGCACACTTATTCAGCCAGGGAGGAGGCTAGTATGGACCCTGAGGCACAGCAATGCTTTAAGCTAAATGCTATAGCTAACATGAAACATTATCAAAGCTAGTATTTACCTGTTACAAATCAGTCTTCATCATCAGGACTTTAACCTCCTGATTAAAAAAAATTGACAAGTCTAGACCAAACTGTTGAATAATCCCAGATTGGGTAAAAGGCCAAGATCACTTGTTCAACCAGTTTGTGTGCTAACCTAGTGGAAAAGTATTGAATTCTATGAACAAGAGTCAAAATATGTTTGAGATATTTTCAAAAGAAAGGCAAAAATTTGATAACTCAAGTCTGGTCATGAAGGCAATAGGTCCAGAGAAAACCAGACATCCCTCTCCCCACCGACATTCTCAAACTCCACCTACAGGACCTAAAGTTTAGATCGGGCCTAATCCAACCGGATTCGGCCTGAGCCTAAAGACATGTATGTCAACCCCTTTTACCTGTATCGTTACCTTCAAAAAATCATAATTTTCACAAAAAATCCATAGTACTCGCATGCGATACAACAGGGTGGGGGTGGGGACAAGCGGACTGTCAGCAGTGGGGAAAGAAAAAACATGGGCAGAAATAACAGCAAAGAGGAGCAGGGAAATGAGGGCGGAGAGGTGGCAGACTTACTTCTATACCTGCTGGTTCTAAGATCTAAAGCTGCAGTAGGTAACTAAATATGTATTTTTTATATATTTGTTAAAACTTTCACTATGTCCTGACAGTAGAATATGAGACAAATAATCTGTGAAAAATATATTTCAGTTATATAGAATCAATCAATCAATCAATCAACTTTATTTCTATAGCACATTTTAAAAAACCACAAGGGTAACTAAAGGGCTGTACAATACGACAAAAATAAGTTAAGATAATAAAAGAAACACACAACACATACCAGGTTCACATCAGATGTGTTTTAAAGTGTCATACGAGACAATACAAGTAAATATTGAAATTTATTGTGGTAGTGCATAAGCAAAAAATTGGTAAAAATACTCACAAACACACGCCTTGCATTCTCATTTAGTTTTCTCTGTGTTGTACATATTGTAGGCATATTAAAAACGCTCCACAGAAGTCCAACTCAACCCCACCATCAAGCATATAATTTTGACCTGGGTCTAGTTCAGCTTGGGCTATAGATCTAAACTCTAACTTGACCCAAGGAGTTCCCAAATTATAGTTTAACAGATTGATCCATTTTTATACAGTGTTTTGTATTTACAATCAACATGTGTGCCCCCCTTTATAATAGTAATCATCATTACAGAAATGTGTCACACCAAAACAAAAACAAACAAAAATCACAATTGTTCCCATCGGTAGGTGTTCTGTACCATCAAAGTGTTTGTCAACATGGATGACAAAAGCCTTTCGGCTCGGGAGGCCATATAAAGCTCTCCAGTGACTTAAAAAAAAAACATCATTACATTACTACAGGTGGGAGTATCATGAACTTTTTCACCTCCATTAAACTTGAAAATTGGTTGTGGAGGCTTTTTATTCCCCAAACTTAATTTTGCTGGCGCTTTTTGTAGCAGGTGAGAGAATCCTAAATCGCTTTGTAGATTTTATTTGGATCACACGTTTTAATTTTAGCGATTCCCGCACTCCTGATTTGATGGCGTGAGCTGGAATTGGGGTTATGCTGTGGTCACATACTATATGAGCCCAACTGGTATTATCTTTTGAAGATATAGATTTTCGTTCCTCACTCCTCTGTCTTCCTATCGAAGCAGGAGCACAATGGGACAAACGGAGTTATGGCAGAAATGAAAAAACATAAAAGTACAGGAGGACTCCAGCTCCTTTGTGGGCCCGGGTTTTCTTTATGAATGCAAAACAATGTATGCAGAGTGTTGCGGAAGGAGGGCTGCATTCATCAAAGGCACCTCTTGCTTGAGCTTGTTTCCTTCGGTTTTTCCTCCTCTTTTTCTGGCGTGACATGGATTAATTACAGCCCCACACAATTTACACCCTGCTGGAAGTGTGGCAGAGATCAGGGTTGGTTTGAGCTCATCTATAAGCTTTAAGTGTTTCTTTAATTTCTCTGTGGCTTCGGAAGAAAACCGTCCTGTATTTGTCTAAAGTACAGACGAAAGATTTCCTATAACCGCATCAGTCAGACTGACAAAAGAAGACATTTATCAAGAGACCAAGAAGTAAAATACTGATTAGAAAGAGAGACAAACAGTAAACTTATAAAGACAAAAGTCCGAAGAAGAGAAATACCCAGAAAAACGAAATGGTTAAAGACACTAATAACCAGAATCTAAACCACTAGGTTGGGTTGCATCAAACTCTTCATGCTTTGAACTACATGAAATTTAAAAGATGACTGAAGGGCTCCAGATTCCTCCACCTCCTGTTTGACAGTCTGGCCTTTCAGCTGCACTTGTTGGGATGGATGAGAGCACTTGCAGCAAACATTTGGATAACTGTACTTTGGTACAATCATTGATTTAGATTCTAGAATCTCATCAAACTGACTGAATGTGTTAAAATGATGATGGAAAACTGTAGTTTCGACTTTAAAGCTCTTCTTTGGTGTTCTGAAGGAGATTTGTCTAAAAGCGTCCAGATCCAGAGATTATTTGAGTCGAAGTTTTTGATCTGAGTTTGTTTGCTGAATGTTGAGGAGAGCATGCTAACTTTTCTCTCAACTGCTCGAAGAACTTGTCCTTTGAGGACCACCATAATGCTCACTTGGCCCTTGGTGAAAATGAGTTTGGCGTCCCAGACATCCTCAAGGTGAGATCAGGTTGTCTGAGCCACAAACTGGTTGTCTCAGACAACTGAAAACCGCTTATGTTGACCCCTGACAGCGGTTGAAATGTCACCTCAATGACAGGGACTTGGAGCACTGAATTGCTTTGTGCTGCACGTTTCACCTGTAGCCGTGTTTCCATCAACGTTTCTTAATTTGCATTTTGCAATTTCGCATCAGAAAAGCTGAATGGAAACGGCCTGATTCGAATAAACTTCCTCTAATGCGCAAAAAA
>JARVJO010000001.1:8900134-8913368 GCA_031762555.1 Cynodonichthys magdalenae
CCCAGAATTGCTGGACGCCAAACAGGCAAGAAAAATGACCAGCGCTCTCTCCCTATTCCCCAGAGAAGTCAGTCCTGCACATCGGGATGCAGCTATTACTTATCATCATCAAAAAGTGCTTGTTTGGTGATAATAAGGGCCTGGGATAGATATCTCAGCTAAAGCGAGGGAGGGGGACTACCTGAAGTAGCAACCGAGGAATCCTTCCTCTGCTTACTCAAGCACTTTCTATCTCTCTGTAAAACGGAGGGCCAGCTCTAAGACCCGGCTTAGCCCTGAAATAGAAGAAGATAGGAAAACCTGCTATTAGCCATGGTTAGAAGGACAAAATAAGATAAAGAATAACGGAAAACAACTTCAAATGTGCTTACCGTGCAGGAGACAATCGCCAGGGAAAATGTGAAAAGGGTATATTAAAGTATTAGTTGTTTTTATCGAACTCTCTCGTCTGCAGCAGTAAACATGGAGGCAATATTGCCACAGACGTAAAAGCTGTTGATTTGTGGTACCCACCTTGAAGAATGTAAAAGAAACGAGGTAAAAGGATCTTCCAAGGGAGAGGGCGATTGTGTATTCCATCAGCATTGTCTTCTGTCTCTGCAGTTTTAAAGCAGAAACATGGTCATATTACTAATGGGAAGGTTCAACTTATAGAAAAGGTAACACTGCCCAAATTTCCATCCACTTTTATGTATGTATTTATTTGCACTGTTGGTTAGTGCTACCTGAGGAAAACCGATTAGATGATAACTGGACATGAAACATAACTCATGTCAGGCTCCGTGCTGTGAAGGTTCATGCAATAAATAGATTTTGGGTCAAATGTTACAATTCCTGCACGGGTCACGTTCCGTAATAGCCCGATTGCGATGTGGGGTTAGATGGCCTTATCTTTGAAAAGTTCTCACCAGCACGCCCCCCGCTTCTCCTTCTGTAAGCGGTTCACGTTCCTTGTTTGTTTTATCTATTGACATTCAGCTATTTGAGTTTGACATTAGGTTCATGACCACTTCAATTCACCTCGTGCTATCTGATGATTCCGTCGCTCAACAGTCCTATAATGTATTCTGAGCAGAGAATGGCAGGGATGCATGTTGAGGGGAGAGAGAAAAAGCGCCACGTCTCATCTGATTGCGAGGTCTCGGCTGATGAATCGCATGGTTATATGGACATTGCGGCCATATCAAAGGGTGCTTTCCATCTCACAAGTGTGATTAATCAGAGAGGGGCTTTATTGTTAACATAAAAAGTCACTGTGGATCACCGCAGGACTTGTAAAATTGGGTATTTATTCACTCTGTTGATGAAATGAGATCACAGCATAATGGAACAATGTCCCAAAGCCAATTATTACACAACTCATTCTCAGTTTTAAACTTTTTTTTCCCCAAGTAAAATGAAACTGGAAGGTTTAAACTTGGATAGGTGGATAAAAACAAGTTCTTTAAATGGGAAAGTGAGGAAAGAATTATAAATCGGTGTTGAAAGAAATACTTTCCAGGCCATGCTTTTCTCTGCTTTGTTTCTATCTTCCAACTGGTCACAAATGGTAAAGATATACCTGTAGGACAGGGAGGAGCAGAGGAGCGGAGGAGGAAGACAAATTGAGAGAATGAAATAAATATCTATTTAAAAATAGCCTCTCAGCGTGGCAAGGAGAGATTTGAAGATATTATCCTCAAAGGCTGCTGTGAGTGAGGCCGGCAGAAGGGAAAGCTGTCTGCGGTGAAATATGAAAAGCACATACTCCCTGACAGCCTATGGCTTTTCCTGATACTGCCAACACCAGCCCACCAGAGTGATCCATGGACTCTTTGTGGAGACTTGTGATATAAATGCTGAGGGCTAGATGTTAAAGATCCTCAGCTCGCTGCATCCCCGCCCTCCCTCGTCATCCTTCGCCATCGCCTTGCTCGCTGCATGAGGGGGAATTTGTTATGTCTCTCCCCCCGCTCTCGTCCGAGTGCCTCGGAAACATCACAAAAGCGGACAGGGAGAAAGTCAACTGACTTGTCCTTGTCCCTTTTCAATTTGACAAGGCAAGCAGCCTTGGGGACTCTCCAGTCTATTTTCAAATTGACCATTTATAATCAGTTTTCTAAAGGAGAACGAGAAGGGGCGGAGGAGTCAAGCTGGCCCCTGTGTTGTTGTGAAAGGTTTAGAGCTGGGGGTTGGTAGATGATAATACAGCAGCGTGTTGTCAGATGTGTCAGCAGGTAAGATGAATGAAGAATAAGGACTAGGATGCATAAAAGGGAACACACAGTGGGGAATTGACCTCTATTAAAAAAAGACAGAGATGGAAAAAAAAGGCATAAAATCTATATCCTCAAATAAACATATACATGCCTGTCTTTGAAATATGCACCACCTCTCTGTGAACCCAAAACGAAAGGAAAACTTGCACCAACGGTAGCTAAAAACCTTTGTGGAAAGACGGCACACTCGTCCATTTGTTGAAGCCGGTGTGGCTGCATATATCAGCACCTGCAAGGTCAGGTCGACTTGGGGCATACCAAGCGTGGCGAGGGTCCCATTCCGGGAGGCGTTACGGCATTCTGTCACACTCCTTGCTCCATCACCACCGCACGATGACATTTCCACAAGATAGCTCTTTTGAATTATGCGGCCTAGTGGAAGGGTAAGAGAAAAAAAAGGTGGAAGTGAGAGGAAGGCCAGGGGAGGGATGGCTCATTTTCTGGGTGTCTGCTCCCGACCCAAAACCGCCACTTGTTTTCATCAGCACCTTTTGCTTTTTATGCAAAGTGGCATTCTGGGCAATAGGGGAACAATCAAGTCGGCCCGGTGTGTTTGCTCTCTATGGGACATCTACCTCTTTCTCTCTGAGGGATAATGACACTGTGTCACCTCTACATTGGCCCCCACCTTCCCTAAATTAATCCCAATTTGGGCATCAACCAAAGGGCCATCCAAAAGGTGCAAGAGGCAAGTAATTGACATTCTAGGGTGCATGAGTTCTGTTTATGTAGCAACATCGAGCTTTTTTGCCATTGATGACAAGGAGACCAGGTTTGCATACACTGCTTGATTCAAGAGCTCTGCATGAGTGACTGCTCAGCAGCCCGTGGCCCCGTGGCATTTCGGCAAAGGACATTTCAGTAAAGATCACCTCAGGTGTCAAACGGCTTGGAAGGTGCAGGCGGCAGCTGGAGGTCATTTGTCCAGCACATTGATTCCACCGTGACCCTGTTGTTCTCTCTAACTATTGATCCATCCCCCCAAGAGCCTTGCACAATACCCGCACAAGGGAATAAAAGCTCCGACATCAGCATGGCCCTTCACTTAAACAAAAGAGTGACAAATTTTCGATAGGATGTCTCCCATCACTATATGAAATAGGCACTCCAATAGCTACTTATCCCTGAGGTCATTCAAACCAAAGTCCATTTTGGTTATTGGGATTTCCGTGAATGAAGGGAGAGAGGACTTTATAAACACGAGCGCGCACTGGGAGCATGAAATGATCGTAAGTCATTACAGACTCTGTGTGCAGGCAGTCATTCATGGAATACCCTTCCCTAAATGTATCCTAGGCAGATCTCACGTGCCTTTTAGCATGTCACCCAGGGCCATGAATCACCATTACAGCGTTTACATTTTTACCTGAGGACCTCTGGGGCTTTTTCATTATGGTAAAAGGGAGTTCAGGTAGTTACAAACGTGGCTGTAGAAGGATGGGTGAGCTGTGTTTGTGAGAAGGAGGGTCAGAGATTTGGGGTGGGTGGGTTAATTAGAATAACAATGGGGGCAACCAAGAGAGAAAAAAGGGGAGGAAAAAAAAAACGAACTCCCGTCATTGCAGGGCTGAGCTGTTCTCATTTGTTTCAATAAGCTAAATTGATTCTTATGTCCTCTGGTGCCATTTGCATCGCATCCATTTCGTACACGCCACTCGTCCCATTCTCCTCCTCCCCTTCCATTCACTTCACGTGTGGAGGGCAAGACAACGTCAATGGGAATGCATTGATTTTCCCGGACACCAGACACATGAAAACCATAATATATCCTCACTTATTGCACTTCTGCATGGACGTGCATATGCAGTATAAACTGCTGATGAATGGAAATCCTTGGCAATAATAAAAAAAACATTTGACTATCTGGAGTAATTAAAGAAATGTCAGTGTACAATTATGGTCTTTTTATAAATGATTTGTTAATGCTTTAAAATAGGTTATTTGTGAGTTAGTAAGCACTTTATAAAACATGAACAATAATTTATAAAACACTGTTTATACACTGAAGCAGGCTTTTTATTTGGCAAGTATTCTTCATCTTGCCACATAGTGCACAAAGTGAAAGTATAGCATAATGAGGATTTTATCAAAGTGTGGATCAATTTAAAAAAATCACCAGCTCCACACTCCACAACTCTAATGTACCTTTATTAAATTGACACTTTTGCCCTTTCTCAAGATTAAAACAAAAAAATGTAACATTTTTTAAACACAATATCTGTTGCAAAAGAGACAAGTGCAAATTTTACTTTTTAATTTGATTTCAATTAACTTATTTATACAGTTTAATTGATCAAAAATCCATACTTTCGACTCAAATTGAATTTTTGGTTTTGTAATTGTAACAAATTCATATTGTGGAAACAACTTTGCTTGCTTTAGGTTCAAACAATAAATTCATTTAATTTCCAAACTCCTGTGAGTCCCTATCGTTTAATAATCCTCCCACATTTACTGCATAGCAACAATACAGCCTCATGCCATCTTTCTGCCTTTCTTTTCATTGTCATGCCACTCCTGTAACGACTGATCCATCTCCCTGAGACTGCTGTCCTTGCTATGCTGAGTGACTCCAGTATTACTCACAGGCACGGTCAGTGAACGCAGCTCTGCCCACTGGCATCTAACCAAGCTTTCAGTCAGGGTGGCATCTTTCTTGCCTCTTTTTCCCTGCCTGTCTGCCAGAGACACCCCCCCCACCCCACCCCCCCAAAAGAAAAGAAAAGAAAATCCTTTTCCTTTGGTGTAACACACTTGTCTGGTTCTAACATACACAGCCCCCATTCCACACTCTCATCATCAGTCACCGTCAGGCCAGATAGCAGCAGCCGTCAGGCGGTTGAGTGACGACTGGACCAGTTACCTGAACGCCTGCATGACAATGGGCCTGTGGGCTGAGATAGAGAGACAAAAGCTGTGACTCTGCCCCACACATGCATGATATGACATACCAGCAGGTCTTTATTGTCTGTTGTACAATTAGCTGTCAGCCAGTGATGTAAAGATGCACTAAACAATGCAGCTGAGCTTGTAACATCTAATTGAAATCTGTGTATTTTTGTACGTCAGTACTACAAAACATTTTGCTACTAGAGGAGAAAAATCACAACCTTTGTCATGGTTTGGGTCTTAGTATAGTATAAATCTTTTTTTGGTTTTATTATGGCTATTTAGTTAAGTTATGTTCAGTGTTAATGTTATGTTCAAGGAGCAAAATACTTGCTAAAAGCAAAACGTAGCAAACAGGTAACTAAACGTTGCAAAAGGTTTGCTAAAAGTAGTAAAAGTCTAGCTCAAAGCTAAAAGTGACAAAAGGCTAGCTACAACTCAAAAGTAGCACAAAGGTAACTAAAAGCAGCAAAAGTCTAGCTAAAAGCTAAAAATAACAAAAGACTAGCTACAATTTTAATGTAACAAATGCTAAAAGTTAAAAGTAACACTAAGGTGACTAGAAGTAGCAGAAGTCTACCTAAAACCTAAAAGTAACAAAAGGATAATAGCTAAAAGCTAGATGTAACAAAAGGCTACCTACAGGCTAAATGGTAATTAAAAATAGCAAAAGGTTAGCAGAATAGTAGCTAAAACTTAAAAGTGACTTCAAAGTAACATAAGAAGCTAAAAACAGAGAGTTTTTTGAAACCGATTTGAAATCGAGCAATGTTTTTGTAAGAATAAAAGAAAACTAATTTTTATGGGAAAACATTTGTATAAAATGTTAAATATTTCGAAAAGTTTCAAAGTTACAAAAAACAGAATTCATAGCTCCCCTCTCCTGAAGGTTGAATGTTTTGATGTACTGTATGAGTGGCTGCAGAAGTAGTTGATTGTAAAACACATACAGAAAAATGTGAAAAGCAAGAACACAGAGTCTATATCAGCCTTTACACAACGAACAAATTAAACGTTTTTAAACTGTTCATTATGTGAATGCTGTATCGACACAGATTAATAACTTGAGGGCAATGGGAAAAATCTTGCTTTAACCCTGAGGCTATGTGGTTAAAGACCTGTGGGTGTTTGCATTGCAGAACCATTATTTGCAGGTTTACTCAAATGAACATTGTACCCAGACTTAAATTTAGACCCCCTGGAGCACACAGTGTCGCTCAAACACACACATCCCAACAGCACCAAAAGATTAATAACAACGAAAGTCTCCCCCAAAAGGCACTGAAACGCACAAACCATTTCACAAGTAGCCTTGAACTCTTGCTGATCTGCTATTTGTTACCTCGAGCACTTGGCAAAACAAAAACAACAACAAAAAAAAGCTATAGCCTATCCACTTGAAAGGGCTTATTGCTCATGTTACCCACAAGTGCAGTGCAGCCTGGCTGAGACACACCATCGCAGTTAAATTCACGAGTCGACAACACTAAAAATACCTTGATCCAATTAGAAACACAAGCTTATTTGCTTGAGTATGAATGCCTAAATTGTTAACACCAGCAGGTAATTATCAAATTTCCTCCAACCCGCCTCCTGCGGAGTGTTTGTATCGAGCACAGCAAGTGAGTCTCAGGTTTAAACACTAATGGATGATGATTATGGTAATTTAACAACTCCAAAGTATTATTGTATGTCAAAGACTTTTGTTATAAACTCATGACCTTATTAACCTTCCTAATCCTCAACTGGCTTCTCATGATAAGGGACTTAGACACACACAAGCAACATACTTTTTGTTCTGATGACCAGCTTCAGATGCCCTATGCACCTGTTTCATCCAGCGCACCTGAGATTCTTTGCATAATATCTACAGAGGCCCTGAAGCCAACAAAGATAATTAACACTACTTTAGATCAACAGTAGGGGACAAAAAAAAGAGGAAGAGGATGGTGGCGTTTGGAGCAGAAGGTTCTCCCGTTGTGGGCACATGAGAAATCAGGCCTGATTGGTATTAAGTGGTAAGATTAAAAAGCCAATCTTACAGGTCAGGTCAGCTGGCGTTCATTTGAATGCATTACTGGGTTTCCGAGTCAAGATAATTCTCTCATTAGTGCCACTCAAACCCTGAGTGACAACACGGGTGAGAAGGGAGCATGTCTTACAACACTTAGAGTTAATTAGTCCTCACGCACTGTTGTTCCCCCCGCCATGCTGCTGCGCTCTACTCATCCTCTTCAAAATAGCCTGGACCTAAAAAGGAACCACTTGTTCAAGGAAATACTTCTAAAAAGGCTTGTTAATGGAAATGCTTAGAATAGGAATCCTGAGCAGAACTATAAACGTGTCAGAAGAAATAAATTTGTGATGCATATTATTGTTATCATCAGACGTTGTATCAGTATCATAAGACCGATTAAATGTGGAAGAACCATGTGCAGTTACAACAACCTGACTCTGGCCCCTCATGCTGCTCACCAGCTTGGTCACACACTGCATGGGATGGCATTCTATTTATTAACCAGCATTTGTTGTAAGTCAGCCAATGTGGTTGTATTGGTCACTCTGGAACGAACAGCATGCCCAAGCAGATCCCACAGGTGTTCAATGGGGTTGAGGTCAGGACTGCAGGCAAGCAGATCCATCGTTTTCACTCCCAAATTCTGGAGGTAGACTCTGATAAACCCCATTCTGTGGGGGAAGAGTGTTTCAATATTGAAGGTTAGAGTTCGGTCCCAGACAGTTGCTACTGGTTGCTCACAGGTAGTGTGGGGTACCAGAAGCCAGTGGCATCACTAGGCCTATTTTAGTGGGACTGAAGCTCCCAAAAATACTCTCTAGCCTCCTTAAATAATTTGGTGTATTTTTATTTAATTTTTTTCTCTTTTACAAAAAAAGTGCTGACAAATTCAATATAATGTGACCAGAAAACAAATTTAAATAAGTATTCATATAAGCTGTCATTAACTCAAATTTGAGCATAAATTTGTCAGTTTCCCTTTACTTCAAGGTAGAAAGCAGATTTTCTAATGAAGTGTAACCCAATGGGTTTTGGGACCCCTTTAACTTCTGTTGATCCTTCCTCGTGTCAGCCATGCTTGAGCAGACGTGTAATTAGCCAAAACAAATCGGGCTCCCATTGGCAGAGTTGGCTAAGGCCCGCCTTCTCTAGAGCTCTGTGTGCAGATAAGGGCCGTTGGGAGTCGATCTAAACTGGATAAGAAAAGTTATTTAAAAGTTAAAAATGACTCAAATGCATAGTTTTGAATGGATTTAAAAAAAAATAAAAAATAATTTCCAGGGGAGCGTGCATGCGGACCCCCCTAGGACTGCTTCACTCCACAGCTGCTTGTTAACATAAATATGTGTCTCTTATTGATATTAGCAGATGTTAACAGGTATGTCGAGTTCTGTGATTTTTTTCAATTTTTGATATATAGTTGTTAACTACTTTAATTGGACAAAATAATTAAATTTCATATGTGACTGTATGTAAATTGGCAGTAAGACTCAAAAAATCTGCTTGGGGGCTAAAGCTAGGTTTATAGTTGTCTCATTGAACACGGCGCGAGGGCGCGTGCGATAACAGTGACGCAATTGCGTTGGCCCTGTCCCTGCTGGCCGTGCACCTTCACATTTCTGTGGCTCCACATGGGCTGCGCGTGCCATGCTCATTTCAAAAACTTTGTCAAAGATTTGTTCTCCTTTTTACAACATTTCACAAGTTATGAAGTGTACTGCCACATGTCCTTTTGGAGAATATTTTACTAACAAGCCCCTACAAAGGTTAGACCCTAGACTCGCCCCTGCCACAAGCTCAAAATGACAGTCAATAGTAGAAATTACATTTTGATATTGGCAGAAACAATTTGGCAAGTCTTTAATGGGTGCAACCATCATTCAATCATGGCACCATTTAAGTGGAAAAAAACAGACTTTACAACTATATGAAATTTCTTCCCAAGAAGCTTTATTATGAGAAAGAAATAACACAAATCATCCTTACTTTTTGTGCTATTCTTACACATTCCTTCATCTTTCTTGATACTATTTGTTTTTGCATATTGGGAGCACGAGGTTATATCCACATCATTAGTCTCTCTGCTTGGATCCAGGCCTGAAACCCACCCAACCATCACAGCTGTGCTCCCCTTGCTTCTTAAGGTTCCACAAATCGTCTCGTTTTGTTTCGCACTTTTGCTCAGCCCCCAAAACACTGTCCCCATGAAACAAAGCACTCGGCTTATTGGCCACCACACATACTCCGAAAGGGTGGTGGGGTTGTCTAACACCCCCCATCACTGCTGGTCTTATATTCACACCCAGACAAAAAAAATTTGCATTTGTAACCCTTATTACCACCCCCAGTAGAGCGCCCAAGGATGGCTAAATATTCCAGGAGCTTTCAGTTTTTCAGGCAGATCTTTGAACCTCCTGTTCCCGGCACCATCACACTCAAGGGAGTTGGGAGTTTTGACAGTCATTAGCAGGGGGTCATTTACAGCCCCTCAGGGAGAGACTTAAAACAAAAAGACTAAGTGTCTTTCTCTCTATCTCTATCTCTTTTTAGTTTCTCTTCAACTCCTCTTTTGTTTGGTTCTGTCATAATTCCACTTCCTGTGTTCGAGGCCCAGGCGATCTCGCCTCAATCTTGTCGCTTCGTTCAAATTCATCAGCTGCAAACGAGGCGTCCAGAAAACTCTTTTTAATAACTTCAATGTCACGCTTCTTAGGGCACTGTCAAAAGTGGTGACAGTGCTCCCAAACATCGGTTTTTGCCCCTGTAAGGCGTTTATCCACTTGTATAATGTTCTGTTAGTGCTTATGCTGGATCAAATGCGAGGAAAATGGCCTCCAGCTGAAAAGAGAGTTTTGAGGAAGGCGAAAGAAGAGGGAGAGAGGGAAAAATGAAAAAACATTTCTTCTTCACTCTTTTTTTTTTTTTGCGCTAATGTGAATTCCCACTGAAATGTCTGGCAAAGTAGGTCAATGGGATTTAAAAAGTTTGTGCTCCTTTTTTTCTTCTTCTTCCTCTTTCCCACTCTCTCCTCTCATTCTCTCTTGTCAATGGAAAATGAGCAATGCGATTAGAAGAGGGGAAGATGATGAGCTGGAGAGTGAGAGGGAAAAACAGCAAAGAGAATAAGATGACGACAAGGAGGAAGAGGAAGAAAAGAAGGCACAAGGACGTGGCTGAGAGGGGCGGTTTGGGAGTTCTCGCAGGTCCCTCTCCAGCTGACAGAGAATCCAAAACAAAGAAAGAAAAAATTGGATCTGAGCTCCAGAAAAAAGGCCTCACATCTGATCGCTTTGAAGCAATAATTTAATTGTAGCGTTTCTCTAAGGAATGGGAGCATATTTAATGGTCTAGTGTTTCTTGAAGAAAAACATATCACCCACCGCCCACTGGATGGTAGCCTTTTTAGTGTCGGGTATTTACCAGGTGCATGGTCTCTAACCTCTATAGCATGAAAGCCCTATGAACAGGCATTTAGCTAGAGGAACATCTTCGATTTTCTGACGCATTTTTGCAGCTGGCGACACCTCAGGACCCCCTCAGGGTACTGTGCCAAACTTTGGGTTCACAGAGAGTGGTTTTCAGTAACATAACTAATTTCTACTTAAATTTCATAATTTTCCGTAGATTTTGTAAGCAGTGTCCGTGTGACCGCAGTTATTTTATGAAGACAGAGGAAGACACAGCAGCAGCTGTTGTTGTGTGTTGTTTTCCCAATCTCTGGTCCAGGTCAGTCCATAAATTTTTACAATCATGATTTTCACAAGGGGTGGAGAATCAATATATTCACTGAAAATGGTCTCAAAACAATATCATTGTTTATCGCAAAAAATTTGGAGACAATTAATTGTCCAGCAAAATTTGTTATTGTGACAGGCTTGTGCTTAAAGTCTGTGTTGTTATGTGTCAATATCTGTAAAGAAAACTAAGTTATAGCAATTAGCAAAATTTTAATGAAAGTTCTTGTGCAATCTGAGTGTGCCAAATGTATGTGTCGGGAGTTCATCTCAATTAACAGACCAAAATTTAGCTCAATCGCAGCACAACGGCTTAGTGGTTATCACTGATGCCTCACGGCAAGAAGGGCCTGGGTTTGAACCTGGGGTCTTTTTGTTCAGTTTGTATCTTGTCCTCATGCTTGTGTGGGATTTCTCTGAGTACTCCGGTTTTCTCCCAAAAACCAAAAAGCATGTACAATAGGTTGCCTTCAGGCCTCCCTTGCAAAAGAGATCTGTGATCTCAATGAGATTTGCTTGGTTAAATAAAAGTATTAATAATAAAAAAATCGGTAAAATTGGCTGAATTATAGCTATTTTTGTGGATTATGTTCTGAAAGTTTAATCAAAACCTGCCTAATGGTTCATACAACCCTGAACAGGCCTGATCTTGGAAGCTAAGTAGGTTTGGGCCTTGTTAGTACTTGGCTAGGAGACTGCCTGGTATTACCAGGCACCGTAAAACTAATGTAGGAGTTGTGCCCACATTGGTAGCAATGGATAACTATTGACCGTAGGAGGTCATAGGTCGCCTTCTACTGAAGGATGACAAAAAAACTATGGTTTATGAATATTTTGCTTACAGACACACAAAACAACATCCTGCTTCGCCTTTCAGCAGCAGGTAACGATCAGTAAATAGAATGGGTAATTATTTAAAAAACCCTTAACCTGATATACAGCATCATCAATTTCCTATAAACCACAAAGATGATTGATTTTTTTTTTTTACACACTATCATCACAATTTTGCCCTCTGCCTAAATGAATTCCCAGTTGTTTAATATTTCATTTTCTGCCAAAACCTAACGAGTTAAATTTGGTCAAATACAAATGGGTGCTCTTTTTAGTAATTCACCACAATGTTCTCCGGGGCAAAAAGTGATTGAACGTTAACAATTAAAACGTGCTAATTCGTTGTCAAAAAGCAACATATTTCTCGTCGACACATGATATATTTGACACTTAATTGGAATTTGGACTTTTTTTCCCTTCATCAGGGCCCCAATCGGAGTGAATTCTACAGGGCTGTAATGAATCGAACATTCGTATTTGGGCTGTTAAAGGCACTCTGAGTGTGAATTATTTAAATGCTAATTAATGTTTTAAGCTCTCTGAGCAGCAATAGGCACACATTATTCCTCAGCTGCCTACAAATGGCTAATTTCAACACGGGCTAAGTGCAGCGTAACCTCTGGCTCATATTTCATTCAATCAATTCAGAAGCAGTGGAGGTTCTTCCACATATATAGGCAGATTTTTTTTTTTAACCCGGTGATGGGAGATGGAATCCATCAATATTGGGAGACAGTTGCTGGAATTACTTATCAACTCTTAGCGGAGGATTCAGTCACCCAGGAGCTGAACTGATGAATCGAGGGAAACGTGATTCAAACCTACTTCAGCTGCGATTTGGACTCGAATATGAGCGAAATCACATGAGAATGTGGAATTTATTTACAGCCCTGACTCACTTTTATACATTTATACTTCTTTTTTTTCCCTACCTGCCTGCCTGCCTTGACAGGTAATGTGTGTTTGTCTGTTAGCAAAATTTTTCATGAACCACTGGTTGGATTTTAACAAAACTCTTAAATAATATTCATTGGATATACATCTACAACTGATAAACATTTGGAGTCAATTCAATTAAAAATGGCCGCTACAGCTAATTGAGCTTAGCAAACACAAAAATTGCTATGTTTTTGAGATAATGAGCTAAAGATTAGTGTGGTAGTCGCTGAGAGTCATCCACAACACATACTATGAGTGCAACCAGATCACACAAGCCCTCGGCTTAATCTTTAATATGCAATGCAGCAATTTTTCAACGAGTTCCTTTTGGTTTGTTTGTGATCAAATCAGAACAGAGCAACAGTCTAGATAAACTTCATAAACTGTGGCTCAACTTGGAGCTCAGATCAGTTTGCAAAAGGAAGCTGTGACGCAAGCAGAAGTGGCATTGTTCATGTTTCCACAATGGCTTGTGTATTCATCATAAGACAAAGGAGATTTTCACACGTCTTGACATAGATGGACGAGGACCACGAGGGTATTATTCATGTTGAAAACAGGAA
>JARVJO010000001.1:8913378-8926365 GCA_031762555.1 Cynodonichthys magdalenae
CTGGATGTCATGATACAGCTTGCTTATTAATGCAAACAAAGCCCCCTCAAACACAGGATATGGATGACATTTTCCTTCACCTCAAAGCATCGATATTGTTTAAATATGTGATGTATTGCAGTTTGAGCGCTGCTCCCCTAGTCTATTGTTTCCCCATTTTATCCAGATCACCACTGTGTGAGGTGTTAGTTAAAACTTTAGATTTAAAACTGTACTTTCTGTGTGCGCCACAAGATGGAGGCGTAGTCCCACGAACAGAATCCTCAACCTCCGCTTCTCATCTTGTTCACTGACGTGAACTTCAGCCTTAGACGTTACAAACTGGTTAGGTTCTTATCAGAATGCCACCTAATCACAAAGAAAACATTATCTGAACCAGTCAAATAAAACCAGTTACACTTTTACCTTTTCAGTCAAGCTGTTTTCACAATCAGGGCTTGTTGAGCCAGTTAAAGGCCCAGCATTTGAGTTTTAAACTCTTATAATAAAAAAGAAACAGAGGTCTAGTCTTGGACTATGTGTTCTGAATAGTTCTCAGCTTTAACCACACCAAACCTCAACTCCTCTAGAAAAGTGTTATAGACATTCTTGCGTTGGCTAATGCTCATTAGCTGTGGTGGCCATCTTAAATTTGAGTGACTCCAAAAGCCAATCAGTTGTAGATGTGCATCCCAATGATTATTTTCTGCAAGTTTCACAAGCATCTGTTCGTTGGTTCATGAAATACTTTGCCAACAGACAGGATTGACTTCAATTATTGCCAAAGCTGTAAATAAAAGATACCACAGAGTGTTTAGTGCTCAAAGTATGCATTAGAAATGATGCTCAGCTAGAACCACAAAAATAAACTCATTTGTCAAACTGGCCGAGGTGTAGCCATTTTTGTGTTACCTATTACCAGCCGGCTGTGACGATTATCTTGAATTGGGCTGACTCCAAAATATAATCAGTCGTTAATGTTACATCCATTGATTAGGTTTTAAAAGTTTTGTTAAAATCCGTTTTGTGGTTCATGAGATATTTTGCTAACAGACAAGAGAGCTGACTAAACGAACAAAAAGGACAACTAAAGCGATTTTATTTTCTGAGAATTTACAGATCAGTTTGGCTTTTTATTACCAATACTACATTACTAATTTGTGAGTCTTAAATAAAGTCACATCAATTAGACTTCTCCCATTTTCATCGCATTCTGCCATCGACTCGACCGGCTGTTCTCATTGGGTTTGACCAGACTTTTGGTGTTTTGAGATGATCTTAGCGTATTCTCGCCCAGACAGGTACATGGTCCGAGTCAGCTTGGCAGCAGAGAAATCCACGTGGAACAGGCCGAAGCGAACGCTGAATCCATCGGCCCACTCAAAGTTGTCCATCAGTGACCACATGAAATATCCACGCACCTTGACGCCATCTTCTTGTACAGCTAAACACAAGAAAAAAAAAAAAAAAAAAAAAAAAAAAAAAAACCACACACACAGGTGGTGTCACTTTTTATACATACAAGTGCAACTAGAGAATTTGCATTTCCTGTGAAAATCCAGCATCAATGCTTAATGCTTTGTGCTGAATAGCTACAGAAGCTGAAACTGTCCTAAAATAGCTTTGAAAAGTAGCTGAAATTGGCACAAAGAAAAAAATGTTTGCTGAATGAAGCCGTAAGAAGCTGAAATGATCACACAAAAAGGTGAATTTAGCTGTAATTAGCTAAAAAGTAGCAGAAAGCAGCTTAAAAAAAAAGCATAAAAATTGTGAAAAACAATAGTAGAATTGTATAGTAAAAAAAGGTCAGAATGATGGCTAAAAAAAAATAAGCAGAAAAAAAGTTTAAAAATTGGCCAAATAGAAGCCAGAAGGAGCTGAAACCATTAGGCGGGTTTTGATTAAACTTTCAGAACATAATCCACAAAAATAGCTATAATTCAGCCAATTTTACAGATATTTTTATTATTAATACGTTTATTTAACCAAGCAAATCTCATTGAGATCACAGATCTCTTTTGCAAGGGAGGCCTGAAGGCAACCTATTGTACATGCTTTTTGGTTTTTGGGTACGAAAAACATGTGAAGCATTCGCACAAGTGTTTTCACTAAACCGAACTTATGAACTCATGACTGTAAACATAAAATGAGAATAATGTTAAAGCAATTTAATCACATTAAATAGATATATATATATATATATATATATATATAAAAATAAAAGCAGTTTAATAATTCTTACAAAAACTATTTTTGAGTACCTAATCAGTCTGCTTTTTTCTACCCATTTTGAAAAATTTCTCAGGTCATATTGATTTTAAAATAATTTTGTTTTTCTCTAGTTTTACCTTTAGCCACTTCCAAGATGGTGCTGCTGAAAAAGTCACAACGCTGAACATCCTCCATCTGCAGCGGCCCCATCTGAGAGAAGCCATTCTCTGTAATGTAGACTGTTGGGTCATTGAAGGTGTCCTGGAGAGTCACACAGGAAAATGTTTTCGTCAAACAGGGCATCATGGTTGTCAAGACAATTCAGAGGAGAGACTGATTGGTCTACAACGTTCCATTTAGCTGTATTTTAACGGTGCTAGACGCAAACTAATGGACCGTGGCGAGTTACAACAGGAGGAAATGGCTTGTTTGCGAACACTTTTTTTTGATAAAGTAACTGCTTCATACAAAGTGACAGAGCTAATGATGCATCAGTATGTTTCTAAAAAGGTGTCTACAATGGATTAGTGCAAATAAAATAAATGGAAAGACTCAAAGGCCAGACAGGTTCTCTTTGTTTGACTGAAACCTGTCTATCCTGAGAAAGAGGAAAGGACACAAACAAAAACTAAATAGTGTTTTAGGGGATAGTCTGGTCATTATTGAAGTGATGTTCCTTCCAACAGGTTCTCTTCTTATCAGGTAAAACAGTCGTAGCGTTCAGAGAGTGGGCAGAAGTCTTAGTCGAGGCTAGGCTAAGAGTTAGCCAAATAAAGAGCAACATCATTACACCAGTGTAAAAGAACACTGCATCAGCTAGAAAATAAACTTTCCCAATTCTGCTTGACAGTTTTGTTTATTGAAGCTTCCTCAATCGAACAAAGTCTGTGTTATTATGCAAATGCATCCATGTTCAGCAATTTTTTTTTTTTTTTTTTTTTTTTTACAAGCCAATGGTGCTGCGTGGCTTGTGTGTTTATCAGTCTTCTAGGAGTTGAGTAAACCTTTGGACTGACTGGATGTACAGATAAGGGGGGCTGATACATTCAGCACCCTCAGCACATGGTCTGTAGACCTGAACATGCCATGGTTTGTTCAGCACAAATGCATTTGTAACAGATTGTGTGGTTCTAAAACAATAGCAAACTATACAAATGATGTCATGCAACCGTCTAACAGATTTCATAATGGCTAAAAGAGTTCTTGTCGTTTTTGAGAAAAAAGCGGCTGTATAAGCCTGAAACCTGTATGAAATTAGCCCTCGTTTGGTTAGTCTTTCATTTAGCCTGGACAAAATCTTATTACCTTCTGTCGTCAGCGACTGATGAGGTACTCTGGATTAGTAACTATATGACAGAACCTCACTTCAAAAATGACCAGACTATCCTTTAGAAGGCATAACAGCCAATTTTGGTTGTTTTTAGTTTAAAATTTTTCTATTTCTGTATCATCTATGATAAGGAAAACAACAAATGTGCATTATTCACCAACAAATGCATAATTTGTAAAAAAAAAAAAAAAAGGAGCAAAATCAGCAGTGTCATGTTTTGTTGCCAACAATTACGAGTCATTTGTTTACATTCAAACATTACATTAGAGTACACTTCAGAAAGTCTCAGCTCTCAACTGATATTTAGTTGGTAAAATAATTCCCAAATGTAAACAGAGTCAGGAGCAGGGAAACAACTAAAACGTGCAGAATAGTGGTCCTCAAGGACCAGGATTAAAGGACCAACGCTTTAGGATAATCAAAATGAAAAAGTCTCATGGTTTACCTTTATATATTTCAATAGTTTCCTTAAGCCATAGGGCACTACAGCCAGCCAGGACACGCCACAAATGGGCCAGGATGGATCTATAATCTCCTTTGCATCTTTATCACTCATCATACTCAACGATTTCTCGCCTTCTCCCCCAGCTTTGACTTTTCGGGACGTGTAGTAGTTCAGTGCAAAGAAGTCAGCTGTTCCCAGAATGGTCGGATCATCGTTTGAGAATGTGGGAAGTCTCGGGGGACCAACGTATCCCACCTCCTTACTTCGACTTTCAATGGCACATCTAATCATTTCTGGATAATCTCCAGTGACAAACACGGGCCAGGCGAACCACCCCAGGCTGAATGCAAGATCCCGTTCGGTAGCAGCGACGTCCTCAGTACAGTCAGGATTTAAAGGCTCAAACCAGTCGCTGTTGAGGGCCAAAGACACGGCACCCTTCTGCGTGGCTCTGTACTCAGAGTCGTAGCTGTGCCACGCCATGGCGTGAGCTCGCAGCAAGTTGTGCCCCACCACGTAGGCAGCTATGCCCTTTTCTTCTAACCCTGGAGCATGGATGCCGTCTTCGTAGCCTAGTTTGGCACATATTAGCGGCTCGTTGATTGTGATCCAGAGTTTGACCCGATCCCCAAACGTCTTGAAGCAAAATGTGGCGTATTGGTCAAAAAGTGTTGCTATCTCAGGTGACTTCCAGCCCCCCAGGTCATCCAGAGCTTGAGGTAGGTCAAAGTGGTACAAAGTGACCATTGGTGATACATTACAGGCCAACAGATCATCAATCACTCTGTTATAGTATTGCACACCTGTTGGGACAGTGAGAAGATCAAACACTCGTTTTCATCACTTGACACATTTCATTATTGTTATTGCTTGAGGGGATTTGTTTACAAAACAAATGTCCACATGGTTTTTAAATGGATTTGAGCCTTGAAACCTTATATTATCCCTCTACTACTTTTACATTGGTTTTTACAATAGTTTTGTTTTTAAAACAATATGCTTCCTATATAAAAAACAGAATGTTTCTTTTATTAAAATTTCATGGAAATATCTTGAACATTAAGGAAGCTGTACACAAAAATAGATAAAGCAAAAAAAAAAATGGTCATAAAGGATTGGTTCAGCTATGAATTGTGGCAGAAAAAAAAAAAAATCAGCTTTTTTTCCCCAAATAAACATCAAGAACTTCCTTAATATTTGAAAAAAATCGTGTGATTTTTATGTTATTTTGTAGAGTTTTAAAGTTTTTTAATCCACTGTCAAATTTTATATTGATGTGAGAATTTTTTTTTATCAACATCCCTATAATCTATTTTGTAATCTATCGTGTAATCTATAGTGTGTGCAAAGCAATTATGGCAGTGTTCTAACATGAAACATTATCTTTTGTTGTGTTGTCAAATACATTTAAACTAGAGAAAATGTAAACAATTGTATAAAGAAGAATTTAGACTGAAAAAAAAAATGTATGAAGGTAGGAAATACCTTTTTGATTGATGTTTTGCGTGGTTCCATTAGGTAAGAGGCGGGCCCACGAGAAAGACAGGCGGTAGTGGGTCAGTCCAAGTTGCTGGATGCACTCCAGGTCCTTCTCCCACAACTCATAGCTGTTACAGGCCACATCTCCATTCTGATCCTCAAACACTCTTCCTTTCTCATGACTAAATGTATCCCAGATACTTGGGCCTTTTCCATCTGCCTGCCATCCACCTGAACCAGAACAAACAGGTAATATGAGACATACAAACAGAAGAACTGCAGATTTAAAAAAAAAAGGCATATGGTCACATCAACACTGCATGAATCAAATCAGTGTCATTTAAATTTTTGCATGAATGCAGTGGTTGAATAATGTACAGACAAAGTAGCAGCTGCTACTATTGGAGTCTAAAATGTGTTGTCACGTCTTGTCCGTTTACCTTCTATTTGATACGCGGAAGTTGACGCTCCCCAAGCAAAGTCAGACGGAAACATGTTTTACGAGCTTAAATCCGTCCAACAACCAGCCCCGAATGATTTTTCTCTTCAACCAAAATGTGAATCTTCTTCTTCTTTTGGTTTTATTGGCTCCAAAGTGTGAATTAGTGCTTGAATGGTTTAAATAGCGCTCACGACTCAGGTTTACCTCCCACTGGGTGTGGCCTAAATGTCACGTGGTGCGCTATAGCCAATGGGACACTGCTCTGTTTATTTCATTCGCCTTTTGGGCAAATTCTACAGATGTTTTTTAAATTAGATTTCATGTAGTTTTTAATTTTATTTTATTTCAATGGGTTTGCAAAAAAATGTATAATAAAAAGTAAAAAGTAATAATAATAATGAAAATTGTCATATTAGTCTTGTTGCAATATGCTACATTACAGCAACAAATAAAGTAAACATTTTTTCTAGATACAGCTGTTCTGCTTAACACACATCAAAACAAACAAACAAACAAACTAATAATAAACAAATAAACACAACCCTTTTGTACAAATGACATTTTTGTTGCGTTTGGAGCACTGTTCGGTCTGTAAATTAGATTTAAAAAGTGTTCTGCATGCCTTATCTAAAAAAATGGACGTGGGGAGAAGTTATATCTCTGGTTGCAGGTACAATTTTAGCCCACTTGGAGGCAGAAGGAACGGGTCTAATGATCGCCTCCTGATAAGGAAGTTACTTTTTATGACATTTCTGTGATTTTGCCGTAGGTGATTTTAGATTGATTTGTGCATTATTTAGGTTTTTTTTTTTTTTTTTGCTTGAAACATATTTTATTACCTGAAAAGGAAAAATTGGAAAACTGAACAGTTGATACACTCAAGCAAATGAGATCCTTTAACAGAACAATTTGACTTTGTAAATTAAAAAAAAAAAAAAAATGTTTGGACTATTTTGTTTTTTTTATGGTACACAGTTATTTTTGTCTTTAAGTTAAAAAGCTAAATGGAATTTCGGTTGTTATTGCTTTAGAATAACTGCTTCTAAATGGAAAATGGAAATCATAGTCCGTCAAAGTAAAGAACTAAATATTGTATGACTTAATTTAAAAATAATTGGGACTATTTCCTGGATGGTGCTATTTGCTTTCCTTCCATTTACACTGTATGATAGAATTGAATATTAATTTTTATTTATGTCATACTTTGTAATGAATTCCTTCCACTAAAATGATGGGTATCAACGGGATTGACGTTTTATTTTGAAAAGCAAACCGGATATGGTTTGGAATCCAGCTGGGAACCATCACAGAATTCCGTACAACACCACCGGGACACCAAAGCGAGAGAAGTATACCTAACTTTGGACTGAAGATTAGTTTTAAGTGCTTTTTAGAGACATTCTCTAACAGTTTCAGACCGACCAACTAGTTAAGTGACGGATTCAAGCGTTTTTGGTGGATTTTTGAGATTTCGAAGCACGTCCGAAGCTCGGAAAGTTGTTCTTTTGTTTTCCCATTTCATGTGAAAGTAATTTCCTGCGACTGTTCGGCGGATAATACGCTCGGTCTCGCATTTTATTGGCTTTAGTTAGTGCGCTCTCAAAAGTACTTTGGAGATAAAGTGAACATGCGAGGGAAAGGATAAAGGAACTAGAAAGACATTTCCTGAAGTTAGGAGCTGATAACCTGGAATGAGTGCAGCCGCCTCCTATGGGAAAGAGACAACAGTCCGACCTGGACACAAGCTGAACAAAGTGAGGCTTTCACTACCGGGGAATGTTCAGGAAGCAACGAAATATTTTAATATGTGCTAAGGTTTTGTGGGGTTAAGAGTTGTAGTGAATAAACGCCCTATCAGGACCGTGGAATGGGAATTATAAATGAGTCGTTTGCCAAACAAAGGAGGAGGACACCTCGGTCGGATTGAGAGAAATGGAGGAGGAAGGATCACTTGAGCCAAGCAGCAACACTCTCGTCGTGTGGCAGAGATTTAATTTTTCTCTGGCTTGAAACCCTCGCTTTGAGCTAACCCTGTTGGGCATCAAACGCATTATTTCCTCTGTAAAATGGTGAGGGGGGTGGGGGTGGACATGAGGCTGCAGGTGGTGTTTTTACTGCTGCTGTTGCCGAGAGGCTCCGCGGCGCAGCAGCAACAGCTCCTCTGCAAAACGTCGGATGAACGCTCGAAAAGCGGTGGGAAAAGCCCGCAGTCCGACCAGAAGGTGGTCTGCAGCAACATGGAGCTCGAACAGGTGTTACCCCCGGACTCCTTCCCGAACAGAACAGTCACCCTGTGAGTAATAATTCAAGAGATCTACCATTCCTGTAAACAAATAGGACAGCTGCAGCCCCTCCTAATGTTTAATTGGAAATGTTTCAAATTTAAAAAACGTTTTTTTTAAAGGTACTCATTGCAAAGTATGAAATCAAACAAAAACAAAGGTTATCCTAAACTAAATCTGGTGCAATTTGAAATAATTTACTACAGTGGTTTACTAGATTAATTGAATGAGATTCTGAAATGCAGGTCCACACTCAATGTAAACAAAGCTGAAATGCTAGAAGGAAGAGGGATGTATGCACAGTAGGTAGGATGAGCTACATGCCTTTTCACCTGAGCAGCATGAGGGTAGCTTGAGATTTGCCAGTTTAAAATTAAACACAAAATGGTCCAAAACACTCAATAATAAATATTGCCTGCAGAGTAATTCATGTTGGCAATAATTTACCCCCAGAAATAATCTAAATCTAGTGTATATAGCATAATATACACTCACCGTGACGCACTTGCAATATACACTTGCTGTGTATATATATCTTTTTTCGCTAATAACAGCTGGAAGCTTGAGTCGTGGGATTGACCTACATTATATGTGGGCAAAATTAAAAAGTTTGGGATCGATCCAACACCAAAACGGTTTATTATAATTTGTTAAATTAGAATGCTTGTACCAAAGCTCAGTGGTCAGTGCTAAGGTCTTGTTATTCTGAGGCTGTGGATTTGAGCCCAGATTGCGTGTGGAAGGCCATCCAGCTAGGGGTGCACAGATTTCCTCAATTTTTGGGAGATCGGAAATCGTCTGATACTTAGATAAGATCGGTGAACAAGGTCTGCTTCCATCTACCTCCACAAAGTTCTGAAAATAAGCCGCTGTCCCCTTTTTACTCTGCTGTGCACTACCTAATGTTCAGTAAAAGAAGTTTGTATTGTTTCAAGGGTATTCAATGTTGTTTAATTGGAACATTGAAGGTGTATTGTGACCTTACAACACCTGACAGTGTCAGCTAGTTAAAAAAAATTGGTATCGGCCAAAGTCGTAATCGGCAGGTCAGAAGTTTTAAAGATCAGTAATCAGCCAGAAACCTGCAATCGGAGCACCCCTACATCCAGCGTATAACAGTTGCCAAATAGGCCTGCCACAATAACAAATTTTGCTACGCTATGAAGTAGAAAAGAGGGAGACGCAAAGAAAACAAGCTGGCAAAAGAAAATGATCTCTTTATAATTTATGGTGTGATAAATTGATTTATTGCTTACCACAACAGGCCTATTGCCAAATCTGTCATACAAGTTAGCTCACTGTGGCGACCTCAGCAGAAGGAAGCAGCCTGAAAGAAAACCATTTACCAAAAACAAAATCTGTGTTGTACAGTAGTGACCTCATACACTGGTTGAAAGATAACAAAATACTTCAATATCTAATTGGTATAGGAAATATTAAAAATGTGGGAAAAGTGTGTTTGAAAAGCTCAGGCAGCTCAAACGTCATTGTTGTTTATGTGGAAATTTTATGCTGTATTTTGAGAATTTTGATAAAGTATAATGTACTTTATCAAAAGTCATAACGCACTATTCTTGATTGAGCCACACGTTTATGTCCTGTATATTTTTCATGGGTTTTTCCCAAGCTGCAGGAGGCGTAGCTAATCAAAAATCAGATGGAAATGTAAAACTAAACGGTAATAAAGATCCTTCAGTGCTTATGCACTGACAGCCAAAACATGGCTTGATAAGTCACAAGCAATAAACGTAAGCCTTGTTCCAACTGCAGTAGACTGTACATTCAGTGTAGGGGGGATATTTTCACTTTTCAACAAGTGAATACACATGATGCCACATCTGTCAGGTATTTGTGAAAGCCTACAGAATGTAAACTAATCCTTGTGGGGTTTTAAAACCAGGATGTAACGTAGACCGTGATGGGATTAGATTCACTTTCAGCTATTAACGGCACACCTGAGTGAGCCTCGTGGTGCGATTCTCTTAATGAATAATATTTCATACCTGTGTTTTGCCTCCGTTATGTTTAGGCAGCTGTTCAACAACAATAATATGAAACTCCTAAAACACACTCTATACAGATGCATAGATTTATTTGTTTTTATTCTACATTAAAGTCAGTTTGGGTAAATTTGATGTTTGTGAACAATGAGCTGGATGAATAAAGAAAGCTTTCTTTATTCATCCAGCTCATGTTTCCTAATATAACTTATTATAGGTAATTAAGATCTTATTCAAAGGAGCATTTCGGTTGATTAAAGCAAACAAGTGCTCCTTATTTTGTCCTCTGCAGAGTAACAAGGGATTTTTTTCAGGAAGATAAAACTCACTGAGAAAATAAGCTGTAAATTAGCTAGTTTAACGACGCAAACTGGGTATTATTTTTTAGACTTTTTTCCTAAAGACATGCTTATAGAACTGTTTATGTTGGGCTTTCACGCCATACAATAGATTATGAACTCAGTTTTGTCGACATTGTTTAGTCGTCTCACCTCTTTCTTTTTCTTCTGTCATGCCATGACTGTTTGAAGTGGTTGTGTGATGAGAACATAGGTGCCTGCTGTCATGCATGCCCTAGGAGGATTTTTCTTTTTTGTCTTTTCCAGACGCACTGTGGTGTAGACCAGTGGTTCCCAATTTGTTTAGCTTCTGACCTTGAAAGTAGCAAAAGCAAATACTTAAAACCCCAAATTTCCTTGTTTAAATTACTTAAACATTGCAAAAAATGTAAATGAATAAGAACATAATGACAACACAAATTTAGATGCACGATATATTTGCATTAACTTTAGTATCCGTTAATGTTGGTCATTTTTTAGCATATTGGTATTGGTCCGATAAGTAAAACTGGACTGATATTAACGTCCAGTATTGATTTCCCACTTTTCATTTGTGTTTCGGTTTCGGGAGGGGAAATGTTTGGTCAAACGGTTTAATCATGATAGTGATAGTGACACTGCACAGCCAGTAATAACTGAACTACAGCGCCATGTCAGTGGTTTGGTCATTTTTTGCAGCATCGAAAAACGACACGGTTATCGGCCATAACAGCAGTATTAATATCGGTTATCTATATCGATGCATCCCTGACACAAATAGCTTCAACTTGCATGTCTTCCCATTTTTTTCTCAGAAAAACCTCTTGAGGATAGAGAAAGTGTTAAAAGAGCATGTCTTTCTTAAAACATAACACTCGTTTGGGGGATCAGAATAGCAGTTTGTCACTTTATCCATCTCTCGGGATGAGGTATAGTTTTACAAGACAAAGGAATTAGGACAACTTTGATCCACGTCATATTTGCACACCTTCAAGCTAAAATAACGTGTCTGTAAAAGTGCTAATTCCGTTTTTAAACATGGTTCTTTTGTAAACATTGAGAGTTATGCTACATGTTTTAGCAGACAAGATGTGAGATTTGGTAGATTACAATTTCAGCTTTTTCCTAGCTTGAGCTCGAGCGTATTTATTTACTGTTCGCCTCAGGAGAAGAGACTTCCTGCCTTAAATGTTTGAGGTCTCGCTTGGGTTGGGGGGATATCCACAGACCAGTTCGTAGTCTGGAAATGTAAGACAGGGAAGCAGTTTAGCTGCAGACAATCTGAGGGAAGCAGAAATGCTGATAGTTAAATTTCTGTTATCTCTGATCAGGGCTGATTCTTGGCTTCATGTTGCTTATGTAGTTAACAGGGTGTTGTTTCACATTGGTAAGTCTTGTACCGATGATGTAATCGTTTCTAACATGCCACATTCGTGTCATGAGGAAGTGGGAGGACCAGGGAAAAGATTGCAAAGATTGAGGGATGGAGGGTGGGAAGGGGCCAAAGAAGGTGCTCATGAATTTCAGTAGAACTCTTGTTAACAGGTTTATTTTGATGAACCATAAGGCTTGAAATGTGCGCTTATGCAGCCGGACTCGGTGAATCCAAATTTTGTCGTAATTCAATTGATCTACTTTCTAAAGACAACCGCACTACTTTTTGTGGAAAAAAAATGTAACATTTGTCATCTTTATTGGGAGTTTAATTTTCACTCTGTCTGTTAGCAAAATACCACTCTACAGACTTTAATAAAACTCTCAGAAAGCAAACCAAAAAAGTGTCTTTAACTCAGTCAGTTGTACAGATATTGAGCTAAAATTTGTCACAAAGATCCGATGAGATCTTTGTGTAAAACCTTGGGAATAAAGGTGACATGTTTCCTATATAAGGCCCTATGAAATCTGTTTTGTTTTTTTCCCAAATTTCGCCTTTTTCATGTTATTTTTCTAATTTCCGCTTTTTTAGTTTTTTTTTTTTTTTTATTCCACATTTTCATTCTAATCAAGGTTTTTAACCTAAAAAATGTTTAATTTTAAAGTGAATGAAAATAATTTAACAAATAGTCGCATAATTCAAATTTAGTGTCTGTGGTTGCTATGGTTCAGCAGAATATTAAATGCTTTTGCAAGGTATTTAAAAGCATTTACCTGTCCCTTTTTATAGAACAAAAAAATGTATGTGTAAAACATAGACTCTCACTTCTCATGTTAAAAAAGAAAAGTTTTTAAAAAATGTAAAAATATAAATAAATTGTGTGAATTCCGTAAGATTCCTCGTTTTATACAGGATTTCATCTTAAGTAATTTTACATGATTACATCCCCATTTTCTTAGGGCCCTACATATTGACTGTTGTTACTTTAAAAAATAAAACCTTACACTTCCGTATGTGTGCCATCAACCACTCAGTTTTACGGCAAATCAACATGTACAGTTGTGGTCAAAAGTTTACATACACTTGTAAAAAACATAATGTCATGGCTGTCTTGAGTTTCCAATAAG
>JARVJO010000001.1:8937518-8989461 GCA_031762555.1 Cynodonichthys magdalenae
CATACATACATACATACATACATACATACATACATACATACATACATACATACATACATACATACATACATACATAGATACTTTATTGTCCCCAAGAGGAATTTTGTCTTGGACATCGTACACCAAACAAAGCTGCTTTCATAATTAATACTACAAATAAAATAATAAAAAGTCATACGAACTCCACAAAATTTAAAAACACATATTGCTCAATAAACCACAAATTCATTGATAAACCAAATCTTTCACAATAACACATATTGCACATTCCCACATACCTTCCAGCAAGTAAACAAACCAAGTCAAACCACAGCATCAGCAGCCTGACAAAACGCTATATGCCTACTTTATTTAACAGTCTGACTGATGTAGGGACAAATGAATTTTTAAATCTATTGAGACTATAAGCAGGAATTCTAAACCATTTGCCAGATGGTAAGAGTTCATATTGTGAGTTGAGGATGTGATCAGGGTCAGACAGCACCCTCTGAGCAAGTCTGAGTCTTCATAGATGGACTGCAAGGAAGTCCTTCCTATCACCTTCAGTGCAGTTTGTACCATGCGACCAAGTTTAGATTTTAGTTGCCCAGAAAGGTTGCCATACCATGCTGACATTCCAAACATGAAGATGCTTTCCAGAACAGCCTGATGAAATAAAAACATAAGCTTAAAAAAGATAGATAAAGCCAATATGACAAAATTTATGATGAGACATTTTATTTAATTTAGTGTAGGATCTGCCGGTTAGCTCATTAGTCTGCTTAGAATTTAATTTCTTTCTTAACTGAGGTTGTTTAAGAAGCTTTCTACAACAGGTAAGTAATAAATTGTTCACAACCTTTTTACTGAACCCCACTACAAAAAATTTGATCTTCTTCGAGGTTTGGGGAAGAATATTTTCTCCCCAAAAGAATTGATAGATTTTTTTGGTCTGGCACCAACAGAGTTCCATACTGTTTGACCCTCAGCGTCCATCTCTTCTCCATGTTGATCTCTCTTCTCAGCCTTCTCACCCATTTGAATGCATGTTGAGTCCTTCACAGCATTCATCTCTTCCAGACGATGAATCTTGAGCTCCAACACAGTCACCTTTTGGAGAAGCTGGCAGAAATCCTCTTTGGAGAAGAAAGGAGGCATCTTGAAGCTTTTCTGTACTCACTCTCAGCAGTTGATGTTTTAAAAATATTATCAGGTTCTTCAACAGCCAAAAATAAAATCCAATGTTCTCTGCTTATTCAAGATCATCCATCACGTCGTGGTCACCAAATTGTAGAATAAAAAAATGCGACGTTCAAAAATGGTATGTCTGAATAAATGCAGGAATCCACTGGATTTCTCTCAAAAGCTTTATTCTCGTCTCTGACTCCAGTTTCAGCTTTAGCAGTACACAACACAGCACAGGCCTCAGTGACCTTAAGATAACCCAAACCAAAACATCCCAGACTGGATCTGCACAGAGACTTTGCAAAAACTCCCTCCTGCTAAAAAACATCAACATTATAACCTCTTCAGTCTCTTCCTGGTTACACCCCTGAAGGTGGTACCTTTTACGTCAGACGTAGAACGTAACTAACTTTTGTTTAAAGACAGAAAGAACACACTGATAACACAGAGAACAACTCTGTCTGTTTTAAACTTACTGCTGCAATGAACAGAAAGTGTAAAATATTAAATTGCATCAAACATTCAGTTGATCAATTACACAATTTTCTTCAGAATGACTGAAATAAATAATTAGCAGATGTTCTTGTTATCTTGCTGCTTTTTGAATCGCTCCTTACCTAAAATATGTTTCTCTCCCCACAGGGACCTGCGGAGTAACATGATCAGTCGTATTGAACCTGGCGCTTTTCTGGGCTTGCCAGCACTAAAAAAACTGTGAGTATTCATGCTATGTTTGTAAAATTCTGCCACCTTTTTGATTAAACTGCAGCTCTGTTGTTGTTTTTTTAAATTTAAATTGTCTTTATTTTGAACTTTTTCCAGTGTGATACCTTTAAATGCTTATAAAAAATATATATATTTAGTTTATAAACTATGTATAACAGCTATTGATTCAGGTTCATCTTTGTAACATCCCACATAGAGAGGATCTAGTTTCCATAAGGAAAGCACGGTTCAAGCAGCTGTCTGTTTCTACTCATGTTTGACTTGGCCATGCACCAAAGACTGCTGCCGTCAGCGTGAGGCCTTAAATATTTTCACACACTCTTGGGAGGGGAAAGGAAGGATGTATGTCTGTGAGTATCAGTTGTGGATCATTTTGATATGTGGAACCCATGAAGCTCGACTGCTGGTTATCTCAGAGCGTCGAGATTGTTTCCCTTTGCAAACTTGCATGAGAAGGAGCAAGAGAACAGCTTGAATTGGAGTCACCTGACGGCACGCAGTCACTGCCAACATAAACTTGAACTTGGCTGTTGCTGTGGAACAGCAAGAGCCTGACAGGAAGGCAGTCAGCTTCTCTGCTCAGATCTAGCCTTGTCTCCCTCCTCCTCATCAATGTACATTCATTTTAAATTCAGATCCAAGTTGTCAAAATCTTCCCCCTTTTTTCATCACTAGAGACCTGAGACCTCACATGGAAGTACTTGTTGGTGCAGTTTGGTTTTGCCTGAGAATAGACACCCATCTCAGTCAATTTAAAAGGATAGAGAGGAAAAACAAACAAGTGTTCCCCTTAGGAATGCAAACACAGAAGCTCCACATCATGCACTGGAAACCACACGTTTGCACTACTTTTCTGGAAAATGAAAGTAGGAAAAATGAGCACAAGAAATGATTAAATGAGCTTATAAATTACAAAGGTTTTGTGAAGATATAAAACACTGGAAATCTTTTACAATTATGAACATAATTCCCCAAGCTCCTATTTTTTATTTTATTCTAGCAAGTCTTTTGTTTTTCCCATCAATGCTGACAACCTCATCAGTTAGGGCCGGGCGATAAAACAATAATGATATATATCCCGGTAGACGTGTGATCATTATCAATAGAAAATACGTCTGATAGATAATTTTGTTTACAGATGTTTATAAAATTTATGTATGGAAATAAAAATTACGGACAAACTCTATCCACGCTGGCGCAATGTATCCTTTATGCGCTGGCTTCCTAAAATAACTGTGGTTAGTTGTGGTAATTCTTGATTTGTTAGAGTTTATTTATCTAGTCTGTTCTTCTGCAGCAACTATGACATTCTTAATCAAAAGGTAAGGCCAGTCCTGGTTCAAATTTTCAACAATGAAGTCACGGCAGTTCATCCAAGCCCCATGCAAATGATATCCTGCCACCAAGCTCCCTTCAGAACTTGGCTACAAAAGTTTTGTCCATGCTCAGAACAACATTGGACCTACCACACTATCAGGCATAATGTGAATCTTACTGTGTTCTTAATATGTGCCTAAAGACCTCGCCAAGACCCAACGAAGATCATTCACATTTTGGCTGATCTTTTTACGCCATAGTGGGTTCTTCATCATCCAGTGTAAAGGGGAGCATTAGCCTTAGCTGACAGAGGCAGTTGCCACAAATAGGGATGTCTGTTTTAACACCCTTAGTTTTAGGCTGCACAACACACTGGATTCCTCTGGCCTCTGCATTCCTCCAACAGCTGCACGGTCTCTGCTCGAACCTAATCACATTAAGCTATTTTTGCTTCTGCTTGTCTCGTATCACAGACTTGAAGCATTCCTTCACACTTTTAATAACTGTTTTGTTTGAAACTTAACTTATTTCAAGAAAATATGTTTTTTAGTGTATTATAAACATAAAAACACCTAACAGAGTGACTGAAAACAGACATCCTAATTTGTCTGAAGGACTTTCTGTAACTGTAGGATTTGAACCAGTCGATGAAATGATTGTAGAAAAGGCTCCTGTTTTTACCTCTTTGCTTCCCATGCCACACAATGCTAGCTGAAACTGGCAAGTCTGCAAAAGGCTGTTATTTCTTCTCTATCAAGTGGAACTAATAACCTCATGGAGTGAATTCCCCATCTGGTCCCTTATGGACAAACGCCAAAAATGTGATATATGCTTGAAAACTGGTCTATGACCACCAGTCATCTTTTTTAGGCATCGCCTTAAGTTAGTATTGCATTCCTCAATCACCTCTGGATTAAACTTAGCTGGTGGGTTGGGTTGAAGTAATGTTGTCTCTTTTCTCCCAGGCTCTTGTTTCAATCCTTGGCACTTGGATAACTCTCAGAGGAATATTTCTCACAGCTGACAACATGCTAGAGTTTTTATTCTTGGATCATGGTGAATAGTTGATTAAAATGTTGTCTCCATGGGAATGTTGATGCTATTGTGACTGTAAATGTGATTTATTAATTGAAACATTTTTTTTTTGAGTATACGTCAAGTGTACTTGGATTTAGCTTCCTGCAAATGCACTTGTGACTAACTATATTATTGGTATTAGTGCAGATTAGTTCTGTGCAATTGAGGAAAGCGTGATGAACCGAAATATCCACGTCATGCAAAAGTATAGAGGTTTAATATTAGCTAATGTAGCACACCATGTTGTTTTTGAGGAAGAATTGTTTACTAAGCCTGAAAAACTATAGCTGTGACTTAATTCAGAGGTTGCTGCCCACATAGACCGTAGCCCACGTAGGCCATACCCTACGTGGGTTGTAGGCCATCTGTGCAGGTTGCATAAAAAGGCTGAAAAATGAGACAGTCTAGTCTAGTCTTTGTATGACATGTTTGCATGACCATGTACTACCTCATTACCGTGGTGTTACATTTTATAATCAATTCAAATTCAATTCAAAAATACTTTATTGATCGCAGAGGGAAATGAGGTAATATTGCATGTTTTCAGTTTTCTTTGCACGTGGGGTAAAACTTAACAAAATTCAGTGTCATTAAAAAAATGTTACATGTAAAAAGATAAAAAAAACTTTAATTTGGGTTTAGCTCCAGTATCATTACTTGTAATTGCATTTTATTTAACATCTCATTGCAGCAAATTTTTCATCAGGTAAGTTGTTAAGAATAAATTTGGTTTTAATTTGGTTTGTGATCTGCACCATTTTTAAAAAAACAAAACTCAACCGTCTTCCTATTTTACATAGTTAGCTGATGGTGCCCTGAATCCTAGGATATTATTGGCTAAGTAGGATACTCTGTTGCAGCCTATGTTTTCAAGATTTTGTCGGCCTCACGAGTAGATGCCTACGTATTTGGACAGCCTATGGTGCGGTGCAGTGGTGTAACCGGCTTGCAAATTTGCCCTGCGTGGGATATAACCCCTGAATTGAGATACAACGTATATAAAAAAACGGATCCTCGGTTGGTCAGCCATTAGCCTTGCCTGGAGGAAGACTCCTGTGTTTTTCATGTTCTTCATCTCTCGCATTTTAGTTTATTTCTTGGAAGTTTTGCAGAATATATAGACAGATATTGTTGCTTTTGTTTACACATAACATATGTTTTTTTGTATTTTGACAGCTATATTTGCAAATGATGACTCCAAAAGCTCCTCTGTAAGCCTTTAGGTTTAAATCGATTTATTTTCCATCTGTGTGTGGTTGACATGTCCCTGCACTGATAACTCCAGAGGAAGTTGTAGAGCCTCCAGTTAATATTTATTCTTTCCAGGCACTTTTACATGTTGTGCATACGGTAAGTGGCAGTGGCAGCATCAATCATTTTCAGTGTTTAACCCTGGATTTATGCTTGATTCCTTCTGAAAGGCGGTTTGGCGTGTTGGACACTTCTCTGTGATGTTTTCCAGAGACATCATGTCAGGTCACATCCAGAGTGAAAACAGACACTTTTGATGCCTTTGACAGTAATCAGAGGTGATTAATCACCTCCCACAGCGATGCGCTGCCTTTTATGTGTCGGATCGCCTGCAGGCCCACACAGACATTATCTAATACCATCTTGAAAGTTGTAAACCTGTCAGCTGAAATTTTTGAGATCTCTGCCTCAACCTGCCTCTTCAACTTGGCCTTTATTCCTTTTAAATCAGCTGCTTCTTTATCCCTAAACTCTCTTTCTTGAATCTTTTTTTTTATCCTAATAAAACCAGACTTATTTAGTTAATTTTGCTGAAAACATTTCTAATCCTTATAAGAACTACAAATAAACCTTTGTGTCATTTTGTGTGTGTTGCAGAGACTTGTCCAACAACAGCATTGGTTGTCTTTACGGAGACATCTTCAAGGGCCTTGACAGTTTGACCCGACTGTAAGTCTAGAAATTCACCAACCAATACAAATTTTTGGGAACTTCTGACCTTTTGGTTTTAAATTCTTACATTTTTTTCTACTAAATTTTTGTTTGTTTTTACATTTCTCATACAATAATGACGTAAAATAAAACAAATAGTTACATGAACAAAGTACAAGGAGTGTTCTTTTAGATTTTTTTACGAATGGTGCAAAACAAAGTACAAATAGTACAGAGGGTTAAACAAAATCTGGACACTTTAACATAGTGTATGTTTTCCATTTATCCCATATCTTATCAAATTTGTCATACTAAAATCCACAGGAGGATTTAATTGTTTCCATAGTTAACAAATCATAAACAATCTGATGCCAATCAGCTGGTTTTGATTTTAGCCGATTCTGTTTCCATACCATCCCTGGTTGATTAAACATTTGACTGTACTTTAGCTTATAGGTATTATAAATATGCATTGACAAGAAAAAAAAGATGATTTTTTTTTTGTGTTGAATCAATTGGTCACCACCAAGCTGAAAATTGAACAATGCCAGCTATTAGCAAGTGAGCTGAGGCATCTCTAGTCATGAGTTTAATTTATTTATAACTTAGTGATGAACCTAAATAGCACTTTGTTTTTCTTTTTTCACAGAAATGTTTCAGGAAACTTGTTCTCTTCCTTAGCCCAGGGCACATTTGACAGGCTGGGGTCTCTGAAGTCTTTGTAAGTATGTTAGGGAAATGGTTCGTTTCGGTCACACACTAACTAATGTGATTAAATCTATGTTTAAGCCTTTTCATATTGCACAAAATCTTCTACCAATCAAGTATTTATTTTCCGTCTCCAGAGAGTTTCAGACACCATACCTGCTTTGTGACTGCAACCTGCTGTGGCTTCTGCGTTGGATCAAAGATAAAAACGTTGCTGTGAAGAACACGAAGTGTTCCTACCCTCAGTCTCTCCAGGGACAGCTCATAACTTTCATCAGGCCAGAGCTCCTCACCTGCGGTAGGAATAAAAATGAGCCTGGATACACCCACAGATTTGACACGGCGCAAAGACGTCACCCTGAAACTTCAGCTCCGAAGCACAGTTCTTCATTATTTATGTGAAACTTTGACATTTTTACCCGCAGAAGTGTTCGTTTGACTAAGCTGTGCAGATTTCACTGCCAAAAAGAAGCAGAGCGCTGTCTCTTTAATTTGTCTGTTTGGGTATCGGTGCAGCCTGTGTTTGGAGAGCAGGGGGGCTGTGCAACGACATGCAGAGATAAGACGAGGTCTGCCCAGGCCAGCGCCGCCTTTGTTTGTACTTGCTTATGTCTTATCAGTTTGGCACTCGTCTCCTTGAGGGATTATAAAACACACGGCATAGATTTACAAAGAATGCCTGACTTGAATGACAAATGGCACTAAAATATGCAGAAATGTGGATGCATTTTTGACATGTTTCAGTCCAAAGGTGTAAATCAAGTCTAAGCTGTACTTAAAATTATATGTGCTCTATTGACATTTAGGCTTGACACAATAACAACTGTTGCTGGACAATAAAGAGGGAGACATGAAGAAAAAAAACTAGCAGGACCTCATTAAGTTATTTGTTGCGTATTGCGACAGGTCTACAGATATTTGCCTTTTTGTTTGTTCCAGATGCTCCGCTGGAGCTGCCGTCCTTCCAGCTCACTCCATCCCAGCGTCAGGTGGTCTTTCAGGGGGACAGCCTCCCGTTCCAGTGTCAAGCTTCCCTGGTGGCTGAAGACATGCAGGTGCTCTGGTACCAAAACGGCCGCATGGTCCAGCCTGACGCCACACAAGGCATCTTCATTGAAAAGCGCATCATGCAGAACTGCTCTCTCATCGCTAGGTGCGATGCACTTTCAGTTTACGTCTTGCACGTGGTTGATTTGAGCGGTGAACCTAACTCTGAAATGTTCTTTTCCCCCAGCGCTTTGACCATCTCGAACATTCAGCCTGGTTTTACGGGGAACTGGGAGTGTCGTGTCCGGACAAGCAGGGGAAATACCACCAGGACTGTTCATATCGTGGTGCTGCAGAGTTCTGCCAAGTACTGCGCTCCTGAACGCATCTCCAACAACAAGGGAGAGTTCAGGTATAAGCTGACAGAGTTAACCAACTTATGTTATGTCAGTTAACATCTTTTATTTGCACCTGTCTTGAAAAGTTTCTAACGTTCAATTTAATATTTTATTAATCTTTTTAATTGGATCAATATAAAGTTTATGCTAAACAATCAGCTTTGAAAAAATCATATTTCTTTCTGTGCTGGTGCTGCTTTTTTCTTGTGCAAGCAGCACCACCTTGTGGTCAAATGTAAAAATGACGCAGCATTATAACGCACAGAAGAAAAGTTTAAAGACCAACATCGAATTCTAATGCAGAATCAAATCTAGTCACGGTCATTACATTCCTTTTATAATACATTCACATAGATGATGAAATGCCAATTAGCAAAGTTATCTATCTTGGTAATCAAGCAGATTGCCCTGAATCTTCACTTTATTGCACACCCCCATTCTGAGCAGTAGAATAAAAACTCCCTTGTAACAGGAAGAAACTGCCATCCTAACCAGGCTCAGGCTGGGCAGAGGACAGGAAAGAAACCCAAAACAAAACAGCAGCAGTTGGTCCAGGTGTAGTTTCTATGGAAAGATAAAGTAAAACACAGGTTAATGGATTCTATAATCACAAAGTCAAACATGGAAAGAGAGCGTGTAAAGACAGCAGCAGAGTGAGGAAACGTGGTTAGTTTCTCTTCCAGCAGACTAAGCCTAAAGCAGCATAAGTAAAGGATAGCTCAGGAAACAAAGCCAACCCTAACTATAGGATTTATCAAAAAGTAAAGTCTTAATCCTAGTTGAAAAGTAGACGGTAAACAGAAATTGGAAGTTGGTTCTAAAAGAAGAGTCTGATCACTGAGAGCTCTGTCTCCTCTGTTAGAAACTTTAAGAGCCACAAGTGAACCAGCAGTCTGAGAATGTATTGCTCTGTTAGGACACAATGGAACAATAAGATCTTTAATATTGAACGATGAAAACTTTGTAGAACTTTTTGTTTTACTGGACTATGAAGAGGAGCTAAAATTGGAGAAATATAATTTCTCCCTCTAACTTTCATCAGAAGTTTGGCAGCATTTTAGATCAGATGATTACCTTTTTTTTTTTTTTTTTTACATACATCATTTCATAATTATCTGTAAACTTCAGAATCCAGGGTGAGATTATTATGTTAGTTTAAAATCGTCTCCAAACAACATTATTGTTTATTGCAATAATTTGAGAGAATTTATTGTTCAGCAAAGTTGGGAATAGTGACAGTCCTACTTGTGATTGAATAAATAATCATTTTAACCTTTAGGTAAGGGGATAAAATTATTTAATGGATTATTTATACCAGACCTATTTGAACCCTTGTAGATGGCCCCGCACCCTGGCAGGGATCAGAGCCTACCTCCCCTGCAACAGGCTGCCATCCAACGCAGGCGCCTACTCAGGCGGTTCTGCTGAAGGACGGCAGGCGTGGCGATCCTGCAGCAGCGAGGGTCTGTGGACCAAGGACGACTACTCCCTCTGTCAGTTCCAGAAAGACGCCACCAGGTTTCTCTACGTCATCAACCAGGTTCACATCTGATTCTTGGTCTTAAGAGTGCTTCGTATGGTTTTCTCTTTTTTTCCTTCAGGCTTAACCTATTTATTAAAGCCTCATACAGCTAAACTAACTTTCCGTTCTTTTTAGATGCCTCTGAACGAGAGCAACGTTGTGAACATAGCGCGGCGCCTGCTGCTCTACACCATTGATGCGGTCAACTTCTCCGACAAGATGGACATCATCTTCGTGGCTGAGATGATTGAGAAGTTTGGAAAGTTTGTTGAGAAGATAAAAGATGTAAGGATTATTTCTTTGGCCTAATTTTTTACATTGACAATCCAGTTATTTGTTTGATGGGAACATCTGTGACTTGGTATCAGGGTCAGAAACAGTTTTTTGATCTAAATCAGACCCTTGATGTTCAGTCTAAATAGTCTTTTCACATGTATTAAACTATGTTTGGAAAAATGGAAATGATTTTTTGAATCAGGTTGTCTTTGACATGTAAATCCAAAGATTTTGGAAAAAAATTTGGCCTCAAATTTTCTTTATCTGGTTTGGAAAATTAGCGTGTCTTTTGGCTAACATCCTTATAATCTGTTTACAAACATGTTTGAGTTCCCAAGAGAATTTTGCTGTTTTTTAAGAAACCTTTTGACCAAGATTGCTAACTGTGCTATAAAATTAGCAAGAAAAAATTGCCCTGACAGTTTCTTCCAACATGGCTGACAGGAAAAATATCTTTCCCTCTTTGTTTCCCTAGTTGGGTGAGGTGATGGTTAGCATGGCCAGTAACTTGATGCTGGCTGATGAGCGAGTTCTGTGGATGGCCCAGCGTGAAGCCACGGCCTGCTCCCGCATCATCGCCTGTCTCCAGCGGATCGCCACGTACCGCCTGGCCACCGCGCAGGCCTTCTCTCTGGTAAGACCTCGTACTCCGCGGGTCCTAGTCGAGTTTTGTTTGACACAAACCTTTCAACCCCTTTGGTTTTTTTTTTCACCCCAGATGTCCCCCAACATTGCCCTGGAGGCCCATGCTGTCCGGGCTAACGACTGGAACGGCATGACCTGCATGTTGCTCCAGAGGCCCACCCCGGAGCGGACCCCCGGCCAGGACCGCCAACTCACGTTCAAATGCAACACCAACTCCACCGTCGTCTACAAGGTCTGCTTCAGACAGAATTAAAATATATTTAGCATGAGCTTTTCTCAGTCGTAAGAAAACCAGAAGAATAAATATTTTCTGTGAGTTATTTGAATATTTCTACTCCTTTTTTTTTGGTTTTGTGATTAGAGCACCATAGAGGCTTCCCTGCAGCTCCCCGAGTCACTGTTCAGTCAAGCAGTTCTTCCCGGGACGGGAGAGGATGCCATCTACAAGCTCCACCTGCTGGGCTTTCGCAGCGGCAAGTTCTTCCCCTCCACTGGGAACACCTCCCACCTGGCTGATGGGGGGAAGAGGAGGAGTGTGGCCACACCTGTTATTATGGCAAAGATAGGTAGGTCAAATATTTAGTTGTTTTTTTCTATCAATGATCAATGTGCATCAATTTTATCATTTATCAAATAATGTCTAATGTCACCTAGTCGGGGATCCCTTTAATGAGGCTTATCATCTTCATTGAAAAAAAGAACAAAATTAACTTTCCCGATTTCACGTTTTCTCTCAGACGGTTTGCCCCAACGTGTCCTGAGGAACCCCGTCAACGTCACCCTGCGGCGGTTCGCTCACGGCTCGGACGCCGTGCCCGCCGGCTGGAACTTCAGCCTTGCGGGGGGCCAGGGCGGGTGGAGGAGCGAGGGCTGCCGCATCCTGGAGCATCAGGACAATTTTACCACCATCTCCTGCAACTCTCTGGGCAACTACGGCTTGCTCATGGTGGGTGGGGTCTGCTGTTCTCTATAAAATGCGAAATTAGTTTTTTATATTATATTCCCCCATTTCGCCCTCTAGTGGCCATCATTGTCAATATTTAAAGCAGACAAAATGAGTCGAATGAAAATCTCTTTACCTCCACTGCAGGACCTCAGCAGTGTTGACGATTTCTCTCCAAGCATCCAACCTTTGCATCCAGTCATCTATGCAACAAGTGTCGTACTGCTCCTCTGCTTGCTCACCATTCTAATCAGCTACACTTACCATCACAGGTAGGACACTGAAATATTTTTCAATGTTTGTGCCGGTTTGTCATAGAAACAGGGAGATTTTAACTTTGTTTCTTGCTACAGACACTCACAGATTTTGCATCTCCTCTCTGACTGCAGGTCTGTTCGTGTGAGCTGCAAGTTTTGGCACATGCTCGTCAATCTCTGCTTCCACATCTCCCTCACATGCGGGGTTTTCGTAGGAGGCATCAATCAGACACGCAACGCGAGCGTCTGCCAAGCAGTGAGTACACACAGCACCTTTACCCACTCCCTGGTGACCCCCCCCCTCCAAACAGCGTGGCTGGGAACCATGATCTTCCAAAATATCACAATCTATCTAATCTCTTTGTTTAGGTGGGTATTTTGATGCATTATTCCACTCTGGCTACGGCCCTGTGGGTCGGTGTGACGGCACGTAACATATACAAGCAGGTGACACGCAAGGCCAAGTGCTACGTGGAGCTGGACGAGCCTCCGCCGCCGCCGAGGCCAATGCTCAGGTTTGATTTTTCTCACCTCTCTTACCTTCAGCAGTTGTTTGGCTACAAGCTGCCACACGGTGTCAGCGTAGAGCCTGAAAACTATTTTCTACTCCTGTCCAATTCTTCATGTGAGAAGAGACTAAAGCTGAACTGTTGGTTTTAGGTTCTACTTAATCGGCGGAGGGATCCCCATCATCGTCTGTGGGATCACTGCGGCAGCCAACATCAAGAACTACGGCAGTCAGACAAATGCACCATAGTGAGTATGCACAATAATGGAAACACTAATGCCATTAGCATTTAATAATAGAACATTTTACACCACAAAATCTTTTTTGTTGTTGTTTTGAAGAGATCTTTGGTTTGATGGGGTTTTATATGACCGACCGTACTGCATTACTTTAGTGAATGACTATTTTTATTAGCCCAGGAGAATTTTATTCCCGCAAGTTGTGATTATAAAGGCTTATTAATGATCTGTGCATTCAAGCACCAAGTCACTGCTGTCAGTTTATAAAGCACTCCTGCAGCTTCCTCTCTGCAGTGGCAGCTGTTTCTATCTCATTGTTGCTGACTATTAAAAACAATATGTCCTGGAGTCTTTGGAGTTTAATTAATTTCCTCCAAATGGGGAAATTTAGTCTTTGTTAATAATGTAATGATATTGAATTTAAAAGTTTGTTTTGTTTCATGCAACAAATATGTAGCTGATCTTTGTTGTCTTTTTGCTTTTAGTTGCTGGATGGGATGGGAGCCAAGTATCGGGGCCTTCTATGGCCCAGCAGGATTTATCATCTTTGTGGACTGCATGTACTTCCTGAGCATCCTGCTGCAGTTGCGGCGACACCCCGAGCGTCGTTACGAGATAAAGGAGCCGACAGAAGAGCAACAGCCTCTGGCTTCGGTCAGCAGCGAGGCAGGGCCCGATGGACCCAGCAGCCACTGCCAACCCCTCACCCTCCAGCTTCAGCCAAATGAGGCGTCCTCTTCAATCATGTCAGCCCCCCACGCCGTGCCTCTGTCGGCCCTGGAGAACGAGCACACTTTTGCCGCCCAGCTGATGGGTGCGGGAGGAGCTTTAGGACTGTACGCAGCCCTCTGGGTGTTTGGCGCCATGGCTGTGTCACAGGAGCACCCTTACGACTTGGCTTTTACCTGCCTTTATGGGGTGACGGCGCTGGCCTTGGGGGCGTTCATGGTGGCTCATCACTGTGTGAACAGACAGGACATGAGGCGCTTTTGGTCACAGGCGTTCTGCTCTGGAAGGCAAGCCTACTCCGCTCAGGAGGACGTTCTCCTGCCTCTGCCAGGTGTGGCGACGACCTCCACAGCTGTGTCCGATACCAAGGCAGACGGGGAGTCGACCAAGGGGGGTCAAAGCAGCGCCGGCTCTTCCTACACGAACAAGAGCGGCCCGAGCACACGCAACTCCACCCACGGCAACAAGCTGACCAATTTGCACGCAGAGGCAGCTCAGTGCAAGTCAACCTCTGCGCCGGCACCGGCCAACGGCGCTGCCGTTTTGGACAACAGTCTGACGGAGCATTCTTTAGATAATGAAATAAAAATGCACGTGGCGCCGGTGGAGGTGCAGTTCCATCCGGTGAACGCCCCCGCAGCTAACGGACACGCAAGCAGGCATCTAAAGAACCGAGCGCGAGCGCACCGAGCGAGTCGGCTAACGGTGCTGCGCGAGTACGCCTACGACGTGCCCACGAGCGTGGAGGGCAGCGTGCAGAGCGCCTCCCACCGGCGGCACCACCACCACTACGACATGGCCGCGCGCAACAGCCGGCGGGCGGCCTACATGGCCTACAGGGAGCGCCATCAGAGCCAGCTGCAGCAGGACAGCAGCGACAGCGCCAGCCTGCCGCGCCACTCCCGCTTCTCCGATAAAGGAAGCGGCAGTTTGTTGGGTAACGGAGTCGTAGCGAATGCGGAGAAAGAGCAGGTCATCTTCTCCGGATTGTCCGGCGCCAGTAAAGACTGCAGTCCCGTTCGGCAACCCGGAAGCACCGAACTAGAAAACAAGTTGTACGGGCTCAACCTCGTCACCCAAAACGGTGGAACGCTGAAAGAAAACGGACCGGCGACGGCTTTAAGTAACAGCGACAGTACAAAAACTGGTTTGTGGAAACATGAAACTACTGTATAGTAACACCTTTTGTCCCAGAGACTGCGTAATAAAGCCCATATACCTCGAAACTGTGAAATGTTGATTGTACAGGTTTTCTTCTGAATAAAAAAAAAACAATCCTTGAAAATTTTGCAAAAATACTGCCACTGAACTGTTCATGTAGATTTTATTTTGTAAATGTGATTTTTTTTTTTTTTAAAGATAACTTTTATTCCGGTTTAGGCATTTGATAGTTCTGTACATGAACTGATCTGTGGCCATGTGCATATCTCACCTATTTTCTTGTTGGTCGCAGCAATAATAATAATATTAAATATAATAAAGGTTTACTTTTTTATTGCTGTAATAACATTGTCTTTTAGTCCTTTGCAGACTTTGAAAAATGGAGTCAGAGCTGTTTTGCTACTTAGTTTCTCTCGCTGTCCAGTATATGTGATGAGCTGGTAATTGGGTTTGTGGCCGACCTTCAGGTGGCCTCCGGTTCTTTTCCTTCACAGTGGTGCGGTGCTTTAATTGCAACTGGCAGTGACTTTGGGCTCTATAGGTGTTGTCTTCCTGCCCGCTAGCAGGTTTGATGAGTGTGCTGTGCATTCTGGTCACCAGCTGACTTCGTGCCCTGGGATGTGATTGACAGCTGGCTCTCGAGGGGAGTAAAAGGCTGCTATAGGAGGACAAGGAATAATGAGAGAAGAGTTGTCTTCTTCCCCAAGTACTTTCTTCTTTTCTCTAACGGCCAACTACTTAGACCAGATACTCCATCGATCAAGTCATAAAAGATCCATAAAGGAGACTTTTACATCGTTTTTCATATTTAAATCGTTCAGTTGGGGTCTATATAAAGTGGAACTGCAATGCTTCGGTCTAATTTCCACCTCATTGTAACTCCACAAGCCCCGCCCCTTTTCTGAACTGTGTCTCCGGTCAACTCCTTTTGAGGCTGTCTCTTTAAATCCAAACGAAGCGCTTCACACCCCGCCCCCCTCCAGCTTCCAGAGTGGTCTATTCTAGTTTCATAGAGGGGTTTATGACTATAGCGGTGCATAAACTTTTATTTGCATATTAAAATATGTCAACAACCGAAGACTTGTCCACCCAATCTTAGATTGAAGTCGATCAAACTGTAGTTGGTAAGTCCAAAACGTGTTTAGAAGTTCAGAATGTCATAGAGAAAACTGAATGGGTTGAAAAATATGACCCAAACAAAGATCTCTTTGCAGCACTGGGAGAAACTAAATTCTAATTTTCTGCACTCCTAGAGACTCAGAGTACACAACAAATTGTATTTAATAGCTAAAAAAGTGGATTTTGCATATTCTCCCTTTAACAGAAGTCGAAATGCCCAACTACTAACATTTAGGTTTGCAACAGAGGTTGTCAGTCCATTAATATGTTAGTCTATCACTAGAGAAACCAAGATAACCAATCCTTGAAGCTACAGCTGTTGTCCTGCTGTCCTCATACGTGTCTTGTACCACTACAGACAGAAAAACAATCCGTCAAATAATCTTAATTGCATTTTGCCTTTTACCTTGATGAATAATTAACTTATCACTCTCCAAAGTTCAGAAAGCTCCTGAATGTTTTTTTGTGTGCATAGCTTTGGGTAAAATTAGGTTATATGAAAGTAAGTAAACAACCAGGTGCATATATTAATTTGTCTCATCTGCATATGAATTGTGCACAACCTAAAAATAAATGTCTAATTAGACTTGCAGATGCTGATGCACAGATCTAAACTGCTTTAAAGTGAAGATCTTTCTTTTTGTGAATTGTCAGCAATGTTTAGTCCAATCTGAATAAGTGGTTTTCTGTTTTATGATTTGTCTAAATCTGTCTTGTGCATTTACACCAACAGAGTGTGTTTTACAGTCAGACAGCTCTATCCTTTGTGGAACCCTTGGGATACTGCATCTTTTGAGTTCCACCACAAACCTTATGTGAAGTCTTCTAAAAAAATATTCTAATCATTATAGCTGACAGCTAATTTGCCAAAAACCATGACTGGCTTATTTTTTTATTCTCTGCTGTATTCACTATTTTTTACAAAGCAGCAATGGAATTTGTAGAAAATCTGCTTGATGTTTACAGACACAAGTTTCTTCACATCAATCCAACTGTCATATTCTTTTTTTAATTGCATTTTAGAGAAAAAAAAGCACGACGGGGAGAAAACTACTAAGCACAAAGTGTATAATCTCGTCAGGTGCTGTTTTACCTCATCTGCACAAGCCCTTTTTATCTAGGCAGCATGCAGGGAAATCAGATTTTTTTTAAACATACTTTCACTGTCTTAACTGCTTGTGGTGAGTAGAGAAAGTTTGAAAAGAATTATGTTTAAGGATCCTTCCTGGCCCCTGAAGCAAAATTTGAGAATTTGAAAGTTGATTGATGAACTCAGGAGGAATAAAATGGGCTCTGTCTTGGCCATGGAATACTGGACCAGCTTTGTACCCTCACTAGGGTCCTCGAGGGGTCATGGGAGTTTTTACCCACCCTGTCTACATGTGTTTTATGGATTTGGACAAGGCATCGGACAATACTACGTGAGTGGGTCCATACAGGAGTGTGAGAGTTTGAAGTGAGTCGTACCCTTTCAGGGTGTGATTTGGACTCCACCAGGGCTGCCCGTTTTCACGAATCTCTTCATAACTTTTATGGACAGAATTTCTCAGTGCAACCAGAGGGGCTGGGAGGTGTCCATCTCTGTTATCTGTAGATGATGTGGTCCTGTTGGCGTCATCGTGCCATGATCTTTGTAGCCAAGTGTGAAGCGGCTGGGATGAGGATCAGCACCTCCAAATACATGGTTCTCAGTCGAAAAAGGGTGGGTTGCTCTCTTCAGGTTAGGGGTGAGGATCTGCCTCAAGTGGAGGAGTTGAAGTATCTTGGGGTTTTGTTCACGAGTGAGGGAAGAATGGAGCAAGAGACTGACAAACGGATTGGTGGAACTTCTGCAACAGTGTGGACTCTGTTGTGGTGAAGAGAGAGTTGAGCTGTAAATTGGCAGTCCGATTTATTGATGCCAATTTCCTCAATTTTGGGAGATTGGCCAATACCTGTGAAGCTGATCTTATCCACCAATCTTATCTTCCTCCGCAAAAGTCTGAAAATCAGCCACTGTCCCCTTATGCTCTGCTGTGAGCACTACCTCATGTCCTGTTAAAACAAGTTATTGTTTCAAGGGTATTGTTCAGTGTTTTCAGTAAAATACAATTGTAACATTGAAGGTGTATTGTGACCTTATAAACACGTGACAGTGTCAGTTATATAAAAAATCCATATCGGCCAAAATCGAAATCAGCAGGCTTTTCGAAGATTGTTGATCAGCCAGAAAACTACAATCAAAGCACTCCTACTCTTTACCGGTCGGTCTACGTTCCTACCCTCACTTATAGCCACAAACTTTGGGTAGTGACCAAAAGAACAAGTTTGCGGATACAAATGGTCAAAATTAGTTTTCGCCCCAGGGTAGCTGGATTCTCCCTTAGAGATGGGGTGAAAACTTTATTAACAGGGAGAGACTCCAAGTAGAGCTGTTCCTCCACATCGAGAGGAGCCAGCTGAGGTGGTTTGGGCATCTGGTAAGGATGCCTCTCAAAAGGTGCTTCAGGCATGTGAGGAGACCCTGAGGAAAACCAAAGAGAGACTGTTTCTCGGCTTGCCTGGGAACACATTGGAGTCCTCCCAGAAGAGGTGGAGGTGGCTAGTGAAAGTGAGGTCTGGCCCTTCTCAAGCTGCTTCCACAGGATTCGACTCTGGATCAAGTGGTAGATGGATGGATGAAAGTTGAGTGTAGCTCAGTTCAGTATACAACAGCAGATGGAAATGCTCAGTTTTTGTAGAAACCATCTAAAATGACAAGAATTGTATAGTATATAATTATTTTGTTCCCTGCTCATTTAGTAAATTTGGATACGTACAAAACTCCAAACAGTCTCATTATTCATAGAAGTTTAAATTCAATAGAGAGAGAAGTTGTGACGTTTTAGCACAGTGTCCTGAGATGACTTATGGTTTCGAATTGGCTTTTCATAAATAAACCGAACACCTACCTATGCTCGCTCCCGCCGGTGAACCGCGTGCACGTGCTCTCCTCCAGCGCCGCCTCTCCTCTCTCACTCACGCGACGAAACTTGAGCATCAAGAACCAGACGTGTTTTTATCAGCGCAGGCTGGCTGAAAACAAATATTCTTCTTTTGGTTTTTTTTTTCCTGTTTCAAAGTCTACTCTCTTTGGAAACAACAATGGAGTCAAAGCGAGTGGAGACCGTTTCTGCGCGCGTGGATGCTGCTGCTGTTTCATCAACTGGTAGGACAAGTGGTGGCATGTTTGATTTGTAAAACTCCTCCAATATTTCTAATTTTCTAATCTGACAAGAATTTAAGCTAAAACCAAACACTTAAAATATAAATTAGTTGCCTAAATTTGCTCAGAGTACTGATAGAAAGTTAGCATTTTGCGTGTAACTGAGTGTTAAACAGATTGATTCCACACACCTGATTTGAATAAACCAGTGATTAGCAGGCTTCTGCAGATTGAAGACCAGCTTGATTCAGTTGATGATTTTAAACTTCTACCATTTTTGATAACCATAAGAAATTATATAAAATAACTTTTGAGTCTCATTTCAGAACATGGAACTCCACAGAAAACTTTAGAATGAATTTGTAGCTATAAATTGTCTTGTGAGTCGCTTCACCTTTGCTCGCATTCAGAAAAAATGATGGTTGGTTAGTTTGTATTTTCCCCTCAGGCTCCCTGCTTGTCTCACTCAGAGCCAGAAAAATATTTAACTGCTCATTATTGCCTGAGTCAGGGCTATATATTTATTTGCACATTTAAGTAACATTTAGTTCAGTCATTTTCTGCAGAAGCAAAACAAGGAATTAAGGAATTATTTTTATTCCAAACAATTAGGGTTGTTTTGAAAGAGGGAAAACTCCACTAAATATGAAACGGGTACAAATGAGTCATAAAACCAACTTTTGACTCTTAATTTTATATTTTTTGTTAGTTTTGCATGATTTAAATGTGGGCGTTACGTCCTTGAATAATGTTCTCTTTGCTTAGATTTAAAGTCAGAAAGTTGATTGCTTCTAGCTTTATCTTTTTGATGCGTTGCTAATCTGTTCTTTTCTTAATTTACCGTAAACTAATTTGTCCAAACCTGTCCAATTTCTCTTCCTTACTTTCCTGTCAAATGGTTAGTTTGTCTTGTTTGCTACATGGAAATTACATATATATAAATGCCCATAAACATGTTTTAACCTATGGTTAAGCTGATATATTTCTCCTTTGGTAAAGATGCTCTACGCTTAGAAAAGCAAAATATTTTAAGAAAGTTAATATTTATTGTTCAGGTAACCAGTTTGTCTATATTAAAAAATGAAATGTGAACTAATGCATGTTAATTTTAACATGCAATGAATATGGGAGTATTATATTATGTCTAGTTGATAGGGATTAATTCTACCTGCAGGAAGAAAGTGATTTATCTACATTGACATCAACACTGACGTCATTTACGGTGTCAAACCTAACACGAGCTCTGTGTTTTCTTCACTTCTCTGAAGTCTTGATCAGAATAAAGCAAAAGAAATAAACTGCTCCAAATCTGTCAGAAAGCAGAGCACAAAGGTTTAACTTTTCTGGAAGAAAAGGGACTTTTATGCGAGGCAGGAAAAGATATGAAAGTTCCTCTGTCTTTGTTTAAAGAAGGAAAAAAAAAAGCTTGGTGTGGAAATGAAATTATGCAAGCAAACCTTTTGAAAGTCAAGTTGGTGACAAAGAGCACATTGTTTCAAGATTTTACCTATTTTTAAATTTATTGGCAGCTTCTTGAAAAGGTCTTGTTTTGCAGTCACATAAATGTGCTCAAAATGCCTTTTTAATTGGTTTAAATTTGGCATTAAGTACTGTATAGAATCAGGGTGAAGCATTAGGTGAATGTCCATAAATACTGTTTAAATAAAGCAGACTTTTCCTTTTGACACCGACCTGTGCCCATGGTTTCTTTGTTACTGCTGTTCTTATGGCTGTTGTCTAATTGAAGCAGACATTTAAGAAACTAAAGTGGTGACTTATTGAGTTTAGAGATGTGATGCAGAATAGTCAGGGTGTTCATAAACTTAGGTTTCTAAATCAGAAATCGTTATTCACTGTTGCTGCCAAAAACACCACTAAATTTGAGTAGAAGGTTCCTACAAATAATAAATGCAAGTTTGGACGTTATGTTTTTTCAGTCTGATAAGTCTAGACTTAACTGTACTTTATCTGAATGGTATACGAGCCGACTGGGGCCTGGGTATAGCTGAAAAATATATCACAATAGAAGTGTTTCATATCAGTAATTATTTATTAGGTTTTGTTGTACAGATTTGAAATAATTATCAGGAGAAAAAAGGCTGATTAATCTGTCAAACTGGCAACGAGTTTTGCCCTTCTATCCACAATTTCCTCTATAGCTGTAGCACTCATTTTCTCCTTTTAACCCACGTTCTTTTTTTTTTTTTTTTTAAGCAGGTATGAGGCACTGAGGCAAAACATGAAACTGCTGCTGCACATAACTCACCATGTTGTTGCTAGCTTACCAAAGAGTGAGTCAGTTAGTTGATGCCACCAACCTTGCTTAGCTGGACCTTGAGGTCGAGCAGCTAAAGCCTTTCCTCTGCCTTCATCCCCCAGAATGCCGTGCGGTTGCGGTGCTGGATCAGAGTTCAGTAAAATTATCAACATTTTATCAGATGTATTTTCTATTGATATTAATCACATGTGTATCACAATATATATTATTGTTTTATCACCCAACCCTGTGTCAAAGTTCCATCTTTTGGTAGATGATGCTTTTTGTTGACCTCTCCACTGAAAAGATAGTTCATGGTTTTGCCCAGGATGACGTGCTTTATAAACTTCTCATGTCTTCGGGTATCTGAAGCAGATTTTGTTTGCTTAAATTGCATCTTGTTTTGTTTTCTCGTCATATGGGACTGGGTGGGGAGCATCTGTTTGCATGGACCATCTGTCTTGGGACACAAGCCAGAAAAAAAAAAAAAAACAAGAATATGAGAATTTTAAAAAAGAAGGATAATGATCAGGAAGATGTGTACGGTAAATGTCGGCACTGTTTTGTTTGCTATACCTGTGGGGATTGTTGAACACAAGGTGCTTGTTTATGATGGAAAGGAAAAAAAGTGAACTCTTTTTCATGTTTGTTTTTACCCACAGACTTGTTTATCCTACAGATTCAATCTATTTGAAATCTTTTAGCATGCCAAACAATAGAACTAATTGCCAACTGGCTAGCCACACGTGCTTTTTTTTTCACTTGTGTCAAGTTCACTATATAGATGGACAACAAACAGTGTAGAAGACCAAAAACTTAAAGAAGAAAGTTCCAGCTGTAGTTTGGATTTATTTTATTGTGGAAATGGTCTGAGAAAAACATTTCTTGTTGATGCATACATAGCACTTACTTTAAGGTTTTTGTATGATGTGGGCTAAATATGTATTTATATTTATAGCAAGTTCCATACCACGTTTGTGTAACAATTCAGTCTGTAGCTTTTAGTGTTACGTGGCAACTTCTTGCTTTTTATACCCAATAAAAACGACCAAATTTATAACCCAGCATTGAATCAAATTTGGACTGATCCAACCATGTTTAGCAGGGTTTGTGAATAATCTCTGATTAGATGGCTAGCACAAAATAATAGATCATTTTGCACTGCAAGAACTGGTCCTGGTCGGCCCAGGCTGGCCTAGCTTCAAACCCAGGTTCAGTGTGTCCTAGGTCCACCCTGATTTCTGGAACCATAGGACCTCTGGTTCTATTCGGCTCAGCTGCTTGGCCTGATTTGATTTCAGCTACTGCTGCTCATTGATTGGTTCACTGGCTGGGGATTACGTCACACAGCTGAGATGAACTTTATGTGAATTGTTTGCAGCGACTGTAATTTTTTTTCACACGAGTTTATCTACACAACAACAACAGTAATTAGCTACTAAACAACAACAAGCTAATGCCGGGCCGAACTGAGCCTTACAATGCAAAAATGCCTACAGTTATTTTAGGAACCCAAACTCTCTGTCTAGTGTAAAACAAAGCATTAACAAAGCCTTGATTGGTAAGTTATGTTTTGTGAAGCTTTAATTGCACTTGACAGTCATGAAATGACCTAATCAAGCCCATTCTTGACTTGGTGTGATTTAAAACTTGCTGAAACTAAATAAATTCTGTTTTAGATGAAAACATATAAAAAGGTTAGGATGACTTTATTTTTCTCCCAAGAACTTCTTGATGAAATGGTGTCAGTGTTGAACATCATGCAGGCCATATGTGGAGGCTGGCCTGGCATGAGCAGCCAACTGGAAGGCCCATCTGTCTGTCTTTATCGTCCCAGTAGGAGGGTGGCTCAGAAGCCTTTTCTAGGGACCGGTTCCTTCCAAAATTCACGTCCTACGGGGTCCTGCCAGTACCTAATATAGCCTCTGTAAACAACACAATACTAAACATATCTTTCATTCCATCTGGAGGTTATGACATGTAGAGCACACAAACACAAGTGCAGCAACATAACTAGGTTCGGACTAAAAATTGATTGAGGAAGAGCAGCAATGTGGGTCGAATAATTACTGACACTGAAAATTTGGAGAGGATGCATCTCCTGGCTGTTACAGCATCCATGCAGTGTGAAACACTGCCACCTAGTGGTTAAATGAAAGACAATGTAAAACTTTGCAGAAAGTGATGAATTGATGTGTAAATACATCTGATGACCTTTTAGACTCAACCCAATTCAAGATGGCTTTCAAAAACCACTGACTTTATAAAAAACACAATTTTCTATATTTTAATCAATTTTACAGATACTGATAAAGTTTGTTGTGGTAGTAGCTGACGGTTATTAAAACAAAGACGTGATCATGCATAATCGTTTTTAAAGGCTTAATCAAAACAGCTCATTTGTTAACATTTATGATTTTAGTTTAAAACTCCATCATGAAAAGCAGTGGACAATATGCAGCCTTTAAGGAATGCCAGAACTTTATTTTGTTTGCCCTTATTCCTGTTTGCCAGTTGTTTTATTTTTCAGAGTGAGTGGCCTTGTTCTTGGAACAATTATAGATGTCAGGCAAGTATCTCGATAAGCCTGCATTAGTTAAGCACCGAGGAGTAATTTGGCCCTCGTTTAATGACCTGAAAATTAAGAGCGTCTCCTGAGAAAGTGAAAGTCACCTTACAACCTAAACCGGGCGATAAGCTCTACTCTTTTGTGTGCTCAACCATCATGGTGACACGCATCCTTACACAGAAAGTGGCCCCCGGATCCCTCCGGGCGCTTGAATAGTCACCAGGACTGAGTGTGTACACACTGACCGATAAAGACCGGCTGTTATCTTCAGATAGCAGGCGCTGCAGCTGAATAATTTATGGGAGCATTCCAACAGTTTTATGGAGAAAACGACACACTCGCAGTGAACGGGGAAAAGGTTCATGTGTGTAAGTGAGTGGGGTCATTTCACTCCACTCAAATGTCTTTAGCTGTATGAATTGTTTTGACATAATAGGTTTTAATATTGAAAACGACCATAAAAACAAAATGAGAGGAAAAGCTAAACAGTACTGTACACGCCATTCATTTTGATTAGTCCAGGATTTCTATAAATTACCACACACAAAAGCTGCATATTTATAACTGCAACAATATCACACTTTCACTAGTATGATTATAATTAGTGCATGCTAAGAAGTTGTTTATAAGTCTTATTAGCCTTGAACTCCACACCTGTTTGAAATGTTTTATTCAGATAAACCTGTTTTCTGTGGCAGAAAAACCCAACCCAGACATGAAAGCTTTTTTGATCAAATCCTGAGAATAAGCTTATGTGTGATCTCATTCACAAGGTGTCATACTCAGTATGTGCTGCGAAGGACTCTCAGCTATTACCACACCAAATTTTAGTTAGATATTTGGAAATGACCATTTTATTCCCACTGAATATCAACTTTTTATCAAACTATTAAGAACAGTACAAAATAAATCAAACATCTCTTAAATAACATTTCAGTATATTTTTCTAATTTTTTTTAAAATAATGAACAGATTCAATGTTATGATAATGATTTAAGACATTTATTAGATTATCCATTTTAAAATGGATTTTGGGTTTTACCACCCAGAGTGTCTGTGTCAAGCTTTATTTCTTTTTCCATCATGTTATAATATTAGCCTTAACCATATTTACATAATTTCTTACAATTCTCTGTGAATTTGCTCATCTTCCTCATTTTCGTCAAGATTCTCATCATCTTCCTCCACAACTCGAGAATTCACCAACAGTTCTCTGAAAAAACATGGCTATTATTGTCCCAAAAGCCGCCCTCAGCTGCTTCCTCTGCCAGAAGCAACCCGTCAAAATAAAAGCCATAACACACACAACTTGTGACTTGTAGTTTACATGTTGATTTAATTTGCCTCCTATATCGCAGGACATGCAGCGTGACAGTACAGAAACGTACATTGCAAAGACAATGCTCAAACAATGTATCATGCAGCTCTAGGGGTGAGTCAGACCAAAGAAAAACCCATCCACTACATTTTTGTGCATTCCTCAAAAACAGGTTTTGTAAAACCATGTCAACATGCCAAGTGGTGGCAGAAATGATTAAATCAAAAGAAGCCATTCAAAACAAAGTTCTGACTGCTCCGTTTGCCAAGTTTTAACCACTTCTACTAAAAACTACTGCATTGCAGTTTCTTTATTCCTCAGGGCCGTCTCCCCCTGTGTTCAGCTAATCAACACTTTGGGGGGACAAAGACACAGTCGGTGTGAGAAACTGCCAGCCAGCTCTCGATGCACAGCCCTCTGTGTGTCTTCTGACTGCCAGCTGACCCGGGAACACCAACCTAGTGGTTCTCATCAACTTCATGTTGAACCTGGGAAGAAATGACCCACAGAGAGAAGCAGTTTATTTCAACCTATTGCAGTAGAGAATAATGAGTGCTCTGCTTTATGGCTCCCAACAGTGCAGGGTTGTAACTCAGTTCTGCAGTGGCTGGAGCCAGTTTTTCTGTGTTTTTTTGTTTTTAAAGTTTAGGTCTGGGGAAAAGATGAGGCAACACTTAAATAAGTTTACACATCCTGACTGTGAAGCTTCTTTTTCTCTTCCTACTTCCCAGCTTACACGTTTTATTGTACAGAACTAAAATAGGCATGAAGTATTTACCTGAAACAAATTACGTCTAATATAAAGATTAAACCACAGTAGAAAACAAAACCTAACTACATGTAATGTTTTGTATACAGATTTCCCTTTATGTTTAGCTGTGGTTGTAAGAAATTGTTTTTAAAAATGTAATTACAGTTCTCTTGACATCTTATTTTGACATTTTGCAGACAGGAATAAAATGAGCAACTTGTAGATTGTGTTATAATTATTAGGGGGTGTCCCAATACCAGTTTTTCTCAAACCGACTACTTCAGTTTAGGTACTCGCCGATACAGAAGGCTTACTGAGTTGGAAGTTAAACTTTACACAGTGATTATAAATCTAAATAAAAAAATATTTTACTCCAATTGTTTACATCTCTGAGGTGGTGGGGGTGAGCAGATCTATCCAAGTAATAATAAGCTCATGCTGTTTAAATCTTGTAGGGCCTCACATCTTCAGCTACAGAACAGTAGTCTAGTTGCTTCGTTTTTTATCTTTTAATTTTCCATGTCCTGTATGGCTGAAAATCCACAGAAACCTATGATGGTATCGTCGGTGTCAGACTGTGTCGATACTAAAATTACTGGATGGATACTTAGTTTGTACTCTAAGCACTTCGCATCATGCAAAAAATACACATCCAGAGGCAGGTTAAAATGTAACATGATATTACGTGGTTTTCTGCGCATGCAGGTCGCATCAATGGCATAAAGTGTTCACACTGAAGTATAATGGAGGTCGCATTTAAAACGTGAATGTCCACGCAAAAATAAAAAAAAAAAAAAAAAATTGTATCGGGGCATTTTGAACAAGTACAAGTACTTGTATAAATACTGGTATCAATATCAGGACACCACTAATAATTATTTAAATATAGGCAAAATTTATTTTCAATCTAACCCTGACCATCCACATTATCTGGGAGCAGTAAAATCAGATAGTAAATGTTGTTCAGTCCTTTTTTATTAGAAGATTTAAGAAGATAATAGAGGTGAGGACTTTTATTTTACCTCAGTATAACGTTGTTGGGCAGAAACCACTTAGCTACGGATAATGCTTTCTTTAATGAGCCTCTGTGTTATCCTTTCAAGGTTTTATGGAAATGCAGAGCTTGGTTCAAATAAACTCTATTGTCCTAAATGTGTGTCTTCCATCATATACTGCAGGGTCATTAATACTCTTTGGGTCTATAAAATAACCAACAAAGCGTTTGGCTCAAAAAGTCTCACAATTTTAATGAGAAAGATGTTTGCAGCAGTCACAGTGGTGTTTTTATAGTATTTGTCCCATTAGTGGAAGAAACACTAAATACAAAGACAAATAATTCATTCTTGAACATTTTGTTAATAAGGTTATTTAACTTCAATTTTATAGCATCTGAATGTTTTTGTTTGGAGAAATCTAACATAAATGTGACCACTCAGGGTTTCACAAACTGATGTGATCTCATTTAAATTCCTTCTTTTTCTGTTTTTATTCCACATTTATGAGAAGCAGTTTAGAACTTTTTTTCTCGGTTCTTGCTAGGATTTTTGCAGCAAAGCAGTGGAACCATTTATTACTGCAGAACATAATTCAGCTTTAGAACACTTGACAATGTCTTCCCACTGCAGTTTTTTTGCAAACCAGGAGATATTTTGTATTTTCAATTCTCCCGCATACTGCTTGAAAGTCAGATTGTAAATTGTAACACGTCCTATTCCTACCAGCCGTCTGAATTGATTTTAAAATACATCTATAACCTGTTTGTGTTACAGAGGAGATGGAATCTTTACATTTAAAAAGGATCCTTCAGCTCACTCATGTCTTCTCTACAAACCACATCGCACCTAAAAGGCTGCAGCAGCTAATGTGTGGATTGGATTTCAGTAATTTTATTTGGCTTTAGCTGCCCACCTAACTGAGATAATGACTTGTGACCGCTCCTCCACCTCTACCCCACTGACATTGATCTGTGCTTCATTTTAGTGGGTGTGATATGTGTGGCACGCTTGAATGGCTGTATGACGATAAAACATGACAAAAGCAGCTTGTCATGGCCTGCAGCTTTACTAAATGTCTTTAAAGGCTGTGTTGTCTCTTCAAACAATTGTGTGGTTTTATTACCTGGTTCCTAATTTCAACATGTAACCTTTACTTTTACCTTTTTCATAGTTAAATCGGCACTTTTGAACATAAAAAATCAGATTATGTGACTATTTTGGCTTTAATTTTGTACTTTTTTCTCATTGCCCATATGAAACTCTATAATTTGATAGAAACAAAGTTTTGAGTCATTTGTCAATCGGTCACGATTGAAAACCTGAAGACTGTTGGGTTTTGATCAGCAGCAGGATGATTGATGAACTCTCCATTGTTTTCATCTGCGCCATATTTTGAGTTTGACTTCAGAGTTGAGGCCACCACCAGGTCTCTGAAGGTGGTCTTAAATATCAGTGAACAGTGGCCTTGACTATCAAATGTTGCTTCGACATAAATAATTCAGTATTGGTGACAGTTGTCAAGCCTTTTCCCTCAGGATTGGGGTGAGCCTTATCTCATTTCTTACACCACCAAACAAGATATATCCATGCATACATTTATTAGCCCGTGTGCCACAATGGAGCGACTAATCTGTTGGCTCCATTCAGTTATGAGTGTGCCTCAGCCTGCTGAGAAAACATGGCTTTACTCCCAGTTCTTCGTACAGTTGTAGGGCTTATTGTGAGTCCAGATCAAAGCATCTCAACTTTCAGATATTTGTACAATATTATTTTCACAGCTTTGGTCTGATGTAAGTGGAAAACACCATGTTAAACAGGACATATTCTGCAAAATCCACGTTTTTAGTCCTTAAATATATTTTGTTGTGTACTTGGAGTCTCTAGGAGTGCAGAAACTTTGAATTTAGTTTCTCCTGGTGCTGCGTAGATATCTCTTATATTCTGTTTTGGTCGTATTTTTCAGTCACGTTTTCTGTACTATTAGTGTTGCATCAAAATATTTGATGCAGAACTTCTAAATATAGTTCCCATGAACCAGTTTTGTGAACCTGTAAACCCCAACTGATTGATTTTTACATGTGAAAAAGAGAAGTTAAATGGACTCAAGTTAGAACAATGGGTTACACATACACATTTTTCAGTCTTTTTCAGTGTTCAAATAATACTATATTCACTAATTATTATTAAATGACTGCAATGGAAATGTTTGGGACTTTAGAGAAAGTCCCTCTTCAAAGAAAATTGAAAACAAAACCACCATCAGCTGTCTTTAGTTTAGAATGTTTGCACATCCAGGTAATCTGCCTAAATTTTGAGTGTTGAAGGTGGTTATTACGCATACCAAGTGTTTTGAAGACTTCCACGAGTTTTTCAGGCGACTTAAGAAGGCTGATCAAAGAGCCACCGACACCTCGGACACTTCAATAACTCGTCTTTTAACTTGGAGCCACAGCGACTCTGTCTCTTTCTCTCTCTCCTCCATTCATTCAGGCTCTGCTTCACAGAGCAACACCCACCCACCCCCACCTCGCTCTCCCTCCACCACCTCCTCCTACCGTCCCCCGTTACACTCTGTTGATCAGCTCAGGAAAGGGAAAATGATTGTGTGAAACCTGAGGATCACTTGCAGACTGAGGAGGCAGAGCGAGCGTGCGTCGTGTTTTACCTCGAGGTAAGCCTATAGCAGAAGGAAACCGGTTAATTTATTTATTTTTTCCTGCTTTCTGTGCATTGAATGATAAATATTTGTAATCAGAATAGAACTGCAGCCTGAGCAGCTGAATGAATGTGTTTGAAAGTTCTGATCCTAAAATTTTAGTCTTGATTGAAGCTGGGGATCATTTGGTTTTATTCAGCACTATTAATACTCATCTTTTGAATTTTTTTAGGAAGACTAAAACTGTAAAAAGTTTTCACTGGTCTAAATAGAAAATCTAGTAATTCGATGTACGTTTTAAGGTTTGCACTAAAACAATAAAACCTGCACTATTCATAGAAGATCTTCAAACTTCAGCTCAGTTTATATAAGATGAATATTTCTCAGTTCAAAAAGGGCACATTAAAATGTCCTGCATATTATGTTTATGCATAGCTGAGGGTAGAAATGTCACAAATTAGCATATGCTTTAACTTTTGACCATTTTGCTCATGGTTATTTCTGCTTTAGTATTTGTACCAGCAGCTGCAAAAGTGTCAACATTAGAGTTCTGAGGCTGTTAATAATGCAGTTAATCTTATCAGCGGTTTAATTTGAAGTGTTTAATGTTTGTTTGAATGGCTCCTGTTTTCGATAGATACAGAAGTAAACTACCAGGCATGTGTACACCAATGAAGAGAGCGCAGGGAAGGCAGGACCCACAGAACTTCCGTAAACACCACTGCTTCTCCAAGAAAGTCCTGCTTAACTGTTGGTTGGTGCGGCGCATCATCGCCTGGGCCTCCCCCAACCCTAAAGGTACAACAGTCACACAGTTATTCTTACAAACAACTAACAAGTTTTTACATGAGAATATGTATGTAATGCTAAACACATAGAATTCATAGATAAAAATGCAATATTTAAAATATTCATTACAAAACTGCAAACAAATAAATTTATTTGTTATTAACCCTTTATTTAATCAGGCAAATTCCAGCGAGCTTATTATGTAAGTCATGAAAATGGTTGTGCTTTAGATGATGCATTTTTCTTAACTGAAAATAAGCAGTAAAAGTGTCTTAAACGTCATCTATCAACACCATTTAAAACCCATTCATGTGCTTTAACTTAAGGAACAGAATAATTTCTTTTTACTTGAACAGAATCTGATGTGAACCGACTGGAATCACCGAGGACTGAATTTTTTTCACTTTGAACCTCAAACACTATTGATTTTTACTCTGGTTGTATCTTTATAATAGACAGCAGAACCTTGTTACAGATGTCGGAGCACAGAGCTTATAGAAATACTCCCCTATATAGGAAAATTCCTTTCCTTCTATAGAGAATGAAAAAGTTTAAGAGTAAATTGGACATTTTTTTTTGACTAAACAGTTGTTTGAGTCACTGATATAAATGTAGTAAAATTAATGTCTAAATGCCATTTTCCCTCATGGTTAATGCTTCAAAGGTTATCTTCAAAACGATTTTGTGTTAACTCTTTATAAATAGGGATTTTTTTTTTCTTATTTGATGGTACAGCTGATTGCTTACGTCGATTGAATAAAATGTTAGTAGTTTGTGTTTTATTTTGTTTATTACACTTTTTTTAATTCCATTTTTTGTCTTTTATTTTTATATCTCAGCAGTGTGCCAATTATTACCATAAAACCTGGAGCTCTTTGTCACAGACAGATGCTCGCCCATTCTGGTGGAACTTGTCAGCTGTTAAGATAAATGGGTCATCTTATTAAAACCTTATGAATATTACTACAATGACACCTGGAAAAAAAGTAATCTGTTTTTTGTAACACATATAAAAATGTTCATTTTCATTTTGTTCTAAATCATTTGGTGTCAGCAGTGCAGGTGTAGATTCTAAATCCCATAATCAGTCCAGTTATTTATTTTTCTCGCTGGTCGACTTGGGTTGGCACTTCATAACCCCGTCTCAGTTTGTGAGAGTGTGAGCGCACCTGCAAAGCTGTCGTTCGAATCTATTTCTCTGTTAACGCGAGCTGGCAACAACAGCTGGAGCCACAGCAGGTGTTTCTGTCAGCCAGCTTGGTATTAGACTTTCACTCCTCCTGACTTTTCTCATAGAAACTATACGGCTGTCTCAGATTTAACTGCATTTTTTTATCTGCAGGTAGTAGAAAAAGAGATAATGTGACTCACTATATTACAAAACAAAATATTTTTTTCAGCTATCCTAGGTATTCTCAATGCAGTAAAAAAAAAAAAAAACTTTTAGAATAATTTTCCGTCTTTTCCTGGACAGCATATGTTCTTCTTGTGTCTTCTCATGAGGTGGTGCCTTATATTAATGATGTTATCCCAATGTTGCTCAAAATAACCTCTCAGCATGCAGATGATCATACCATAAACCTGCCAGGTGGCTGCGTGGCCCTCTAGATCAAGAAAATTAAGATGCTCAATAAAGTGTGTCCTTATTTAAAAAATAAAATAAAATAAAAAAGAGCTTTTTGTTGTCTTTGTGAGAAACATCTACTATAAAAAATTAAACCAATCATTGCTGCCTCAATGATTCAGGTAAATATGTTGCTTAGAATATGTAATATGTCATTGATTAATAATTATAGTAGCTTAAGTTAGCTCATTTTACTAACTAGCTTAAGTCATTTAGGATTTCGTTTGTTTTTTGTTTTTTTTCCTCTGCAGTGAATTTTTGGTAGAAATCCATTGGTGCAGATTACCTTAGCTGCCAGCAGAGAGCAGCAAAACATAAATTAAACAAACTGTCATCTACAGATTGCTGCAGTCCCATTTCTAATGTGACTACGTGTAGTCATTTAGTTTAAACAATATAGATTGGTTTACTATTTGCTGTTGCAGTGACTTAGTGGAATAACACACATAAACACGTACTGTTGTGAATTTGACAAAAAAATGTTAACGCATCGTGCTGCAGTTGTTTAAATTTATTGTGTTATGTGGTGCGAACACAATATCAAAATCCTTACCATCTGATAGAATTCAATATATTATCACTGCAGGATAAAACTTGCCTTCGAAATACCTCAGGTAGCGATACTGTCATAAATTCCTCGTCTCTGCACTGCACCAGTAACTCAATGCACCCACTGAGGAAGGGGATGCACCTGTTCTCTCATAGTGGCCCAGCACAGTATTTAAATCTGTTGATAACCACGTGTAAATATTGACCAGCATTCTACTTTAAAGCTATTAGCTCAGAGTGTTTAATCTATATTGATTATGAGTTCATTTATTTGCAGACTGCAGCGTAATAAAATGCTGTTTGTGAGTTCTGCTTTCATCTTTTAACCCTTAAGATATTTAACAAGCAGGTTTTTTTTTCCAACTTTAATTTGAACATCTATACATTTACTGCTTTTTAGCAAATATTGCACAAATGGATACAGCTCACATGCATATCTGAACATACTGTTCTTGAGCTCCATTGTTTAGAGTGTATCCACATTAAAACTGTAGAGCTCACTGAAACTAGGAGCAGCTGAATACCTTCATCTTGGGACTGACTCAGGGTTGTCTTTTAGGGGACACAGGAATGGTCTAATTGATTTCCTTGTGCTTTGGTCATCCTGTGTGGAAAAATCAACATGAATTTAACATGTTTTCTCATGTGAAAACATGATGTCCCACATGTGATCCATATCTCTGGAACTTCTCATGATATCAGCATGATCTAGGAATTAAAATGTAAATGAGCCTAAAAATGTTTTTTGTTTACTTTGACCAAATCCAACCTGACTCCTGGTTATTAGGAATGGGTCATATGTTCATGTAAAATGGTGTGTTCATTGTTATGAGCCATTAATTTCTTATCCAAGTGGTGTGAGAGTTTGGTTTGCATTGCCAGCAGTAAGTCGGACCCCTTCAGGGTGGGAGTTAGACTCCACCCCAGCTGCCCATTGGCACTGATTCGGTTCATAACTTTTATGGACAGAATTTCATCCCCGCTTTTGCAGCTGATGTGGTCCTGTTGGCTTCATTGTGCCGTGATCTTCAGCTCTTACTGGAGCGGTTTGCAGCTGGGATGAGGATCAGCACCTCCAAATCTAAGTCCATGGTCATCAGTTGGAAAAAGGTGCATTGCTCTCTCTGGGCTGGGGGTGAGGTTCTGCCTCAAGTGGAGGAGTTGAATTATCGTGGTGTTTTGTTCACAAGTGAGGGAAGAATGGAGCGTGAGAGTGATAGACTGGTGTAGTTTCTGCATTATTGTGAACTCTGTCGGTTTGTTGTGGTGAAGAAGATAAGCTGTAAGGCAAAACTCTTCACCAATCGATCTACATTTCTATCCTCAACTATGGCCACCAAATTTGGGTAGTGAGAACAAGATCACGGGGTATCTGGACTCTCCCTAAGAGGTAGGGTGAGAAGTTCACTTATCCGAGAGAAACCCAGAGTAGAGCCGCTGCTCCTCCACATCAAGAGGAACCAGTTGAGGTGGTTTGGGCATCTGGTAAGGATACCTACTGGATGCCTCCCAAAGGAGGTGCTCCAGGTATGTCCAACTGGGAGGAGACCCAGAGGAAGATTAAGGACATGCTGGAGAGACTATGCATCTCGGCTGGCCTGGAAATCCTCCCAGAAGAGTTGGAAGAGGTGGCTGTGGAAAGAGGTCTAGGCCTCCCTGCTTGTATTGCTGCCTGACTCTGGAACAAGAAGAAGATAATGGATGGATGTAAAAAAAAATAATTTTTACATGCAAAGACAAGTTCTTCCTCATTCCACATTTACTACATGTAATTTACCAGATTTTCATTGTCCTTCCTGTGGTTTTCTGTAAGGACTTCTGAATGGTAATAGATCCTCATAACGGAATTCTCATTCTTCCTGTCAGACATATTTATGTAGCCTCTAGATGAATTCACACCTTGTTATCATCCCATTAAAATTCTAAAACAAATTCTCACTCATTTGAAAATAATTGCAGGATATTTGCTCGGCTCGATCTAGCAGTTAAATAACCCTTAAGACTCCAGATACAATTTCAGCCACCGTATTGCAATAATATGTAGAAGTTAATAAAATATATCATTAAAAGACCCTTGGTGAGCATGTCCCTAATGAGCATGATTATTTGAGCTAAGACAGTGAGGCATTCTCAAGCAAACAAACAAGTAGCTTTATACCTAATGCCTACCTGCAGTCATGCAATCACTTTTTCCAGTCTAATCTGTTTTTCCCCCCAATTGGCCTAAAGTGTGGGCCTCTGTAGGACCAAAGTGGAAATTGAAAATAGCAATGATGTATTAGAAGAGAAGTTGAAGCAGCATGCAGCCTCTCTGTTCCCAGTGGAGGAAAAAAAGAGTGATTGTCAAGAGAGTTGGCTGGCAAAGATGCCGTCATGTCCTCCACTTGTCATTCATTTCATTCTTATGTTGTGAACAATTGTTTCTGGGGCAGGAGAATAAGGAAACTAAAGGCAATACCTTTCCCTGGCATTAGTTGGATTTGTAGTTCTGGCTTTTATTGCTAAAACAGAGAGAGAAAATGCACTGTGGCGTTTAAAATAAATAGGCTTTAAGATGATGATGTGAGCTGAATGGAAAATATGTAGAGTTGTACAATCTTTGCTTTGTTGTTTACAGAAGCTCTCTGTCATTGCAAATCTTTAATACTATTTGATATTTGTTTAAATAGCCTAAATATCAGCCTACTAGTGTATACGTGACTGAAGAAGAGCTTTCCACAGTATCACGGCCATGAGTTTGCTCTCTTTCTCCATGTTGCTATGATCTGCAACTCTGTTGATAAATGGGGATTAGTAGGTAACAGCTGGGGATTAGTCAGAGAATAGGCAACCTCAACAGCACATTTTGTTTAACACCTTAAACGGCTTGTTGACAGATAACATCTACCACACTTTATCCTTTTAACTGGATTTAGTTGTCCATTTCAACGAACAAACTCTTAACCTGTCTTTGCTGTAACCAATACAGGTCTTTTTTGTCCTGGCTGTACGGGGAGCTCACTGAACAGATCATTAAAGATTCATTTCATGCCACATGCAAGGGATTTTCCACAAACTCGATTGGAGAAGGTCTTTGTTTGAAAGTGGTACCTTGTCTTTTCTGTTGATGTGTTTAATTTATTAAGCATCAAGTCCATCCATCTTCTTTACCCCCTTTTTGCTTTCTGGGTTGCAAAGAGCTGATGCTAATGTCCAGCAGTTACTGTGCAAGTGGTGGGATACACTCCGGACAGGTCACATGTCCACCATAAGGCCACATAGACAAACTTAGGTTAATTGATAACTCTAAATCATTCCAGTGGGAGGAAACCTGAATACCTGGGGAAAAACCTACATAAACAAGGAGAACATAATTACACATAGAAAGGCCCCAGGCCTGGAGGGGATCCTGCGATTATCTTGCTGATAGGCCACAGCTCTCCAAGTATCAAGTATTTTTGGTCAATACAAAAAAACATTTCTCTTTTCCAGATACATGTTATTGAGAGCTATGCAGCCATGTTGGTATTGAGAGGAAGTTATTTCTCCAACTTTAAGTTGCATGATGTCTATATCATGGGAGTTAGGGTTCATTGGAGTTTGTCTCTCTGGTGCATAAGTGTTTTGTGGACCTGGAGGCTTATGACAATGTTCCTTAAGGTATTCTGTGGTGGGTGTTGCAGGAGTATAGGGTGTCTGAATTGCTATTAAGTTCTGTCCGATCCCTGTAAAACTAAAGCAAGAGCTGTGTCCACATTCTTGGCAGCGGGTTGGACTCCACTAGTGTTGTTCCTTGCCTCCGATCCGGTTTGTGGTTTCTTTGGACGGGATTTCAAGGTGCAGTCATGGAGAGGATGGAGTCTGGTTTGGTTCTTGTTTCTGCCAAGGCCAAGACCTTTCAGCGTGCACTGGAGTGGTTTGCAGCGGAGTGTGAATGGGCAGGGATAAAAGTCGGTTCCTGTTAATCTGAGGCCATGGTTCTTGACCGGAAAAGGGTGGAATGCCCACCTCCGGGTTGGGGGAGAGTCTCTGCATCATGTGGAGTAGTGGTGGTTTCATCCCTCCTGGATCATCCAACACTTCCTGATGTCATCAGGAGTTTACCCTTAAAATCTCTGACACCAAAATATGTTAAGTCTTAAATATCTTAGTTTACTGGTCTAGAAAATGTTGTCATCCCTGTTATAGCTGACCTTGCATGAGCTACTTAACTTTGAACTCCATTCACTATTTTTGGTTCCTTGTCTGACCTCTCTGGTGTGTTAAACACTTTTCTTTTAATCTTATGCCTTTCTTCTGGATGTGTAAGACATCACTTCCTTTTGATTTGAGCATCATGATGGTTGTGCAGCTCTTATAAACAGGAAGCAGAAAATAAAACACTTATTTCTTCAGTTAACTGAATCCTCATCTACGATGTGCATTAGAAAAAAAAAACAATTAGACATGAAAGATCTGAATCTATTTAAAGATCCAGACAGTACACTTGGGAAAGTTGGTATGAAGTTTAGGGTCATTAATCATCAGCTGCTTCTGCATAAACTTACCCACATCCAGCTGACCTTTTTTCCACACACACACGCACACACACCCTCCTTTCTGTTTTATTTCTTCAGCTGATGAAGTTGTTCACCAGTAACCTACTTCAGTCAATTGTTTGTATTTTAGCAGTGGTCTGGGTCCTCTTTAAATAGGCCTTTCTGATTGGTCCCCAGCACAGTTGAATCACATAAGCTTTAAGCAGCTGTGGGGCAGAGCTGACTTTCTCATATCTCTATCGGTTAGCTTTAAAACACCTGTCCCTGCTGTGGTGTAATTTATCTCCCCTGCTTATGTCAGACAGCAGGCAGAAGGTTCACCACCAAGTTGTCTCTCAGGCCTGGTCATGTTTTCTCCTGAGATGCTGTTTAATAAGCTGAGATGTATTTAATATTAATCATGACAGAGGAGCATCCCTGGTCAACGGTAATTGGGTATTTCTGGTGAGGGCTGATCTGTTCCACATATTGAATAACAATCATGGGAGAGACGATTATAGCTTAAAATAACTCAACCACACATTTAGCTGAACTCGTGTGATCACATGACTCGCCGTGGATTTAGTCACAAGCTGTAAAAGATGATACTAGTTCTAGTTTTGACCTCACCTTTAAGATTTTCTGGATTTTTAAAATTGTGTCCTAAAGACAAACCTTTCTTACTTTGTTCTGCTCTAGTTTGTTTGGACATGACATTTTAGCACTTGTTTAGATTCATCAAATTTTTAAGGACGCGATGTGTACCTTGTTGAGTTGAGCCAAGTATTTTTAGAAGCGTCTGTTTCAAGGACAGTCTCTAGGTTTTTCTCACCTTCACGCAAGACAAAGTTGGGAATTTTCCGCTCCCCGAGGAGCAGCACATTAAGGACAACTTCTATATTTGCTCCTCTGTTAACGGCACCAGTCCCACTCTTTCTTTCTTGAGGGCAAAACGAGGAGTATCGTTGGTCCCAGTGGACGACGGCTCTCCTTAAGTTACTGCTGTAGTTTGTGCGAGTCAGTCTGTCAGCAGCAGACACGCACCTTGTTGAAATTAGGTCAGCGAACCACACCAAGCCGACTGCAGGAAACCAAACAAAATAAGGTCACGGAAAAGAGATGACTCCCAGTTGGCCTGCGGAGCTCTTTAGCATGGCGCAATATATGCTTTGTTATGACATTCAAGTCCATCTTAACACTAACAAAGCAGCTCACCAGAATAAATTGCCCCCTAGGAGTTCTTGATGCATGTTTGACATTGAGGAACCTTCTGAACGAACAGCACCTATATGGAGTAATGATGTGTTCTCATTATATGGAGGCCTGGATCGGTGGCCTAAAAAAAACTCGAGTAAATGATCAGATGTGCATTATCCATGCGCTGAATGAGCTCATATTGTTGACAAGAAAATGTCTTTTTTGCCATTAATGGCTCCAGGAAGTGGTTATCACTTTTTTTTTTTTCGTCAGAGGACATTAGACACCACATGTTGGAACATTTCCCTCTAGTTCTTAAAGAGCGCTTACTGGCAGTCCACTTCTACAGATACATTTTTCTAACATAATGCTCTCCCAATAATTACAGAGCTAATGATCATTTGTACTGCATGATGGTGGGTGTAATTTGACCATTCCCATGGCATCGTCTTTATTTTTTCGCATTTTGATGGCATGTCATTCAGTAAATGGCCTTTTTCTAAGAGAAATTAGTGGTTGTGCCCCCTTGAGTGTTAAACGGTTCAATGGAAGTCGTCCTGAGTGGATGCAGAGTAAGTGGGGGAAAAAGAAGTCTGCGTTGACGGGATGTGCGTCTTAGTTCCACTGAAAGTCCAAACTAGAGTTCCATATGTTTCTGGCCTCGACAATATAAACCGTATTAAACACAACAAGCAGCTGCATGGCTTCCAGCTATAAATTAAATCATCAAACAAATAAGGAAATGTCTGACCCATTTATTCCCTTCATTAGAGAGTGTAGCCTGAAAGTAAATAAACTGTTAACATTACACAGTTTTCATAAGAGTTTTTTTCACTCTCTTTGAGTTGTAATAATAAAGAACATGCATGTTATATTAAACAGTGCTTCAGTTGCCTGAAACTGCAGCTCAGCTGATGTCCCAGTAATGTACAAACACAACTCCAGTCAGCTTTATTCCAGGAAATGTTTTATTAGATGTTTCTTAATCACACATTTTTTTTTCTTGCCGAGTTGCGGTAGTGCATGTTTATGGTCCATTACACTTACCTCTGGGCTCATCCTTACCTATAAATAGCCGCAGCTGGGGTATGGGTGCACATCTGGTGCTGAGAAGGGCTGCAGGCCGTCATGTTGCAGCCTCGTCACATAATCAGTGGTGCTTTCTGAGTGCAGACTTTCAAGAAACTTTCTTTTTTCTCTCTTTAATTTACTCAAACTCAGTGAATATCAAATCTACGTTTTACATTGTTTATAAAAATGCTTAATCATTATAGAACAAATATTTATGAAAATAAATCAGTGAAACATTTTTAAATTTAGGCAGCTTGATCTCGTTGGGTACATGCTGAGTTGGAAAGTGAGGATTTTTGAGGGTCTTTGCTTTATGCGGATGATGTGGTTCTGTTTGTGTCTTTGCACCAAGACTTTTAGCATTGGGGCAGTTCACAGCAGAGTGTGAAGCGGCTGGGATGAGTCGGTTCTTCTAAGTCTGAGGCCATGATTCTCTATCAGAAAAGAGTCGAGGGGTTGAGTCTCTGCATCAAGTGGAGGAGTTTAAGTATCTGGGTCTCTTGTTCACGAGTGATGGTAGGATGGAGCAGGAGATGGATTGGGGCCTCATCCTCAGTAATGAGGGTGGTGCTTCAATCAGTTGTGATGACATGAGAGCTGAGTTGAAAAGCAAAGCTCTTGATTTACTGATCTGTCTACGTTCCAACCCTCACCTATGGTCATGAGGTGCGGATCATGACCGAAAGAACAAGATCCTGGGACATTCCACTTGTAGGAGACCCCGGGGAAAACCCAGGACTCCCTGTAGGGGTTATGTATCCTTTCTAGCCTGGGAACGCCTTAGGGTCCTCCAGGATGAGCTGAAGAGAGGGATGCCTGGATTTCTGTCCTGGACTCATTGTCTCCACAATCCGACTAAGGATAGGCAGCAGAAGTTGAATTTTTGACTTATTCAAAGCAGTTGACTGTAAATGTACATGATCTCAATGCTGACATTTTGTTCTGAAGTTATGCTCAACAAGTGGGAGGAAAAAGACCCGACTATGAGCCATCTAGCCATCTAACCAGCTATTGTGAACGAAGGTAATATTTAGGCCCGTCTGTGACAGGATACTATAACCTGGTTCCTGTAATAGGAATCTGCACAGAACTTGAGTTAACTTTTAAAGTTTGGTTTTAAAATAGTGAAGTGGGGTCTCGAATGTGTTCACATAATGAGTTTGAAGTAATCAGGAGAAATCTGCTGTATAAAATACTGTCTGTAGTTTGTACAAACTTGTACGAAGGAGCAACATGACTTAGAATTTCTGGCTATACACCCTCAAATTTTTGCTCTCCTGGGGGCTCCCACGTGGGGTCACCCTCCTATTGCCTATTACCTTGTCTCAGGCTCCCTTTGAATGAAAAATTGCCTTTTTTGATGCAGGTCACCCTGCTGCCTGAATCAGACTCAGTTCTTGGCCCAGCTACCCAGCAAATGCACTTGGCCTTATAGAAAATGAATCAGACTCATGCAGAAAAACTGCTTTAAAGTGCTTCATCCTATAGTTTCTCCCCTGTAGTTAGTGAGGCTAGGTGCTTTAGCTCTGAAGCTTGAGACAAATAAAGCAGGCCTTCAGCAGTAAACCCAACCTTGTAATCTTTTCTCCTCTCCATCAAATCTCAGGGCTACTTCAGCCACATTATTAGTGACTCAGCTAAAGGTGGCCTTGATGTGAATTTGCTCCAGCACCCAGTAGCTCTTATCAAAGACTTACTGTTTCAGGATTAATGTTCACACTTCATCCAAATGCCCTGTCCATCCAACGGTTCACTGATTGAAGAAATCGTTTTTTTTTAAAGGCATTACAAGGAGAAAATGTCAATATAAACAATAACAGCGAGAACAATGCAGTCCTTCACCAAGGCCAGTGACTTGTCTTGCAGTTTTAGGGAATGTGATCTGAATCTTTCTGTCCTTAGGCTTCACATTTCCACCAAACTGTAAAATATGGCTTGATGCTGTAGCTTCTATTATTTTGCTGACAAACCGCAATAACATGTTTAGTTTATTTCAGCAAGGACAAGAGTGCATTTCACAGAATGTAAAGGTGAAATAGATTTTGTGTAGGTGCTGTGGTCTTTTACTCTGGCTCTGTCAACATAACATAATTTACAAAATAACTATGTGCTACTGTCCTTTTGCATCATATTCAAAGCTCTGGAGACTTTGAACCAAAAGCAAGTGGCTATTTAATCGACTTTGCATCTAACACCAACAACAGCATTCCAATCCCCTCTGGGCTTTAAATAAAAGCTATGTCCTCATGTTTTACAACTGATTATATTATTGGTATAGACCAAACAATATTCAAGACTTCATTTCAAACAGAAGACTTTGAAGTAAAAATCTCCTGTTTTAAATGTCCTCTACATTTTAATGGTGATGCGTTCGCTGCCCTATTTGATAACCATCTGAAAGGCTTATGTTGTCTTCATCTTCTTTTTACCGATGTAAAGACTTGGCCGATCTAAGAAACAGTAAATATAGGAGACCGACTCTTTCCAGATCATTATTGTTTTCGCTCTGTGTGAAAATGAGTCCTGACCCTTCATTGAATCAGACTGAGCCATGGGGCTGCAAGAAGAAGGATTAAGTTCATTCCTGTCTCCGGTTTTAATGTGTTCATTAATCAGTTACATCGAGATCTTCCTTTTTTTTTTTTTTCCTTTTTGCCCTGTCTCTTTTTAAAGAAAAAATAAACAAACAGCAAAAGCAATCAATTTAAAATAAACAACTTTTTTTTTTCTCACATTTTTGTTGTATTTCTCTAACACAGGCAAAGCTAGCTTTGGTTTTTTGAACTGGATCAGTAGCTGTTTCTGAATAATGTAAGAGCTCCAGTCATCTGGCCTTTTACTCTTTAAGTTTCTCTTCTCACTGTAACATCGAACAGACAAAAGGACTCATGGTTGTGTGATCTGATTACATCTCTGAGCTGCTGCGGTCAAGTTCCTTTCAAGTGTTTATGTACAGTTTATTTAGCTGTATGTCATTTCTAATAACCGACTGGACTTTCTGCAGCATTTCAGTGGTTTATTGGGGAATCACAGAAATGGCTACACAAAGGTGAATTCCTGCAATTCTACTAAATCATCTTTCCACTGAAAAATGTTTGTAGCATGAATGGCCTCAGAGTCATGCACAGGAAGTGTATTTTTCATCCATTTAAACTAGTTTGGAAGTTTGTCATATCTGTAATGATTGTAGTCTCCTGGATATGATAAGGTGTTTCCCTCTTTTCTACTTTTTAGCGTAGTGAACTCTGGCGTCAGGTATTTGCCAGGCGCATGGTCTCTTAACCAACAAAGCCCCGTGAACAGGCGTTTAGCTAGAGGAACGTCCTTCTGTTTTCCGACGCATTCTTTCTTCATTCCCTCAGAGCATTGTAGTGAACGTTTGCCAAGATTTTTTTTGCATTCCGTACGCTTCATAAGCAGGTGTAGGGGTTATCATTATATTAGTTTAAAGTGGTGTCCAAAAAATATTATCGTTTATCGCAAAAATCTCTGAGACAATTTAGCGTCCTGCAACATTTTGTTGCAGTGACAGGTTTTTTTAACCTTCTGTCCTGCTGCTCTTCTTGTTTCTGCAACATGGGGGGGAAATTGGTCATATTTGCACAGTTCTTTGCTCTGAATGTCACCTGGTTAACAGAGGACCACCTGCTCTCCTAACAGATGTGAACAGGTCTGGTTCAGTGCCACTTTTGAAGCTATTTTTAGCAGTAAGTGCACGTGAAGGTGATGCATTTTTGTGAATTTTGAATGACAAACGGAGGAAAAAGATGTATTAACCTAATTTTTTACTTTTTCTCCTAGATCTGATTGACTGAAAATCCAACAAAAATATGTTTTATATTTAAATTAGGACAGCTTTTATCTCCCTGTAGGACTTCTTTTTTTTTTTTTTGTAATGCCCTGTCCTTGATTGTGCTGTCTGGCACACACACACACTGTTAGCAGGGAACTCAGAAAAGCATGAAGGACTTCCAGTGGAAGAAAAATTAGATGGTGAACCTGAAAAAAGGATTTAAAGAAATGCTTCAAGCTGAATTCAAAGCAGGTAATAATATAACCTCCCTGTGTTTTGAAATGTTTCTAAAGAAATGACTGAACAGGATCAAAGGTGAATATTGTTCCAATAATACAGCTAACTTAAGAGCCTTAAGGATCTGTTCAAACATCCAGAAATTCAACAAAAATAAATACTGTGTCCGTTTCGTACATCTAACCCTTTCAGATTTGTATTTGACACAGTGTTCATAGTTTTGTAATAATAAAACACATGACATCGACAGTGAATAAGAATTGAGTATTAAGTCATGCAGTTTTAAAGTAGCTTTTGTCAGCAAGCATTCAATAAAGAACCTAATGCCCCCTAAGGTTTTACCATTTCAAAACTTAATCAAAATGTTAGCAAGAGGGAAAAAAAACATTTATCTTCGAACAGGAATCTCTTCTGGATTTGGGCTCAAATTTTTCTTTTTCAGCTGTATGTGCGAGGACAAAGCATGTCGCTGTTAGCAGCGTCCCATTGAAGCGCCTCCATCTCCCCAAATAGTCCAGAAAGATACCCGAGTGTAGATAAAACGCCGGCTCTGAGGCCGGGGAATAATGACACGAAGAAACAGAGCGGTGTTTTCTCTGGAACCAAAGGCAGATAGCGTTTCAGGTTTCGGGTGCCGTTCTAACTATCCCATCAGCAGATTTCATAATGAAGGAGACCGCATTAGTTTTCCAAAATGACCTTTTAAAATGAAATAACGTCTAAAGAATGGTAATTAATGCTAATGAAGATGGATCATGCTGGGTAAAGCACCATTTTAAATTTTGATTTATCAATGAACAAAGCAGAACGTACACAGGTTGTTAAATTATGTTGTTGGACAGGGGTGTTTAACTCATTTTCACCAAGAGTCACATGAGCCATTATGGTGGCCCTCAAAGGACCAGTTGTAATTAACTTTTGTGTTTAATTTTGACTAAGCTCTACATTGTATTTCCTGCGTAAAAATAGGGTTTTAACACATCCTCTTATAAACACCAAAAAGTTCTACATTTACAACGAAGTAAATGGGAAAAACTACAGAAATATAAATTAAAGTAAAAGTAAGAGTTTTACTCACTGAGCAGCTGCCATCTGAAATTCTGAACTCAACTTTCTGACTGGGAATTCTCACTAGAGAGGTGTTCCAGTTTTTAAATTTACGACTTGTAAGTGGAAAATTCCCACTTCCCAGTACAACTGGGCTGTAGCAAAAGTAGCCAGTGAAAATGCAGCTAAATGTAGATTTTTACATAGTGAAGTTTGCCGGCTGCCAGCTACTTTCGAATCCTGTCCGCACAGGGCCACATGACTCAACAGCTTAGGTGCCAGACAAATATTATCTTTCACCTTTTAAATGTCTTTATTTTGTTGCATTTAATTATACATTTCAAGTTTACAGTTTATTTAAAATCTTTTATATGTTAAATTAAGTGAGACATCATTGGCGGGCCAGGTGAAAGACACCCGCGGGCCATATTTGGCCCACAGGCCTTAAGTTGGACGATTGTTATAGAAGGTGCAAGCATATAGTCTTTGTGCTTATTTTTGTTTTGTTTGCTACTTTAAAAAAGTTTCTAACAACTTCACCTATTGAGGAAACTGAGTAGAAAAAAATTGTTCTGGCGAATTATGTGCTGGATTAAAATAAGAAACTCTTAAATATTTGATTCTGAGAAAATAACGATTTTTTTTTTGTATTTTGATGCTAAAAAATGTGCTTGGACTTGTTTCATTTTGCATGTTTTACTGATTAAAGATATGGGTTCACAGGATACTTTTTTTTCTTGTTTGTGTGTTGAGCTGTTGAGGCGTTTTGTGCCTCTGTCAGTGTTGGATCAAATTACCACCTTATTTTTGAGACTCGTGTGTATTCTATTAGCACATCTGGGCAGAAAGCCCAGACTTAACTGTTGTTATGAATTGAATGGATCGCCTGGGGTCTACAATACGTTTATTTTCTTTCTGGTTATATTTTTCCCCTCAGTATTGAAAATGACTGCAGCAGAAGTGTTTGGACAGGCAGTACTGTGATTTATTTCAATATAAAACCATAAAAAGAAAAAAGAATGCTACTGCAGATAAAGTGTACTTTCAGCTCTCTGTGGACTCAGCAGAATGCTAAGTGTCTGCAGAGTTCAAGTTTACGAGCTCACACTTATTTCATATTCTTCAAGAAAATCAAACGGAAAAAAAAAGTTTCCCTTGTATGAATTTGTTAGATTTTTTTTTTATTCTGGTTCAACATTTGGCCATGGGTAAATATTTGGAGAAAAGTCAATCCGGTTGGTAAACCTGTGTGTTTATGCATAATTTTAGTCGACTAACTTCTGGTCTCTTCACTGATTTTTATTTTTTTTATTTTTCCTTTTGGGCTGATGGCATGTTGGTGTTTGTCTTGTTTACCATGACTCAGCTGTTCTGAGCAGCAGCTCTGAACGATGTGTGTGTTTCTCTTCTCGTTGCAAGCTGGGGTTGTGCGATAGCTTAAGGTGCTGGAAGACGTTGAACTTGACGGCCTGCACTTACTGTTACTGCAGAATTTGACAAGCAGCTTTTTATTTAGCTTTTCTTTGTCGGTTTTTGTGTACTAAGAGTAAAGGTTTAATCATGTTTTTACATTTTATTTTTATACGTGTTACCTCTGTGGTGAAACTGAAAGGAAGTTATCACCTGCAGCTGAAAGGTGAAAGGCAATTAATCATGCTTTTGCCAGTGCTGTGTTTGTGCATGTGTGTCTGCAAATAACTGCTGAACCACTGAACTTTCCAAAAATAATCATTGGGTGTAAATCTACAGTGGTTTAATTTAAATGGCGATCTCCACTCAGGCTATGTTTAAAACACTGGTCACATGACTAAGTCCGCTCAGCACCCGTGTGCGTACACAGGTAGTGGCTCACAATGCGCGGTTTAGCTGTTTAAATTTAAAGAGATTTGGGGAAATGGCATCAAATTCTGCTGGGAGTACCACAAAACATTGTGCTATGGTACTTGTAACAATGACTCAGGATTTGGCCATTGTCCTCATAGGAAAGAAGTATTTTTTTGTCACTTTTCCCAAGCTAAGATGCTAGCTAACAGCTGGATTCAAGTGTTAGGGTGGAAAAAGTGAAACCATGGATTTAACGTCTGCTCCAGAAGTTTTACTGGTGGTAAAAGTTCAACACAGGATCAACCGAACCCTATCACTGCACTTTCTGTCTGAACAGGTAGTACACCTTTTAAAATGATTTACTGTAGCCTGTCGGTAGCTTTACTTGCGTAGCATCCATGCTAGTCTCATACGGCGTTCTGCTGCATGCAGTCAGTCACACCAACAGTAATAAATAGGGATGCAGCAAAAAATTTATTCACATCAAAACTGTGATTCTCGTTTATAACAATTCAGAATCAATTTAAAATGCCCCAACATTGGTTAAAAAAATAAATAAATAAGGTAAATCCAATGGCTGTCAGCCTTCATTTTGTAACTATGTGAGATGTCCTAATTTCACCACGTAGCCTTTTATGGAACGCATGCATGTGCAGAAAGGAAACTACAAAAAATGGAGGAAAGGGATTCATCCTGCCCTGTAGATTTTGGCTTAATTTGGATTTTATTGAATGTTTGACATGAGCTTCACTGTGTGCAAGGTTTGCAAAATGAAGCACTTTGGGAACACGACACATGGGCTCACATCAGCTTTGGATAAAAAACTAGATTTTGAATCGAATCGTGGCCCCAAAAATCAGAATGAAATTGTGAAATCATAGATTTTCACCCCCTAGGTGAGAATGTTACTACTTACATAAATTTTAAACAACTTTCCTGTATTTCCTGAAGTGGATGTGTCAAAATTTGTTTTAAGAACATCTTTTGTACGACGGTAACATAAACTCTCAGATATACTAAGTGTTCATAACCTTTCCACAGAACCACACTACTAAAGGTCTGAACTATCCCTTTTAGGATGACTTAACATGTTCTGTTAGAAGCGGCCCTCTGCAGTGCTTTTAGGGAAGCCAGCTGCTGTCACACAGTGGAAGTAGTAGAAACCAAACTCTTGTGGTAATGATGGCTCTCACCAGCAGGCTCCTCCAGTCAGTGTTTTCACACTGGATCAATAAATGTGTCAACTTCTCTCTGAGTGAAGCCCATTTCATGTTGGTCCAGTCATTGAGTGGAAAACACAAACAACCTCGGGTTTCATCAAAGTCTTGATCAAAAGGAGATGACTGGAAAAGAAACTCTCAAAGTTGGATAATAATCTAAATGTATATATTTTCTGGGGCAAAATTAAAATGTTCTTTACATTTTGTGTTTAAAATAAATTAATATAATAAAAACTGATTTAGCCTGCTTAGTTAGAAACTACTACAAAGAGCCTGCAAAAATATTCCGCTCAACATTGATTTGAGATGATTTTTTTGCAGAAAAAGGAGTATAAATCTTTATAGAGGCTGATCAGTGTTTCTGAGTTCATGTTACTATTACTTTAGCAAGTCAGATATAGCTCAGTAGCCATACTGGAATGGATGTGATTATCTTAAACTGAAAATGATTAGATATTTGAGGAAAAAGCCCAAAGGCTGCATATATGGTACAGAGTAAATGAAGAGTCAGCCAGTTTCTTTCAGTCTTTATTAGAGTTTAGTCAACCAGAAATGGAAAAAGATAACACTGACTTTTTATCAATGGAAAACATCCAAATTGAATATATTTTTGTTGATTTTAGTACCTTTTTAAGCACTTTTTTTAAAGTTTACTGTTATTTATATTGTAGATGTATTTTAAATCTTTTTAAATATCCTGTTTTATTTCTGTCATGTTTTACAGCTTCCACATCACTTTTTAAGTTGACCCTGCTCATTAAGACCAAGAAGATTCATGTGAGGTTTTCTCTGACCTAATATGGACTTGGAACGATGTGATTTGTTCCACTCTTTACACTCAAAAGGGGGGCATGGAAAAGGCTTGAGAATGATTTATGAGTTAGTTCTAGGCTTGGAAAAGTAACCAACATATTTATAGTTTTAAGTACCGTGTTTGCCAGAGACGCAGTGTACCTGAATGGTGTGTTTTGGTCAGTAGATGTTTGCCACTGGCCATCTGTTCAGCTTGAAAATGGTGAAAAAAAAAAAAAAAAAAACTCAATGAACTCATTTTGTCATGCACACATTTTGTGTGTTTTCATTGTGTGACCTGAAAACCCTCCACCAGCGGGTCCCCATGGAAATTACGAGACTTCTGGGGGCATGTTTGTTTACCGGAAACATGGATAGAAATGGAGACCAGGGATTGTGTGACAGTTGATGACAAATGCGGAAATTAAGTTTTCTACCTGAGGCAAAGATGTGGCTTAGATCTGCAAATTATCAAACACAGGTGAGATTAAATTTAAAAGCAGGCACTCTACTTTTAAAGCCATCTTGAAACCAAATCTAAACTTGCAAAAGTGCAAAGAATGGATTAAAGACATATCATACTAAAGTTGTAATTGTGGTATTTTGTTTAGAACTCAGTAGACAAAGAGAATATGCTGTTTTTTTAAGGTTTTTTTAAATGTAAAACCTCCTAAGCATTTTTATTTCTATACAGCCTCTGGACAGAACGTTTTCTAACCATGGTGTTGGGCTATAGAAGTAAAACAGTGACAGCTTTTATTGACATTGAAAAAGAGCTTTGGCATTAAAAATTTAAATAAACCGTGACATTAAAAAACTTTATATTATTTATATTTATATTACTCGCTTTGTGCTGCAGCTTTTATTTCAATTAGACTGGTTTTTAATGCCAGTGCAGAAGTAACTCTTTTTTTTTTTTTTTTTGCATTGGTGAGCAGCGGCAAAGCCAAAGGGGTGATTATCCACCCCAGGTGCCACGCCCACATATATGACACGTGGGCTGGGGATTGCATGTGGCTATGAAAGATGGTCAGTTACAGCAACAACTGTAAATATCTGTCAAGCAGTTGTATTATCTGGTGTAGAGGAAGTCGGTGTGTGAAGAAAACTTTTCTAAACCACTGAGTATAAAGCAGCAATTCCACCACACTAAATTTTTCAGCTCAATATGTATAAAATTAGTTTAGTTGTAGCCTTACTCTTTACTTTTACTCTTATTGTAATATATTTAGAATCTGTTGGGCATCACTCTAGCTATATGTCATTGGTGGAGGGTGTCTTACAGCAGAGAAGACCCATTTGTGACACTGCAACTGGTGACTCATTTAAAATAAAGCTAAGTTTTGCTAGGTTTGCTTTAAATGTCCTCTGTTGTCTGTGAAAGCAGGCTGTGTTTCTCCCCTCAGGTACGTTAGTAAATTATTCACCCACTTGGGATATTATACTACCTCGGTGTGACCCACTAAGAAGTTTCGCACATTATTTAAACTCCTTGAAATTTTTATTTTACTTCAAGTGCACTTTTTACATTTTTTTCCCTTTTCTTGCCTGTTGGAGCAACTCCTCGCTGTTGGTTCCTGTCTGGATAAAGCATGCAGCTTAAACACACCAACAGAAACTCCAAGGTCACAGTCTGCAGCGTCTCAGAGCGCTGAAATAGAACAACCTCTCGGAATGATAACCTGTTGAGTTTTAGCCTCGTTTCAATGCACATTTAAGCTCAAAACATTTCTCACCTGAGCCTGTTAGCCTGACGGACACAGGATAATAAGATAATCTGACTATCATTGTTTTTTCTCGAGCAAAGTTGCTGCAGAAACTGTTAAGATCTCGACTTAATGGTAACTCTTTCCGATGGGAGCGCCTGGCATTGATAAATGACAGCAATTGAGCTACAGCACAGGCTAATTAGTGGCAATGATGATGCACTCTACTGGTCCTGAAGTCTTTACAGACGAGGCGTCGCCTGTCCATCATTATTAATATCCACCTTTAGATTTTAAGGCAGGAAATCTCACATTTCTCTGGACTTTAATGCACGCAGTGTACTTGACACACTCTCAGTCCATGTTCCTGTATATTACCATCAGTCATTGAGAAAACGCTCAGTCACAAATTAAACTATAGGGTCATATAGTTGTGCCACTGCTCTCTCAGAGGTGAACACCTTCCCCTTAATTCTTCGTTATTTTTCTTCTCCTGCTTGTTCTGTCTCTCCTCTTCTCCTCCTCCCTTTCTGCTCGGGCCAATCAGGCCCCGCCTCCATGGCAACCGTCAGTGAGGGTAAAACATCCACAGATGGTGTGGAGTAGAGTGAGCAGCAGGCGCACTACAAGAGTGTGGGAGTGTTTGTTTGCGAGAGACAGGAGTGGGAGAGATCCAACGGGGTAGTTTCTAGTAGCTCAGAAGGAGAAAAAAAAAAAAGAAAGTGTTTGCTCTGAGTAGTTGCAGGAAAAAGTGACAAGAGGAGATGCGAGTGCAGGTGGAAAAATAATCGAAGGAAAGTCAGTTTATTGGAAATAACTGGGAAACGGAGATTAATGACCTGACAAAAGACCGCGCGACGTCCCCCCATGGAGCAAGAGAGGCCGTCCACTCACTGACGAGCATCTCTCCACGAGGGCCACGCTGACACAGCCAGAAGTGTGGAGGAGACTAGACAACACCTGCCCCTTTCTGTGGCGCTCCATCAAACTAAGTCACCCCCCCACCCCACCCTGGATTTTTCATTTTTAAAACTTTGAGGTCTTGCTTTGAGCAGTGACACCTATCAGGAGTCCTTCTCCCCGAGGAGCAAAGATGAGCTGCAGGAAAAGGTGCAAGCGTGAGATCTTCAGATTCGCACAGTACCTGTTCAGACTCATCACAGGCACGCTCAACACCGGTAAGACTTCCAATGTCAGTGTGCATTCCTGTTTTTTTTTTTTTATTCCTTTTTTTAAAATGATTTTTAAACTTTCTAAGCTTTCTCTTCTCTGTGCCTTTTTTTAAAAGTAAGGATTGAGGACGTATAGTGATTTTAATCTGTTTTATCTGTCAACTGTGAGACAGTAGGTGAATAAGAAGAAATGTAAAGGGCAAAAGTTAACAGTGGTGAAAAAAAAATATTTCATGCACTTTAAAGAGCCTACAGTGTAAGAAGTTTTTCTTTATCAGTTTTATGCATTTTATGATACATTCAGTGGCTTAAAAATAAGCTGGTCTGCTGGTCTGAAGCAAAAGTTGTTGAACATATTGTTCCTCATCATTTATTCCTGTTCTGGTATCATGCAGCAAAGAGCAAGAGATTCCTCTCTGTTTTGAGCCTTTCTAATAAAACCGGCTTAAAGTTAGTGGATATAATGAGATTAAATGTAGATTAAGAAGGATTACCTTTTCAAGGTTTCTATGAGATTCTAAAGGTTAGAAGCAGGAGTGTTCAGTGGTTTTTACACATTATACAGAATTTTATAGATCTATAATCTAGACCAGAACTGCTCAAAGTGGGGCCCGCGGGCCAAAATTGACTCGCCAAGCCATTTGATTTGACCCACCAGCAGTTGTCCACGCTACTAGGTTGTAATCTCCTGCCTTATGTAGAAACTACACTATATTTCCACTTTTTCATTCCAACCATTGATCAAACTATATAAGGAACTGTGCTGTAGATAGTTTGCATGCATGGTATGTAATTTATTTTTGCATTATATTAAGATTAATCATAAAATACAAGTAACTACAAGAGACATTTAGATTAGAGTTAAGCATGCATCTAGATTTGCACACTTTATAAGAACACAAATACTAAAATTTTAATTTATGAAAAGTCCCATGAGCCTTTGCTGCCCAAGCATACGTCAGATTTTCTCCATGTCCATGAGCTTAAAAAAAATGTGGGCCACTGCACTGGCTGCTAG
>JARVJO010000001.1:8992600-9003001 GCA_031762555.1 Cynodonichthys magdalenae
AGTATTTGCATTTAATGTATTATTTTATTGCATTTGGCCCACAGCCCTCAGATCGATTTCATTTTGGTCCTTTCAGGGAAAATGTTTGGGCATCTCTGATCTAGCGTGTGCTTAATCCATGGATTTTAAATGGAATCCTGACTAGTTGTAACATCAGACGTCCGTCCTTCCACTTATCCGGGGTCGGTCGCGGTGGCAGCAGCCTAAGCAGAGAGACCCAGGCTTCCCTCTCCCCAGCCACTTGGGCTCGTCTGGGGGAATCCCAAGGCGTTCCCAGACGTGCCTGGAACACCTCACCAGGGAGGCGTCCAAGGGGCATCCTAACCAGATGCCCGAGCCACCTCAACTGGCTGACATCAGACGTTACTTGATGAACATTTACTTCAACTGTATACATTCGAAAAATATATTGTCAATTGGATGGCAAAATTTTAACACTTCAAAGCATGCTAATGTATACGTTTATGAGGCGTTCTGGTGCAAGATGGCTAGCGAGCTCTATCCACCCTAAGGTTAATTTTGGACAATATCTGACAATCAGCACTTTTAAATGAAACCAGTGTATTGACAGAGAGGAGATTTTTTTAATGGCCAGAAACTGAAAAATGTAAATGCAGGACAACACAGCTGCTTCATGCCCAAGCTAATACACACATTTGATTTGTTTGCTAGGTTGCATAGTGTAAAGCCTTGTAGAGTTTTATAAATATGTTAGAGTAAAATGTGGTTTAGAATATGATTTAACGTTTTCATTAGACTTCTTACATTTGAGTTTTTTTTTTGTCCTATCGATTTAAAGAATTAATGGAAAAACTTTATTATCTTATTATTTTATTATCTTACCTGTTATAGACAGCTATTTAAAAGATCTCAAATTGAATGATCTTAAGCTCATCAATTTAGTCCAAATTGAACTGAATTTCTTCAAACTTGGCTTGTTTAAAAAAGCTGTCTACAACAGGTAGGATAACTGCTCATAAACTAGCTTTAAAAGATTTGAACTCTCCCTTTAAGCTGATTTACATCACCATGGCCTATTTCTTTCAGTCTCCTTGACCTTAGAGATGCTGTGAAAAAGTGGGGAGGACGAAGAGCAGCCTCATCAGTGGACTGTGCTATAAAAGGAGTTCATGATTTCATCCTTCCTATCACGTCACTCATATAGGCTTGTGGGTATTGGCAAGCTTTTGTATTTGCCCGTAAATAGTTTTTATAGCCACCAGCAAGTCGTTTAGTTCAGATTGAAATCCCCATTGTGTGATTAAATGATTTGTGTGCATGTTCAGGAGTCGTTTTTCGAAATGCCTTCAATGCTGTGGTTAATAAAATGTAAAATTGCTTTGTACAGGTTTTGTGCAATATCGTGCTTGGTTGTCCATTTCCATACCTATTAATTATTGATCATGTTAAATATGAGACCGGACTTCATTTCCTTTGGGACAAACTCGGCTCAATATATGAACTGGAAAAATATACTCTTTCTGGGGGTTTGTGTTTCCTCATAAGACGATCCAATATGTATCCAGTTTCATTGGGTACAATGTGTTTAGGGGACAATACATTCTCATAAAACAATGATTTGGTGTAACGCAATGCAGTTTAATACGGTTTCTAACACTAGTTTCAAATGTTGACTTTCATTTTCTAATTTAATATGGAATAGGGTAATGATAAAAAGTTGCATTTGTGACCTTTTATAAAGATATCTAACAAAGAAGATAAATGGGTACAAACAGAAACCTGTATGTGTAGATTACTGTAAAAAAGGCTTCAGTCATCACTAATTTCTTTCTTTTTTTTAGCTTTTGTTTCTCTCTTTTTTTTTTTTCTTCTTTTTATAAACAGTTCTTCAGACTTTCTGAAAGTCTCTCAAAGGTTTCTTTGAACTTAAGTTGGTTTTTCATACCAGTTCTTTTTTTTTTCTTACAAATTGAATCTATAATGGGTACCTGGCTAAGTTATGTTTTTGTTCATTTTTTGAATTTAGGACCTTTTTTTATGCCCAAATGATTCATAGGTCAAAGTTACACTTTGCAAACAAGCAAAGAAATGATCAGACACTTCCCAGAGCATGATTGAAATCAGTCAGTCTAAAAGAAAAAATTAAAAAGACCTTCAGAAATTCTCAATCATAATCACTTTAAAAGCATGTTAAAATCTAACTTGTCGGAAACAAAATACAAAGAAATGAATGATGACTCAGTCTATGCAGTACTGTTTATCCAACAATGACTAATTGATTTGTTTAAGCAGATAATTATTGTTGCAGTTTTTCATTGAAAAATAAGAACTTTGATGGAGCCAGCTGTTTTCAAAACTGTTTTCCATCAGAAGATTGACATTCACTTCTTTTGTGTGGATGGTGCCATCAAATAAACATATCAGTGCTCAACATTAATCTTTGGCACTTCCATGAAAAAGAGATGACATGTATTTCATTTTAAAACGCATTGCCTCTCATTTAGTAGACCGTTTCGATTTGTGTTTGTACATCTACAAACACATCATAATATCATTTAATTTTTCCCAGTCTGAGGTGCTGATTGTTATAAATGGAGTTTGACCAGAGCAGCACTGGCATGGTCGTGTTGGGGTGACCAGGGGACGACGATAATAGATGGAGTCAGTTAGCAGACCAGAGGATTGTAATTGCAGTGTTCACTGTCCTAGAACAGCCCAATCACTTCATTGATTTTTTTTTTTTTTTTAAGTTCCCAAGAACAGGACATACACAAACACACACATTAGATTTTGTTGTACTGCCACAAATAAGTTCAGTTTTTACAGACGTTTGAACAAAATGTGTGTTAAAGGTTCATGTTTAACATTAACATTCATGTAATCGAGCACACACAGCAGTTATCCTGTCTGATATGAAATCGTGAAGAAAATTCATTGAAGTCATTTGTTGATCAAAACAAACCTTGCATATTGAAAAAGGAACTGGTTAACTGAGTCAGTGGGCCGTCATTGGTATTCACACCATCGCTGCAGCACAGCAGGTCGTGAATTTCCTGAATGTAGACTGAAGGGGGAGGAGGGGAAACAAATTACAGATGAGCAAGTTCTTTAGATATGAATCCAAACAGCACTGTCAGCACATATTTGCTCCTTTTTTTTTAAAAGGCAGAAAAAGTTATTGGGTGCACACACTAAAGGAAATCTTCATCTCCTCCAACCTCTGCAACACAAAGTCAGTGACAGACGAGCCGGGGCAGCGATTGGTACATCCAGAATCATGTAGATCTCTTAAAGCGGAGCTGTTTATGCTGCCGACTTATTTCCACTGTCTGCTATATAATCAATACTTGAGCAATCAAATACTTTAAGCATGTCTTTTCACAAGTCCACCATTTGGGCTTTGCTCAGTGTGATCTGTTTTGCGAACCTTACCCACATGATCACAGTTCATTTCCTCCCAGAGAGTCTGGCTGTCAGACATCCCAACATCTGCAATGCATCATTTCTTTCCTCTCATCAGGGCAGACGTACAAGCTTGTAAGTGATTCCAGGCACATTGTTAGACCTATCAGGTCCTTTTTCTAACTTCAGCTGTTGTGAAGTCTATTCTCATTTCCCAAACTGAACTTTGACAAGTCTTTACGGCTCGCATTGATCCGCCGATTTATTCAACTCGTCACTGCAGTTGTTTGGAGCTCAGTGTGCCGGAATTAATTTGCTGGTTGTGTTGCTTTATAATTAAACAATGTTCGAGAGTTACAATGTTGATGAGCTTCCAAATGCTTCCACACTGGGTGCGGTGGCTTACAGGAAATGCCAAACAAGCTTATTTTCCTTAGACCTCTACTCAAGATGTTACGTTTATTGCTAAATCAGCTCAATTGGATTTTGTTTGTCTAAATTCTGCTGTTAGTGTGTTGTTTTTTTTCGTGTTTCGTTCCATGAGTTGATTCAGACATCTACAGCTTGTTGCCTTGATAAACTTGTGCAAGTGTGTATGAATAGATTACAGATATTATGGGGAATAAATGGTGAAAGTTGTTGCTTTATTGAACAGTCATCAAGTCATTGATGGGGATTTTATAACTTCATGTTTCCACAGGTTGAAAACGGACAAGTGTTTTTACTTTGACTTAAGTTGTAAAAAACAAAATAAATACCATTTCAACCTTTAATTATTGACCAAGCAAATCAAACTAAACGTATTAGTTTTTTGATTATCATGAACCATCTCCCGCCCATGACAAACAGGAAGACCCCACAGATGTCTTTAATTCAAAATCAGGTCAATGCCCCCGTAGAGAAATAGCTACCTGTAACTTCAGAACAAAAGATAATGAAAGGAAAGTCAAGGTTAGGTTAAACTACCAATGCACCAGATTCACTGACTGTTATAAGTGGCCTAATCAGAATAAAAGGCATCATGTAAACCCCCTCAATCAGAATATTCTGATCTGATTCAGCTCTATCGGATTGAATTTGTATAAAAGTTTTTGAAACTGGACTTGTTTTAAGATGGCAGAAATCTGTTTTGGGACCGGTGCCACTCTGATGCTGTAAGCTCAACTCCCCCAAAGAGAACACCTGTCTGATATTTCAAACTAATAATGCTCTGAGCGATTTTCCCCTGCAGGTAAAGCATTGATTACTGATAACTGCTTTACAGAACACCACTTCAAAAAATTCAAACTTTACCTCTCAGTCAATTTCTGCTTCAGGGCCTCTGTGGCTCAGGAGGAAGAGTGGCTGTCTGCCAATCAGAGAGTTGATGGTTTGATCCCACCTTTCACCACATGCAGCAGTTTCCTTGGCCCAGACTCCCAGGTTACCCCTGCTTTATGTATGAATGTGACTTTTTGGAATATAATGCCTCTATATAAATGCATTCCATTTACCACTTTGTTTTTTACAGCCACCCTTTACCTGCCTTCATCGGCCATATATACCTGCTGCATATTGGATTTAATTATTTTGTTTTCTTTACTTTTGAGTGTACGGATATTATCAACCAGAAAATAATAAAAGAAATTGCTGCTTCTTTTTGCCTCAGTAGCTTGGCTTTCACTTAAATCTGAATCTACTTCAGACTCCTTAAAGTAATGGTCCCTCACAGATTGGTTCCTTATATGGTCAATGATTGTGTTCAGGATATTTTGAACAATTTACAATGATAAAAAACACACTAGAGTAACTGGTAATTTTTGGAAATATTGGACCTGAACCTTTTATTTCTGCTACAAATAAAATATTAAAATAGTTTACGGCCTCGAGGAGAAAGTCTGTTCGTTTAGCCTTTGTGACCTGAGAAGTTAAGTTACTCATCCAGACTCGGACCATAAAAAAAGCATTCAGTGACTCCTCAGCTTGAACCTGTAAGCGTGCGTGTGTGTGCTCATGCACTTCTTTGTTTCTTTCTCTTTGGTTTTCTGATGGCTATTAGCAGTTCATGTTCCACCTGTCCCACGAGGCCAGCCCGTTCAAAGCCCATAATCCCTGACCAAACACTGAATATTTGATACCTGTGAGCAGTCTGGCTTGGATTCAGGCCGGTGCAACAGTGCCCTGAAACAATGAGCTTTTTTTTTTTTTTTTCTCCACGTTATTCCTATGAGCTGAGGTTTACTGAGAGATTATTATTGTAATGCAAGCTCATGCGGTTCCAATTTATCCAGAAAGAAGCAAACTCAAACTTCAAAGACTTTCATTAATGTAGGAAAAAATAATAATTACACTGGTTTAGGGGTTTAACTTGCTGGATTTGAAATAATTTGTATAAACATTTGCAACTTCTGCAAATCTAATTGAAATCATTAAACATTGCCAGGATGGCTGTCAGCATGTTTCATTATTGAGTTTTTGTTTGGTGGGTGATTTGGAGCTTCTTATTTCAAACTGCCTTGAAGAAAAATCACTTAATTTTCAGTTTGGCACCATGAATCAGAATATCGAGGCCCTATGAGTTCAAAAATGTGGAAAACGCGCATGGATTTGCGGAAATTGCTAAACAAAATGGAATATAGTATAAACCGCAAAATAGTCAGGCAAGGCAAAGAGGCTTGCTGAAACACCCTTATCCTTCCAACAAAACACACAAAAAATAAAGGAAGCTTAGTGCAAATTTAGAGCCAAATTGAATAAAATAGTTTTTATCGCATTGCCACACATCATCTCATGGCCACGTGATAATGCTTGGATATGAGAACTTTGAGCAGTGTGTACAGGTTTTTTTGTTCTTTAAAAATAAAGGTACATACTTTTAAATATCTGGCAAAAGCATTTAATATTCTGCTGAACCACAACATGTTATATTAGTAAAAGTGAATTACCAGCCAAAAAATGTAGATTTCTGTGGCTATTCATGTTTTACGTTTTTTTTATTTTTTTTCACTTTATAATTACACACTTTTTAGGTTAATAAATATGGTTACAATGAAAATGTGGAATTCAGAAAAAAACTGAAAAAGCAAAATTTTAAAAATTTAAAAATGCAAAAAATGGAATTTGGGGAAAAAAAATCTGTTAGATTTGAACATCTCTCCCATCCTGTTTGAAAAGCCCAACAACAGATTTTGCGTAATGTTTTTTTTTTTATACCAAACCTACTAATATCTGCTTTCCTCACCTGAAAAGCATCTGGGTTTATCCTGATTTGAAGTTAAAAGCTTGCATTCACGCCATTCAAGAAAAAAACTGCACATTTCCAAACTATTTTTCCCCCCTTATTTCTTTCTTTCCTTACCCACATCTAAGCATATTTGATCTTCTTCTTTTAATGGAAAAAACATAGACAAAGGAGTATCGGTGTCACTTAGAAATAGCCTTACCCCATAACCTTTCGCCGTGACCCCCTTTTTTCAGTCGACTGCCTTTGACGAATTCAGAATGAAGTCTGGGATATCTGTACCCATATCGGCTTCCTTTACAGGTTCAGCTCACTGTCTCTGTTTCAGCCTCCCTGTCTGCTTTGGGGTTTCTGGTTTCTTCTTCCGTGTACTGCCTAAAACCAGAGCGGTACAGATTCTTTGCTACATTGCAGGTTTAATGAACACTTTCTGCTGTTGAAGAGAAAAAACTCATGCCAGCTCCTCTGTCTGACTAAAAAACTAGCAAGTAGCTGTCAGGAATTATTAAAGTACTGCAGGAGCATTTGGTCTTGTGTGCTCACTGTTGAGGACTAAATGAAACCCTGATTGGAAAGTTGTTACGTGACAGATCACCTGCTTAAATCCTCATTTTGTCTTTTCACTAAACTCAGTCATCTCAGAGCTGATGTAGATTCCTTGTCCTTCAGCACCCCTCTAATTTCATACCTTATTAATTACCAGAAATAATTAGCTAATGATTCGTTTGTGACAAAAAGGAGACAATTACTAAAAAGAGTGATTACTGTTTTATGTGTCGAGGGACTCCAGTCTGAATATTTATTTAATCTCGATACTTCATTCTACTAGAAAATTACATATTTTTTCCAAATAAATCAACTTGTGCTGGATTTTTGCTAGCTTCTTTTTTTATTCTTGTTTCCAGCCCACTCTGCTGTCAAAATGATTTTATTGAAATGAATGAGGGGGCTGAGCAGTGCAGGTACTCAGCCACGAGAGTTGTGGTATTTGCGCTTGTATCAATTGGCTCCATGTCACTGACACAACACCCAGCGATGCTTCAGATATCCTCGCTGGCATTTCTCCTTATTTGTCTGGATTTGCATTCAGCCTCGGCCTCTTAGTTTGACTCGTTTCACTGTCCATTTGAATTATCCCCTGCCAGTCCGAGTAATCAGTTTTCCCATTTGCTCTAATGTTTGTAAATGTGAGTCCCTTGGAGTGGAAGAGATGGCTGGGTTATTTTTAGTTTGGTGTTTGTGGTTGAGCTACAAGTTGCCGTGTATGAAGAGTTGGTGGATCTGAAGATGAAATTCTTTTTGTTTATTCTGACTGGCTCTTTTATTGACAATTGTAATATTTTTTTTATTCTGGCCAGTCAGAGGTTTTGAACTTCTTTTTACACTTTATTTACGAAATGGCAAGAAACTTCTCTTAATAAGTCTGTTTTTGACTGTAGACTCCACCAAAAGCCATATATGCATTCACATAGACTTCTATAAACCAATTTATGTATTTATACTGTATTCACACAATATATGCAGCAATTTTGCTCATCAATCACGTCACTGGGTTATGGTGGTAAATGTTGATTCAATTTGTTTCCAAAGAACCTGTTGAGCGACTGGGGAAAAACTTTGCTGACTGTTAATTTAGAGAACCAAAGTATTGAGTCGAGGTTAGATCTTTGAAAAGTAAGTTTTTATATTTTCCTCTTTCTTGAGAAAAGTTATCTCAATTTGTATCTGTGTTCAGTACTATGAATTATCCTTTTATAATTTGCTTCCAGTGAGTCAGACTTTATTCTACTCTTTCTATATATTTAGGTGAATCTATAAAAAAAATATTGAAGATAACATTTTATCCCTAAAACAGGAATTTTCAACAAGCTGTTACTGAAAACATGACAAGGAAATGATGAACTAGAGGATGGAGCTATTCTCATCGAGTTTTTTCACTAAAGGTGCTATGCTAGACCATGCAAACTCAACTTTTATTTTTAGCTTAATATCATGTTATAATGTCATTCTCTCATCAAACACAAACCCGGAGTTTTGTTTTGACTCGTTCATTCATGTTTAAGAAATTCTTGAATCTCCTGTGGTAGCCGTGAGCTGCCTAAACACTTGCTGGTACAAAGCACCGCCTATTTACGTAACGCTCCTCCCTGGAACTCATTCCCCAGCTGAGCTCCCGCCCCACAGAGTACCCCTCCCACACAAACATCAGGAGAAATATTTCTTTACAAATCAGTATGATTGCAAAACTTATCTTACAAAGGTGGATGTTCATGATTTAATTGCAAGACATGGCTTCAAAATGATCTGTATTTATATTTTATTCGCAAAAAGTAGCTAAACATTGACGTATATGTATAAGAGGATGACTGGGAGATATATTACCAAGCTGAAATGTCTTGTAAGAGCCTCTCAACAGATGTAAAACACTAATTTAAAGAAGATGAGGTTATGACCTCATGTGATTCCACTGGCGAGTTAGCTTCCTTTTCATGTTTCAAGTTTGTCTTAAACTGAGCAGAGCAAAGGTGAAAATAGTACTAGGTTTAAAACAAATAGTAATTGCAGTGTTTCAATTTGCTGTTGGTGTTCATGAGCCTTCCTTCAGTCACTGACAAACGAGGATTTAGTTTTGCTTTAGTCCTGAAATGAGTTGGTGCCAAGTTAGCATCGTGGGTTTTTTGGTGTCAGAGCTTTCAGTGGTGGCAACAGAGCTTGTGCTCGTGCAGGCAATAATCTATTCAGTAGCTTTAGGAAAGTCCGAAAAACTACCGAAAGTCAATATAGAAAGTTATATTTAATGCCTCCATGTTTTATTAAGAGTGTTTTTCACTGCAGTCTCATAGGAACCTGGGCCTTAGTATTGGAGGACATTTTTATTTTGCTTTCTAATATTCCATATTCTTCGAGCGCTGTGTGGATAAAAATGACTTCCTTCAAATGGTTTTCATGTCCTCAGTGATTGGTTTTAGATTGAAATCCCTAACAGCTCGGTTTCCTTCTCCTAAAGCGGAGGTTTGATCCAAAATGTCAAACGGTTGTATAAACATAGAAAATGAAAAGATGAGCAAGAGACGGATGTAAATGACAGGATGTCACTCCTTTGAAATCAAGCATTTTTTCTCTCATCAGATATACTTTTCTGCTGATGACCAAAGCTGTAGTCTGGAAATAATGTCCAACTTTCAGTTGCTGTTTCAGAAGAGATTTACTTTGTAATAGATTTGATTTAGACACTGCATAGCAGTTTTGTTTTACTTGTCAGACACCGAGATAAAGGATGTCCTCCAAACTGGCCATAAATAGACTCTTAAAAACAAACTACAGATGGTGCAAGATTTAAAATGATTGTTCTCCAAAAGCCGTCGGTACATTTACACTTTGCTGTCCTGCTTTCTCTTGTGCTGCGTAGTAGAGTTAGCTGCGCATAGTGTAATTAAATGATTCACTTGATTGTAATTACTTTTGAATAACCACAGCTGCTCCAGAGGTCAGACATGGAAGATGAACTCTCCTTGAAACGCTTTTCTGGTTTTGTCAGACAGATATGGGGGAGATGTTGCAGAGACAATGTGTTGCTGTGTGACCAGAATGTTTCTACACATCGTCGGTATTCAATTCATGAGCCTGACATTATAAACTCAGTCAGATGCTAAAACGTGTGTCATCTTTGACTGAAATTTAAAAGTACTACAGTGAGGAATACTTAAATAAGTGTGTAGTGGAATGAAACCAGCCCTTAAATCCACCCTTTTCAGGCTTCTTTCTAGCCTGGTAAAAACCAGCCCCTTGTCCTTCATTTTGCTTCATACAGAGGGTCT
>JARVJO010000001.1:9020500-9044480 GCA_031762555.1 Cynodonichthys magdalenae
TTCCTGTTTTTTATTGTTTCCAAATATCATGAATTTGGTTTTATCTAAATTTACTGATAATTTATTGTTTTTGAGCCCTTACAAACTGTCAACTGCTGATAATTCTAGCAGTTGTGTCTAATGAGTCTATGAAGCATCCTCTACCTCATAACTCCATCCCTCCATCTGTCCTATTTTGAGATTGGTATTTAAAAACAAAAGAAAACAAACTTTTTAATTGTCATTGCAAACTTTAAATGTCATTGGAAGCTGTTTTTAGATCACAGGTGTAATGCTGAAATTTCATTCCTCTTTAGCGTGCATATTCATACTTTTGATTTTCATAACTAACAGACCTACTGAAAGCTTACATCTAATAGGATAACCGTGTTTCCACTGCTTTAAGAGCTAAGACAAATCCGGTTATACTGCGTAACAAGTGCACTAGCCTTTCACTTAAAACTAATCAAATACATAATACAACAACTCTAATACAGGGGTGCGCAGGGTAGGGGTCGTGACACTGCAGCTGCACACGTCCAAAGAAATATGACCTCCACTCAAGCGAGACGTTTAAAAAAAAAATGCTTTTCGCAGAATGGTATGATGGTGAGAGTTGTTCATATGGCAGTGTACCACAAAACCAGTAACCAGCAGATCCCTAGATTGTATGTATTTTCAAGTTTTCTTTTGACAAAAGAAAAAAAAACTTGATGAATACAATGGATCATTTTGAAGGTAAAGTTCTATGTTGGGTACTCTATACAATAATAGATTCACAGAAAAAATGGTTGGTCTCATCTATTTTTGTGGCATTTTATAGATTTTACCAGCTATCCGAATCTCCGACACAGCACTTTCCTCATTCTTGGTTTCTTAAGTCAAGTGTGCACGTTCACTTGTCTCGTAATGCTGTTTGGCCCTTCTGGTCATTCCTAGAGAGCACAATGGATGATGTGCTCAGGCTGTAGAAGAAAGTCAAAGATGGATGTGTGTCCTTCACCAGACAAATCACACGGCGCAGCAGGCTCTAACTGCATTAAAAAAGCCCCATTTCTTCCATTTCTCTCCTCTCCAGAGCGCAGACAAATCTGAGCTCTGGGCAAAAAGCTCACCTTGAGCTGGTGTGTGTGTGTTTGGCTGCGTTTGTGTGCCTGCCGTAAAGTTTTCCTGAAAATGAATGTAGTTACACTCGAATGGTGTGTACTTGTCCCGCTGTAATGAATGAATGCTAAACAGCACTCAGTGCAGTTTCAATCTGAGGTCACATCAAATTGCAGTAAGGCTCGTAAACCTGCACAGGTTACTATAATTGACTCCTGCAGCCAGCGTTACAGGAATTAGCTGCATAATTCTAAAGAAACTATCCATTTTTTTTCAACACTGCTGATTTTTAAAGCGGAGACCGTGAAAAGCCTTCCTCTGAGCAAGCGGTGTTATGGCTCACAATGCTTTGGAGGCTGGTACCCTCCCTGGGAGGACATGCTGGAATGAATTCACCTGCTGTATTTGTCATATGCAGTTGGTGGGTGGAAGCTCAAAGAATGCAGTGGGGGGGCACCGTACATGTACAGTATGTGCGTGTGTGTTGCATCAATAAAAATGGGCTAAGACTGAATCAGCCTTACAAGAATTAATGCGAAAAAGTTGAATGAGACAAAAGAGCAGCAGATCTGACTTCATACATTAGTTATTTAATAACATGGTTTATTGAAGAGACACAAAGTAGTTATCTTTTAAATTCTTTTTGTAGTTCTGCATCTCTTTGTTGTAAATTTGAGCAGTTTTTGTTTTCACATTGTCATTTAGTGTCTCTGTACTTGTTCTCTGCAGACTCCTGTCATAAATTTCACTGTAGTTATACAGGAATTTTTTAATACTAAAGGAATAGCTTGTTTTTAATCAGGTGTTTTTTTTCTCACAGCATGATATTTTTCACACAGATATCTTTTATTTCCCCAGAAAAACAGTTGGTTTGTTTGGGATTAGACTGACTGAATACTGAATCAGTGACAGAATGTATTTGACAGCCTTAGGTGTAGCTACAGAAACATTGTGGGGGAAAATAGACCTTTTTAAATAACTAGTTCAGACAAAAGTAATGACTGTTTAAATAACATATATTTGCTGGAACTGCTAGTAAAGTTTTTTTTTATTTGAGTTGCTCTAGACCAGTGGTTTTCGAACTTCCAGCCCACAAAATAACAGTTGCAGAAGCTTGTGACCCCAGATATTACTAGTATGCAAGCTCTGCTAACAACTCTGTAAAACATGGGCATAACAACAATATAAACAAACCTAATAACTATGATACTAATTTTATTCATTTGATTCTTCTTTTCAAATATTATGGATAAAATATTCCATTAGCAATTTCCTCACTTGATGTTTCATGACCCAACTTTGGGAACCACTCCTTTAGATAGCAAAAATTAGCTTATGGAATAAGAACTAACCTAAAAAACAGATGGTTTAACTTCCCAATAATTTTCTTTAGTTCTTTCAAACTGAAATTATTTTGAAGTGCAGGTAAAGATACTCACAACTCCACAAAACCAAGATAAATTTAAGCTAATGTTTCTTGAAGCAATGCTAACTGTTGTTGCCTTGTACGCCAAATTTTTAAACAAAGCTTTTGTACAATCTTAATACTTAGAACATCTTTTGTGGTTTACTACCAGCTATCATAGTACCAAATTGTAGCTTCATATCTGTAAAATTGACAAGAGTTATAGATATGTTTTTTGTTTCTAAGCTTTAGCAGCTATGTTGGTTTCGATTTACTCCAAAAGTTAATCAGTTATAGATGTATGGACATCCAGTAATTAGTTTCTGGGAGTTTATTTAAATCCATACACTGGTTCATAAACATGCAGATACAGGCAATTACATGATAACCTTGCTTTCATGGCAGCAGGAATTAAAAATAAAGCAGAACAAAGCTCCTCTGACCTGCATCTGTTTATTGCTGCTTTCAAAGTAAAGTTGCTCTCTTGTGTTTTTGCAGCCTGTGGTCCTGTGCTCAGAAAGCCTTGTAGACTCCCAATCTGGCAGTCCTTGTCACTTTTTTTTAATTGGCCTCACATCATGGTGACTACATATGGATTATCAATGAGCCATGACCAGATCACTTAAAGACAAAACGAACACTAAAGATCACATTAGCAGCCACAGCTGCCATCGTCAATATGGTATTGACTCTGTACCATTTACCACCAACCCTGAGGGAAGAACTCAGTCTTTTACTGTATACTGAACTGAAATATTTCAGCAAGCAAGAAGCCCACAGGTCAGCATTTACCATGGGACTAACCAAACATATTGTCTGCCATATCTGCCAGTTAATGTGTATATTTTATGAGCATTATTTTTGGTACTTAGATCTGATGGTTCTGATTAAAGCTCGTCAGAGTAAAATATATTTTATGTTTGGTTGGTTTGGTGAGTTTCTAAGTTTGAGATAAACTGCTTAATGCAACGGCAGAAGAGAAAACCAGTCTCAGTTCTGAAGCAATGGATAACTGTTTAATTATAGATTTCTCCCTCATCTTTGCATGACTTATTTTTTATTGCTGCACACATGCTGTCTGGTGGGTAATCCTCTGTATCTTTCACACTGAATATTTATATTGCAACTAAATCAAAGTTAAAGAAGCTGATTTGGTCTGTAGTCTAAAATATGATGCATTTTTTATTTGAACCACAATATTTGACTTATTTATTGCCCACTGCTATAAGTCAAATTCTAGTGATAATGTGTGTGTTGATTTGTTGGTCTGTTAGCAAAATATCTTATAAATCAGCAGACCAAGGTTTTTGAAACTCTTAGTAAGTAATGCTGTCAGTAGGATTCAAGATGGCTGCCTCAGTGAATCAAAATTAGCAAACACAAATGGTAAAAAACTCAATCAATTTTACATAAATTATTCTAAGTTTTAAAGTAGTAGTATCTGAGTCATCCCCAATAAGCAACTAAAATTGTACAAGATTTCCATTTAAAACTAGCATTAACTCTCGGGGTGAGCTTGTCTGTTCAGTCGTAAAATATCTTGAGATATGTTACTAACTATTGTCCTGAGCCCTGTTTCAGAAAGCAGGCTTAACAAACCCTGGGTTAACGCAGATACTCTGAAGCAACTTACCCCGCTATTTGGTACTCAGGATTTTTGGTTTCAGAACAGGTGATATCAACTGGGTAACTTAATTCTGAATCAAGTTACCCCTGAGTTAATTTGGAGCACGAAGCCCTCATCAATGGAAGTCAGATAATGTGATTCACCATGGCAACAGGAGAAAATAAGAAGAACGGAATTCCATTTCTCTGTGCTGGAACTAAAAATGTTAATGACCGCACTTAGAGAATATCAACATATAGTTTAAAAAACCAAAAAAACAATACCGTTGCTGCTGCAAGTGAAAGAGAATTAGTGTGGCAGATGATTGCTGACTAAGTCAATGCGTGATTATGATTTTACAGAAATTTAAACTTTTATTCTTCACAATTAAAGTAGATAAAAGTGAGTGTGTGTGCATTAAATGTGTGTGTAGCAGCAGCCCATCTTGTAGCAGCAAATGAAGAATAAATATAAAAACTTATTAAAATGACGTAAGGTCCAGGTATAAGCTCTCATGTTCAACCTTTAACAAATTACATAATTAAGCTAAATTCCCCCGCAAAATAAGTGTGTTGCCCCATCTTTTCTCTGCCAATATTTAATATTGGACACTTGAAAGTAGCATGATAATGTATGTGTCTAATTAGTGCTTCTAGGTGATTAAGCCTGACCTCCATTTACAATAGACTGCAGTAAACTCAATTTAGTGTTTCATCGGAGGATGATGATGTTGAAGAAACTTTATCTGTTGCTACAGAGAGGGAGCAGACCCAGGTGCATACTGAGGTGATTCATAACAGTGTAGGTTTAAAGTTTATTTAACTTTCCATTGTGAATTAGAATGACTGTTATTTTTTCACAAAAAGAGCTAAAGAGGCTCCATCTACCTCTGGAGCTCAACTTTCTTCTGTAAAAATAAAAGAAAATTAAAAATGTCCATTTTCCAGAAGTTTATTCATTTTAAAAAACAAAATAAATTATATATACAAAAAAATATATACTGCTTTAAGAATTTAAACCTTTGATCCTAACCTCATAAGAGAGTAGAAATGCAATTTGATCGTTTTTCTGTCTCTAAAGCTTCCTGTGAAACAGCTACAAGCTGTACTTGAAGGAAAAGAGTGAAACCTGTTTAATTAAAAACATAAAAATGCTCAGATTTTCATCTAGAAATGACAAGACGTCTAATTGTCACTCTCTCCCCACCTATATTTCTGCAGAGTATTAGCGCTCCAACATCTACAGGCTCCTCTAGAAAAGAACTCTCTGACACTGTCCTGGTGCAGCTCTCAGCTAAAGAGTCAGACAAACTCAGGATATGTTCAAGTAATCCTGCTGCAGAGCAGGGTTGGTTCATGGAGTAAGTTGTGGGGGTAAGTTAACTCAGGATAACAGCTATCTGGCTTTCTGAAACCAAAAACCCAGAATATGCACCTAGTTTCCCCAGAACTTACTCAGGATTTTCACTTATCCTGCTTTCTGAAACAGGGCTCTGGAAGTCAGAATCAAAGAGATGTTGCTCTCAGGCACATAACCTTCACTCTCAAACTATTCTCCTGGTCCTGTGTTTTATTAATAATTCAAGAGGCTGTGGAGGTAACCGCATGTTTTTTTTCTAGCCTTTCACATTGCAGTGTAGTCTGAACTGCTTTAAAAACGACAGACAAATCAAAGAACATGATCCTCACAGGTGTTGCCTCTTTTGTTTGTGAGATAAGAGCAGTTTCTCTGAATCAGGTAGAAAGTATCATTCTGTAACCCCCCAGGGTAATAAACAAGCTGCAGTGGGTCCTGACTTACTTAAAAGTACCAGCAATAATCTACTGAGGACTTTTGTGATTTTAATATTGAAGAAAAGAATCTGTATTTTTGTGTTCAACAACACAAGCATAGAACAAGAAACTAGAAAATTTAGCATCAACTTTTTTAGTCTTAAAGACTAAAAATACTGGAATAAAACTTTGATCATGATGAGATGATGCATAAAAAAAGGTTCCATTTTTATTAATGGCAGTGGTTTAACAGTTTCATCACAATTCAGGTTTAAGTTGCGGCCAAATGAAATTGATTTTTCACAGTTAAAGGGGAAGAAAGGATCCAATTATATCCCATCAAATTTTGGATTCAAGCATCAAACTCTGACGAAAAGCTGAAGATGAAAATACAATTTCTGTGGCAGAGAACTGACCCAACATCCCTAACATAAAAAAATAATAAACAGACTTCAACAGTGTTCACAAAATCAACAAAAAATATGACAGAATTAAACAAATTTGGTAAGGAAAATAGCAGAAATTCTTACCAAAAAAACTTGAAATGAAGTGTAGCACATTTAGCACATAAACCTTTTTTATTTAACCAGACCTGTAGCTGAAACTTACTTCAAACTTTTTATCAATGATGGGCTAAACTACAGAATTCACAGACAAGAAAACGCAACAAAGTTTGGTGATTTGGAGAAAGAAGAAACAAAGACACGCTCCGATATCCCTTTTCAATCTGCCAGGATTAATGACCAAAGGCGGTTGGCTTGAGTTCAGCTTTTAAATTAGATTGAAAATGCATCTTTTCAAGAAACGCTCCAGTAATCTCATCTTGCTCTGCTGTTATTCATGTTCTTTGTCTTCCACCGGTACATCAAGAGAAGACTGATCGTACCAGAGTAAATCGACCATTTCCAAACATAATTTTTCTCAAGCCCTACAAGTCAGAATGAAGCTGAGTGAACATGAAGAAATCCATGCTGATACGTAATCTGGCCTCAAGGAGACACACGAGGAGATGATGATACTTGAGTATCAGCGGAGGTGTTAACACGAGCAGCGTTTGGTTACGGGCTGCAGGTTTGTGAAAGAAGATGGCTTCCAATATGTCTTACACAAGTTATTTTCATACAAGAAAGGGTTTTCCCTCTGCTCTGTGGCTTATAAACAGAGCTGAGCGCGTTGTTCGCACCATTTACACGGTTTGTGTTTCACCTGTCACTGCTGGTGATAAGCTGTCATCAGAGGCAGCTGAATAGATTTTAGATGAGGCTGTGGCCCGAGGCAGCTGATGAATCTGTCATTCATGCAGCTTCATGTGACCCAAAGACTCTTCAAGGTTGTCCATCCAAGAATACCTAATTCCATTTTCCACATAGTTCCATGAACATGTCTTATTATGTTAATAATAAATTAATAAATATGGAAATACCCCTTTAAGGTTTTGCTCAGGAACGAAGTTTGATTTGATTGTTTGAAAATCAACACATTTTTTATGCAGATTCATTTCATGCTGAAACATAGTGGCTGTGCTATAGTTGTTTACCACCTCATACTTTTTTTACATACTTTTGTAATCAATAAATGCTGTTTTGTACTCAGCTGGTGCTGTTTTGAAATTGTGCACTTATCATATAAACTACGAGCGTGAAACTCATCTTCACCACACCAATTATGGTGGCCCTCAAAGGGCTCGTTGTAATAAACTTAAACTTAACTTCAAGTAAACACAAAACGTCACACTCCTCATCTTGTTGCTACAGCTGAGCATCGCTAACAAACAGTAACTGAGCTCTATCTGGTATTTCCTGCATAGAAACAGTGTTTTAACACGTCCCCTTATAAACATGGACAAATACTACGTGTACAACTGACTAAATGTGAAATAAATAATACAAACACTATTAAAAGTAAAAGATGTTTATTTGGGACAGTGTTATTCACTGTTGAGTTGTGGTGAGTAGCTGTCATCTTGAATTCTGAACTCTCTGACTGTCCAACAGGGAGTCCAACTGGGCCACACCACAAGTAGCTGGCAAAAATTTAGTGAAATTAAGATTGTACACAACACATTATATCAGCTACCAGCTAATGGCTACTTTTGAACTCCGTACACCTCCACCTGCTGTCTTTAAAGCAGCAATCGCTTATTTTATTTTAAAGACATTAATGCATTTTTTAAGCTATCGCGGGCCACATAAAATGCAGTGACGGCCCACTTTTGGCCTGCAGGCCTTAAATTGGACAAGTTATAAACCTTTTTATTGGAGTTGACAAATATATAATATACAAATTTTCCCATTTCGGGATTTAACTGCGTATCTGAGAACATATCTTTTATATTGAATATAATAGATTTTATTCATATGTTATGTTTTTAACACTGACGCAGGAGGTTTGCAGATTTGAGTCCTGTGTGGGTCTTGGGTGATCCTGCAACACTTTCAATGTAAAGTGACGACTCTAACCACTGCACACCATTATAGTCTTTATTATGATTTTTATTACTATTTATTATGGTCATTATTTTACAAAAAAATAAGAAGTAAAAGTCTGGCTTGTATTTAGATGTGGCTGCAGTACCTCCTTGTTTTCTTCACTTTCATTGTTGCCCAGTTGAGCACAAGTGCCATTAAAAAGTCCCATTACAAATTCAATATGAGCACCGACTACTGCTGCTCATTCCCCTGTGTTTTTACATCGGAAATAACCCCTCCCCTCCCCCCGCGCTGTGAGAGACGGGTTTCTTAAACAGACGGGGATGATTGAACTGTGCATTTTTAATATTAGGTTTCGGAGCTCGGGCTGAATCCTCATGTGGTGGACTGAACTGCTCTCTCCTGATCTGAAGCATGACATAATTGGATGAGATAATGTGTGGAACAGTAATGTACAGTACACAATATTACTAAAATGAGGTGGAGTGGGGAGCGGAGCATTTATTGCTGCTGGGGGGGAGTTTGGATCGCGCCAGTTCAAAGGAGCATTAAATCATGTTTTTCATCTAGTGTCCGGGTTGCTTATTTTGCAATATTTTTATTTATTTTTTGGTCCCCAAATAAATGCAGCCGTCATCTCTGCTGCTTGAAGCACACAGGGTTTTTATTGGGTTCATCTTCACGTCTCTGCATGAACCTCATAGCTTTTTATTTGGAGATGAGTGCTGTGAGGAAGCTGCTCATTACGCCGCCGCACAGCAATATTCCCAACATTAAGAAAAGGCAAAGGGTTTCAGATAAATTAAAATGAGGTCGAAAATTTTAATCTGCCTGCTTGTTTTTGTTTTCTTGGCGTCTTCCTCTTTTCTACTCCTTAGCATAGAGAGGAGTGAACTCTGGCGTCTGGTATTTTCTAGGGGCATGGTCTCCAACCTATGTAGCATGAGGTTCACATAAGTTTTGTAAACCTCATAAGCAGCGTGAGGGTGACCCTAATTATTTTATGGAGCCAGAAGAAGATGCATACAGAATAAATTATTATATTTGTATAAAATGGTCTCCAAACAATATTGTTTATGAGGATAACTTCTGAGACATTTTATTATCCAGCAAAATTTCTCCTTAAAGGCGTCTGCATTGATCAGTTTTTGTCGTTGTATTCAGCTCAGTAATCTTTAACAGTTGGCGAAATGTTACCAGCTGTGTGTCAAAGTGTAATTAATGAATGTGACAAAGTTCAGGCCTGAAGCTAAGGTAACATTAATGACTGATCATGTCAGGCAGGTGCAATTGAGCCTCACGCCCAACAGGAAGTGCTTGGCAGACATCCACGTTGGACGCAGCCTCTTATAACCACCGGTGTAGGATGTTACCATGATATCTGCAGGATGTGTCCTGTCTGTCGGTCGAAATTATTTATCACCTGCTCCCATAAAGGCAGGCGATAAAGATGCTTGCTTTTCTGCCTAATAGCAAAATAGGAAATGGATGTTTTTTCAAGAAATTCTAGGAAATTAACCACTGGATGTTTAATCTACAAGCTTTTAGATTGAACCGTAATCAATATGGCAGCATAAAACACAGTAAAAGTATTTGAGATGAGATTTAACCTGATGTGTGGAAATGCAGCTTTTTTATATATCTTCAATCAAAAAAAAAAGCTACTTTTCTCTCTCATTCTTGGGTCTTTTTTATCTATGACTGATACCAGGTGAACTCTGCTCCCCATGAGACCTGAAGCCCACTGGTTCAGACCATCTGGGCAGGTTGCACAGCCCAGAGTCACATCCACAACACATTACAGCAGCCCGAGGATGAAAGCAGAGTCACTTCACACAGACTAGCAGCAGACAGCAGAACGATGGTTGTGCGGCACTGGAGACATAAAATAAAGTGCTGAGCCTGCATTTTCGGACATCTTTATTGTTGCATTGCTGTGAATCTGTGTTGCTGTTCCACTCATCACACTGTGTGTGACCATAACTGTGCAGTGAAACAAAGCGGGTCATCGTGGTCTGCTGTGTTTATTTGGATTCTCCTCCACAGCTGACAGAATTGTGAAATATCTTACAAAAGGATTTATAGTTTGTTTTGAAATGAGTTCTGACACCCTGCAGTGCACTTTTGTCTCTTTTACGTCATGGAAACAAGAGGGGGGCACGTCTGCTCTCTGTTATTTACATTGTTCCTTTTTGTCTAGAGCTTCTAATCTTTGTTATAACATCTATGCGTGTGTGATGTGTGCTTGTTTGAAGGCAGAGCGGAATTTATCTAAATAAATGAGAGAAATGTTGTCATAGCCTGTACGCTTTTAGAGAGATAACATCAAATTGTTGGGAAATAAAGAGCAAAGATTTTATTTCCTGATACAGTTTGTATGCAGGAGTCGGAGGAGTTTACCTTAAAGTTTGAAGCTTATTAGCGCCCTCTGTTGTCTGAAACATAGATTGTTCAATTCTTTTTATTTTTCTGTTCCATATTAGAGCTGGTTTGAGAAATAACTAGACAATTTGCTTTTCCTGTGTAAATACAGTGTGAAAGCTTAATGCTGAAAGCTGCTGAAGCTGAAGATATTTATTAGCAAAACTCATGCAAGTTCAATTTGAACAGCTGACTTTGGCTGAAAGTAGGAAAACAAAAGTGACAAATCAGAGCAGAAATGTAGCTAAAATTAGCAGAAACTAGTAATTTATAGCAAAACATAGTTTAAAAAGCTGAAAACGTTGAAACTGAGTTAGAGTTCGAAGAAAACAGTGCCCACCAACTGACGGACAGCTTGGATTAGCTTTGTCAGCCATCTTGACATGCTAATTAGCTTTCAGCATGTGGTGGGATCGCTCTTGGCTACTACTCCACCAAAACCTAAATTGAGCACAAAGCTGATAAAATTAGTAGAAAACTAGCTGAAAATGTCAAACAAGGCTGAATGTAGCTCATGTTTGCTGAAGTAAGAAGAAACTGAAATTATTACAAAAACGTGATTTTTAGTTGGAAAAAAAGCTTAAATTAGCTGAAAAGGGGCTAAAAACACAAGCAGCTGAAATTTGCAGAACACAGCTGAAAGAAGCATAAAAACCTTAAATTAGCAGAAAGAAGCTGAAAGGAGGACAAAAGTTGAAATCAGCAGAAGAAAAACAAAAGGTCAGATTGGTAACTTAAAAAAAGCAGCAGAAGTTAGATTTAGCAAAATAAAAGTTGAATGAAGCTGAAATGAACACAAATTAAGTTAAAGAAAAAGCAGAAAGAAAAAAAGGTAAAAAGTACAGCAAATATTTATAAGCATTTTAAAGGATTTTAAGGATGTTGATAACAGCTTTCATAGAGGAAAAAAAGTTAAAAAAGCTCAAAATGGATAAATTTTAAGTCACAGCAGGAATTTCCTGAAGGAGCTCAACATGTTGATGTAGAAATTTTATTATGGCACAAAAATTGCGGAACAAGATGCGTGCCAAAAACTGTACAGAAGAAAAATATGATCGCAATGCAATAAAACATATATAATAACTAAAACTCTAAAAAAATAAAACTCTCTAATCAATGTTTTTTGTAAAAAGAAAAAAAAAAAAAAAAAAGTCAGTGTTTTACAGTAAAGAAGGGGAAAAAAACAGACCAAACTTTTAAGTGAAATAGCTGAACCTGATTTATTGTTTTTGTTCTGATAACTTATTAACATCAAGGATTTATAAACTTAAAAAAAAAGTTTTACTGGATTTGCTTATCTTTGTTAATTTCACTGAAGGAGGCTTAGGACAGGCAATGTATTGATGTCTGCAGCAAAAAAACTTAAAACTTAATTTACTTGATGCACTGAAGCTGTAAAAACTATAAAATATGTTCATTTAATTTCCTTTTGTTTTGGTTTTGCTTTGATAATCAGAAAATTCAACAAAAAAGTATGTTCATTTTAAATGACAAAACCTGGTCAAACTTTAAATATAAATACAGTTCTGCTGCCACCTAGTGGACAACAAGAGTTTTGGGGTGATCAAACTAACAAAACACAGGAATGATCATATTTTGTCAAAACGTATTGCATAAAATTCATGTAAAGGCTGGGAAATGCATCCTGACATTGAGTTTAAGTATTTCAATGATTCTACTTTGAAATTTGATGATAGAAAAATAGTGACTGTTTAATTCAGACTATTTAAAGTAGAATATATTGCTAATTTTTACCAGAGTACACAGTTTTTATTAAGAGATTATAAATAAAGTAAAGCAATTCTTGGTTTGTTTGTCAGGACCCTGAGTTATTTTATCAAAATAATCGGTCAAGTTTTCCTCTTCTTTAAAATATATATATTTTTTAAATCACCAACATCATGTTGTGGAGAAATATTAAATCTGCACAATATTAGAAAATATTCAGTTATGATATTAAATACAACAACAGTAAAGTCCTTTCTGTTTTGTATTTTTTTCCCTGTCATTAAAGCCCATTTTAGTAATTGTTCTGGCAGCTGTCGTCTAAATCGGCTGTGGCTATTTAAGGAGGCCCATCTAGGTGCCAGCTAAATAATTGCCTTCCAGCTTGTGTTACAATATTAATTTTGCTCATGTTGATTTTGTATTAGATTTTTCAATGTACTGTCCAGCCATAAAAGACAGAATTTTGCGAAAAATGTACATATACTGTTTTACTGTCATAAATATTTAACTTATTCAACATTTACTTTTTAAGATATTCATCCTTTTTCTTTATCTGTTTATATATATTCATGACTGTGAGGAGGCAGAGACTGGTAACCCTGCAACCACTCATCTAGGACTGGGCAATATAAATCAACGTGATCAATACATCAATACATCTGATAGATTATTGATAATTTCACAGAACTTCAATCCAGAACAGCCCGGCATTCTGGGGGATGTAGGCAGAGGAAAGACTGACCTCTCACGGCCCAGCTAATCAAGGTTGGTGACATCAACTCACTCAGCTAATGCCTCATAGCTGCTTAAAAAAAAAAAAGAACGACGTGGAGAGAAAGGAGAAAAAGAGTCAAACAGCTGGAGAGGAAATTGTGGATAAGAGAGGAAAGGTCGCCAGTTTGGCAGTTTTATTTCAAATAAGTAAAACTAACCAAAAAGTATCTACATCTGATATGAAACGCTCATTTTTCAGCTATATGGACCAGTTCAGTCAAACACCAGGCCCCATAGAGGCATTCATGCATATCTAGAGCTTTTTAGATCAGACACCTGTCTATCAACCTGGTTCTCCAGCTGTTCACAAGACTAAAATGGAGTCAAAATCTAACTGTAATTGAAAAGATAAATACAATTGCAAGATTTACATCTTTAAAACAACTTCTAAGTAAATTATTAATTACAAAAATGTGATCTAGTTTGTTTGACATTTTGTTTCTGAATTTTTCTTTGGATGCCCTTTTTCCCAATAAAGAACAAGCAAATCACTGTCAGCCTCAGAATGTTGAAGTAAAACCTAATGATCTTCACTGCTTCTGTTTGTGCTCAGAGGGAGATTTTTTTTTTTTACAGCAAGGTAAAGTTCTTTTGAAAGCTGACAACTGCATAGATGTGCTTGTTTCTAGTTTTTCAAACAAACAGCGTGCATTTCTGATGTTCTCGAGACATTAAACCAGCGGCGATTAATGACGACGTTCAGCCTCGGTTTAAAGGGACTAAAACATCCCCTTTAACGTTCCACAAGCCTCCTGTTGTTGGTCTGACCCCCGAGCTCAACTCGTCTGATTCACCACTTTCATCATGCCTCTAACTGCAGCTATGGCTCAAGTGCATTTCCATTTTCCTTTTGCACACAGTTCAAAAGACAGTGGGGGCAACTTCCCACCCATGGCTCGCCATTCTGCAGATGAGTCACAGAGAGCAACAGACTAACAGGATGTCTTTTAATGAAGTGCTGTATAGGGTGTCAGATGGCACGAAGGACAAGGGAAAAGGCAAAGACCTAGACCATAACTACACTTTTTTTTAATCTTTTGTACGATGTTTAAAATTGGATTTCTGTAGAAACAAAACCTGCTTTTATTTTTTCATTTATTTAGTCAAAAGATTGGCTTTTAATGGTACAAAGATGTGATAGGTCAATGCATCTAGTACATTTAATGCCTTTTGTTACTGCTCTACTGATGGAGAAACATGCATACTGGTAAGAACCAGTTATTTCATAAAAGATGTACCTTTTAAATGAAAGTCGATATGTTCACAATGTGCCGGAAAGACCAGTCTGATCTAGCGAGGCCTTAATTGTTGCCTGTGTGTCCTCTAAAATTCATTGTGAACCTAATTATGAAACACTCACGCCGTCTATTTGATTCTTTAACTCGACCCCCAAACAGTTAATCAAATTGTTTTCAGCTTGTAAAGTGGTGAGGTATACGCCTCGGTGTGTGTGTGTGTGTGTGTGTGTGTGGAGACAATTTTACCCAAGAGACGTTTGAATAAAACACCCTAATTTCCAGAGAGTAATTTAATGAAAAGTCATTAGAGCGCCAATATAATTAAGCCACCCTTTGAAAAGCAATGCTCAGCTGATTTGGACTGATCTTCAAATGGGGGGCCTGTGACTTGAGGGTTTGTGTTATGTAGTTCTTAATTGTGCAACATGGGTTTATTTAATCTTCATTACGCTGAGAAACTTTAAAAAATGTGCGAGATGTTTTTTTCTTTTTGTAGTGGCTGTGTGGGTTTACTCTGGGTACTCCACTTTCCTCCTACCCTCCACAATACTCGTTTGCTTAATTGGCAATTCTGAATTGACTGTAGGCTTGAGTGTTCATAGTTGTTTTTCCCTGCATCCCTAGAGTACTGTTTTAAAGTATCTGTTGCAGCTCACATTATGACTGCCGGGAAATGTTTTATCAAATCAAAATCCTAATTAACTGACAAATATTGTGTTGCCTCTGCAATATCCAAAGCTCAACATTTAAAGTTTGCTTGAAGCTAGAAATGACTTTTGTGTTTTGTATGTCAGTTTAAAATATAGAAATGTGATTAGGGCGGACTTATAAAGGCTATTTCTTTAGAGAGGCACTGATTCTGGTTTTATGGGTGATACCAATTTCCAATTTTTGAATAGCTCTGACCTGCCAATCAATGAATTAATTCATACTATACCGTCTTAAAACATATACATTCTCAAAGAAGCATTCTACACTGACGACATACACTGTTGTCAAAAAGTAGCTTTATAGGGAAATCCATCCTGACATTGAGTCAAATAGTGACATCCACCTACGTCTCCAGACAGCATGGCAACATTGCCAGTACTAGTTGATGTGACAGAAAAATTACAACTTGCTCGATAGCAACACTCCTGATAACCTCTCTCCATTGTCCTGAGATGTGTGGTCCAAGCTAGTTTGCGACCTCTACTTCCTGTTTATTACAGCCCCAACTACTCTTTGAGCCTGGTTGATTCGCTCCAGACCAGTAAATGGGAACGTGTCTAAATTGCGTTTCTTTTTGTTTTCTCGCATCATTTTAAAAGTTCGCTCAAAATTCGTATTACAATTGGATAATAATGTGGCTTGTCAAAATATGAGAAGCAGCACCTACCGTAGTTGCCAGGTGAGTAGCAAGATTAAGCTGTTGAACCTAAAAGGACAACCATTATGTTGTTCCAGAATAGTTAACAGCCACTTTAGAGCCATGTCCATGGTTACTGTTGATCCTCTTTTGCATGAGCGTGTAGCAGAAACACTATATGTTTTGAATGTACAGCTCAAACCAGCTACCAAAGTGGCACAAATCGTGTAGCTGAGATCTGTGTGAACTGGAACTGTTGAATCTGTTGTTTTTGTAAAGGTTTTAATACAAGCATTATCTTGAGGTAACCCCTTTACATTAGAAATAGGCTGTCTATAAAACCTTGATTTTGTTGTTTAGCTATAAATCCTGTTTAGAGCTTTTTCAGACTTTGTTGATAAATGCTTTTAAACTCTTGTTGTTTCCGTGTGACCTTACCCTCTGTAGCAACAGTCATGTCCCGCCGCTCTCAGACAAAGTACCAGCGCCTGACAGGAAGCGGGTTAATGGAGTGGGGGCAAATTGGTGCTTGATTGCAGCTGTTGGTTTTTCCCATTCTGAGTTGGACTGTCGTCACGCAGTTCACGAATTGAACGGTGTGTAGGTGTTTTTGAGAGCGGAAGTATTTTTCAGTTTTTTTTTGTTTTTGTTTTTTTGATGTGAAACAACAGGTCAGTGCCTATGTACCAAATTTCCCACTCTAAGGGGAAAAGTTGTGGGCTTCATCCCAACGCTGACCTTTCGACCCTCCAATAATCCCTTGGATCTCTTTATGAAAGTCAGCCTGGGTTTGCTGAATAAGCAGCTGCAGGATCAGCTCTGAATGTGATGCCTTGGGAAATAGCTTCCACTGGAAGGCAGAAGATTTTCTTTAAAAAGACTAAATTAGTATTCCATCTGTATCCTTTGTTTCTCCCTTGAATAAAATGTTGCTTTGCTTTTTTTCTGTCTTTGTTTTATTCATGACTAACATTTACATTGTAAATTACAGACATTAAATTTCTTAACAGTATGCATGTCACCTGCCACCTTTCATGCTGGAGTCTTAAACTAATATAGTCTTATTTTGAAAAATGTTTTGCAACTACAATGGATATAAATAAAATTGACATGATCTGTTAGTACAGGGATGGGCAATTGGTGTCTTGTGGGCCACATCCAGTCCTAGGGTGACTTCCGTCCAGCCTGCCAATGAAGGTGCCCCCCTATGTACTTAGTCTACTTAGAGATGCTATCTGCCATGCAGGATTTTAATACAATTCACCACTACAGCACGTTGCACAAAGCTAAATATGAAAAGTTTACTGACGTCACAACAACAGCTACCAGAACCATAACCATGCAGGAGTCTGTCCTCAAGGCGTCAACAAAAAAACTGATTTCCCTTCCATCATTTAAGTTGCCCGTTCCTGGGTTAGTGCTTGGATTATGCAATAGTGATGACTATTAACTATTACCACACCATAATTTTAGTTGATCATCACCAGTCGCTGAAAGGCGAAAAGTGGTGTTAATGTTTTGTCTGGTTTGTGTTGGTTTTTTAGCAAAATATCATGAAGCACAGGCTTTTAATGAAACTTTCAGGAAATCACTGGATGTGCAGCAACACGCGATTAACATATGGAGTCAACGTGATACAAAAAGGCCGCCACAACTATCCAACCTCAAATAAAATTGGCTACAACTCTGTCAAGTTTACAGAAACTGAGCTGAGATTTGGTGTGGTTGCAGCTGGAGTTTGGCATAAATTGAATTTAGAACAATTCCGGTTCCTCGTTTTGATTCCGCTTCCTAACGATTCCGATTCTTTTTAGAGGCAGGGTCAAAAGGTTTTCATGGTTCAAATGAGGTATTGAACCAGAGTTCTGTCTGGATGAAATAGTCTTAACGTCTTCTTAAATTCTTCACAGGGCTATTATGAACTGAATTAGACATATTTTGTTGTTTTATTGGCCTAGAAGTATCAGCGAAGGCTCATGCAGTGCATCAAAGACAGAACCCGGAGCGGTGTTTAATCATATTGGTTGTGTGCCTCCTTTGCGCGATATAATCTTATTCTCCTTTTAAAGTCAAGCCACACTATAGATCGTCGCTGCACACTGTCAATTTTCGCGTAGACGGCCTGCGGATTCTTCTACAGTGGTGTTCGGGCAGCTCACATATTTTTCTTCATTGGTGTTCCCGTGGCTCACCTGCGGGTTTTGATCGGCGGCTACTTCTTTCGGTCGGAGGACTGGGTATCGAAACTAGGAATCGAAAATTAAAAATAAGTCTTGGTTCCAATGAATACTCGAGACTCTATGCCCAACCCTAGTTGTAGCTACACTTTTTACCTTTCAGTGACAAGTGATAATTAAGTGGAATCTTATTGCTTTTGAGATTAAATACCATCTGAGAACAACATCTCACTGTTTAAATTTCAGTTTTCAGCTTGTGAATTAAAGGCATGGTTTTTTTTTTTTTTGCTTTTTTTTCCTCAGCAGTGGGTGGATTGAATAATGTGGGGAGCTGCTCTCCTTGCTCTGTCATTAATGCGTCGATGAATTGTTTTGTCAGCATTAGCAGCTCACCGGTGATTGCCTGTACATCATTTAAATATTTACCCTGCTGCTTCCACCCTCACCTCTTACAACACACTCAGAGTCTTGGAGACGACATGATTTCTTCTCAGTAGGAGACGTGTTAAAAGTAGCCAGAACGGAAAAGTGGTTATCTGCAACATGAGCTCAAGTCCCCCCAAACCCCCCCACCACCCTTGTTAAATAGCAGTTCTGGTCTCTCCACAGCGGCTTTCTCTTTCTTCGAGTCGCTCAATTATTCTGGAGGCTCAACTGGTACAAAGCAGAAATCAGCCAGCAGGCTCTCACTTCAGAGCAGGAAAACAGTGGTAGGAAGGGATGGAAGGGAGGGGGGTGCTGTAGAGTGCGAGCGTCAAAATTCAAAACTCAACAGACGTGTGCGTCTCCCTCCCACTCCTATCCCTCGATGCACAGCCCACCTTTTCCAAGGTGACTATAAAGGAGAAAATCGGACTGTTGACTTGATTTATTTTTTTTTCAGCCGAGGCTCGCAGCGTCTCGTGGTTTTCTGTGCTTTGTTTTTATTATTTATTTTAACTGTCAAGCCATCCGAGTGTGGGAGTGAAAGTGTGTGAGAACTAGCAGGACTCGTAGATCACTAAGTGAGAAAGTCTGGAGGACAACATGGGAGCTTTAATGGTCATCTTTTCCCTTCAGCCGAAACAAAGACGCAAGATGACAGGTAGGTACAAAGATATTTGATTCAAATGATCAACTAGTTCCTAAAATAACCCAGTTATCTAATATCTGTATGACAGCAAAGCTTCCTTTACATCAATGTATGTGTGTGTGTTTATGTAAATAGTCAAAAAAGCAACCCAGAAAGTTTCCTATTAACCTTGTTTTCTCTGTAATCCCTATTTTATTTCATGTTGCCACATCAGCAGTGCATGAAATTGACTTGAAATTGGCTACATTTGGTAAACATTTCATGCTGAACCCCACAAACTTACCTGACTTTTTCCATTTGCTTGTCCTAAATTTGATTTCACAGCGAGAGCACTCACACATGCATGCACACACACACACCAGATTGACTCAGTGCCAGCGCAGTTGGACAAGCTTACGTTACATCTCCATTTCCTCTGCAATAATGCTCTGATCAGCATCAACATCACCGTGTGACACCGTAACAAAAGACACGGAGGTCAAGTCTTTATTAAAGGACAATAAAATATTTAGCGGGCAGCAGGCAGACAATAACTGTCCAGGTTATATTTAGTAGTGAGGTGGGAAAGATGGAATAGATGACACCTAAAGGACCGCAAGTCATATTTCACTCTGGTATTTTGTTGGAGAGCTGGAGACCAAAATGAATAAGAGACTCTTTAAAACTCTGGTAAGCAATAGATCATGGAAGAGGCATGCAGTGTAAGCACATTTCATGGAGACCCAGAAAGGAGAACATGGGACATAGATGTAAAGAACTGCACTGGGCTTCATGTGGAAACATACTGGTGGACAGTAAAGCTGCAAATGAGGATAAATGACCTGCTATAAACAAACCAATGCACATAGTTAGTGTCTAACCAGAAGATACTGTTGCTACACATCAAGCTGTTGTAGCACAGTGAACAGTTTACAGATGATTTGTTGGGGTGTTCCTGAACTTATGCAGTGATGTCCATTTTGACTTTCAGCTGTGTCCTTTAAGCAGAGACTTCTCAAGATTCATGAAATCTTTTGATGATCACATGAACTGGAGATTATGGAATATTTAAAGTCTTTACATTTTATTTGCTGAGGAACAGTATTAGAGATGTGACGTTCACAAACAATTGGAATCTTTTGAACATTCTTACGATGAGCAATTGGTCTCGGGCAGTAAAGAGCCATTTGTAGTTTTTTTGTTTTTTTTTTTCAATTCAATTCAATTCAATTATATCTTTTCATCCATAACCCCAGAGACAATCGCTCCCGCCTTGTTTTTTCACGGAAAACAGGCAGAGTGGTGGAGTACAGCAGCTCAAGGGGGAAAGGGGGTGGGGTTTCTGCTTGACAAAACTCATGGTTTCCTCCATGTGTCGTGATGATTTCATCACATATGCCTTGCGTGTTGACGTATTTCCTTACGTGATGATGTAACTCGTTCAAAACAAAACGGCTCTATGAAACAAATGGCTCCTCGAGATCTGGACCCCTTCAAAGACTCATTTATCCGTCTCTAAATATTGTTCTGAAATGGTTCCACCATTCTTTTTCAGACTAGGCCCATCTCGAGGCTACATCTGAGTAATTCAGCTTTTCTCAAATGCTCTTTCTACACCCAGTCCTCTTACTGACACTTTGCCAATGAACATGATTATTAGCGAAATGCTCGTCCAGTTGTTTCTTATTCGTACCGCTTTCTTTTACCTTTCTATGTACCTGCCTTTTGTTGGTCCTGTCCCGGCATTTTACAGATTCACAGTGATCAAAATTAAAGAATGGTCACGGGGAAAAAAAAAAAATTCAACAAATCCAGGTGAAGGTTCTTTACATTTTAATCATCTCTCATTTTATTTTTTATTTTCCAAATCAGGTCACATAACATGTGAGGCGTTTTACATGAGAGGAAATGATAAAAACGCTTGCTCTGTGGTAGCCCATAGTTCTGCTCCACTGCCCACTCTAATGCTTCCTATTCATGCTCCCAGCTGCATTTATCCATGTTAAAAGAGATGATAGCTCAGCGAGAACCTATTCAAACTGTGGCCTTTTTAAACTCACCTGGTTCAGCTCTGAGTGCTCCCACAGTGTATGAAATGTCCTAAAGATAAGAGACATACTGGTGTTATGATGGGCTCATCCTTGTGCTTTCTGTCATCTAAATGCCTCGCCTGTTTGTGTTGTTCAGAGCGGTTATGAGTTGAGTTTGTGTAGGAGTAAGATAGGTACACTCGGCTGCTCGAATGGAAGTAGAAACGCATAAACTACTGTATGAGTCAGGCAAACACACTGAAATTTGTCTGTCAGTCACAAGCGCTTGTCTGGTTTTATAATGGTCGTCCCAAATGCTCTGAAGGGAGATGTGCAGTGAGATGTGTGTTCACTGATTTGCACAAGCCTGGAGAGAACGTGCTTAGAAATGTGCTTTCATGACATTATCTCAAGGTAACAAATTGTTTATCTCATCTTGTGATACCTAAGCTTGTTTTGTCTAAGTTTAATCATGTTTTCTCATGGTTATGAAGTGATAACTTGAATTTATTTTAACTTTCAAAAGTTGTTTTCTCACAACTAAAAAGTATTTTCAAAATCATAAAACTTTAGACGGCTAGACATTTGTGCTGGCAACACATTATTTAAATTCTTTTTATTTATATAGTGCTGATTCACAACAAAAGTTGTCTCAGGGCACTATACAGTACAGTTTACAAATAAATAAGTCAGTTCAGTTCACTCAAAGTTAAAATCCAATTGTAGTCAAATATAATTCAATTCAGTCACATACAGTATTATGAAATGCCTGTCAAACCAGCAGATTGCATTAAATCTTTACCACAACCCTCCATCCTGAGCAGCACATTGGTGACTGTGGAAAGGAATGACTCTCTTTTAACAGAAACAAACTTGACAGAACCAGGCTCAGAATTGGCAGCCATCTCAATCAACCGGAGGGGATGAGAGAGTCTGGGTCTAGGTGTTGTTTCTCGTACGAAAACCATTGGTCAATAACAGCAGTGACTTAATGTACAAACATGGTGAGTAGAAAATAAAATAAATGGAAGTTGGTTGCATAAGAGAGAAGACTGAGAACTGGATGCTCTGTCTGCCTTTCTACTTTTAGAAACTCTAGGAGCCACAAGTAAACCTGTAGTCTGAGAGCCAAGTGCTCTGTTAAGTAAAATGAAGCAATAATATATTTTAATAGAAGATGGAGTTTGGTTACAGAGAGCTTTGTGGGTTAGAAGTAAGCCTTTAAACTATACTCTAAAGTTTCCTGAGCTTGAAGAAGCTGAAATTAGAGAGAGGATTTTTGAACTTACCCCCAACATGGAGGGAACATACTTGGTTTGAGGAAAAACTGGTACCGGGACACCTCTATTAGACTATAACTTTTCAAATGCTACACATTCACACTCAACATTAGTTTTGCCCAATCTGAAGTACCAGGTGTGCTTGATGACCACACCTGGTATAAATGATATAAATGATAGAGACTGTGTTAAATCACAAATAAGGCATTGTGATGACACAAGTAAGAAAAAAAGAGTGTTTCCTATAATTATTGAGATATTCAGCAATAATATAACTGCATACTTTTCTAACATTATGTAACTTTAACTCAGGAGACCCCCCCCCATATTTTCAGTTATTCTACATCAACTAGAGCTCTGCTTTTAAAAAAAAAAAAACGATCTCCCTCAGTCTTTTAGTGAAAGTCCAATAATGACTGGAAAACTGACCGTATGCCAAGGGCACTTTGAATTTATCTCATTATATTCCTTCCAGCCCATCTGCCACCCGCAACACTTTTCACAGAACATCTCTTGTTCAGAAGTTCTGGGAGGATGATGCCACAGTGTGACAGAGACTTGAGACATCGTTTAATATTCACATTTAGCGCTCAGCTCATTGCAGGTACAAGTCAAAGCATTAACTATGGACCAAGCGAACAAGCCCCACAAACTCGAGGAAAAGGCTTCTGATGATTGGGTACGTGATGTTCAGAACTTAATTGTCTCTTTCTGAACGATCAAGCTGCTGTGGACGTCAGCGCTGTTTTTCACTGAAGACCAATTTCCCGCTTTCTTTTTCTTAATTGCAGGCTTACATTGGAGCTAGGAAGGCAGCACATGGACAAATCTATAACTCCCACTGGAAATAATCCTAAAATGAAAAATTCTCTTGTCCAACAGATGGAATATGAAATTGATTTTATTAGGCCACAGTGACCATGAAAGACCATAAAAAATTATTTTTTTTATTATGTAAATGAATAAACGCTGCTGTTGCAGGAGAAACTACAGATGAGGGACTTTCAGTTTTATTCTCACTTCATTCTTCCAAAGCACAGTGACCTGCATTAGGAGAGATCTCTCAGATTAATGGTTCAGCTCAGAGCAGCTCTGTAGGTGGAGTAAAGTGAGCTCAGCAGCACACGCTTCTAATATAATGTTAGTGAAGAGCATTAAGTGCCACCTGAGGGTTCAGCCATGGTTTGATTACCATCTCAGTCCTCAATATAAAATGTAACAAATGTTCACGAAGGTTATTGAGCGGCATGCTGCGGATCATATGAAGGTCTGCCATAAATAAAGCAGCAGAGCAAACCGAAAGCATCCTAGCTTTGTTTTCACATTCACTGTTTTGTTTGGGAGGGAGAACATTCACATCTGGATCAAGCAGAACATTTCTAACCCAAAACGGTGACTGCAAAGACCCCCTTCTTGATGAGTGGAAGTTTCTTGGTGTGCTTTGGGAGTTTGTCCAAGACATGAATGGTCTGTTTGACTTTTATGGTCATACAAAAGGAAAAAATAAATAGGTCCTCTGGACAGGTTCTTCTTTAATGAAACGTTTCGTCTCTCCTTGCTCGCAAAAGGTGTGAATCAGGGCCCTAATGATAGTCAGTTGATGGGAGCACATGACCCTCTATGAACAATAGAGCCAAT
>JARVJO010000001.1:9052880-9074591 GCA_031762555.1 Cynodonichthys magdalenae
AAACTCCTCAGACTGAAGAAGTCTCTTGGAGGAGAGACGAAACGTTTCATTAAAGAAGAACCCGTCCAGAGGACCTATTTATTTTTTCCTTTTGAATTTTTTACCTGGATTACTGAGATGCATCAGGACCTTTTATGGTCGTAGTTCGTTAAAGATGTGATTGGTCGGACTGACTATTTTGGGTGGGGGTTTGAAGAAGCCTTGGACATGTAGCGCGGTCGAAATGGCAAGAAAAGCACTTATATTGTTAAATATAGGTATTAATGTTAGTCATAACTAGAGACAGGATGGTGCTATCCACACTCCATACAGGTGGGAGAGGGACGTGAAACAATAAAACAATCTTAACCCACCAGGAAAAACATTGCTGTTTTCAAATATGAATATTAATTATTAGTCATAAATCCAGACAGATTAGTCGCACCAGATTTAAAGTTAATAAATTACACTTACATGTTCACATTACTATTAGCATTACTTCATCTTTTAACTTGTCCCACACGACAAGTCAACCCGACCATTCACAGGTTTCCCAAACTCCACCCACCCAAGAATCTCCACCTATACTCCAAACTCCGCCCACACAGACAAGAAACCCCTGAAACAGCAATAACTGTTACTTTTTAGTATTTGATGATTTTAGTCTAAAACTCGGCAGCAGGCGATATGCATTTCTTTAAGCAATGTTCATGTCTTAAAGAAATTTTGTCCAACACTTTTCTTAGATTAAATCCTTAAATACTTTTTCATTGTTGCTCAGATACTATGTGGAAAAACACAGCTTTTCGTACCAAAGCATCAAACTAATGACTCAGTTTTCTGACCACGTAACAACTCCACTGTGAATTTGATCATTTCTCTGTTTTTGAGGCGTTAACTGGTTGGTTCTCCTTTTTACCCACTAGAGAGCAGCAAACCCAAACAAACCAGCTTTGGGCGGTGAATGCAGTTAAACTGATAATATTTAGAATAAAAGGGGGTTAGGTGGGCATAAATAAAAAGCTTTAATGTAGATAAAATGCTGGTAGATGCACTTATTTTGTCTTGTGAAGATTTTTGTTTTCATTTATAACAGGAATTTAACTTCAGCTGAACAAACTGATTTCAAGTTCATATAATAAAGCAAACGGATTTTATTTGTGTCAGATTTATTAATATTTTTAATTTTGTTCTCTACAGAATAAAAAACATTTTAACAATCGGATTTCCTGTGAACACTATTAGATTGTTTCTTTCCAAGAAAGTGTTCCACCCCTCATATGTCTTCCAACCAGGTCAGCGATGTGTTACCCTGAAGTTACCGAGATCCAAACCAGATTATTTGGAATTACCCATTCGGTTTCAAGGTTACAGCCCACTGTGTGTAATTCCTTCGAACAAATTAGAGACATTAATTTGTTTTTTGCGCCACCTTGCAGAGCTGTGCCTCGTCTGCTGAGGGGGGGAGTTCAATCCTAACTTGATTTAGTGAAAGAAAACCCGCTTTCCTCCTTCAGTTGTGTTTATGTTAACAGAAAGATTAATCTGGCTGCAGGTCAGCTGCAATAAGTTTGATCTGAAGAGGGAGAATGTACATTATTTTCCCCATAAGTTATTTAATGATCAAAAGGGAAATTGTGGAACATTTTAATTGTTTTATTCTAGACACATTGTTATAACATTCATAAAAAAGTTATGGTACATATTCTTTATTTCTTGGTTTTAGTCATGAAATTCAAATCTGTTACATTCTGAACTTGCAGTTTTTTCAGTCTATTATTAATCCTCGTCACCAGAGTTTACTTCCTGTTTAAATCTGAACTCTTATTTTCTTTAACTCAGCGTATTTTATTGTTTTTCCTGCAGCAGTTTGCAGCTGCTCCAGACAACCTCCACCCCCTACATTACAGATCGCGCTCCCCACTCCAACCACCTCACCACAATGCTCCATCGAGGCAATTACCCTCATCACCAATCATCTGCTGATTGATCCGGCACACTGTGTGCTGATGACATGCACAGACCTTGATTATTTTCGTTGCCATTAGCCGAGGGCCTTGATTACACCGCAGGCACAGTTCTCAGGTGATTGGAAAGCAGATGTTGGAAAGTTTCTTTGCTGATCAGGTCATGGTCTAATATCGCTGTTGAAAAAGAAACACTCCAAAACAGTCAAATATCCTGTCATTTTTAGATTTTATAGCAATAAATTCAATTAACTCTGTTGTTCTCAGTGTCTCGCTGCTAACAGCTTCTACTTATGACAAAACATCTCACATTTGTCCTGTCATGACACACACACACACACACACACACACACACACAGCGCTCGGCATTTTCGGCATTTTTTAAATAAATAGAAAAATGAATAGATGTATGAATGCAGTGCCTAACAGGAAGTCCTGAACAGACGTTTCCACGGTCAAACAGCATTCTAACCATGTTTGAGTGCCTTGCTTAATGAAGATGATCATCTCCTCCTCTGAGCAACAATGCAAGGGACCTTTTTAAATGAGAATTTTTTAATTAGAAACTGCAGTGTGACATTTTCTAATTGTCATCACACAAAAGCATCAGGAAAAAAAAAAAAAGATCATCTTTTTGTCTTTGTTTTGTACCGGAGAAGTAGGCGTGGCTCTGCGTTAAAAACATATTTAGCATTTTAGCTCATGGGGAAAATCCGGAGGGAGCTACATTCTTTTTTTATCTGATGTTGATTTAAAGGCAGTGAACACTTAATTTGTGTAAATTTATGTTGCACCCTGATGCTTTATTGCGTTATGATATATGATAGACAGAGTTTTGTAACATAAGGTAACTTTGTTAAAAATAAAAAGGCACAAATGATCCAGACTGTTTCTAATGGTGACCTGCTGCTGACTTGATCACATTTCCCCTCGGAGCCTTGAAGGCTTTCTTTTCCTCCCCACCCTGTATTTGTCTCTGACCTCTTCCTCTTTTCTTTAAGGCTGAAGGGAACAAGGCTCCACAATTGGGTCATTTCTTGAGCTGACATTTTCAACCAGTCAGTCATCCTGAATCATCTTTGAGGAGCTTCAACCCCGTTCTGCATTTTTTTTTTTTTTACAGTGTGAAAACCGATTTTTTAGTTTGTCTGTTTCAAAATAAAATGAGGGGGAAAAACAAAAACAGTCGGATGTTTTTTTTAGATTTTTTTCTTTGAAAACTTTGATTTTGAAATGAAAAAACAATTTGTACACAGATTGTTACAAGTTTAATTCACATAAGCTAATTACAGAATCACATATGTCTAAAGGTTCAAACCTTCTCTTTAACTCACACAAAACAAAGCAGGAATCTTTCTGCATCTTGTTTTAACTCTTGGTGGCGCTACAGGGAACATCAGACCACCTTCATTCATCATTAGGGGTCCAATATCTGTTCTCGACTAGTTTCATTCCTTCTCCTCTTTCCTTACCTTGTATCCACTCTCTCCTCACAGCCCCCTTGTCTTTTATCCTCGCCACTCGATCCCCCCTCCCTCCCTCCCACTCGCTCCCTCTCTGACTTGTGCCGGTTTCTAATCAGAGCTCCAGATGCAGGGCTCTTAAGTGGAGTTAAATGGCCCGCTGACAGAGCCGCACGCTGAGGCTTGCAGTGGTCTGCCATGGGCAGCGTGTGACCCGAGCGACATGTTGACTATGAACTTGGAAGGACTGGAAATGATCGCCGTGCTGGTAGTTGTTGTCCTGTTTGTCAAGGTGCTGGAGCAGTTTGGGTTGTTGGAAGCTGGCTATGACGGTAAGGAAGCACTTTGGGGATTGTTGGTTTCTCTCGACTACTTGTTGCAGATCAGGCTGTTTGTGCAGCGGACTGATTTTAACTTGTTAAAATGTTTTAGTGATCCATTCTAATCAAATCTGCCTTTTGATTCATGAAATGTGGCTAATTTTAAGATGTAAATCTGAGTTTTAATCGGGGTTAAATTTGTAAACGTTTCATGCATTTTATAGTTTTTAACTAGTTTTTAATTCTGTCATTAAACTGAAGTCAGTCTCAGGGAGTCATTTTAATCTAATTAAACTTTGTCTCCCTGAGTCACCTGACTCAGCAGTTAGGATGATTCATTACAAACAACCACGTATGAAGATTTGAGCTTCTGCTTCTTATTGCTCCCCGTTATTTCAGCCTCGTGTTTTATTGTCTCTACAGCTCAACTTGTCGGCTGCTTATTTAAATAAAGTTGAATTCTTTGCATGTTTGCATCATCTGTGGGTTGGGTAACTTGTTTATTCGAATCAGAGTCAGTCAGCTGAGGACCAAATGTTATCCTGCAGCAGCTGGAACCATGAGAACCCAAACACAGACACAAAGCTGGCGCCTCTTTCTTTAATTTTAAGCATTGTGTTCTGTGTTATTTCTCATATTAAGGATTAAAAGTTTGGGCAAAGTTGTGGAGAAGTTAGTGGTTTGTTTATGCCTGTATATATGGAGCGCAGTAACTGTGAGCGATGCCTTGAACGGTTTGTTTTGGTGTTTTTCTTTTCTGTGTAGCTTAGCAGAGAGCGATAACCCAAGCTGCGCACACTGGGGGTTTGTCGAGGTGCCACACCGAATCTTTCTCACAAACATGGGAATCTAATATTTAGTATTTGGGTCTCTCCGGTTCTGAAGACCACCTGTTATTTACAAGATCTGCTTTCAGTTCAGGCTGCCAAGCTGTTTGCCTCACGGCTGGACTTTCACACAAACCTCCTCCAAACAGACACAACACAGGAAGTTGGTGTCGATTTATTATTTTTTTCTGTAAATTGAAATTTTAGTGCTTCCACAAAAAAATAAAACCTTGAGTAAATTAAAACATCAAACATGTTCAAGAAAAGGTTTTGATTGTACAGATTAACATTTTGCTCCACTTTATTTCAATGCTTTCCCTTTTTGATTTACAGAGTGTTGATTTTAAGACAAAGATGTTCTGACATTTCCAAAACTAAAACCTAAACTAAACCTCAATTGCTTTTTGGATAAAAATAGACGTGAAACACAGCCTGACGTAAAATGGCTCTTTTCATTGTGTGTGTTCCTCTTTAGTGGTGTGACACCAGTTCACAGCTGACAGGACCAGCAAATTATCCTGCTACAGGTGTGGCTTTTATCCACTCACACTGGAACAAGTTTAAAGAAAAAGATCAAAACTGCACTGTCATTGTGTTATCACATTTAAATAACCAACTTTAGAAGCCATAAAGTGACTGATTAGTCTAAAACACTGAAGTTTTATCTCTGAATTAAATATTTAATTTAAATTAGGAGACCTAAGGACAAGATCTTAGTTTCCACTGGCTATGCTGGTGTTTAGATGTTTACATTTGAACCTTTGCAGAGCTTTAAAATCATCTTTTGTAGAAATTCAATGTTAGATGTGCCAGCAGAGGGTAGTAAAGCTCAGAGCCAGCTCTAACCAGTAACACAAACTGTCTGTTCAGTCTGGTTTGGCTTTGAAAATATCATAATAAACACACAAAATACTGATGATTTGGTGTTACATCCAGTTGCCCAATAAAAAATACATTTTACAGCTCCATATTGAAACCTGACACTGACAGAGTCTAATATAAAATATGAACATATGCGCTAAAATAAAGTAGGAAGCTTTAACAATGACAGCCAAGGCAGCAGAGAAAACAAACTTGTTTTTTAATATTTATCATACAATTTTTAAATAAAGATGTTTTAACTCCTTACCACTGAAAATGACTTTTTAAAAAATCTCAGATCGCAATTTTCTGAAAACTTTAATCAAAAAAAACCCAGCAACTTCATATAACTTTTCTCAAAAGATGACTCGGCTGTTTTTGCAACAATCAAATCTGACTCAGAATGACAGAATGTGTCTATATATTGCAGCTGAACATTCTGGCTTTGTTAAATCATTTAATCAAGACAGAAACAATAAGGGTTTAGAGTAATGATTTCAAGAAGATTATAACTCTGTTTAAACCTTGGTGGTAAATGACTGAGTTTGCCCCCCCGTGGTTATCAATCTTTAACAAAAATCTGATTTGTAAAATGTTGATGCGTCGTTTATCTAATCAGGTTTGAAGTCGACAACACGCTGAATTTATAAGAACCTGCCTGCAGCATTGAGAGTGATTTCCTCACACATCTGACAGATTAGATTGAACTAAAGGTTGTTGCTAATTCAGAGCAAGTTTAAAATTACAGGTATGATGCGACTCCTAATAGATGCACCTCAACGGTCATTAATGTCTGGAATGTAGAACTGAGGAGATAATAAGAAAGCTTTTTGAATCAAGTGAGTTAATCAACATGACAAAATGAATCACTGCAGCGCTCCTTTATTAGGCTTTATTAGACCGATCTGTCTCTTTTTAATATTTTTAGCCTGATTCCTATTCATAACTTTGGTAATGCACACCCTGCTGCTTGGATATTACTTTCTAAACATTATTCAAGGACGGGGTTTTAAAAAACCAGCAATTTGTAATAACTGGTAATAGAAGTCTGAGGTAGATATTAAAGCAGTTGGTGTTTTATAACTTTTCATTAAGTTAAACCTTGTTAAAGATGTTTCTACAAGCCTTACTGTGTCATTAATCCCAGCAATAAGAGAGCAACTAGTGAGCGAGTCCCAAACAACTGGAGGTTTTAGGATTTTCCTGCAGGAGCATCTGTATAAGAGGTTGAAGCAGCTGGGCCATATGTAGGGAAGATGGTGTGTTGTTTGGGCAAAGCAGTAAAAGGAAGAGACCCTGAATGCACCACTGAAAACAGGAGATGACATTATTAGTCTCTCACCAGCAAAGGCTGCAGGATATTGAAAAAACATGATCATACAGTTAGGACAATAAGTGTGAGGATTAGAAGAGTGACTGTTTTAAAGATGAAGACTGAGGGCGTCACCTGGTCTGATGAGTCTCGATTCACTGAATTAAACAAAATTACCTTAAGGACTGAAAGCAGTTTGTTGAAGTTAACAATAGAAAATCTGCTATAAATGATAAATATATTAGTTGTGGAGTACCACAAGGATCCGTCCTTGGACTGATTTCTTGTGTATATTAACAATATTATGATTTCTAAATTGTTTTAAGTGTATCTTGTTTGCAAATGACACAACTTGATTTTATCCTTAATAGTTTAACCCCAGCATCATTTGTTACTTAAAGCTTAGTATCTCAAAACTTAATACACCCCTTAATTTTGTTGCTAGAGGTTGAGTTATTTTCAGGGGACAGCAACTTTGCATTGTTAAAGCTGTATGCTGACTACTTTACATTGTATGAAGCTTTCATACCTTCAACATTGTCCCATTAAAATATGTAGCAAAGTGTTTAAAAAAATGTGAGGGGTGTACTCAATTTTGTGGGACACTGTAGCTGCGTATATAGCTAACAATGGCTAAAATTCAGTCAGTTTTACAGATATTGAGCTAAAATAAAACAAGGTAGATTTGAAAAAACTGGAAATACAGGCTAATTTTTGGTTTTCTTTTCAGTGGGTTTGTGCAAAATTCCCACATTTTTGCCGCCTCCCAATATAACACAATGCTTAGTCTGTGTCACACAAATGTGGTGGCGTAATTTGTTTCCCTTCAAGCTTTGGTGTTATTGAAACTAATATGCTTAGGATTGTAAAATGTCATTGAAGGTCTGATTTCATTTATACATTGAATAAACAGATATTTGACCTTCCTCTTCCAAAGTGTTCTTTTAACTTTTGCTTTTTTAAAAAGATGAGCACTTTTTTTCATTTTTACTGTGATCTAAATGCATCCTGTTTTCTGTCTCTCTGATTTGGCACAATCCTTGACTGTAAATAATTTTTTTTTTTCTTCAGGAAGTTGATGCTTTTAAAAATGGTTAAACAGTTTTATACCTGTCAACTGACTTCTCTAAGAAATAACCACCTGTATTGATTTCTTCTCGGCGGCTGAACTGTTCACAGCATATTTCATCTGTGGACAGTGGCTCCACTTGTTCTGTTTTTTTACACCTTTGCTCTCTTTTTTTTAACTGTCCCTGTTAATGTCTGCTTCTCACTGATTTTTGCACCGAAGGCTAAAGGATGACTGGCACTTTGCTTTTTTCTGTTGTAAGAATAGTGTGACATAAATCACATGACATGCTGTCTGAGTTAAAATAAAACCACGTCTCGCTCTTTGTCTCGACGTGTTGTCCACGCTGACAGGCCGGCTGCAGTTAATATGGCTGAGACAGGAAGAAAAGCAGGTCAATGTTATCTGCTCCAGCACACTGCCCTGAGCTTTGTGTTACTGTCCATTTGAGAACAGCATTGCCTTTTCCTTTTTACACTTGAGCTAATCGGCTGGGATGATACCAATCAATTGGGCCTTCAGGGAGAAAACTGTAAATTCACTTAAACATCTGTAAAGTTCAAATCTAAGCCTTTCTTAGGAAACTTTGACCTTGTAGCTGATGTTTTCTGTTTTTGTTTTTTGCATTAAACATGTTGCTGGAGACTGGCCAAGTTGGGAAATTATTAATATTGTGCCAAAATAAGACTTCTATGGCTGTTATCATTAAAGGTGGCTTATTTCCAACTTGACCTGTACATTTGCGTAACAAGCATTTCTACAAAAAACTAAAATTAGCAAATTGGTTCCATAGGGGTTTAATTACACAACTTTTTCAGTTTAATTGTCTTTAACGTAACAGGCTAAGGTTTGGACATGAGCAGAGGAGAAAAAGTGGGTATTTTCATAGAAAGATGTTAGAGATCCAGATGGCAGGAAAAAAGAGAAAATGAAAGGCCAAAGTGGATGCAATTAAATGGAGTGAGATAGAGGATGACTTGTGGTGATGACCCCTGAAGAAAGAATAACTGAAAGGAGGAGGCATAACTGGTCACCTTGAAATTTTAAAACTAAAATAAATGGTAATTGGGCCTCTAGAATGGACCTTTTTAGGGGCTTTCTTAGTGCAAATTTACAATTTTATCAATGAACAGCCTTGACTAAAAAAAATGGAGTGTAATTTGGGGAAAAGGGGAAGGTAGAGCTCATGTGTTTGCTGCCCATCCAGGCTCAAATAATGATCCATCTGTTATGGTTTAGGTTCAAAAGAGAAACAAAATAAAATCCACAGGAGACGATGTTGATGGTAAACAAAAGGTCATCTTACGTAACTCAAAAACAACACAGCAGAAATCAGAAATTATATCCGGTTTTAGAACTTATTAAAGGACTGAAGATGTCGATGCTGAAGAAAGAAAGAATAAAAAAAATCCACTGGAACCCTTTTTTGGTCGTATACATACTGCAGTGGTAATGATTAGATCAAATATATAACCTAAGTTATTTAATCATAAAATATATGCACAAGTTAGCACAAGTTGTCTTTAAATCCATACAGAGGTTCATGAGATATTTTGTGGTGTGGGGTAAAACAGGTCCTTTTCAACATTGGAAGAGGGAAATGAAAGCTATTGCTTAAGATTTTTGCACAGTAATGCACTTTTTTTGAAAACTTTGACCATGGAAATAACTGAATTGTAGCACCTTGGATAAATAAAATTAGTCAAGTCATGCGTGTTTGAAGTTTTCAGTTTGAAAATTTGCAAGCAACTGCAAACGTGAGCCACGATCCACGATCCACAAATAACTCCTCGGTCTCGGCACCCCATGGTTGATTGCCCGTACGGTTTCACTGAGGGTTGCATTGGTTCACAGCTCATAATTGCCTTCCCCTTTCACAGGCACCACCTCGGCAAAAATGACAACCTCATTTATTGTACCCAGGAAAACACAAGCCAAACACTAATGCTGCTTTGCATGCCTGAGCAAATCCCTACAGGTGTCACCTAATTATATCACACACTTTTAACTTAAGCTGATGTGTAAACAATGAGGCAGCTTCATCTTTGCCTCTTGACCCATCCAACGATTGCTGTCGCTTTGATTGATGAGAGTTACATCAATGCCGCTTTCTCTTTTTGCCGCTGTCGTACCTCCATACATTCACTGTATGCTTCAAGAAAGATAACACTTGTTCTGTTCTTAATGGAAATGTTGTTCTGGGGGGGACTGTTTGGTAAGTGTGTACAGTTGCTGCGTGGAGCCAGAAAAGGCAATAATAATAAAACTCCAGCGGTTATTACATTCCTAAAGATTTGTCTGCAAGAAGTACGCTCCTGTGGTGTTTGATTTGGTTTTTATCTCAATTTTCTGCTCTGTTTATTTTGTAGTTTAAAGGCTGTTTGAAGGGGAATAATAAACACATCCCTGCCTATTCTCCACACAAGAAAACAGTTTAGGTTTGTTTGCATGTAAAATATGGATTTTCACTTGCTGGTTTCTGTAATTGTTGTGTTTAATGCACCATCTGTTCCGGACAAGACTGATTTATTGACCTGCACTTTTTCATCTTCTCTATGGTCACTCCATCTAGACTAAATGGCACTCACCGGCCACTTTATTAGATACACCTGTTCAATTGCTTGTTAACGCAAATAACTAATCAGCCAAACATATGGCAGGAACTCTGTTCTTTAAGGCATCTAGCTGCTAACATTGGACAATAAGAGATTAGAGAAACATCACCTGGTCTGATGAGTCTTGATTCACTGAATTAAACAAAATTTCCTGAAGGACTGAAAGCAGTTAGAAACTGCTGTATACGATATTGGTTGTGGAGGACCACATGGATCAATCCTTGGACTGATACTTTTTCTTATGTATAACAATAATATTATGATTTCTGAATTTTTGCATCTTGTTTGCAGATGACACAACCTTATTTTATTCAGCAGATGTTAGAGGTGTTTAGAAATGAATTTACAAAAAATTAAAAATGGTTTGAATTTAACAGACCATCCTTAAATACTGGTAAAACAAAGTTTATATTTTGTAGCAGTAAATACAAACAAAATGCTGATGCACAATTGCATGTTGAAGGAGTTGAGGTACAGAGAACAAAAGAAATTAAGTTTTTGGGCGTTCTTATTGATGAACATTTGTCATGGAAATCTTATATAGATTATATGATAGTGAAATTTACATCAGTTTAAAATAAATAAAGTAATGAACCAAAAAAAAAAAACACATTTTAATATAAGCAATCACAGTAACAGGCAACTTAAATGATGGAAGGGGTCACAATTTTTAGGTGATGCTACCAGAGGGCCACATAGCTCTGCACACTTACCCAAATGTAATAAAACTGCAATTTTAAAAATGTTAGTGTAATTCAAAATGTTTGAAGCAAACAAAAAAATAAACACTTTTTTTAGCGAGCTGAAGTGCAACAGCATAAGATGTTGAGGTCGGACCCCTGTGTGGTTCTGGTAAAACGTCTATGTTTATGTACTTGTGACTTCAGTACATTTCTCATATTTAGCTTTGTGCAACATGTTGTAGTGGTGATTTATATTAAAAATCCTTCAACACAGACAGTGGATCTAATCTGACTAAACACAGGTTTGCCTTGAAATTCTTTGAACAGATAATCTACCTCCCATTTCACCTCAAATGTGATTTTCTCGGTCCAGCTTTCTTTCCTCCATTCTTAGCCTGAGAAGTGCGTGAGGTGGAGTCTGCATTGGAGGCACAATCTAGGCCTTGTCAATCCTTGTCATTACAATCAATCCAGTTCCATTGTGACATAGTTATACATTTTTTTTAATTAATCTAAGAGCTGTTTTTTAGTTATTTTCTTAATAATCTGATGAGGTCAGTTGCCCATCACTGAGCTGTCATAAAATGCCAAGATTAACATTAACTTGCAACATCTGTACATTTTTAAGTATGTTTCTCTAAATCTTTGAAAAAGTGGTTGAAAAGAACTTTTCAAGGGCAATTTGAACAGATTGGTTCTGTGCAAATGGAGCATCTTATTGAAATGCTCTTTTTCCCCTTGTGCACTATGGGAACAGAAGGCATTAAGAAATCTTTTGTACAAGAACTGTAACTTCTTGAGCTTTTTGACAAATCTGAGTTCATAAATATGCAAGCAGCAGATGAAGAACAAGACTAAATAATAACACACTGACCGACCTACATGAGCATAAAACAAGTGTTACTGAGTCCTCCATTTAAATCTCAGAGCTTCATGTTAGTTTATTCAGAGCATGCATGCATTATGAAGATATTGATTAGTGTCCCATAATAATGCCACTTCACGTTATATCAAATGATCCTATTTCTTTGTTAAACACCAGCTTTTTCTTTTAAAATAACCTGAATTGCAACTTGAATTATTGCCGAACAAGGAGCAGCAGTAATCCTCTGAATGTAAATAAATGTGCGTTTTTGCTTGTTAGTTTTTCCACCACGGCACCATTAATCACAGAACAAATTGAGTAAGCGGTGAGTTACGATTCCTTTCACGGAGCTGAAATAATATCCTGCAGTGATGATTGCAGCTAAAGGTGGGTTTGTGCGTTTCCCCGGTGATGTATGGCTGATTTTTTTTCTGTCTGCAGATAAAAGTAAAGCTCAGAAACGGACCAGTCGAAGTAATTAGAGTGCAGAAATATTGTGTTTACAGCTGCAGAGAACTCCCTTTTTTGTTCTTTTTTAGAATACAACTGTTTAAGTTCTTTGTTTTATACATAAAAAAGAAACTTGAATAAAACTGTCATAGTAGATAGAAACTAGGACAGTTGAGGCCAGCAGATGGTGGTGTCCTCACTCATTTGTTCCATTTCTTCCATACATGATTCAGCCTTTTTTTTTAATACAAACACACTGTCCCATCTGGTTTTCATTGGCTCATGTACAAAATATAAACATTTACTTACACCTTTTATTAAATAATTATTTTCCTCTCAATTTTTACAGTTTTACTTTTAAACACCGCAAGGACAAACTGTAGTCCTAATCAGATTTTGGCTTTTGAGTCAAACTCAGAATTGTAACTTTTGTTGTCGTTTTGTCTGATTTTTAAGGAAAAGTCTATTAAAGAAGTGTAGGTGGAGAAGTTCCAAACGCTAACATCTTAACTGTTGTAGATAGCTCTTTGGATGACCTCAGTTTGGCAAACAGTAATGGTTATTACTTCAATCTGTTTGTGTGTTTCTTTGCAATTTAGAATGTTTTTTTTTCTCACTTTTATAAATGTCTTGACAGATTAGAATAGAATAGAAACAGCCTTTATTGTCCTGCAGAGGGAAGTTTCTGGCAACAGCAGATACATCGGTTCACAAAACAATATATTTCTATACAATAGTAGTAGTAATTACTAATAATTATTACTATTAATAATAATTTCTATACAATAACAATACTGTACAGGTAATAAAAGTAAAAATAAGATACTGGGCAGAAAAATTACAAAAAAAAAACAGTCATGTCAGACTCATGATCAAAGGGGGTGTGCAACCCTAACCTTATACCCTATAAAGCACCTTATCAAGACCCCAAATCACTTTACACTTCACTCATTCACACACTGATGGTGGTTAGCTACAGCTGCCCTGGGGCACACTTCAGTAATTATTATATTTGTTTAGCATAAGAATTTTACATATTTTAAACACTGTATTCCCACCGAAAAGTTTTCAACAAATTATGAAATTACAAAAAGGACAGAACAAAATAAATCCACTTCTCTTAAGCTCTTTTAATTCATATTTTAATATTATATTAGAAAATGATTGAAAAAAAAAAAAAAAGATTTTTGCATTTTTTTCTCATCTTTCCCCCTGGATTTCTGAGGCCCCCTTAAAAAACTACCTTAGTCAAATTAAATTAAGTTTATTCTCAAAAGAACTTACTTATGAAGTAGTTTTATTGCGCTCATGTGTTCCTTCAGTTTATTAACAAAACTCTACACCAGACATCTTATTATGGGATGTTTCCAAGCTGTTTTCACATTACATGTAAATATGAACTTCTTTAGAGAGCAGTTGGCTCCCCTCCGCCTCTCCGCTGCCCTCCCTCCGTCAGACCCACCCTCCCTCTCATCTTCCCTCCCTTTACTTCTCACAGAGGCAGTGTGTTCGTCTGAAAGAGCGAGAGAACGCCACAAACTGTCAGAGAGCTGGATTCTCCACAGCTGTGAGGAAGTACAAAAAGGAAGGAGTTGAGTTTTTTGCGTGGACTATCACCCCCCTTTTCTTTAAAGTTTTTCTTACTTTTTAAGGTTTTTTTTTTTTAAAGGATATTAAGTGCATGAAAAGCCTGAGGTCAGTGTTTTGCTTTTCAAACCTGCATCCTGACCCAGTCTGGATTTAGGAAGTGAACGAACAGCTGGTGGGTGCTGGAGGTCCCCCAGCCAGTGCTCGTGGGCCGGCGTAGCGCTGGAGTGGGTGCAGGGGAACTGGAGTGCCGGTGGGGGTGGGAGCACGGGTCCTGCTCCTGGTCCTGAAGGCGAGGAGGCCGGCTCAGGCTCCGGGTTCGGGTCAGGGTATGGTGGCGGCGTGGAGTGGACGGAGGGGGGAGCGATGCTGAGCGCCATCTGGGAGACGGAGGGTCTGCAGACGGTGGGCATCGTGGTGCTGGTGTTTGCTTCCATCAAACTCCTTCACATCCTGGGACTCATCAGCTTCTCGGAGGGTAAGAGACGAGAAAACGAGGAGCGGGGATGGCAAAATGTCAGGAGGAAAGAGACAAATGATGCTGCTGTTATCATTTTCTGTGAAATCTTCTCAGGCTTCAGTTCCTTTGACTCAAATTGGTCCTAAAAAGTCTCAAATTGGAGAAAAGTGTCAGTTTCTTGTGAAGTGGTGATGAGACATGGACATTTTTCACTGGTTTCTAAAAGATTGAAACCCTTAAGGCTATTTTCTTGATTGACCTAAGAGAGGCTGCTTTTTTTTCTCATTACTCTACTCTAACTTTTTGTTGAAATGTGAAGTCGGATGTAATGTTTTGTACAGGTTTGTGTGTTTATTACCAAAAAATAAAAAAAATCACTGGATAGATTTTAAGGAAACTTACAGAAAATAATCATCAGTTATACCAACCTGATTCAAAATGGCTGCCACAGCTACTCGATTGTAGAAAACAAAAGTATTTCTATTAGTTTTACAGATATTATTTTTAAAACTTGGTGTGGTAGCTGAGAGTCGATCACAACCCATGACTCCAAATCTTACTTCACTGCACAAGATATTTGTTTAAAACTTCAACATTCACTGCTGTTTTCAGCTGTCTGTTAGCAAAATATCTCATTAACCAATGAATGGATTTTCAGAAAGTAATCAGTGGATGAACATTTACAGTGAATTAGCTTTTAGAGTCGATCCAGTTCTAGATGATCACCACAGTTAACCAACCAGAAGAAAATTCTTTCCTCTAGAGATGTAAAAGTAATAGAAATCTTTGGTATAAAAGCTGGGGGGTGGTTATATATTCCATCAAAGAATGGTTAGCCCAAATTTTAGGTTTTGTGCAAAACTAATTGAGATTTGGAACTAATGTGTTTATGCACATCCATTTTTTTTACCCTTCACATAGAGAAAAGCCTGGCAGCTGTACATAATAATGTGTCCCTCTAATGTAAACTATTCAGTTAAAACACTGCAGCTCTCTGATTAGACCCAGAATTTAAAGCCAACTCTCTTATCAGATGGCTGCTGCATAAACACATTTTATCTTCTAATTAGAATAATCAATCCAAAGTAAACCGAGGAGTGACGCTGCGTGACCTCTCCCGTGACCTCGGAGAGTCGCTCAGTTGAAGTGCATTTTCAACAACAACAAGGGAGCGACGCGATCATCCGCCGAAACGGTGAACCTCCCGCTGCACACAACGGTTCACACGCTTCATTAGGCAGCCGCAGCGTGCGTTCCCCCCTCGCTCCGCCGCCCAACACACAGCCGATGTAACGTTTTTGTTGCTCCTGCGGTGAGACGGTGCAGCATGAGCCCCCCTCTCTGCCTCTGTAGATCCGTTTTTCCACACGTGTCTCAGAGTCTGATTACTTCACGGAAAATCAGAACTCTGCACTTGTTGAGCGGTACACGCAGGCTGTGCAGGTATTGATGTTTGCACGTGTTTCCATTTAAGTCTTCGGGGACAAAACAATGGGGGCGGGGGGGGGGCGTGAAATGGAAAGAGGGATTAGAAGTGGGACTGAAAATGAGGCTGAAATGAGTTTTCAAAGCAAGGCTCATATGTCTAAACATGATGTATCTCAGGTTATTTTGAACATGTAAGCACTTATTTGAGTTTTTAAACAGACACTAAAACTTCTGAAATAAGACCATTAGGAACATCTGAAATAGGCAGAAATCTTTTTTGATGTTAGTCGTGTTTGGACTAGCCGTTAGCTTGTTAAACTTGACTGAAATAAATTGTTTCTCTAAAGTAAGGCTGCACAATATTGGAAAAAATCTGACAATTTATTTTCTAATCCTTCGATATGAAAAAATAAACATGAATTTTCATCTGAGGACTTCAGTAAAACTTTAAGTTCTGCTGTCGTCTTGTTTATGATGAACCTGCACCAATCTTGCCTCTTTTTGTGTGCGTGTTAAAAGTATGTTGTCTGTATTTGAGTTATTCTTGTACTTCTTGCTTTTATTAAGCATTTATTCCATTTGTCGTGTTTTAATGTTAGCATTCATGCTAACTGTATGTTACCTCTTGTCTTCTACTTCTATTACAAAAAATTGTTTTTGGTCTCCAAGGACAAAGTTCATGCTCTGTTTAACATTCATACTGTGAGACGTGTTCACAGCTGCAATCGACCCAAAATGATCCCATCCCTCCACTCCTTTACCACCTGAGCAGCTCCACTGGGGCATCTGGGGGAAAACAACGGTCGAACTTTAAAAGTGTCTCTGGGGTAAATGTTGAGGGAGTTTCTCAGCTGGGCTTCAGATCTTGACTGGAAACACTGCAGTCACAGCAGATAGAGGGACTCCTGGTTTAATACTGATGAATTGTTTTACTGTATAGCATCAGCTGGCAGGAAAAGAGAGAGAACAAAGTTTATTTTTTAATTGTAAAAAATCAAATAGTAGATAAACAAACTGCAAGAGAACGGGGTCACATCTTCACCTGAAGGGATTTTACTCTGATTGGTTCTACTACACAGACTGTGAGGAACTTAGACTTGGAAAACAACTTATTACCAGCCTCTCTGTTACGCTGGCACGTGTTCATTTTGACGAAACATAACAAGGTTGTTGCATCAGACCGTGCACAGTCACCAGAGCATTCTGCTGTGAATCCGAGCGAGGACCGGCGAGCAGCACGTTTGGTTTAATTATGAATGTGGCTGATTTGATGTGGGCATTTATTCCTTCTATCTATCCATCTTTCCCAAGGCTGATGTTTAAGTGTCCCTGCAGTGGGCTGTGTGCTCAAATCAGCTATAAAATGATGCAACGGAGCCTGTAGAGAATAAATAACTGTAGTAGAAATTTAGATTTCTTTGTGTTTTATTTTATTCGCGTCTTTAGTTTGTCTTCAAACAAGATCAGTGAAGATCCTTGACTGAGAAGCAAAACATCTTTAAAAATCAAAAATGAAGTTCAGCTGCCTTTGATATGATTTGGATCTAAAATCTAAGTTTAACTTGTTTCTTTTTTAGTCTGCATCATGTTGTGTGCAATCAAGCGTTCACACTATTAAGATTCATTTTTCCTCTTTTTTTTTTTGACACGTCCATCATTCTGCAATTTTTGTGCTATTTGATATAGCAACTGTTGAAAATGTTCAGCTTCTTCAGGACAGTTCGGCTATGACTTTTGGTATTTTAGTAATATATACTTTTGAGATATTTAGCTTTTCTGCCATTTTTTTCTCAGCTCATTAAAAATGAATGGAGCATCAAAATGTTCATAAATCTTTACTGTATTTTTTACCTTTTGTCCTGGTTCTACTTTTTTTACTCATTTGTGATAATGTCAGCTTCTTCAGCTGTTATTTAACTGATTTGAGTTTGACTTTTTTGTGTATCTGTCAGTGGTTTTTTACTAATTTCATCTGTTTTTTGTGTTCATAACTTTTTTTTTAGCTAATTTAAGCCATTTTTAGCTAAGTTCAGCTTTTTGTGACAATTTCAGGTTCCTGCTGCTTAATTTAGCAAACATTTTTCTTCAGTAGTTTTTTTACATTTAGTTATTTTCAGCTACATTGTAGCTTCTTCTGTGCTTTTTGGGCTGTTTGAACTATTTTTCGACATATTGCAATTTTTTGTACTCCTTGTCTTGATTTTCTGCTAATTTGAAAATGTTTACACCTTTTATATTCTGTCTGCTAATTTTAACTTGTTTCTGCTACTTTTAGCTTTGTTTAGCATGTTTTAGTTACTTTTCCACTAATTTCAATTGTTTTGTGTTAAATTAAGTTCTTTCGAAGGAGCACATTCAGAGACCTTGAGTAAACCTGAAGAACTGTCAAAACCACTTTATAAGATTAAAAAAACCTGGGTCAACAGGAGCAAAGAATAAAATAATATATGACTAAAGACTTGTGAACAGTACTGTAAATGTTTAAATCAGATTATTGTCTTTGACAGCAAATTTACAGTCAACAAACTTAATCAGTCTTGAAATCAGTTGGCAAGACTTTCAGTTTCTTTACCAACATCAAACACTTGTTGAATTTTTATGACACAAATTTATAAATGACCTTTTAGCTGTTTGGTGATATTTACTGTGATGTACCAGATCTGATGGTAACGTCACCGACGATCGCATCATCTGAACAGGACGCCGGCCTAACAGGTGGTCTTAGCCACATTGAAATGAAAAAGCACCATAAATTGTCAGTGATGGATTTAAAACATTAACAAAGTCTGAAAACTGTGAGCATGTTCTTCATTTTGTTAAGTGCAGGAACTTTATGAGATTGTTTTCCTTTGAGTCACACATCAATCATGGAGGTTGAGTCAGCAGAACCGCTCACCATCTTTTCCCAGTACCTCGGATGAGGTTATTTATAATATGTTCACTAAATCTAATTGGCAACGTCCATGAGAGGAATAAATTTTGTTTAGCCAAGCGTTTAAAAGATTAAAAAAATTATTTTCAACTGTGACAAATGCAGGTAGTGGAGTTTGGGATGTTTCGCGAGCAGCAACAAACCAGGCCATTTAAAGATTTGTCAACAGGCTCAATTACCCTTTGGCTGTGTTCCATGAGGCCTATTTAGAGCATTGACTTGATTGACTTGACCTTTGTCTGAGTGTCCTAACCGTGGGTCCCTCTGGTGTCTTTAGACATGAGAAGGGCACAACAAAGAGCTAATTGAAAGGAAGAGGACTCATCCCGTCAATTTCAGTCAGGAAAGCAAGGACAAGCATCACTCAGGACAGCAGTTTTGAGGAAAACAACGTAATAGAATCTGAAGGAAGAGGTATTACATGTATGATTAAAAATATCCTAACAAAGGTTCCGATTGTATGATGAAACTACTTTCTGCCTAGCTATATTTTAATTTGCAGTACATATGATAATATATAGATTGTCAACAGAGCAGTTGAATAAAGTTTACAACACAGACGGTTTAAAAGCCTCACTGTCAAATAAAGTCATTAAGTTTCACATTTTATGGCACTTTGAGTGTTGATAGTGTATTTCAGTTGAAATTAGATGTCACTCTAAAAGCTGTTAATGTAAAGAGAACGAGGGGAAAAAAAATCAATTTCTTGTTCAAAGTGGAATAAAATTGACTCGCTTGAAAGTGAATCATAAAGACTTTCTCCTCTTTGTCAATCATTTTTTTCGGTTTGCCATGAAAGCTTGAAACTTCAGAACCGAATTGTGATCGAGGTCCCCTTTACCTCGCAAGTCCCATCTTAAAAATCTTAAAAATGATTGGAGTAGAAAGGGCAAAAGGGTTGTTTCATTGCCTTTCTGCAGCAAGGTTTTCTTGGAGACAGACAATTATTGAAGCACTTCAAAGTGACAAATGATTGCAATTAACCTCAACCCTCTCATGGCGCGTCATTACAGCCGGTGTGGGAGTCTGGACGCCTTCATAAAGAACCTTGGCGCTCAGTCCCCAGACTGGCGGTCAGTGTAGTATGTCACATTTAAGTCAGAACAGAGAAGGACGGTGTTTGTATCCAACGTCCATCACAATTCACCTAAAATAGTTTTGTCAAACTGGTTTGAACAACCGTCAATGCACAAGACTACGAATTAATAACATTATTGGTGGGATAACTATGTCAAATATGTTCTTTTCACCGATAGAGCCTCTGTTTCTTAATCTGAAGGGAATACTTGAGGCTTTGGCCTATTTGGCTGTTTATCTGTTTTCAGTCTCCTTAGACTCAGACTGATCTGGTTGTTCTGTCTTTCCTGTTGTCTCTGGCAGCTTGAAATAAACTTTGATGCTATGTCCCAAGACGAGTAAATTCATATTTCAAAAAAAATATATATATATATATCGCAAAACAGTTTGTCTGGGCTGCTACTCAGACGTATTGTGTTAAATTGACTTTGGTTGTAGGACAAACCAAAAACAGTCCCTGCCCTCCTATTTTTTGTATTACTGTCAGCTATTTTTTTTTATGAGGTTATTTTATTAAATTATGGAAATATGGTTTTACCTGACTGCAGTCTCACCCACCAAATGGGAACAAATGGCAGCTCTGTATCCCACCTGCCCTGCCGTGCGTCTGATTTATCTGATGTAAAATAGGGCTCTTTCATTACATAGCGGGGACTGTGTTTGAATTACTTTTCTCTTATCGACTTGGATGTGCAGATCCAAAGGCAAAATTGTAACATCCACTGCTGTCAGCTCCGGGGTCCTAGATGTCTGCTGTCATTTGTCGTGGAGCGTTAGGGAACAACGGGGAATTTATTATGTTTCTGGGAAATCTGTCGCTGTAAAGAAGCCTGATGTTATATCCTCTGGGTGAGATGATAGTAAAGATGCCAGCCTTGCATGCACCGCTGCACTTCCATTCATCTTTAAAGATTCACCTCATTTTAAGTGGCAAACGTCTATAGGGCTGAATATCACAGGCAACCATTTGGCTAGTCCAGTACACATGGTCCCAGTACCATTCATCAGTGTAGACTGTCCATTTCCAATTTGGACTTAAATTACCACAAACTCTGCTCTACTATAATATGTTTATGGGACCAAGTAAAGTCAAAAGGTGGTGAACTCCATTTTTCATTGGCTTTCAATTTAGAGTTTTAGTTGGGGGTAGATCAATCAAACGTGGTGGCTCAAGTCAAATTGCCATTGTTCAAAAGGTGGTCACTATTAGTTGATTAATTGGTCTGTTTCTTGTCGTTACAAAGGTAATTCATTGGTTGTGTGCTAACTAGGGTTTTAACAGTACATCAATCCACATTGATATATCAATTAAATTGATTTTCGTTTTGGAAACAGATATTGAAAAACAAACGAAAAAACAGATGGTTATTTGTTTTTTCATTTTATACTCCCAAAAACAGTCCATCTTTTTTTTTCTAAACTGGAGGTTTAACACTGTTATCAGACTATTTAAGAAGGAGCTATAGTTAAAGGGGGAATATCATGTAAAATCAACTTTGTTGAGTTTTATATCCTGTTATAATGTTATCCTCTCATCAAAAACATGAACCAGAGTCTTGCTTTGACTCATTCATGCATGTTTGAGAAATCCTGTGCTGTCCTGAGGCAGCCTGGCAGGAGAGCAAAAACGACAGGTTGGGTCTAGAACCACCTTTTGGTAATATCTCCTCCCCTGGGCTGGGTCAAGTAAACTACACTGAGCTTCCGCAACCACCCACCCACCCCCGCGCTCACCCCCTGCCTGCCCGTGACTCAGTCTATCGGCAGCAATTATAGTAAAAAAAAAACACAGTTTTCCTCTGCAGTTAAGCTGAAA
>JARVJO010000001.1:9083194-9096559 GCA_031762555.1 Cynodonichthys magdalenae
GGAAATTTTCCCCACGTAGTAGGAAAAACCCGTCCACACACACACACACACACACACACACACACACACACACACACTGGTGCCAGAACAAAAGAAGCTGCCAGCTCAGCAGCACCGTTCATCAAACTTTAGGCTCCAGCACAAGAACTGACCTAAGATTTATTGATTTTTATTGTGAGGTAAAAACATTTCACTCCGTGCATGATGTGTATTCATTATTTATGAGCCCTTCTTCTTCTTTCTTTGGTTATGGAATTAATTTAGGACTGCTGACGTTTCCCCCTCCAGCTTCACTTTACCTTTGAGCTAAATGAAAACTGATTTATGAACCTTGAGGGAGTTAAGCAGCCCAGACTCATTGTGAAGGTTAATTTTCAGAGAAAAAAAAAATAAGGTTTTTAAGGACTCTTGCAGTTTTGTCAGCTCATTTGTAAAGATGATTTTGGGTGGTAGACCCTATAATGGCTGCAGTCCAGGAAGATAGTCACACAGTGTCCTGCTGTAATTATATTTTACTGAGAGATTATTCTTAGTTTAAGACCCTCAAGGGTTTCATTCTTTTGTATTGCTGCAGGCCGACGAGGCGTCAGCTGCTTTGTTAAACTGATGAGCTGTACAACTGGTTAAAACCTCAAATTAGAACAATCATCTTTTTTTTTTCTTTCAAGAAATGTAATATTAAAGCTTGACAATAGGACAAGTTTTTTTTTTTTTTTCCACATAAAGGCTACAGCTGTGTTCGGAAGTTTCCATTGCTTCATTACATCACTGTTATGATGATTAATTTGAGTTCTTTATCCAGGATGGAATGATTACACAACATGCAACTTTAATGACTTTAATGACTTGGAGAGTCATTTCACCCTGAAAAAAGAATCGTTAAAATACAAAAGAAAGCAATACAAACCTAAAATTAGCATAACATTCATGTTAATGGATGTATGTAAACTTCTGCTCGTGTACTCGATTCTTCAGGACAACACTCGTTAAATGATGTTTATTAATCAGATAAAAGTGATGCAAAAGCAGCGGAGTGAAGCAGTTTGTGGGCAGCGCTCGACGGCAGGCTGTCAGACCCGTTTTGTCAATAACATAAAAGGGCAAACATTTATCAGACAGCCATGAAGACATTACAGCTCTCATCATGTCAGTCAGTTCATTCTGCTCTGCGAATGTTTTATTGCCTCTGCTTCTCCTGGTTTTGGTGTATTAGTATTGTATCATCTTTTCAAAAATCTTTGCACTTCCTCCTGAACTCAAACTGCAGCCCACTGTCCTTGAGCTGCAGGGTAAAAAGGAGATCATTTTTATTTTTTATTTTATTTTTTTACTACAGTAATGTGTCCAAATAAAGCCAACCTGCTGTCAAGACTAATATGTCTCTGTAATAAAACAGAATGTGTCTGGTTGGGTCTCAGTGAGTGCACTCAGACATGTCCTCTCCTCTGTAGGAAGGCAGGGAAGCAACAAGAACTGATGAGGGTTATTGAGTTAATATCAGAGGAATTCTGAACTATCTTTTCATTAAAATAAATGAAAATTTTATTTTATTTTTAATAGCAAAAAAAATTATTGTTCATCATTCTTCAGTTTTGGTTTGTTTTTAAGAGATAGCTCAGATTGTCAAGTGTTGAAAGGTTATAAACAATATCTTACCTGTTGTGGATTGCTCTTTGAATGGTCTAAGCTGGGAGAAATAATTGAAATTTGACCTGATTAACAAACTAAACTGAACAAGAAGTTGTTCTACAACTTCTTAAAGCAGATTTGAGCTTGTCACAAAAATCAGAGATTTCAGTTCAGCAGCGTACTTGTGACTGCAAAAACATGTTGGTCACACCGCACGATTTTCGCAAAAGATTTCTGACACAGCTTGGTATTAGTAAAGAGAGTGCTGAATCAGCAGTCACACTGAATAACCACAAATTTCAAGCTCACGATGAAAGATTTTGTCTCATCAGTTAGTGTGAATTATTTAACAACTTCAGTTTGAAAAAATGCTCTGTGGTTCATATAAGCACATAATACGACTATAGATAGTTCCTACACGAGTCATTTTATATCAGGACTGCCAACGCCATTTTGATAGTAGATGAAACCAGCTTCCCCAATGACAGTATAATATACTTTAGAATATATGTTTAATGTTGGAGCTTCTCACGCAGTGAGAGAAACATGATGGTTGTGTATTGTTGGGTTCAATGGTGTAAAAAAAAAAAAGTAATCAAAGCAAACTTTTGTTTTATTCTGGGGATTAAAAGCAGCGATTCAGCCTTTGATGAAGCCATAGCTCACAAAACTAAAAAAATTAAAAATCTGAAAACAAAGCCTTTGTAATGCTGTTCATAGATCTCATAGGTAGTGAAGTTTACTGGACAATATGACTAATAGAAACTAGACTAAGCATTTATTTATTTTAAAAGGCATACAACTGAATAAATACCCAAGTAATACAAAATTGATGGTGGTGCAAATGTTTAACAGTAGTATCTTCATAAACCCTTCGGTTGTTTTAAAATGACAGCAGTCCACTCTGATCTCAGCTCAGTAGACTTCCTGTTCGCTCATTCATCTTAGCAGAACTAAACTCAGTTTCTATAAACTGAGATTGTTCAAAGAGTCATGTGCAGCAGGTAAGATGCTCATATCTTTTAGACTGAACCTGAATTCTAAAGCATTTTGAAATGATAAACTATTTAAACGGAGCTGCCGCTGTCCTCTGAGCTCACACACAAATCCGTGAGGTAATACCACCCACATCTTGCATAAGAGCAACACATCCAACTGAAACCGTAAAGCAAATGTAAAATACAGCTCACCATATTTCAGTTATTCAGTATCTTTTTCTTTTTTTCCTCCCAAAAAACCCACCATAACATCAACAGACCAGGTTGCAGATTTATGACACAATTTTCTCTGCCTCTATAGGTGTAAATGTTTCTGCTCCGTCCCTTTACAGTCCATGTTTATTGAGGTTTATCAGCCCTCAGTGATTGTTTCACTGGTTATAAACATGCCAGGAGCTTCACCTCTGTCGTTACCCCAGACTGCAGCACCTGTAATTAATCATTATGTGATTGACAAATGGTTGGAAGCGCCAGAGGACTCATCGTATCACCCCACCGCTGCCATCAAACGCGCAATAAATTTTTCAGAGTAGCCTCAAGTGAGAGGGGAAATGGGTTTGTTCACTTTAAGACAGAGGTGTGGTCTAATTACTCAAGGACTTTTATAGAGTGGTGCTGCAAATGAGACAATGTTCTGTGGTTGTTGGTTTTTTTGGATGTTGCGTTTTAGTTAACCGTTCAGGTGCAAAGCTTTTCCAATGTGCTTAATAACGGAAGATGTACCGATGGCAGGTGACTAAGAAATATGTTTTTACCGTTGGCTGAACTTCAGATCTCATCTGTTTTCATAGTGCAGCTTTTAATCTAACACAGTTGTTGTCCTGAAGAACCAGCAAAGTAACCATCTGTCTCTGTGAACTTGATTGGACCCCCTCCTCTTGCATGTCCAGCTTCTTAGACTGTTGCCGTGGCAACCACCTAAGACCCAATGCTGTACATCCCAGGTTACCTTCCGATGGTCCACAAGCACGGAGTGAGAGCTCGGCTCGACTCGCGTGGCTCTTTCCATGCTCAGCAGGCAAAAAAAACCTGTCCTCCAGTAATCAAAGCAAGTGGCTCTTCTGTCTGTCTGTCTGTGTGATGCATTGATGTTTGAGATGATGTGTTTCCTGGTGTTTGTGCATGTGGTCAGGGTACACACCAAGTCAAATTGGACAAGGTTTTGGAAATCTAATATATCCCCAAGTAACTCTTTGTTTTGACCCTTGTGAAAAGATGGATCAGTTGTGTGGAATGATGAGATTATAGGGCAGATAAACATGACACCATGATGAGAATAAAATAAAGCAGCGTTTACCATATTTCTGCAAACATCACCTGTAAATGCACCACGTTGGCTCCCGGTTGAACATTCTCTGCTTTTCGCTGCAGAGCAAAATAAAAACCACCTGATGCTAATGAGGCACTTGGACAGTGGGTTGCAGCTTGTGTGCACGAGAGTCAAACGCGGCGCTGCGAGGACAGCGCCGTCGGTGTCAGTGTCTGCCATCATTACAAGCCCATTAAAACATTCCACTGGCTTTAATTGTGTCCTCTCACGCAGAAGCTCAGCGCCACACTGACTTGTGTTCCTGGGTCTTAACAACACTAATTACTCCCGATGTCATATTTGTTGCAGAGGAGGAAAATGAACCGGTTTTAATCTGATGCAGTGAAATAGGAATGCAGGCCAGAAGGGTGATCTTCACCCGTTCTACACTGCTCTACCAGAAGGGGGCACTAGATTAGATTTACTGATCAATACGTTATTTATGCTTTAGAAATCGCTCGCTGTCAAAAGGCGAACTCAAATTCTAGATGGCCGCCACAGCTAATCAATCTAAACCAACACAAAAGGGGCTTTTACTCTGTCAGTTTCAAAGATATTGGGTTAAACTTTGGTGTGGTAGTAGCTGAGAGTCATCCCCAACACATAGTTGAGTGTGTGTGTGTGTGTGTGTGTGTGTGTGTGTGTGGGGGGGGGGGGGGGGGGGTTACGGGCAAACACTCCAATATGTAGAACTAGTATTATGTTTTATGTTTTAAATTTTGTTTATTTCGTTGTATTAAATTAGACATTTAATACCAATTTGTGCACAATATATCAGCATTAACATCGGTATCGACCGATGTTGGTCATTTTTTAGAATATCATATTGGTCCAATAAGTTAAACTGGGCCGATATTAACGTCCAATATTAATTTCCCACTTTTTAGCTTTGTGTTTCTGTTTTATCCGTTTGATCACGATAGTGGTGCTGCACAGCCAGGAATAACTGAAGTAGAGAGCCAGGTCAGCAGTCTTGTCGTTTTTTTAAAGTATGTTTTAATATTGGTAAATATCAATTATCGACCATAACAGCAATAATATTGGGTTTTGATATAGGCTGAAATTTTCATATCTGTGCATCCCTAAAAAATGTTTTTCAAATAAGGCGTCATTGCCGGCCTGATGGAAATCACTTGTGGGCCGGACTTGGCTGCCAGTTCTATAGCCCTGACATAGTCGGAGTGCTGTTACATCACGCACAACTAATGTTATTTCCAAAGTTTGAGTCAAACAGCTACAACTCCACTTCTTAACATCAAATTAGGCATGAAAGACAGCAGGTGATATGTCAGGCTTTTAATTGATGAAGTGCAAAAATCCAAATCTGTGCCTAAATTTTAGTTACAGGATGTCTTGGCATTCAAGATTCAAGCTCATTTTTAGGCACAACAGTATCTGATGTGGTTCTGACCTCCTTCCTTCTCCTCTTCAGACAGCGTTGAAGATGAGCTGGAGCTGTCTGCGGTCCGTCATCGCCCCGAGGGCCTGGAGCAGCTGGAAGCACAGACACGCTTCTCCCGGAAGGAGCTCCAGATCCTGTACCGTGGCTTCAAGAACGTAAGTCACACACCCTCCACATGTATAATGTACAGCAGCAAGCTTTGAACGTCTCTTTTTGACATCAAAATATTTGTCTTTCTTTGATTTTCTATTGATTTATTCTTTTACAACCGACTCGACTCTAGCTGGAAGGTGTTTTATTCGGCCCAGCCTCCTTCTTGTCCACATCACTGTTAGGTTTTTATTCTGTTGCTGCTGTGGAAAAGTTGCTTTGTTGAATCATTTGCAACTTGCAAATGTTGTTCATGTTTACCAAAGAGTATTTAAAGTTTTACACGTTGCTCACAGTGTCAGAAATAATTGGGTCATGCTTCAAACCAGCTACACAACAATCCAAGTCAGACTGTCCAGACCAGCAGGTCCCAAAGTTAGGGTCAGGATCCCACTGTGGGGCCTGAATCACTAATTAAGAAGCTCTACAGAGGTTTTAATGAATATTAAAATAACTGCCAATTGTATATTTTGCATATAAATTGTAATATTACAAACAATCTGCAAAAGTGGACTTTTTGTTGATCCTCTAAGTCAGTGGTTCTCAATTCCGGTCCTCGTGACCCACTACCCCAGGCATGCCCAGAACCCCATATGAGAACCTAACTTGGTGGACTCTTGCATTCAAGAGACAAATGACAAACTCTGATGTTGAGCAGACTCTTAAAATTAAACCTCACAGAAAAGCTGTTTGATTTTTTTTTTTCTTTTTAAATTTGAGTTGTATTAGATTAACGTTTAACTTGTGAGGATGAAGAGCATCTCTGTGTGAGTTTAGCAGAGTGAAGGAGAGCTTTTAAGAGCAGACGGACTAATAGATGCTGGCTGCTTTCCCGTGATGAGGAATTTGGCCCTTTGTCCTTGTTGTCAGGGGATTGGAGGCTAATCAGATGCCTGTAATGCAGGTGGTGGGCTCGGGTCGTTTGTCCTGACAACAGACTTTATGAGGCACTCGTTTACAGCGCAGCTGGTCAAAGCAGAGTTCGGTCTTCGATCTCGAAAAATGTCTAATAAGGAACCAAAACAAGACCTCCGATTCTGACCTTAACAGTTGGAGAGAATTTATTGTTTCATAACTCCCTCGTCCTCGGGCCACGAGAAGGCGCACAATATTGTCCTCACGTCCGGCTGAATCCTCTGGGGTTCCACAATTCACAGTTCGAGGTCACCGATTCGAGTATTAGATTAAGATCTGGTACTTTGTATTCCGATGGTCATGACGCTCCTGTTGGCAGCATTATTTCATTCCTCAGTGCTGCTCCACTTCACGGTCCTCGGCTGAAGCTTCGAGCCTGACAGACTTGGTGTTTCACAGATTGTATTTGTGATTTTTCTGATTATGTATGACCCAATTGTACGAGTGGATCAAATGAATATGAATACATTCTCTGATCACACGCTGCCTAATGAGAACGTCTCTGAATTATGTTGCATTGTTTATGTAGTTAAAGTTGGTTTTTTATCTGTTTTTTTTTTTTTGCAGACATAAATATTAAAAGAAAATGGGATCCTTTTAAAAATACTGAAAACTTTTTAGACTAAATACAATTTTTGGACATCCAAAAAAATATCAATCGTCCAGCCTCAAAGTGATAAATGGATGAAGCATATTTTCTGCATCAGTTTGGGACAAGAGGGTTTTAAGTTTTAGCAACATTTATCAGGTAGAAGTTCTTCATCATGGCTCTTAATGACTCCTTCATTACCAATATGACGGCCATTTGTTCCAAAATGTACTGACTTTAAACAATAAAGATGTCAGTTCTTAGCACTTAAAATATTATATACTATATAGTTATACTATAAAATATTGTGTCATTAAAGTCTTTGTTTACCCTCTATTAGTGTTTATTAACAAATGACAGCAAGCTGACATGATGACTCAAACATGTGAACATCAGAACATTAACATGATTTAAATGAGCTTCTCCTGCTGGTTGAAACATTCAGCTCCAAATATTCGGCCCCATTTAGGATTTTCCTCCATGAGCTCAACTCTGTTTACAGTTTTCCCTCTGTTGTTGTTAGTTTTTCATTCTAACATTAAAACAGTGGTGAATGTTCAACTCCAAATGAAAGGAAGCGAATGACCCTAAATTGTTTACATTTACAGTTTGTCACTAAAATAATGATCCAAACTCATAAGGTCGAATCACAACTTAGTTCGGTGATGAGTAGAAGTCGTTATAAATTCTGATCAACTTGTGCTAAACTGATTTTATACTTTGCCTAAAATTTGTTTTCAGATACTCGTCAGTTTCCATACGACTGTTTGAGACTTACTTTTTAGTCTGTTTCTGTCTCTCTTGACTATGTTGTCAGGGAGTGAGACGCAGGTGTGTGGTTACCATGGTTACCTAAATGAGCAACAAGAAGCAGCTCTAACATTTCTTCTCATACATCGACGTGTAAACGTTTAGTCAGCTCGTTATGGAAGAAAGTCAACGTTTGTTGAAATTTTGGGCAGTAGCTGCACTGATACCCAACCAAATATCTGTGTTCACCAACATGAATATTCATACGGTGACGGGGAGTGAGAAGTCTGGCTCATTATGCTCATTTGACAAAGTTTTTCACAGTGAAACATTGTTCTTTCACACCGTTTTATCAGAGAACTGGAACAAAAGCAGCGCTTCCTCGCCGGTAAAATCCTATATGAATTTCTGTTCCTTTGCAAAATATGACTTTGTCTCAAATAGTTTGAAATTCCTTAAATAATGGAAAGTAGTTTGACTCTGAGACCTGAGTAGAAATCTGTTATTGTTGTAGGTGATGCTGAGCAGAAAATATAAGAAATACCAATTGACCCACAAACTTGAAAGTAATTGAAATGTTCTCAACATTTACCTAGAGGTACAAAAACTTTCAACACCTTGGTAGTATTTTTTGCTTGCATCAGCAAGCTGTACATATATGTGACCTATCACATAAAGGATTAGGGAGGATTAAGGATTAAATCACAAGGTAGTGTAGTGGATTAGGCAGCTATATTGTATTGGTTGAAGTATTTGGGATAATTGTATTTGTTCTAAAAATGATAAATACCCTCTCTATGTGTTCTGAAGTGTTTTTCTGAGTTGTACCAACAACTAACCATGATTTAGAGCAGGAAAGCTCAAATTTTCTTTTAAATGACCTCTAGAAATCCTCATTAGAATACATAAAAATAAGATTCAGAGCAATTTTCAAGGTGTCTTAAGATGATCTAGGTACCAAAATGTATCTTAAAAAGTCAGGAATCTGAATAATTTAGTTTAACCAAATATGACCTAGTCCCTGATTTGATGTGATGGGTCCAATATATTTCCCATTTTCAACCAAGGCCTATGTTTATGGTTTTTCCTTCCATAAAACCAATAGAAACACATGGCTTCACAGAGCATTGACTCTGTTTTTCGATCAATTTTTTTTTTCTCTGAGTGTGCAGTGCCTCGCACCAAGAGAGAAAATCTGCACCAGCAGAACTGCCTTCCTTTTTTTGCTCTGAGCAAGGTCATCTCCAATATCTTTTGGTTCTTTGAAATGACACAAAGGTGTCCTTCTTCTCGGTGTTACGCAAGAGTCTTTTTCAGTGAATGCCAGTAGACAAGCACAGGTGGGTGACTTTGAATGGCTATAGATAAGATCTCTGTTCAGGCGTGGATGTTTGCAGTTGAATACCACCAGACTGAGCATGGGTTTATGGTTTGGACAAAGCGTCAAAGAGGAGGGAAGTGACAGAAATGAACCCTGGAGAGAGAAAAATGATTTATATTCCAGAAAAGATGCATATCTTTCCACTGAAAATGGTTCAACAGATTTGTTTTTTAGGCAAAACTCAACTTTAAAAGATCTAAATGGACTGATGTACATCGATGGCTTAAAGTAGGGCTTTAAGAGAAATAGGTATAGGGGGTCAAATCTATTTATAGGCATTGCAATTATATGGAGCCTGTCCATAGACACTGGATTAAAAAACATACTCGGTTTTCGTGTTTAATTGTATTCATAAATCTGACTCCAACGATATCTCTATCACAAACCGATACGGCTGCTCAAAATGATCAGAACAAGCCAAAATCATCAATGCTCCACCACCGTGCTGAACAGTTGATATGAAGCTGTTATCTTGTCCATCCAGTAAGAATTAAACTCTAGTTTCCTAACTGTTTGTTTAAAGAGATCGTTTCTACAAGTAAGATGTTAATTATTGATAACATTTTAACAGAACCCCATCTTAAAGAGATGGAAGCGTGTTTGTTGCAGGTGGTAAATGACCTGTTTTATGTCTTTCAGGAATGTCCCAGTGGAGTCGTTAATGAAGATACCTTTAAAGACATCTACGCACAGTTCTTCCCACAAGGAGGTATGTGCCTACGCCTCTACTTCCCCCAGTTCTGCTTCCTAAGCACTTCTCGTTTCCTCTGTGACCCAAACAGACTAAAACGGCACCAGGTTACTTTAATTTAACCTTGGATCAAAGCAAATGCTGTGACAGAGAGAGAAAAGTAGTTTGTCTTTATGCAGCCTTGATTTTCTCAGTCTTGGCTTTTATCATTATGCAACAAATCTACTGAAGGACAGAACAGAAAAAGCATTGGGAGGCTTTGATTTATCCACTCAGAGAGAAGAAAGGCAGACCGGTAAACATAATGGCACACACACACACACACACACACACACACACACACGAAACATTAATAAAATTCTCCTCTCCGAGCATGTTTTTTTCCTCTTTTATCAAGAGCCTTGTTTCTTTGAAGTTGCACTAAACAGCAACAAGAAAGGGAAAACTTTGCTTTGAACCATTTTCTTGTTTGCAGTAGGTGTTACAGCTGTTGTTGGACTGTAATGTTTTTTTTTTAAACTTCTTTGTTTTCCTCGTAGATGCTTCGACATACGCACACTTCCTGTTCAATGCATTTGACACGGATCACAATGGTTCCGTGAGTTTTGAGGTGAGACGAGTATTTTCTTATCAGTCTGACCAAGCAATAGTTATACAACGGGATGTACAATTTTGGGGGTTATTGCTATTTTGTTGGTTTATAAACTGAAATTTAAATGCATTTTTTATGGGTCATAAGTAATGGGCCTCCATATTCTTCTTTTAGTTATTCCCTTTCACAAGTCATCCTCACTTCAGCTACCACCATGTATACCTCCTCTTCATGTAGCTTATTTCTTGTTTGTGTTACAATAAAACTAATTCCCCAAAACATTCATGTTTAAGCCTCTATTGAAAAAGAGATCTGTGAACTTAATGAAATTTGCCTGGTTAAATAAATGTCAACACATAAATGTTGTACCTTCAAAGTTACTGTATATATGGGTGTACTGATACTAGTTTTTCTCAAACCTAGTATGACTGTACTTCAGTTTGGGTACTCGCTGACACTGAGTACCGATACAGAGTACTTACTGAGTTAGAACCTAAACGTTACACAGGGACTAAACATTTTTATATTTAGAACAAGGTGGCTGTCCTTCCTTATAGCCCCACAACCCCTCTAATCATATTACTGTAAACCAAATATTCAGCATGATATATACTGCTGCTACATTTCAAAACATAAAAATAGGATTTTCTTTCAACTTGTATACATTTTTTTAAGTATGGAGCTGATAAACTTTTCATTTGAAATGTAAACTGTAAAACAATAGAGTATTAATACTAGTATTATTTGTATAGGACATTTGTATTTCAGCATATTTAAATTAAAAGGTAGACTTTTGAAAATCCTGTAAATTCCATGTTGTGAGGTAAAAAAAACCCAAAATGTATGTTATTTTATATGTTGCTGCAAAGATGATGAATGGGGGGAAAAAGAGAAAATGTTGATTGGAAACACCAGAAATGTCTAAAATAAAAAAACCAAACTGATGCTGCACACTGCTGACACATACCAGATCCAGTTTTTTTTCCGTCACCAAGCTGTTTTGCGATGCCACCATTTTATTAATATTTATGAAGGACACGTATTTGCTTATTAGGACAGAGAAGCTGTCATTCCGCCAAACTAAAGCCCCCTGAGTTTATATGTCCACTCTGTTGAAAAACATGTGGATTCCCAGAGGGCCCACGCAGAATATGAGCTTTCAAATCATTTGAATAATGAGGTATTTTTGATTTATAGCGCCTCCACTTTTGCTGTTTCATCACTCGTCTCTAATTAATATCCAACATAATACTGTCTGCTTGCAGAAATGCCGACGCATGAAGGATGCTTTTGTTTATCTCCTGGGTTTTTTTTTTGTTTTGTTTTGGTTTTTTTCCTGACTTGTTTACTGAGGTGTAGTTTTTCTTCAGTGTGATGTGGTGTTCAAGCGTAAATGAACTGTGTGTTTGTGTTACAGGATTTTGTTATGGGGCTTTCAATCCTCCTGCGAGGCACGGTGCAGGAAAAACTCATCTGGGCTTTCAACCTTTATGATATCAATAAAGATGGATACATCACTAAAGAGGTGCAGTATGTCTAATTAACCACTGTCTGTAATGGAAGACTACTAAACTGACTGAATGTTTTTGCAGAACATTTGAACAAAACCTTGCTTTTACCTTAAACTTATTTACCTTTTGAACAAAAACCAGGTAATTTCTCATGTATTCTGGTTCTGTACGAGTTCTTTATGTTCAAACCCACACGAAACTTTCAGATTTGTAACCTAACTGGACTTTCTGAGCTGATTCTTTTACAAACGAGTGCACTATAAAGGACCAATTAGCTCCACAGCAGAGACTCATGGGAATGACCTTTAGTTTTGAAATATTTGGTTACAAATGAAAGCTTTTGGTCAGTGTGATCTGTGTTCTGGCTCAAGATGAAACATTTAGCACAACGGTTAGAATTCACCCAGGAGTTTAATCGGCATTTAGAAAACTGCAGGGATGTTGACTCAGACTGAAATCTCTCATCAAGCACTAAGAGGAATATTTGTTTTAATTAATGACGAAAATGCCAGCTCCTCATTTGGTGTAATCAAGAACCCTCACCCTCAAGCTAGGTGGTTTTATAATGAGCTACGGTGCTCAAAAGTTTTAAACCACTCTTAGTTTCTTTATTTTTTGTTTCCAAAGAGACCGATCTTTTTGTGTTAGTTCAAAGTGGCCTTGATCAGTGAGTGTTTCTGAAGGACTTTCAGACTTTTTCTTTGGGCTTTGATTTTACGTATTTTTGTCCTGTTTTTGTATTACAAAACACATTAAATAGTTGGTGCTTAAAAAAAGTTGGGTTTGAAGCTAGAGGACAAAAGCAGACAAATAGTATGTGAAAGTCGTAACTTTATAAAACAAAAATGAAATTCAGCAAAGACCTGGTCCATTTGTTGTCTTTAAGTTATTGTATGGCAAGTTTTCGGCTAATAATTCCCCACTAATCACCTTTTGAGGCTAAAATACGAGTTTGTGTTTGTTAATCTGTTATCTCATTTATTTGGGACCAAATAAAATAAAAGACAAAAAATAAGGAGAAAGAGGGTCCCTGCAGTCGCTAAGTGGGAGGTTCTTAGTGTGTGGGAGGAGTTTGGTAAAGACGTGATTGGTTGGATTGAGTCTTTTGAGTGGGGTTTGAAGAAGCTATAATGATTTGGTTGGGGGGCTGGGATGTGTAAAAGCACCTATATTTTTAAATATATTTATTTTAGTCATAACTCGAGACAGGAAGGTGCACCAAATTAGAAGTCAATAAATTTTACTATTTATCATTTAACTTGCCCTACAAGACATATCAGTCCGACCAATCACGGTAAGGACAAACTCAGCCCACCCACCGAGAAACTCCCCCTATATACTGCAGAGACCCACCTATCTAGCAGAGAGACCCAGACTTCCCTCTCCCCAGCCACTTGGGCCAGCTCATCCTGGAGAATCCCAAGGCGCTCCCAGGCCAGCTGAGAAAC
>JARVJO010000001.1:9111655-9132286 GCA_031762555.1 Cynodonichthys magdalenae
ACTGGTGCCCATATCCAGCCGTCACAGTGCGAGGGGCGGGGTACACCCTGGACAGGTCGCAAGTCCATCACAGGGACGACTGTGAGACATCTAGAGTGAAATGGAGGTGGATTGTATGAAAAGGCTTGTAAAGCAGACAAGTGTTTTGTTTTCCACTGTGAAGAAAGAGAAATAAAAACCAGATGAGCAGAAATTTTCCTGACTTGCCAGTGGATGTTTTTGAGTGGTATTTGGCAATGTTGACCTGAAGAAGAACCCCGTGACAGGTGCCCATGCAGATATATAAACAGCTTACTCTAAGGTAAAAAATAATCAAACGACTTCTTGGTTTTTAATGATTGGTTGTGTTTTTGATCATTTTTATTAGAGATTATTTTAAATTATGTTAAAATATAGACTTAAATGTTACACCCTGTGCCTTTAATTAAATCCACTACATGTTTTTTGAGTAAAGGTCAGGTTTGAGTCTGCTTTTTAGGGTTCTGCCTTCATAAAATATTGATTTCATGTTGTTTTATTAATCCCAACAATTTAGTGAAATGCTCTTCAAATGGCTGGAAAATGTATAGTTTTGAGCAGATATTTTGCAAAATTTTCCAGGAGCGTGTATCATTGGAATTCCCCCTAGAACTGCTTCATTCCACAGCTGCTTGTTAACATGAACAGGTGTTCTTCGTTGCTGTCAGCATGGTTTCTGATATTCTGTTTAAAATAAACAAATTATCTTAATTGGACAACCTGGTTTTTAAAGATAAAAAATAACACCAAAGAAAACTATTTAATTTGTTATGTGAATGTATGTAAACTGGCAGTGAGATTCAGAAAACTGCACAAGGGGAACCACCTGGAATCTTGCCTATGGTGCCAAATTGGCTCGGGCCGGTCCTGATCTACAATCTAACAGAGATATTTTGACCTACGAGTGACTCTTGGTTATAGTAACACACATCAGACCATGAGACAAATCAGTTAAAGGCTTGCAACATTTCCAGGTACAAATAATATCCCTGTGCGTAATAAAAACAAACTAATATCCATTTTTTAAAAACTTGAACAAACAATGTTTTCTGGGATCAGAATGGTAATGTCAGAGCAAAGAAATTGTCTCTTATTCCTGATGTTTCAGCTCTAATAGTTTACCGAAGGAGACTCATTAAACTGTTATCAAATCAACAAAATACCTTCACTTCGGTCATTCACTTGTGTTTTCCTTCACTGCTTCACAACTGTTTCCAACACAGAGGTCACTGCACTTTATTTCCTAACAAATACTTTTCTTGTTGTGTTAGAGAACTCAGATGAGGCTTGTTTAGTGTAAATACTTCACTCGCTGTATATCAGCTTGTGTTTCCTAAGATCAGTTTGTTGGTTGCCTCCAGAAGTCTTCATGAGGGTTTTATTCAAATTTGTGTGAATTAACTTAACAAACACACACACATTTTACATTATTGCCCCACTTTCATGGCGCAAAAAGGCAATAGAACATTAAATACAAATTTTCCTCACATGGTGGAAGTGTTACCTGCAAGCAGCTGGAAAGTATTTACCAAAAATGTAAAAAAAAGAAAAAGAAAAGCATGATTGCTTCGAGCTGTGAAAAGCTAAAACTGCCCTGAACCATGTGAAAGTATCAGTTTGAGACTTCCTGTGATTTTCTGTCATTTAAACACCTTGTAAAAAAAATATAAGAATAAAACACCTTGTAAAAAATAATGTAAATAGGCTCCCCGGGCATGTAGTGCATTGTATTTGCTGTCTCTAACAAAGTGAGCAATAAAACTTCATAATTGGAGTGATCTTTTTAAAATCGTTCATTTATCACCTATTTAGCATCGTTTAACTGTTTTCACCAAGGAATTGAAGCTTTTACATTAGAAGCAGCAAATTTAAACCAGGATGGAAGCAACAAATGAAGTCTGTTTAACATTTGTCTGACTGTGTTTGTTTGACTCTTGAGAAAAGGAAACATTTTTCCTCCTTTTTTGGATCAGTTACTGTAACATTCCAGACAGATCCATCCTCCCTGTAACGAGCTGAGAGTCCCTATGAACAGACGCTCTGACGGCCTTTTAGGGCTCGTTTACACTCTTGAAAACTAGAGCAACGATGCAGTTTATAAAAGGTTTATGAAGAAGTTACTGGTTTTATGATGTGCCTCAGAACAGAAAAATGTGTTTTTAGTTCTGGTTGTTGCTTGTTTTAGACTCACACTTACATTTTGTTTGTATAGATTGATGCCTGCTGATTAAAAAGACACATTTTATGTTTCCAAGTGCAACAGTTAAAGGCCGTTTGGAAACATATGTGCACGTTCATCCTGCACATTCAGATTAGATTTTCTTTCTTCCTTCAGTGGGATGTAAAAAAACAAAAAAGCTGTAGTGCGCAATCTAGTGGTGAAATGTTTCACTACAAATAGTTCATGTTGCCCTTACAGAATCTAAAGCAAAGTATTTATTTTTACTCTTCTGAAAATTCAAAGCTTTTTGTCTGGTTTTTTTATAGATATCATGTGCAGATCCTCAAACGAAATTTTGTTAAAGCTGCTCACGAATATCCATCAGAGTGTGATGTCACAACAAAAATAACGTTAAACGTAAATGTGGTAAACTTTCAGAGTCAACTTAGTTCAAGACCGTTGCCAAAGCTAAGCAAACCTCATCAGGCACAAAAATGACTGTAACTCTGTCTATTTTACATATATTGAGCTAAAATTTGAAACAAATTTCACCCCAACCTTCCTATTTGTATTATATACTTGATGTATATTTGTTAATTGTGTGGTACTATTGTGATAATTTACACCCACAGCTGTGTAAGTGGCCTTTAGTGCAGGATTTATGGTGTATTTCCCCCCTTTATTAAAATCCTCTTATTAATGAACCATTAAGCTGCGAGAACCAATTAGAAGGAAATGAACCAATCGGTCACTGGTTGAACTAAGTAATGCCCTTTAACTGGATCTCCTCTCTGCTGCTCTGCAGTTTTTATACACAGTAGGGACTAAAGATAAAATTTACACGTTTGTTATTAAATGCCATACTTTTATCTTTGTTTTAGCAATGTTTGCAAGTTTGGATGCAAAATTTTTGCCTTAATCCCATAACAAGCTCATTTGACTTCTGTAAAATGTTTAAGACCTCAATTCCTATGATCTTACTGAGAGCTGCACAAAATGTATCATTATTGAAATATGTGTGTGTGCAATTTTAGTATTGCAACAAATTGCTTAGACTGCAGGCAACCATAGATTATGGTCCATATCAGGGGTTCCCAAACTTTTCCATGACATGGCCCCCCAAACAACATTAGCTTCTGGCTTGGGAACCCCCTTGTAAACCCACAAACAATGCTACAATAAATGTAAACTTTTATTCTGTTCTATTCTATCTGACTTTTTTGTTACCCTTCACAGTTAGAAGAAGGTGGTCGAGCCTCCCTGGCTGGAATCCAGGAGGGTGATGAGGTTGTGTCAATCAACGGGGAGCCGTGTTCCGATCTTACCCTCTTACGAGCATTTGCTCTCATCGATACGTCAATTGACACTCTGCAGTTACTTGTCAAAAGGTAGTTCAGTCATCAACTGGGAAAGTGTTTTTTGTAGTTCGCATATGTTTATTTATGCACATAAGTCCGATAGTTATTAATACACCTAACCAAAGAAATCCACCATTGCTCTTACTAACAACCACATTAAACAAAAATATTTTCTTTGTAAAATAATTTGTCTTAAAAAGCAAAAAAATTCTCCACTGATCATTGCTATTTTCCCTCTTTTTTCTATAAGATACCATTTCATCCCTTCTGAAGACACGTGCTGTGGTGAGAGGACCTCTTCAGGCGAGGATTTAAAAAGCACCACCCTCCACATCATCTCTTCAAAACCAAGGTCCAACGTCCCTGGGAAGCTCTACACATCTGAGTCCCCAAGAGAGGCCTACGGTCAGGAGCTGGACAATGACACAGAAGTTCCCCAGAAACCAGAGCAACATTTATTGGACACTTTGGGAGGCCATGAGCTGTTTTACAAGAAATACAATGAAGAAGTACGACGGTGCTTCTCCCCAGGAGAAATGGTGGAGCTCCAGGTGTCCCTGTCTGAGCAAACCTTGGACGACGGAGGCTGCTCCTCCCTCGGGAGCGCTCGTGGGATAGAGGGGAAGCTTTCAAACCGAGAGGTGCTAGAAACTGTTCGCACCACCTCCATAACATCCCACTACCTGCCGTGCTCCGTCAAGGAGCCGCTCGGGCAGCGTGGAGTGGTGGTCCGCTCCCCCTTGACGCTGGGACAGACGGGAGTCATCCTGCAGCAGCCAGCAGAAGCATCAGGAGAAGGGAGGGGCATCCTGAGCAAGGGTGGCCCCGGGGTCAGTGATAGTGAAGGAGGGCAGTGCGACGGTGCTCCTGGGTCCTTTACCATCTCATTTGAAATTCCATCAGAGGAGGCAGCGCCGGGAGAAGAGCAGGACTCAGATTCTGACGGTGATCAAGAGAAACCCAACAAGCACCGGCCAAGGCACGCCAGTAAGTAACCTTCGAGTTTCCTCTATTTGAACTGATGAGTATTGCATCATTAAATTGCATTTGTGAACATGTGTGCATTCCAAAGCCTGGTGTCCTGTGAGTGTGTGGAAGGCTTAAAATAGGATGTGTTTTTTACTGCAGTTGGAGGAGGGAGCTCATTCCTTTGAGTGAAGGCAGATCCAGCCTGGTCTAACTAGAGTTACAGCATGGCAGAACCTAAAAGCCAATATTTAACAAAAGCTTTTTAAACTAAACACCCAGCATTCTTCGAAGAAAAGCATATCGCCTGCTGCCTTTCATGCTAGCGTTTTACCCTGAGACCTTAATTGTTCGCATTATTTGTAAGCTCTCAGAATATGTGAAGTGAATGACTCTCAGCTACTGCCACACCAAATTTGACCTCAATATCTCTGAAATTCACTGGGTTATATATATTTTTGTGTTTTTCAAAGTCAGTTGACTATGGCAAATATCTTGAATTGGGTTGACTACAAGAGTGAATTGGCAGTAGATGTACACCCAATGATTACTTTCTTAGAGTTCATTAAAATCCACCCATTGGTTTATGGGAATTTTTGCTAACTGGCAGAGTTGATTCCAATAGTTAATGGCAGAGTTTGAACATAGATCTTGCATTAACAATTAGAGCTCAGAATATAAGTTGGAAATCATATAAACAATAATAATAATATAAACAAACGAGCACACAGAAAGAGGCAAAAACATTATTGCTCGTGCGATGATATCTGTTAGAAAGTGTCTTGATGGTAAATATGGACACCGAGGTGCTCCTCTGAGCTGTGTAGGAGACATAAAAATAACACCAGCGCGCTGATGATGCCTGCAGAAGTTGACAGACACCAGCATGTGCTCCTTTAGTCTGTTACCTGATCTCTTCAGACGGGGTGCTTTAACTGAGCTGAAAAAGTGACCGTGTTGCTCACTGCCGTTGTCTCCTCCACCTTCAGGTTAGTCCAGCAGGAATATTACAAAGTAAGCTTGTTAGACTTTTATTATTCGATTGTTTGATTGTAACTTTGTCATGGTGTGTTTGACACATGTTGGGGTAAAATGGGAATTGTACGTTTAAGGACTTGCAGCCTTTTTTTAGTTTGTATTCTTGGCTTGTTTATTGGAATGAATGAGGTGTAATGTGGAGCCTTCTCAAATGAGAATATTATATAGGGGTCAAAGATTTTTATTGCTACATTAAATGTGAATATTTTATGTACAGCTAAATATGCACACAGAAATAAATCAATTGCAAATGAAACATAAAATAAAACTAAAGACAAAAAGATTTGTGAGTAAATCCAGTATTTAGTTACCATGTAAAGAAATCAGTCACTTCCTTAAATAAGGTTTATGTGTTTAGACCAGTTCTACTGAAGCACCTGCTTTTGCTCAGTATGCTTTTTCATGCTCCATTTTTCAAAGTTGAGTTTTATTTTTTGTGTTGTTTGAATGCCAATTCAGGATTCACACTATTGTTTAACTGTTTTTATTTTATTTGTTCTTGCTTATTTTAGTTTTTGGCTGCTGTTTGCCTGTTTTGGGCTAGCCTTTTGCAACTTTTGGACTTTACAGTTTTTGCTACCTTTAGCTTTTTTAGCTTTTAGCTAACATTCTGTTACTTATGCTGGCTTTTTGGTTCGTTAAGCTTTTAGTTTTGATTTTGCTACTTGTGGCTTAGCTCTTTACTACATTTTAGTTGTAGTTAGCATTTTGCCGCTTAGATTTTAGCCAGTATTTGTCTTTTTTATCATTTCCTCAGTTATTCAGAACTCAGCGTTCACTCTGCATCTTTGAAGAAAATGTGATTACTCTGTTGTTTTTAACCTTGTCAAGCCCAGCAGAAGTATAATATTTATGGTAAAGTTACTTAGATTTAAGGTAATCGTGTAACATAAGACAGTTTTCCACTTCTTTAAATTATCTTATGGAAGTTGTAGGTGAAGTTTGCAAGAACTGCTTTCAACTTTTGCTTTGGTCAGTGATCAAAGTGATGAAACATACCAATAAAATCTCAGCTAATTGGAGCCTAAAGCACTCTGTTTCTATTTTGTACTGCTCTACCATATGAATAAATATGTATGCTTTGAACATTTACCCTTAGGATTGCCCTCCTTTCATTGTGACAGGCAAAAATCTAATGCCTGCATCGTGTAAGTTTGAAGTGTGAACCAGTAGATGGATTTTAATGAAATTCATGAAGTTATTACTAGATGTACATTTACAATGGAATTATTTTTGTGGTCAACCATATTTAAGATGACTGCCACAGCTAATTGGTTTTAGCAAACAAAAAAATGGCAATAACTCAATGAATTTACATATAGTTAAAATTTGATGTGATAGCACCTGAAAGTCATCCTTAAAACATACTCCAAGTGCTGAATTGTTGCTTGAGAACTTTGTTTAAATCTTTGGCAGTAACTATTAGAAAGAAACACCTTTAAATACACCATTTATGTAGTAATTTATCTTTTTCCTTCTTTTTTATACAGGGCTCAGGCGAAACGAGAGTCTGTCTGAAAAACAAGTGAAGGAAGCTAAGTCCAAATGTAAACGCATTGCTCTCCTTCTATCGGCTGCACCACCAAACCCCAATAACAAAGGGGTGTTGATGTTCAAGAAACATCGTCAGAGAGCCAAAAAGTTTACACTTGTGAGTTACGGCACAGGAGAGGACGAATCAGAGTTCAGTGACGAAGAGGACGAGATTTACGGAGACGACAAACACGAAACCCTTGCTGGTGAATTTACTTTTGAAGCTTCTACCGATTCTAAATCAAACAGGCCATTCCTTGCTCTTCCCCTGAGTAGTACAGGTGAAATAACTTTGAATTTGGACAAGAGCCTTCTTGAAATTAAAAGTGACTTGAATAATCAAGCAGAGATGGAATGTTTGCCTGAAACCAAAGGCAAGGGTGCATTAATGTTCGCACAACGGCGTCTGAGAATGGATGAGATTTCTGCTGAACACGAGGAACTTAGGCGCCAAGGGATACCTGTAGAAGGAATGCCAGAGACTGAGAAGAAAATGGCGGCGCACTCTTACATGCAGTCCGCAACAGAGGGTCATGCTTACATGGATGTAAATATGCACCAACAAAACCAACAGCACTACCAGCAATATCAAGAGCAGCAGTACTATGAGCAACAACAGAACTATCAACAACAATATCAACAATATCAGCAGCAGCAGTATGATCAAAGAGATTATCAACAACAGCAAATGTATCAAAACCAGCAGGAATATCATCAAGAGCAACAGCAAATGCAGCACTATGCTGCAAACATCAATGGCACAGTTCAACAACAAACCAACGAAATTCAGAGTTCCTTCACCAATCGTACTGCAAAGCCTTTTACAGCAGAAAACATGGTGACAACCCCTTATTCTCATGCAGCATGTGGGACCAACCAAGATATGATTCAAGGAGAGCAGATAGCTTCCCGCGATGAGCGCATTTCTACTCCTGCAATTAAGACGGGCCTGTTAGACACAAGGAGAAAGGCTGTTGGCAAGCCTATGTTCACATTTAAAGAAGCTCCCAAAGTATCACCCAACCCTGCACTGCTGAATCTTCTAAACAAGGGTGATAAAAAAGGCTTTGAAACTGGACCTGATGAAGACTATCTCAGCCTTGGGGCTGAAGCTTGTAATTTCCTTCAGTCTCAAAGAGTTAAACACAAGATTCCTCCACCAGTTGCTCCAAAACCTATGATCAACCCCAACTCGCTTCCTTGGACCTCTCAGATAGTAGCAGCCAACCAGGACATGCCTCAGTGTGCTGAAAATAGTCTATCCACACCTGCTCCAGCCCCCACCTCAGATACTGTCCCTGTTCTAGAACTGGAGCCAACCCCTGCACCTGCCCCTGAGTCTTCCACCCTTCCTGCAGCCCAAGAGACTCCTGCCAACACCAATACAGCAGAACAGCCTGCATGGACAGTCCCAGAACCAGAGGCTCAACAGCAGCCTCCACAAGTGACATTTCAAGAGGCAAACAATCAGGTGAATTCTGCTCAGCAGTCTGAAACATCACAGATGTTGACCTGGGGAGCAGTACAAGCTCAGCAACAGTCATCTTCTTGTTCTTGGCAACCAGCAAAAGCGCAGTCTCAGAACCCACCTCCACGTCAGTCCTCCCCACAGCCACCATGGACAACACATCAGCCTACTCAGAACCAAGCACACCTTCAGCATCCCACAACTACTTGGGCCCCTCAAAGTCAGCCATCCTGGACTCAACCGGAGGAGCAATCACAGGGCCATGCAAATCCTCAGCCACCCTGGGCTCAACCTCTGGAGCAACCACAGTCTCAGGCCCAGGTTCAGCCACCTTGGGCACACATGAAAGAGAAGCCACAATTGCCACAAATGCAGACGACTTGGAGCCAAGTTCAAGAACCAGTGCAACCACAGCCCCCAAACCCATGGACTCAGCCTTCACAAATACACTCACAACAACAACAACCATGGTTACATGAACCTCAACAGAAAGCACAAGTTCAACCTCCTTGGGTTCAACAGGCTCAGCCAGAAACACAGTCACAACCACCTTGTGTTCTGCAACATCATCCAGATTTGCCACAATCATGGCCAAAGGCTCAAGCTCCAGGTCAACCTCAACAACCTTGGGTCTCAGGTCAGTCTCAGCAGCAACCATCTTTTAATGCATGGGCCCCATCACAAACGCAAGCCCAATCTCAGCCACCTTGGATCCATGGAGCTCAAGTACAACCTCAAGTACAGGCTCAAGTTAATCTAAATCCATGGGCACCTGTTCCCACTCAAGCCCCATCCCAACCTTCATGGGCTCAGCATCCTCCAGAGCATGGTGGTCAACAGCACATAAATCCTTGGGCTCAGGAACAAAATCAGCCCCAGCATCAGCCATCTTGGGCTCAACCAGTGCCTTCCCAGCCCACACCACAACCAAGCTGGCAACAGTCCTCTCTAAACACCTCACAACAACCACAAATTAATATGTGGCCTCCAGGCCAGTCACAACCTCAAGTCCCAGGAAATGACTGGAGACCACAGTCACAGCAAACATCTTTGAATGTCCCCACATCTACAGTGAACATCCAACATGTTCCCACAAATATCCAACCCTCCCCTAAACCTTGGCTTTCACAACAAATTGCACCACAAAACCAAACCCCTCCTCCTCCACCCCAGCGAATGCACTCCTTTACAAGTGGACAAAGGTCTTCATCACCTATTAACCCAATGGCTACTGTCTTGAATCCTAAATCAACCCTGGGTTCAGCTTATGAGATGCCACTTGTCAGAGGGAAAGGAGCTGACATGTTTGCGAAGAGGCAGTCTCGCATGGAGAAATTTGTCGTAGACTCGGAGACTGTGGAAGCAAACAAAGCAAGCCGGTCAACGTCACCAGCTGCTTCCTTACCGAATGAATGGAAATACACACCCAACGTACGTGCTCCACCTCCACGAGCTTATAATCCTATTCAGTCTCCCTTTTATCCCCCAGCAGCAACAAAGCAGCCTCCTGCAAATAGTCCTGTGACCAAAACAAAGAAAAAAGACCAGGAGAAACAAAAGTCTGCTCCTAAACCACTCAATGTGATAGATGTCATGAAGCATCAACCATATAAATTAGATTCTTCTCTTTTTATCTTTGGCCCAGGAGCAGAGGCTGCCAAGCCCCCTACACCAAAGCCTAGTTGTTCACCCCTTAATCCAATCCCAGAAAGTCAACCAATTAGATATGAACAAATGGCCCCGGTCCAGCAAACTGGACCATTTAATGCCCCATATCTTCAGCAAGCCTATGGGATACCCATGCAGCCTGTAATGCAGGGTGACCAGTATCAGCAAACCCAAGCTCACATATATCCTTATCAACAACCCCCAGGTGGTCCATACCAGCAAGAATTTAACCAGCAGTATGAACAACATGTCCCACAAGCTTATCATCCCCAGGCCCATCAGTCTTCAAACCTTCCCTACCAACAGGCAGTCCAAGCTGCTTACCAGCCTGCCAGTAGTCCTCCCTATCTGGCAACTCAGTCTGTACCTTACAAACCACAGCCTACCAGTAGCTACATTGTGCCTAATTTCCCTGTAGCTGCCAGGCCTGAATCTGCATCTGGTGGCAGCACTGCTCCCAAACCTAAGTTTACAGCTAACAAAAACTCAGCTCAGGTGTGGAAACCAACAGCTGTAGAAAAAGAGTGATTTTTGTTAAATTATGGCAGGCTTATAAGTGGATCCAAGAGTTTGTGCTCTTCCAAGCGGAAGGTTTTGAGTACACACTCTCAATTGCTTTTTTTCCAACAACTTCTCACCCTAATTGATTTTAGTATGGATTTCTAAAGAGCAATGTGCTAAACTTAGGCAATTATAAAGTAAATCTAAGGCAGTGATGTATAGGAATGTAGGGGAACATTATGCTCAGTGTTAAGTTGGTAAGAAGGAAAAAAGGAATCAGAATTGAATGGTGACAGACTGTGAAAGGCAGAGGTTTATTTAAAAACGCAAGGTTTTAAATGATCAATTGATCAAAGCATTTGAACCAAAGTTAAGTTAATTACATAAAACTATAAGATTTAAATTGTAAAAAGTCCAAGAAAAATATATATAGGGGGGTGTGGAGTGCAAGAGAAGTCTGTGATAATGCAACTTCATTTTGAACAGTCAGGGATGTCAATTTACAGACATGACAGAACATCTTTGGAATTTTAGGCAATTTTAATATCAAAGAAAAATGACCTGTGACCTTTAAACGAGTTTCTTTAAAATAAAACATTTTTTTTCCTTCTATATTTTCTGTTTTTGTTGAAGAGCCTCCTTAAGTGGGTTAGTTTTATTTAAAGCTTCTTACCACCTGTTGCGTCATGTTAGACACTATATTTAAACTGCCTTGTACGAAGACCACATCTGAGGTCCTCATGGTAGGTTTTAAATTTCAACTTAAGCTACTTAGTATCCCTATCTTTTAGACAGTCTTGGGGTTTTCCTTAAAAGAAATTCACCTACTAAGTTTACCTTTCATGCATTTTCATATATTTTTATATATTCAGTGAGTGGATCAGAATTGATAAACAAAGAACTGCTGAAAGACTTCTATTTGTCTAATAGGGAATGCTCACAAAAGTGTTTTTTGTTGTATTTCATTTCTCCCTTTGCTTTGTGTTTCTCTTTATTGTGCACTTTATGTATGATTCACTGCAGTGCCATTAAACTATATTTTATCTTTGTTTGATTTCCTTTCTTTTCTCTTTTGTGCTTGTGTTTATGCCTTCTTTCGTATTTTTTTACTGTTCATCTTGCACAATTTCCTTACTTCTTCGCCTCTTTTATAAATACCAGCACAGTGGCTGAACTACACCTTTGCCTTCCTAGCTTTTATTGATGTTATTGCACATTATCCCTAAAAAGACAGACATCACTCATCTAATTCCTTCCACTTTTGTAGAAGCTGAGGTGAAGTGTTTAGAAGTGCATTTTTGCAAAATGTTAATGATTAGCCTTGCATCTTACCAGGCAAGTTGAATTTGCAAAATTGCAATAAAATATATATTTTCAACTGGAATCCAGGGGCAAAGCTAGGCTTTTTTACAAGGAGTGGCCAAGGTGTTTCTTCGGGGGGGCACATAAAATTCAAGATGGCCACCACAGCTAATTCCAAATGGCTTTAATTCAATTGTTTTTTTTAAATTCAACTGTTTTATGAAACATTGAGCTGAAATTTTGTGTGACCAATGGCTAAGAATGATAAAAATTTATTATTCAGCCAGTTTTAGACATACAAAACGGAAGATTAGTGTAGCCTAAAATAATCTTTACCAATATCTAAATGCTAATCAAAAATTCAAGATGGTCACCACGTCTAAATTTAAAAGGCTATAATTAAGCATTTTTAGGACTTATTAAGTTTGTATTTGTTGAGGAGTTCCTAAGAAGGATCACATGCAAATTAGTGATGCTAATCTCAAATTAGGCTAACTACTAATGCTAATTTTACAGGGCTACAATTCATACATTTTTAAACATAGACAGCTTAAAACTATCATATAGTACAGTAGTATTAGAGAACAATCTATAACAGAATCTAAATGCAATGCAAAGTACAAGATCCCCACCCATTTGTCAATTATTTTAGGGGTGGCACATGAACTGGCCAATCTCCGACCCTGCTGGAATCACACCGATTTGGTGCCACATTTGCATAACAGCTGCAAATAAACTGCACTCTAAAAAAATTAAATGTTGGATTTACTTAACCATGTTATGTCAACTGGTTCCACTTAACTGAGTTGAGTAAATTCAAAGCAATATACCAGATTTTTAACCAAAGATCATGAGTATGTTGCTGTGAATTTAAGTGGAACCAGTTGACATAACATGGTTAAGTAAATGCAACATTTCATTTTTAGAGTGTGCAACAATCTCAGAAAATTCCTGCAAGTGACATGAAAATTCTTTTGTTGCAATTTAGTCTCAAAGTGTCTTAATTATATCATAAATTTATAAAGACAGGAAGTCAAACATTACCTCACAGGCAAACTCCCTCAGTTGAATCAAAACATAATCAGATTATCTTTTAATCAGCTCATTCTTTGCTCCATTTATTGCATTGCTTCAACAAATATTTCTAATTCTTTTTTTTATTATTTCTCTTCTAAAACTGCACTTTTAATTCTTTCTGCTCCATCCTTATCTTTTATTTTTAACTGATAATACACCCTACTTACCAGAGGATGGCAGCACTGCCTTACCTTTAGGTCAAGTACATTAAGAATGAATTGTGATTTAAAGGAAGTATTGTATGATATTTGAGCATCATATCTAATATGTCAAATGAATAGGTTACTATTAATTATTTAGCTGGTACCAATATATTGGAGTTTTCTAGTGGAGACTCACTAAAACAACAAGCTCAATGTGCTTTGTTCACCTTATGATCCCGTTGTTTTGAGAAATGCAAAGGCAAAAAGGTTGAAGAAGCTTATAATGGAATGTAAGACTAATCCACAACAAAATTAAAGATAACAAGTACCAGAGCTTTTGTATTTAGTGACTAGTTTAGATCTTAACTTAGTTTACATTTCAATTTGAAGTCATAAAATACAGCACCTAAAAACAATATGTTGATAAGAACTAGTCATCAGTTTTTGCTGTTTTCTATGCTGACTTGCGTGTCAGCCAGACAATAATGAGCCTTTACTAAAATAAACATGTCTGGATCCCTCTCTGCAGGCACTTGGCAGGAGCTACTCCCTTTCCCCACTAGCCAGGGTGCCGTTCACAGGCCAGAAATCAGCTTCCGCTTCTTCTTCTCCCAAGCCTCCAAGCCGATCCTCCATAACTCCTCCAGCAAGGCAGACATCGTGGCTGGAAAAAGGCTTCAAACCTCTTACCCCCTGGGAGGCGGCCTCCCGCCACCCCCTGGGCCTCGTGGAAGACGCCTTCGCTTTCCAGGACCTCCAGCAATCCCTCGCTTCAAATGTCCGCTTGGCAGCACAGCGTAAAATGCTGCCCGACACGCCAGCAGAGTGGAAGGCCGGGGTTGCTTACCAAGCTCCGCAGAAAATGGGCAGCCAGACCTGGAGCCGAAGCCGCAGTCTGAGTCGAGCGCCAATGCCATCATTTGTGTCTCCAACAAGAAGCCCTGTTTCCACTCCAGTAGGCCTTGTTGGTTACAGGTCCCTGCCCAGACAGTGGCAGCCTCAAAAGTATGTGGCTGAGGCAAATCAGAGGCCTTCAGTGTCTTCGTCTCAGAGTAGCAGGCCATCAGAGAGGCAGACCTACAAGTCTGTGTACACTAGTAGTACCTGGAGTTGGCGGCGATAGAGTAAGAAGGAAAGTCTTGATATTATTAGATTACACAAACAAGCTTGACTAAACTTGCAGATTGCTATTCTGGGTTTTGTGTTTTTGCTATTTCTCACACACATTGTGCTGTTTCGCTCTTTATATAAAAGTTTTCTGATTAAATGAATTACTTCAAATGCAACAGTCAAGTGAGAAAAGAGATTATCAGGTGGTTCAGATTATGGAAACTTACAAAACATCATTGACATCTAGCTGGTTTCTAGCTGGTTTCCTATAGGTACAGTATTTTGCACTGAATAAGTTTTGCCTGAACTGTGGTATCAGATGAGGAATCGAGTATGTTGTTTTCAATGAGAATCAATGGATTGTATATTAATATATATCACAATATAGCACCAAATCACCCGGTCTTCCTTCTACTCTGCTTGTGATCACTCACTGCACACCCAAAGAAAATGTATCCACATTGAAGTTAAAGCTAATTAAGACATGAACTTTAAAACTTGAATTGCCAAAAAGTTTTTCCTCACAGGATCCAAATTTTAATGATGTTTTTCGTCAAAAAAATAATATGAAGTTGCCAAGTGTGGGATAAATTAATCCGCTTTATACATGATTTTTTTCAGTGTTTTGAATGTTGTGTTTTTTCAGTTCACTTTGGTTGAATATCTTTTGCTGTGTTGCTTTTTTTTATGTCTTAGATGTGCTTTGAGTTGTTGTGAGTATTTGTCTTTACTTGTTTTGTGTTCAATCCACCGCGCTCAAGGACAGGATTAAAGATGCTTTCACAACAGAATATCAGAACGTAATTAGCAGTGCCTTCGCAATGAGACTTAAAAGTTTAGGAAAAGGTTAGTGCTACCACTCATGCTGATCGTATTATATAAGCTCTAATATGTGAGATTCATTTGCTTATTTACCAGAAGCATTTTAATTGGTGCAGTGTGGCCACTCATTGCGTTCATGCTGTTTTAATAAAGCCAGAGAATATTTTAGGTGGAATGGAAAGCAAATAACAAAGACTATAAATAAATGGTTGTTTTTGGTGTATGAATGGTTGTAGAAAGGATGTAAAAGGTTTAATGGTTATACTTTTTTTTTCTCACACAAAGTGTATATTCTGACAAAGCATGTACTGTAACATAAATAGATTTATCACACTGATGTCAGAATAAATTATAGAAGCTTCCATTCCAACAATAAGTATTATGATCCTAATATAATACCACCTGCTTTTGTTCCATCCGAATTTTACAAAAATAAACACTACACCGTTCCTGTAACTACACTGAGAATTTATTTTATTTTTTTAACTTCATTGTTCCATTTTATGAAGAGTTTATTGCTATTTTTGTTTTAATGTGATGTGAAGTCTTGAATAATCACTCCATGTGCTATGCGGGGTCCTGGAGGTGGGGCATGTTTCCATAGTGACCTCTGGTTACATAACAGTTGCTCCCATGGCTGCATCATCAGAGAATGACAGATAAGAAAACAGTGGGGCGGGGGATGGGGGGGGGGGGCTGACCATTAGCAGAAAATGTTTCCCTGCTTGTTTAAAATTGGAAAGAAATTTTATGCAATTCAGAGGAGGAATTTTTAGCCATGAGAGTAATTTGGTGCTGTATGCTTCAAACAGTTCTCCTCTTTTTATCTACATATTAAAAAAAATAATAAGTATTGTTCATTTACCACGGTTATTTCAACTGACTGTAATTCAAGAGCATTGTGTTAAAGAACATCCACATGATGTCTTTTAAAACTAACAGTTTCTGGCTGTCCAAACAAATTTGCTTATCATCAGCTGAAGCCAATTTCCTAACATTTCAACCACTGACCAAAAAATTAAATGTGTCATAATTATAGGCTTTAAAGTTGAATCATGACTTTGTATCTCATAATTATGACTTTTAGTCATAAAAATCAGAACGAGTCATAATTATGGGCAACAATGTCATAATTATGAGTTTCATAAACATATAAATAATGTTAATAACTCAATAGGTGCCACTATACAAAAGTATGTGGACAAAATAATTCATAAACCATGAAACTGCTCGCATCATAAATACAAAATGGTTACAACTCAGTTTTTTTTAGACGTATTGGGCTGCTGTAGTGGTCAAAAACAATCTGCAACATGGCCACCAAAAATGGTCACGATGTCTTTTTTTTAACCTTTTGAGCTAGTTTTGTGTGTGTGTGTGTGCTTGTTTTTGCTACCTATTTAGGACAGTTTCTGGAATACACACCTACCTTGTCAAGACCAGTAGACCAAAGACCAGTCCTAATATGGTGGAACTCCATTTTTGGGTTGGGGGTTTGGTTGAGGACTAAGGTGTGAATTGAGTTTAGGTTAGTTTTAGGGTCAGGTAGGTACCTGTGAGGTTAGCTTTAGAGTTGGTGGTCGGGGTTAGGCTGTAGAAATTACTGGAAATGAATGGAATTCAATGAACAGTCCTAATAAGGATAGAAATACAAACGTGTGTGTGTGTGTGTATGTGTGTGTGTGTGTGGTAGTATTTGGGAGAATCCATGTTAATTCAGAACGAGGAAGAAAAGTTTCCTGCTGGGCGATGACCCCTCCCATTCACAGAGTCAATCCTGAGCTGCAAACAGAGGGCAAAGTGAGCAGTAGTGACCATGCTCTAAATTTAGTCCCCCGTCCCCACCACCCCACCCCTTCGTCCCTTAGCTTGTGAGCTAAATACCAATGACAACAGACAAACTGACACCCACCCACCCACTCAGTCACACTCAGTCAGTCGGGTCAGGCTTCAGCCCATCTCCAGCCCACCCCTCTCCAGTATCGGGGAGCGTGAGCACCCACACACGCCTGACCCTCCTGCCTCTCACCTTTCCCGACGTCCCACCCCAAGGAAACGGGCGCAACTTGAGGTGACCCTACCGCACACACTCAACTCTCCCCCCTCTGAGGGGCCATCAGGACAGGTAAGCATCACTTGGGCCTCTCCACAGGTGTGCTGTCTGCTTCTAATGCCACACTTGGACTTAAAATCAGGCCTGACTCTCAGTGTTTTCCTTTTTGTAGCTGTTTTTAACCAAAAATGTTGTAATTTTTTCCTCTTTTGTTTTTAGTTCTCATGGCATTGTGGATCAGATTTGTTAGAAAAATCTGTTTAGAAGACAAAATGTGCTTTTTGTTTCTCATTGAACTAAGGTTTTGGAAATGATGAGCATGATATTCACTGTAAATCACCCCAACACTGACACCTAAAAGGTGATAATATTCTTGTCTGTGTGTGTGCAAGATGGCCGCCACAGCTAACTGACCTTATCAAACACAAACATGATTACAGCTGAGTCATTTTTTTAAATACTGAAACAAATTTTAGCTACAATTTCAGTTTAAAGCTCAGGCATTTCTTCAAAGAATGCTTGACTTTTAAGTTGATCGAGAAGATTTGAATTAAACAGTTGGTGTAAACTTTTCCACAGACACTGTGACAGCATCCCATCACCTCACTCGAGTAATTTCAAACATATCGATTCCCAAACCCCCCCCCGACACGGCTGGCTGCGGCGGGCATGTGCTTGGCGTTTAACAGCTCAAGGTTATTTAAAGAGATGTGCTATCTTTGCCCTTTCTGCCGCCCCCAACAAATTCTGTCTGCTTCAGTGGGTCTTTGAGCAGGTGGACGTTTGAAGCTGGCCCAATCAATGGTCAAAATGTGCTCGCCTTGCTTTTGTTTCCTGTTGTTCATCTGAACAGCTTGTACTTAGGTATCTCAAGTGACTTTTTTATTTATTTTATCTAACAACAACTTCCCAGAGGGCAGCCATGTCGCAGTTCTCCACCATGACAACCCGGGAAAAGAAAATGCAGGCAGCAGCAATCTGCAGGGAAATTCATGGCCCAGAAGGTACTTGAATGCAACATCTTCTCTCAACATTGTTACACGTCTCCTTTCACTTCAGGTTCCATTTTCTTCCCATCTTTTCTTTAAATATAGTTAGATTTATGAGTTTAAAGGAATAGCTTTGATTATTTGGGGTCATGTGAAGCTCTTACAACTAGTCATTGTCTTACCTGTAGTTGATAACTATCAGCGCACTCTAAATTCAGATAAGCAAGGAGACAAGACAAGCTAACTACTGATTGGATGAATTTGAGTAATTATTATCTTATCTTATAGATTTCTCTTTGAACAACCTCAGTTCTAATCAGAATAATGAGCAAATGCCTAGTCAGAGTGAGACAAAAAGTAAAGTCCAAATTGAAATTGTTTTAGGATAATACAACAATCTGTTTCGGTGTTAGAACCACTCACATTAGCCATTAGCTTGTCAAAATGAAACTGATCTACAAGTAAGATGTTAATTTGAATTTTTTCCACAGAACTTCACTTTAAAATCTTAGCTAATTGAATTTGATTTTATAATAAAAATTGTATACTTTATAGTAGGCAATACTAGGAATTTTGGTATTGATCCAAGTAAATACAGGGCTAGTAGCTACTGTTCATTGTATAATTGTTATTTTACCTTTAGTTAGTTGATTATGATAAAACACAGGACGAAGATTTTAGGCCAAAAAAAGTATTAACTACCTACAACAAAATAAAACGATTTAACATTATAAAGATAGAATAATTACTCTATTACTTTCTACTACATTTTAGAAAAACAAGTTACTGATGTGAAATAACAAAAGAAAAAAGAAAAAAAAACAGCAACAATGTAAAAAAGATATAACAATGTCAATAATGCAACAAAAAATAAACTATTGCGCAGGTACAAATAAGAGGACTAAAGTGTAAACAAAAGAATCGATCAATACTCATCTTGGTATCGATACTTAGATTGATATGCTCACCTGTACTTCCCAAATCAATGTAAATAAGTAAATAAATATTTTTAGAAACCAAAAAAGGTACCCCTTTGTTGTTGTCCTTTGAACATGCTATTTCAGGGTGAGAACAACTGTGTGATTTAGAGTAGGGAGGGTCTGAAGGCTACTGACAGCTGCAAGATATTCTGGCAAATTATGCATCTGGTGACATCTCTATGATCAGCACGAGGAGCAAACCACAAATCAAGCATCAGGCAGGAGCTGATGGATCATTCATCATGGTGGCAGAAATGCCACATCAGCAGTCTATGTAAAAGGATTTCTTTTCCTTTGGTGTGGATATATTTTTAATTTAGCAAGGTTTGATTGATTATTGTGAATGTACTGAATACACCAAGGTTCTTAAGTCTTTTCCCTCTTTTCCCATTTCTTAGATGCACAGATGGATCTTGGGAAAAAAGTGAGCGTTCCTAAAGACATCATGTTAGAGGAGCTGTCTTTTGCTTCCAACAGGGGCTCCCGGCTCTTCAAAATGCGCCAGACACGCTCTGAAAAATACACTTTCGAGAACATCCAGAATGAAACCAACCAGCAGCTAAATGTAAGAAAATATCCACTCCAGTTTTCTGATACAAGGAAAAACCTGGTTTGTGCAATAGCTCCAATAAAGACTAAAAACACTCATGCTCTTCTCCAACACGTTACTTTAATTAACACAATTTATGATTCCATAAACCCTTCACATATTTAAGTGTAAAAAACTGACTGAACCACTGAGTCCTGCATGTGAATCTACAAAAAGCAAATCTCAGTTTGTTTTCCCACGTTGTTTAATATAAACAAAAGCTTATGTAAACACAGCTTTTAACAAAAGTCATGACATGTCGTAATTAAAAGCTTAGGTTTTTAATTATCGAGCTTCACTTGAGAGAGCTTTGTAAAAACAAATGCTTTGAGGCATTAAGTCTTTTCTGTGCCCAGTTTTATTTTCAAGTTATACACTCTAAAAAATGAAATGTTGGATTTACTTAACCATGTTATGTCAACTGGTTCCACTTAACTGTGTTGAGTAAATTAAACGCAACATACCAGTTTTTTTAACTAGAGAACATGAGTATGTTGCTTTGAATTTACTTAACTCAGTTAAGTGGAGTTAAGTAAATTCCAAGCAACATACTCATGTTCTCTATTAAAGAAAAGTTAAGTGGAACCGGCGGTGAGGGATGCTGTCAGGCTGAAGAAGGAGTCCTATCGGGTCTTTTTGGACTGTGGGACTCCGGAAGCAGCTGATAGGTATCGGCAGTCCAAGCGGATTGTGGAGTTCGCAATTGTTGCAGTTTCATGACGAAAATTGCGTCACTCGGTTCGCAGTGCCAACGGGAACTCCCCTTCTCGACACAAGACCCTGGCCGAACTGTTTTGCACTCACCTCTGTGCGAAGTGTTGTGTGATTGGTCTGAATTTTGTGGGCGTTTTTGTT
>JARVJO010000001.1:9132386-9142762 GCA_031762555.1 Cynodonichthys magdalenae
TGAATTTTAGAACTGAAATTGAATTATGGAACTGAAAGTGAAAGTAGTCAAACCGAATTTTTAATAGACCAAAATACCGTTTCAAAGCAAATTAATTCAAATTCTAAACATTAAATTCAGTTTCAATTGAATGAAATTCATTTTCAAACCAATGCATTCAATTTCAAGTTATGCACATTCAATTTGAGCAATTCAAATTCAGTTCCTGGTGGCACAAGTTTCTGCCCATAGATGTTTATCAATTTGCAAGAAAACCAATGGAACTCCTCATTACAACAGAAATGTGGGATAAAACATGTATGTATATCTATATGTAGTACAAGTATCCAAGTAACGGTACTCACAATGCCTGGGATAGAATCAAGGTCCAGTTTCTTCTGAGGAGGTCCAGCTAGTCCACCTGGTGCTCCAGGGAAGCCCCCTGGCTGTGGCCCAGACATGTGTCCTCCAAACTGACCTGTACATTAAACACATAGGAAGAATATTTATTTAAAATAAAAAGGGAAGAATAAAAAGCAATCCAATCATCTATTTACCAAAGTTTGTGACAACACAACACAAAGTTTTTGTTTTGAACTCTTGTCTTGTTTACAACTTTTATCTTCATGTTAATTATTAACCAGCTGATCCTGTCACTAATCACTAATCCTGTGGTTAATAAAGTACTTGACATGTTAGCTAAATGGGTACTTAATTATTGTACTTAATTATGTACTAAATATTTAAAAACAATGTTCATTTAACTGCTACCTTTTTGACCGATGTCCTCGTCTTACCTGCTTGCTGTGGATACCCAGGTGGACCGGTGAATCCAGAACCAGGCTGCGGGAAACCTCCAGAGCCTGGAGGTGGTGACCCAGGAAAGGCTCCGCCCATGCCTGCCATTGGTGGGCCCGCCATCGACTGCCCTGCCATTGGAGGACCTCCCATATGCGGGCTTCCAATCATCGGTGGTCCCCCCATCGACTGCCCTGCCATTGGAGGACCTCCCATTTGCGGGCTTCCCATCATCGGTGGTCCCCCCATCGACTGCCCAGTCATTGGTGGGCCTCCCATCGACATGCTTGCAGGAGGCGATTGCGGTGGAGACGCCATGTGAGGTGATTGGGAGCTCGGAGACATCGGTTGCTGACCCATGACTGGAGGTGATGTCTGAAAAGACTGTTGTGCCACAGAGCTTGTTGGAGGTGGGGGGCTCTGCATGGGACCTGGAGCTGTACAATCAAAACATAAGAGTAAGAAGCTCCACCCATTAACAAAGGCTATCATCTCACAAAACGCCAGTCTTTTGACTTCAACAAAATTACAACCATCAAAATGTTTTATAATTCAAAGCAGGTAGAAAACAGTAAAGGGCAAACGTACCATAGTTACCCAAGTTCATGGAAGTCATCTGATTGGTGAGCTGCTGTGTTGAAGGGGGGCCAGAGGAAGCCATGTTGTTGTGTCCATAGTGTGGAAGCTGACTATATGGAGCAGATGCAGCAGGTGATGGAGGATACCTGTGTAACACAAATAGCTCAGAGTGGTCTTATATTGACACTAAGTACATTAAAAGTGAAATAACTATTTACAATAAACTTATGTTTTGTAGCAAACTGTTACACTTTTCTTGGTGAATGATAGATACAGACGTTTCTTTACAAAGTGAATTTACTTCATTGTTTTCAGGACAATGTGTTCACATCTTTGAGTTGATATATAGTTGGAGATTACCTTTGTGGGTGAGCGCCATTCTGCTGGACATTAGAATTGTACGAAGCGGACACAGGAGGGAGTGGCATTCCAGCAGTAGATGAAACAGGGGATTTCATCAGACCTGCAGTAAGACAGTGCGTTTGTTTGTATAAAATGTAGCAATATAGGCGTGTCAAAAACACTACGCCGTGCTGTTTAAATGAATGATAATAATTTCACAGCCGAATAGGCTGTGAAAAAACTTCCTTGGGAAGGAAAATAGCATCTGGTTCGATGGTGAAACTGAATGTAAAAGTCAAAACAATGTTTAATGTCTACCAGTAGATTTCCTGAAAGTTGCTGAATTATTCCTTAGAAATAAATTTGTTTGTTGCCATTTAACCCCACAATCAGGTGGTCACAAAAATCCTACATCAACCTTTTGTCATGTTAAGTCACAAGATAAAATAGGAGCAAATAATTAGGGCTGAAACAGGAACTTCATTTAAAAGTATTTAAATAAAACCAACTCTTTGCAAAGCTTGTGTGCTTCTAGTTCTGTTAAGAAAAAAAATGATACCAAATTACTGAATTAAAACATCTTAGATACACAAAATCCCATATGAAGGTGGAGATGCAATAGAAAGTTTGTTGCACCTGCTGGTGGAGAATTGAATGACTGAGGTGGTCCTCCATAGTGTCCATAGAGGCCCTGGGCAGGAGGGGTTCCAAATCCACCTTGATAGCCCCCCATCCCTGGCTGGGCCTGGGAGTACGGAGAGGCAGCTACATAACCCTGTTGGCTCATTTTTGAAGGGACAGGCGTCACTGTCTCCTCATACCAAGCTGGAAGATCCCAGACAACCTAAAAGAGAAGATGTATGGTTCTGTGCAAAAGTCTGAAACGGAGAAATGTTCCAACGATACAGAATTTCTTGTAATCTTTGTTGTCTGACATCCTGAAAGGCAGGCATTATCTCATGAACCACTGGGCTGGTTTGATTGAAACTCTCAAAAAAATGTTAACTTTTAGTCTCCACAGATGTTTAAACACAAAAAAACAGCTATAAGAATCATCATCACAAACATTTTAATAACATTTGGTGTGGTAGCTTACAGTCATCCCCTACACAACTCCTGAGTGCTAACAAATCCTTTAAAGTGCTGAAATGCTATAATAATTTGCATTGGAGGCTCTTCAAGGTTTTTACGGTCTTTTTTTCAAAGTTGTCTTTTTTTTTTACTTTGGCTGCTTTTTCACTCATCTTCTTTCCAATTCTTATTCTTGACCATGACAGCAAGTGGTAAAGTTATTTAAAAAAACTGAAAGTGCTAATTTTGAAGTCAATATAAAACAGACCAAAAGTACTATCTAAAGCTGAGGAACTTTATCTGAAAGTCATGTGCTTAAGAACAGAAAGAAATCCTGCAAAGATCTGACACAGGACCAGAGAAATGAATCATCTTTCATTTTATCATCTGCTGTGTGACAAGATTTTACCCAATAGCTCTTTGAGAACAACCTTGTTGATGCTATAGAATAATTTATTTGTCAAACTTTCTTATCTTTGATATTCTCTATAAATTCTGCTAAAAACATTGGCAGATTTGTTTTAATGCAGGAGTGACTTATAGGTCAGAGTTAGTCAGCTTAACAAACAAACAATTGGAAAGATTTGAAAAAAGACTGAAAAGCCACCAAAGTCCAAACAAAAAACTTAATAAAAAAACTTTTCAGAAAGTTTGAAATACTACTATCAAGACTAGTGTAAGAATTTACAAAAAAAAAATGTCTCCTTGAAATCAAAATAAGTTTAAATAGGCAGGAAAATTTGTCTTCAACTAATGAAACATGTTTCCAAGCCGCATGAATAACAGCTGATATTTGACCTCATTCAACTATCAACCTTTGACTTTGCTCCCTAAAAGATAAAGCAGCCTATCCTTGGTTACATAGTTAAAATAACCAACAAGGTTTCAATGTCAAAACTACCATTAAATGAGTCGTTGATGCAAAACATACTTAGTAGGTTTGGTCAATAGATTTATTTTAATTCTGGTTGTATAACCTAAACAAACAAATTAATTAATATGTTAAAGTTCAGTCTGAGTGATATGCCAAAAATGAGTTTTGGACACAGTAATTGTTGATTTAAAGCAATAACTCAATAAACTTGAAAAACTGGCCTCATAACAGCTGGGTTGTTAAGCAGCAACTATTTATTTTTATTATGATTATGTTTGATTATTATTTTAGAAAATAAAGCGTTTCAATTCCCTTCTCAAAACGCACAAGGAAAGATATTAAGGTTTTGAGGTTGAAGAAAAACAAAAATGCGCAACTTCCGACAATTGCCACGTCAAACACCGTTGGGAAGGAAAAAAAGTAAATAAACGCTACTTTTGTCATTTCATTCATTTACAACAGCTGCACACTCGGTTACGTATTTGTACTTAGAATAAAACTGCTGATAACACCAAGCTTCAAACCTGTTTATTTAAAATCTTACCTTGACTACATTTTAAAAACATCTTCTTGCTAGCTGCGCAGGAAATTACTATAAAGTTTTCCTCCTCAACAGAAACGCTCAAATAAAGTCAACTCTTGGTGTAAAGATTATACGAGGATGAATTATTCTGTATTGTAATTTGTTCTTGTAATTTACCTGAATAGTGGGCAAAGTCCTTCTCACAGTCTGTTACTTTCTGTAAGCAGAGTGCCACGTCAAACACTACCAAACCACCGGTCACTCTGTTGGTACCAAGATGTACATCGTTAGCATAAATAACTAAATGCTTCCGGTAAAGTTTTTCAAAACAAAACTGATGACTGTTTTAATCTACACAAACGAGGCTAAAGTTACGCTTGTTTCGCTAAACACATATTCTAAATTATCTAAATTTACATAAAATTACTTTACTAAATGATATATATGTTTTTACGACTAAATATTAGCTTTATAAATAAAAATTGCGTTTTACGATGACAAGATGATTGCTTTATTTCCGCTGTTCATGGTCTACTTGACAAAAAAGGCTGTCTCGTGCCTTGCTCTATACGCATGCGCGAAATAGAGGGACCCCATACACGTCAGCACCTCGGAAAAGACCGTTTCGTCACCAGAAACACCGAATATTCAAGTTTATTGATAACATTTGCAAACAGACACAACTAGATCCTATTTTAACACAAAGTACAGCATACGACATGGTGAAAGGAAACGCAAACGCCGTCGCCGTTATGTGTATGTATTGTAGCGGAATTGGACGCAAAAAATTGAATATAGGCTTAGGCTACATTAAAAAAAAAATCTCAAATAGGCTCAGTAAATCGAGAAGACTGAAAAACGTTTTCTCCCCTTTTTATTTTAAATTTGCAGCCAGTGAAACAAACCTTCCATCCATCCATTATCTGTACCCGTTTCTTCCTTTAGGGTCACGGGGGTCACTGGTGCCCATATCCAGCCATCACAGTGCGAGGGGCGGGGTACACCCTGGACAGGTCGCAAGTCCATCACAGGGCCACATATAGAGAAACAAACCTATTAAACATTTTTTCAATAATGCATAACGCATGTAAATTAATTTAAAGCTGAATTGGGTGCTTGTTGCCCACCGCCAAGCTAAAGGCTTCGTGATGAGAATGACTCTACCACCACACCAAATTTTGGCTCAGATTTTGTAACATTGTCTGAGTTAAAGCCGTTTTTGTGTTTAATAATTTTGCTTAGCTGTGTCGACCATACGAAAGAGGATAGCACTGAAAAAATAAAACAAATAATAATAATAATTCAGACTTTACTCTCAGAATTCGGGAAAACTCTGGAATTAGGAATAAATCCGAATTCTGAGGAAAAAAGTCTGAATTCGGACGTTTTTTCAGTGGCCCAAATCCTGAATTGTTTTGACGTAGATGCGCGTCCAGTGATTATTCTCAGAGTTCATTATCCATTGCTTCATGAGATATTTTGCTAACAGACGTAAAGACATTTGGGCAAAACCGTTAAAGCCACAGGCGAAGGGCGATATAAATTGGTTCACTTATTTTGCAAAGATAAACTCTGCAACAACAATATTTTTTTTGTTTTTCCTTTTTTCAGTGAGTTATTTTGTGTTTCTCCTGCAGCTGGGGCGGTTCAGGAACGCACCTCCCCGCAGGCGGGTCCTCAGCGCTGCGTTGAAGCAAAGCCTCGCGCTGGGAGCTCAGATGATGAAGATGATGATGAAGGGGTAAGTGCTGCTGCTGGTCCTGCTGACAGTTCTGTGGTGGTTCGGCTGAGGAGCTGCAGCATGGGCACCGGGGATTACATCTGCGTGACCCTGCGTGGCGGTGCGCCGTGGGGTTTCTCCCTGCAGGAGGGGGAGGGGGACACCTACAGACCTTTCGTCATCTCCCAGGTAAAAACGCTGCTTTTTCATTATCTGTTGTCTAACTACTTTTGCATAATTTATGCTGCTTAAGCCTTTCATATAATAAAACGTTCAGCTACTTTTTTACTTTCATATGCTTTTAAAATATTTACTTTCAATTAAAATAGTTTTCCTACAGGAAAAAAAAACTTCCTTTAAAATTTGCTTCAGCACACCTTTTTTTGTGTCTTCTTTTGCTACTTTTCCTGCTTTTGTCAAGCCTTCAGCTACTTTTAGCATTTAGCTACCATTTTGCTACTTTAGCTTTTAGCTTGACTTTTGCATATCTTAGCTACCTCTTTTGCTACTTTTAATTTTAACTAAAGTTTTGCTTATTTTACCTACAACTGCTACTTTCAGCCTTTGGCTACAATCAGCTTTTAGCTATTGTTTTGCTATAAAGATAGCATTTATACTTTTGGCTTTGGCTAGGATTTTGCTTATTGTAACATGTGTTTTGCTTCTTTTATGTTTTTGCTATTTTTATGTTTTTAGAATATTTAAGCTAGTTTTCTGCTCCTTTTATAAACACCAAGTGAATTTCTTTACCTTTAACACCTCAGTATCATCTTTTTTGGATTTCAGCATTCTCACTTTTTGTTTTAGCTGAAAATTAAACTTATTTTTTTATTTTCCTTACTATGGCTGATTTAACCCATTGTATGTCTTCAGCCATGAACCATCAGGCCTTATTTTTCTCATAGACTTTTAATATTGTTCTAACCTTCTTAATTTCAAAAACCCACCATTTCAGCTGTGTGGAGAAATCTAAAAAAAAGCATTTATTTTCTCAAAGTTGAATTTTTAAAAGTTTGAACTGGTATGGGTCAGGCTGCATATTTGTGCGCTCTGGCTGTGTTTTGGTGAAAGATTCCTCAGCACCCTTATATGGTCAAAGCTAAAGGGAGAGTGAGGAGATCAGAGCGGTGTGATCTTTCATCGCTTTCAGGGGCTTCAGCAGGAAAACAAAGCAGCGTTCAGACTCTGGTCCAAAGACGTTTGAAACAGAGACAAACCAAAACTAAGAACTCTATTCAAACAAGTGCATTTTTAAAGCCTGATTAATTAAAACATAAAACAAATAAATCTCATGTGGAGGAGTTTATCTGAACAGATGTATGGTTATTGCAGGATGAATATCACAAACAACAGTTAATAAATCATTCCACGTGCCAAGTGTTGACTAGCAGTGGACTCTTACTGAAAGTGCTGTGATCATTGTGATGACAAAGCAGAAAGAGGTACAGTATAAGGTTTATCACAAATAACACAGGTGTTATTGTTAAACATCACACTATCAATCTAATTTGTAACACAAGAAAAAAAACTCTAATCTCTTTCAATTCAATAGGGATTATCAGGACATTGTTGGCTTTTAATGTTTTCAAAGGTCCGGCCCATCAATTTATGTGATCTTCTAGACGTCTCCAGTAGGAACCAGTTTCTTTTAGGTGTTACTAGATCCAAAATAAAATCCAGAGGTGATCAGGTTTTTTCAGTTGCTTCTCCAAAGTTGTGGAATAGTTTACTTCTTCTGAGACTTTTGAGGCTTTTAAATCTTTGCTGAAAACCCATCTCTTTTCTTTGGCTTTTGCTTGAGGCAGAGCTGGTGGTTTTGAGGTTTTATTATCATGTTATTATGTCATTTCCTCATTAAAACCATTGCTTTGATTCATTCATGCCTGTTTGAGAAATCCTTGAATGATTTGTGGTAGTCATTTGAAGCTGCCTAAACACTTGCTGGTACAAAGCACCGCCTAGTTACCCAAAGCTCCTCCCTGGAGCTCATTCCCCAGCTGAGCTACTGCCCCACAAAGCAAACTGAGTTACCATTTTACATAAAGCTGCCTCTTTTTTTTTTTCACAACAAAATACAACGCTCCTTCAAAAGGTAGTAAACGGCATGAAGCGTTGTTGTGAAGACGTGCTGAAGTGGGAGTGTCAGAAATGGCAACAGGTTCTTACACAGAGACAGAAGCCAAAATCAAGTTGTTTAGATAGGTTATGATTCAAAGCCAAATTTATTTTTGATATATACAGCTTTTTCATAACAATTGAAGGTAACAGTTACATGATTGTGGTATAGAATTGAACTATGTGTCAGGAAAATACATAATACCTCCCTTTAATGACACAAGTCCTTGACTGAAATGTAAAGCACTTTGTTGTAATGTGCTATATAGATACATTTGACATTGGCCTTTACTGGGTTCTAAAACGATGGATGGATGGATGGATGAATCAAGGTTTTGCATTGGTCCAATCAAATTGTAGACCACAACATGGTGGGTCATAAGAAGAGCTGTGCAGAAAGACATGCCTGCAAACCTCAATGACCTGAAGCAACGTTGTAAAGAAAAGTGGGTCAAACTTCCTCCACATGTGAGAAATTCTTCTAGGAAACAACCACATCAAGTTCTTACTGCTAAAGGTGCTTCTACAAGCTACCTGGAACATGGTTTTTAAACCCTCCTTGACATCCTTGGATCAAAATGACCCATGAGGCCACATAAACCCAAATGTCCTTTTCAACCTTGGCTTTAGTCCTAAATGTGTTTCTAAGGAAGTAAAAAAAAGCCTCTTAGCTGAGTAGAATAAAAAGTTTATATAGAAGAGCGCTTTGCTGTAATGTGTGTGTTTGCACACAAAGCCAGGGGCCTTTACGCTGAAGAGCTGCTCACGCTCTATATATGGTGCTGCAGTGCACAAAGTGAAGCTGCACAGATCACCCAGCCACTTGTCGTCCAAACAGTGTTGATGTAAATGTTTTTCTTAAGCGGCATTCTTGCTACATCAAAGCTCTGTTGGAGGAAAGCATGGGGGGGGGGGGACTCTGAAAGCATCAGTGGCTCGTTTCAACAACAGATCCGTTAACCAAAGCCACAATCATAATGTTCATTTCTGACTTTACTGTGATATCTGTGGGATTAAAGGTGGATTTTTTTTCACTATTTGATCACAAGAGGCCTCTGAAGTTAGTTGGATGCTAGAAGCTGGTACCAAGACACACAGGAAGATGAAAACTCTTTCCTAGAGAGCCAAGTCATAAATCCTTCTTCCATTTTCTTTTTACAATTATACAAAAACAACACACAATCTTTCAAACAGTCTTGTAAAACAGAACCCAAAACAACAAGGTTTTCTTGGCCCAGAGGGAGGTGGAGGTATATGCTCCATGTTCCACTTTTATTTGTTTCGTGAAACATCACAAACTAATTTTAGACCTAAATGGGGAGTTTAACGTCATCCAGCCTCCAAAGTGTTCTCATGTGTTGCGTACTTGTAAATACACAGTTTTGAAGCGCCGGCCTGAGCGAGGTAGATGATAAATGAGGAGTTTGTTCGTCATCTGGAAAGAATAACACGAACCTTTGAACTTGTTTTGTGGGATGAATGCAAAGCCAGTGCTGTAAAAATACAAATAAACGGGGAAAAAAAACACCAAACTAATAAGTTCACAGCCGTGTTAAAATATATATAGGTTTTCTTCAGTCTGATCAAGTGTGCAGAAACTGTTTGGTTACAGAAACATGGTATTTTGGAGTTTTGTTTTTTTTTTTTTACATGTAATTGCCATATAAGGGAAGCTGTGTTTTCTTTGCATTTGGAGTTCTGGCCTTTAAAAATAATAAAATAAATAAATAAATAAATAAATGGTGAGGTCACTTTAGTTTTTAAAGATACAGAAACAACACCAAACAAACTTTACCCTGTCCTACATCCAACGCCGGCCCTTGGCATAGGCAGTATAGGCAAACACTAAGAGCCCTGTCCATCTAGGGGGCCCCACAAATGGGGGACAAAATTATAACTTCATTTTGAATATAGTTGATTTAGTCTGATAAATGCATTACCTTAATTCAGTTGAGTAGAACCAGTTGACATAATTCTTGATACTACCGAACAAAATGTCTAATAGCATCTTTAGAAATAGTGATATTTCAAGTGGTAAAATTAGTTTAATTAGAAATTTAGGAAATGTAAGATCTATAATTCTAGTGGCTGGTTCATTGTAAATGTTTTTTTGATTTTGCTAGCCTTTTCTTCGTCCTATGAGCTACTGCAGAAACATGATGGTGCAAAATGGTGCTGTAATGGAGCATCCCTGCCTCTTCACACTTTTTCAGCAGACTTTGATTTAGATCACAGTTCCTATACACACATACTTTACACAGAGCCATGTCACCCTCAAATTCTCATGTCGGTTAGTTTGCATTTGGTCAGTAAACTCATCATGTCTTTTTCCCTCATCAGCTAAGAACAACCAAGGGTGCACACTTGGGGGTTCA
>JARVJO010000001.1:9154731-9221352 GCA_031762555.1 Cynodonichthys magdalenae
TTGACGCCCGTTCACATAGACTTTGTATGTAAACTCGACGCTCTTGACGCTCAAAACGCGTTTGGTGTGAACGCACCATAACAGCTACTCTGTGAGGGTCCATGAAAAAAAAAAACTAGTTAATGTGGCTAGTCCATCCATCCTCTATGCCTGCTGCTTCCTTTCAGGGTCACAGGTGCCCATATCCAGCATCCACTGTGCAAGGGGCAGGGTATGTGTACAGGTCACAAGTCCATCACAGGGCCACACATAGAGACAAACAACCATTCACTCTCTCACTCACCTAGGGACAATTTAGATTTTTCAAATAACTTACCAGTCATGTTTGTGGGAGGAGCCGGAGTGCACGGAGAGAACATGCAAACTCTACCCAGAAAGATCCCCGGGCCGGGATTTGATCTGGTGACCTTCTTGCTGAGAGGCATCAGCTCTACCAACTGAGCCACCGTGCCACATGGCTAGTCCAAGTGAGTCCAAATCAAGTCCAGCTACTTCGTATACTGTAGGTTCAAAACAAAATTTTGCACTAATCCAAGTAGATCCAGGACAAAAAGTAGCTAATTGCTAGTCCACACTGGTCAAAGACATAAACAAGCTAATAGCTAGTCTCAATGAGTCCAAGACAAAAAACTCGCTAATTGCTAGTTCAAATGGTTCAAAGACATAAACAAGCTAATGGGTAGTTGAAAAGGGTCTAAAACAAAACTTGCCAAATAGCTAGTCCTAGCAGGTCCAGGACAAAAACTAGCTAATAGCTAGTGGAAACAGGTCCAAAACAAAAACTAGCCAATAGCTAGCCTAGTCCAAACTGGTCCAAAACAAAAACTAGCCAATAACTTGACCAAGCAGGTCCAAGACAAAAACTAGCTAATAAGTAGTCCAAGCTGATCCAGGACAAAAATTAGCCAGTAGCTTGTCCCAACAGATCCGAAACAAAAACTAGCTAGTAGCTAGTTCAAGACTAAAGAGTGTTGCTGCCATCCCAAGATGACTCTTTTAAAACTTTTAGAAAGTTTTGTCTGAATGCTATTTTATAACCTTAACATTGTCTTTAAATTTATGTTACACAATTATTTATCAGACCGGTCAGAATTAAATCGTTTCTGCAAATTAAAGCCACTCAAGAAGCTATCGCCCAACAGGTAAGATAATAATAGTTCACAAACATATATTATAAAACCTGTATTTCAGAAGATTTGATAGATCATGTTTAAATGTCAAAAGCTTAAAAAAAAAACCTGAGCATCAACCATTTCTTTTTGGAAACACAAAATTAGTTTGCAGTAACTCATTATCGTCACACAAACCTGTCCAAACCACCACATAAGATTCCACATGTACAGTTTGTGTGGGTTTTAGCCTGTACAGAGAAATAAACTTTCAAATTGAAGTTCCTGTTTACTTACAGAAACCCTTGGGATCAATTAGAGCCATGTAGCCTTACAGTAACCAAGCCTGAGAGATTTGCCGCAGGGGGGCTTGTTTATATTCCTGTCTGTTCAATATGTTTTCACCATAATGATCATGTGTGAATAACTTGCCACTGCAAACACAACAGGTAAGTAAAAGCAGTATTTTCAGGTGACAAGAAAATGCTCTTTGCATGTTTAAACTAACTGTTAGATGGTTTTAAATGTGGGCATTGTCTGGTAATAGCCCGCTCTAATTATGTTGTTTAGGAGAAGAATTGTGAGGTTTTCCACCGAGGCTTTAGCATGCCTTTTCTGTGTGCTGCAGCTACAGTAGATACAGCAGACACAGCAGTGAAATACATCACAGTCACCTCTTTGGCTGCTCTCCAATATTAATGAAACATGGTCAGTTGCAAAACAGAGAAATGTGCTCATGTCATCTACTTTTCAGCAAATAAAATAAGGTGCGGGGGAAAGAAAAACAAAATATGCCCGTAGGTTTGGAAGTGCAGGCAAATCAATCCCAATAAAAAATGACGAATAAATTAAAAAAAAGGGTTTCCTTCCTCACCTGTCCTCATTATGAAATGCACCGGTGCATTATTGTGCTGCTCTTGTAGTGGTGCAAAGTCATCATGATGTCACATAAATACCATTCCAGTGAGCATTGACAAGACTCCAAAAGAGACTTTGTTCTACCTTATCAGTGTTTGTTTTTAAACTAGTTTTCCCATTGGCACTTATTTTGAAATCCTGTTAGACAAAATGTACTGTGGGTGTCCAAAACCGTTCCCAGAAAGATGTTTGAACCAAAACTCCTATTTAAATCTGTTTATTTTAGACAAACCTGAAGACAAATAACCCCTCACTTTAATCAAGATTGGATAACCCATTTTTAAAATATAGCCCTGTTTGTTTCAGACCATATTTTTCATTGTGGCACCGAGGCATGTTCAATCTCTTGCACAACAAGCCAGCATTGAATGAATGAATGAATGAATGAATGAATGAATGAATAAAATTTATTTCAGACAATTGACAATTTTCAATAATAAATAAATCAATTTCAGAAATACTTCTAACAAACAACCTTATATCACAAAAAGGAAAAAAAAAAATTTCTAAATAACTAACTTGATAAACATTCAATTTTCTGTTCCAAATCCATTGACATATTTGAACATTCACCTCCGTGTGGTTCCTCATTAGAGGTAATTCACTAACAACACAACAAATGGTGTTCACAAACAAACATTACCAGATTTGCTTTGTTTAGGCTTTTTAATCTGGGTGTCCCCCCGCCCCAAAAAAAAAGTCTTGAGAAGTGGTTTTATGTCTGGGATTTAACCTTTAATAACCCAGTTTTATTTGGTTAGGTGTCAAAATAATTCTTATGAAATGTCAGATAAACAAAAGGTTAGCCAAAAGATAAAAGCACCAAAACAGAAGCTAAAAGCTAAAAATAGCAGAATGATTTAGAAGTAGCATAAGAAGACAAAAGTATAGTAGGTTTGCTGAAGAGAACAATGATCTAAATGTATTTCTATGTGGAAAATATTTGTAAAAAAAGTGGAAAATTTTTAAAAGTTTACAAATGACAAAAACTAAAAGTTACAGCATCTATGTCTGAACAAGCTAAACAATGTGACATCTGAATGAATAAATTAGCACAAAGTATGCAGAAGCTGTTAGAATGTAAAAAAAAACATAAGAATAAAAAAATGAAAATGCTGACTCAGCAAAAAGCAAAAATGCATACAGCAAAAATCAGTGATACTGCAGAAGTTATTGAAAGTGTGGGCCAGAGTGGTTATGATTTATCAAACCAATGCTGGGACTGTTTCTCTTTTTTTAGCCCTACGACTCAAAGCAAAGAAACAAAGCTGACAGGGCAGAAATCATCGGGGTTCAGCAACTAGACGGCAAGCTGTCAGCCGAGGTCAGTAAAGAAAAGTTAACATTTGGGGAGGCTTGTGGCAGACCTGATATCTTTGAGCTGTCTGATCCATTATTCATAGGTGGTGCAAGATATTCAGTGGCAGCACTTCAAAGTGAGAAGGCCCCCACAGCAGCGAGGGGGAACGTCCAAAATGACTCGACGTGAATCTGCTCTGGATGAGCGCCGCAAAAATGGGTAATCTGATCTGAAATGTCATATTTAGATAAATGAAATGGAACTCAACCCATCACAAATGCCTAGATGTTTTTATTACAATAAAAAGCATTTAATGTATCTGCTCGGACATTAGGACAGAAGATTATTAAAGCTCACATCACTCAAACAAATATTGCCACACTTTTTTTGTTTTGTATTTTAAGAGGAAGCAGAAGTATTATGTCCCTTGAGGAAATAAGTGCAGAGGGAAATGGAAATGTCTCCTCCGTGGACCAGTTTCAAGTACTTCCTGGGGAAAGTCTGGGCCATGCTGATACATTGTGACCCCCCTCGGTACAGACTACATCTTTGCATCCTGTTTCCTCAATCTTAACGAGTGAATGATATTGGAAAGGCATAAATTCTCTTCACTAATTATGTTCAGCATGTCAGTATGGTTCAGTTTTTGCAAACTGGACTTTCACAGTCAAACAAAGTTGCTTGACAGACTTATTTTATTGTGTGTACATTTTACTGTAAAGACAGCAATGCTGAGCTTACCCATGAACAGAGTTTCCACTTAAAAATCCTTTCAAAATAAAATAATGAAAAAAGACATTGGAACCCTTTGTTTTTTTGGAGGTGGGTGTTATGCTAAAAATATATATATTTAACTTGACATATCACCAGATGCTTTGATGAAACAAAGCAATAATAATAATAATCAATTTAAAAAAGACAGTTGTGACAATCACATTGATTTTTTGAAATTGCTAAATCACTGCACATCCCTAATTTATATATACACACACACTTGTCTCTCCATACTTATTTAGATTTTGCATTGACTTCCAATAATTTCTACAGCCTAACCATGATCCCTAACACTAAACCTAACCACTGACCCACAAATTGAGTTTTTCCATTGTGTGGATCAGGAAAATTTCCACACGAGCATAATATCAAAATATGTCTGCTCACCAATACCAAGACATGCACACACAGAAAAGCAAAAGTCATCAAATAGAACTGGCCCTGAGAACTGCAATCAGTACACATCGCGTTAACAAAGAGTGTTGGCATCCATAACAGCCTAAACGCCCAACATACCTTAATTAAGTTAGAATTAATTGCACTTTTACCTCTTTTCTGTTCTGGCTGCATTCCAAACTGCTATTATAATAATTAATATAAAAAATGTGATGAGCCACAAAACGTGATGACATGGATTTTTTTTCTGGCTTAAATGGGAGTGGGGGAATCCCTTTAATTCTGCACTTCTTTTAGTTTTTTTATGTAACAGGATCAGGCAGATGGTGTTGCATGACTCCGCTTTTCCACCACCATCATCATCTGTGTCAGAATTGTCACATTGCTTATGAGATGTGTAACAATGCAAAAAGTGAACACCCTGAAAAGCATATTTGGACACTGCAACACAGACAAGGGCTGAAAACAACAGCTGCACGTGAAGCAGAAGAGTACATTGTTGTTTTGTATTGTAGCTGCAGACCCCTGGTACCATAAAGTAACATTAACAAGCCTGGCAGGCAGCAGATTTCTGCAAACACAGTGTGTGTGTGTGTAGCAGCAGCAGCATGGCAGACTGCAGTGCATACAGTGTGGAAGAGGCGGGGTTTGACATCTCGGCTCTGAAAACATCTCTCCAGTATTTCAGGTGCCGAAGTCGACCGAGAGAGAAGCCAGTCTTCTTCTTCACTTCAGCGGAGCCGCAGCCGACACGGAACCGCTTCAAATAAAACTCCGGGTTTTATTTTAAGCCACACACACTGCTTCTCTCTGTGTGCCCGAACTGGAAATAAAACACGGCTTCGCAAAAGAAGTAAAAACAAGAAGAGTGTCAGAAGAGAGAGAGTGAAGTTTCAGCGCTAGATGCGTTTTTTTGCGGAGTACTTTTCCAACAAAACACATTTTCTTCTTCTGCGGTTTTAAAATAACCTAAACTCCCGCCTTCACGTTAAAGGATATAAACATTATTTTTTGGATGGTTACTCGTTTAAAGGTAAGTGTCTTTTTTAATAACCGCAAAAAAGCAGCTGTTGGTGAAACTTTCCGTAGCTGATGTTTAGCATGTTGACCTAGTACGTGGGGCGGAAATGGTGGCTGTACCTGGGGCTCAGGTGAAACCAGGTAAGGCCTAGCATAATTAGCTTAGCGTAACTATCAAGTTTCGAGAGTGAGGTGTTTCCTTTAAAAACATAAACAATCGAAGAGTTGTTTTGGACTTTTTTGTGAGAGGGTTTTTGTGTCAAGTAAATGTGTCTAGTTTTCAAACTCTGCTGTTAGATTAGCTGTTGACAGGAAGCTAAAAACAAAGTTAGCAAGATAAAATTAAAGATTTAAACGACGAAATTGCCTCATTTAGCTTATTTTCATTTGTTAAGCGATTATTAACGCAATAAAACGCGTTTAAAGTTTAAAATATCAGCTTTTATAATGCGTAACTTTATTATAAACAGAAGTCCTGTCATGTGTTGATTTCTGTGGGTTTATAAGGTCCATAGTGACTCACGGAACACATTCAGGGCAATAATATTATAATAGATAATAATTATCTGTGTTTATGTGCGCGCGTGTTCGGCTGTTAGCAAAATATTTCCTGAACCATTGCACGCCTCCTACTAAAACACTCAGAAAGTAATATCTGGTTTGAAATCTACAACTGATTAACTTTTGGAGTCAACCCCATTCAAGATGGCCTCCGCAGCTAAGCAAGCTCAGCAAACACAAAAATGGCTACAACCCAGCTAATTTCAGAGATATTGAGCTTAAATTTGTAATAGTAGTAGCTGAGAGTCACCCCTCACACATATATTTGACCGCCAATTGATCGGGTGAGATCTGTTTTTTAAAACTCCCAATTCACCAGTAAAGTCAACCCTGCTGGTCTGTTGGCAAAATATCTTATGACCCAATCAGGATATTTTAATTAAACTTGCAGAGAGTAAGCATTGTGTATTCATCTGTAAGGCATTAACTTGTGGAGTTAAACCAATGCAAGATACACCAAATCGCATTTAGAAAACACATAGATGTCTATAACCCATAATATAATAATGAGCTATAATTTGGTGTGGAAGCAGCCAAGATTCAACCTCAAAAAAATGCTCCAAAGAGCTACTCATTTTTGGCTAAAACTTTTCCATTGTGTCCAGCCTTTTCTTTTTGTTAGCAAAATATCTCATGTTACGCATTCCTTCAAGGGATAGTCATCCTTCAATTACACAAGTTTCTCCCACTTAATTCCACTGCAGTTTGCAAAAGCTCCGTCATGATGAAACAGTTGGATAAATACATCCTGTTCTCTCCACCTTTGTGCTGATGTTTTTGCAACATTTCCTTTAAGACTAATACTGTGAAGCACACACAGAGGCATGCTGAAAAACCTGTTTCTTTAGCTCCAAGTCTCTCATGTCGCCTCCTTTTGTTTGCAGGCATATTGAGCAAGTGTACCAGGAATAAGAGCCGCGTTTCCTAAAGCTGGTTCGTACATCTAGTTCACATGTCCGTTTTTGGAAAAATATTTTTCATTTACCTGCATAAATATACAGCACTGTGCAAATGTTTTAAATCTTTACTATAATTTCTTGCACTTGCCTTTTAGAGTCACACATTTCTAAAAAATATATATATTTATTCCCAAAGTTTTGGCCTGATTTTTTACTTTAAAAAATGCAGTTTGAAATAAAGACACAATTTGTTTTCTGTAGTTGACACTATGGGGAAAATATCAACGATTGCACAATTTGACAGGCAAAAAAGCATTTTAACAGGTTTTATTGGAATTAAAGAAGAATCATGATTCATCTCTGTACTTGGTATTTCTTGGAAAGCTCTTGTGGAGTGAGGAAAAGGCGAGGAAGCGGCTCTAAGAGCAGAGAAGAGGATTACGTTTCTGTCGGTACATTCTTCAGATCCTGGAGCCGTGCCTTTTTGTTTTCCCTTTTCCTCAGCTGGACGCAAGAAATAATGGGTGACTCAGCGTGGTGTGGGTGACCTGTTCAGTTTCATAAGGCTGATCACAGTGACCATGTGTTGGGAGAGAGAGAGCCAAGCCTTTTTCACAGGAAGCCCACACAGGAAATGATCACCGCTCTGTTGCTCAAAGACTTGAATCATGTCCTTTTTAGGGTTTAGTTTGAGGGTTTTTAGAAGTCTTGAATAAAATTGCTGTGAAAATGTGAAAAGCGTTGTGGTTAATCCAGGACAATATCCTGCAAAGTGGAGCAAAAGGGCAAGAAATGTGACTTAATGCTTCACGTTTTAACATGAATCACACTTCTTAGAAGTTTGCACGACCACATTTAAAATGACAAGCGTGTTACAACTTAAAAGGGTTTGAATTAAACATGGTGAATGTTAAATATCGTTTTATAAAAAAAGATTGTGTGTCGAGGTGAGCTTCATTTTATTCCCACAATACTGTCTGTTAAGAAACTTTGTTAGTTTCTATTTAATCAGCTGCGATTTTCCTCACTAAAGACGTCAAACAGGTGGGACTTATTTTCTCGGTAGCTCTCTGCATCAATTACAATTTATTCAAATGAGCCTATCCATCAAACTGATCGCTGGTAGATAAATCCCAGCGCTTGACTTTCTGTGCTTTCACATCAAATCTGTCCACATTTCACAGATTCCTCAGGCTCGTCAAACCTGACAATACTCTGAAAAGTAGGAGCGCTTTTTACCAACTAAAGATTTTTTCTTGTTGCCAGAGGAAAACAAAGTCATTCTTGGAATTGACATTTCTTAGAAAACCTTTGGTTGCAAAGAAAGACTGGCTGAGAAAATAACTTTTTAAATATGCCGATCACCTAAAGAGGCCTATACGACTCAGAAAATAATTGCTTCAGTTTTAAATGTATTGATATTTTATTACTAAGTACCGTTGGGCAGCTATATTTCTAAGTAAGAACTTTTCACCTGAATGCTCCTAAAATACTATTAGATTGTATAAATTCTGACTGACAAATAAAAAATTACGATTAACGTTTTTGTTTTTATTAATATTCTTGGTGAGAGAACACTTTAAGTCATTATATTCTGGTTTTAATGGTGCATATCTTAAACAGGTAATTATAAAAGTTAGCCAAACATTTCGCCTTAGTTTTGTTCGTTCTCTTTTCTATTACAAATATAAATTTGAAAACTTTTTACTATCTCCATATAAAAATACACAAGTATTTATACTTATTTTAAGGAAGCTAAGGCATTTATGTAAAATAAAATAAAAAAAATTTAAGTTAAAGCTCTAAACTGTACTTCTTTAGTTAGTATTTCTGTAGTTCTGTTATTGAGATTCAACTTAAATATTTGCCACTTCTTTTAGGGCGTAACTGTTTATGTAATGTGTTTGATTTTGACCTCAGTATCAAATTTTTTTTTGTTACATTTGAATGCACTTCTGACCTAATTTTCGCTTATCTTAAAACAAACAGACTGTTCCTGAATGGTCACAGATAAAGCACGTATTTAAACCTACTTCTGCGCACTTGCAGCTTACCTGACAAAATAAAAACACAGGATTTTGCACCATTAAGAAAGGTCAAATTAAATTTATGCACATTGCTATTAAGCAAGGCCTGCAGAAACAAAGAAATGCACAAACCTAAGCAAATTATGTTCAATGTTTTAATGGGAAAAAATGCTAATATGTGAGGATTAGTCAGATAAAAAGAAAAAACAGTCCCAACAAAATGGTGTTATTCATGCCTTAAACTGGAAACAAAGTGCTAACAGCTATCTTGGCTTTCAGTGGGCAGTGATGTAAACTTGGCGTCTAAACAATATTATCAAGAGCCAGCTGAGTCATTTTTTCCATTTAGCTTCATAAAAAATGGAATCAGAAATTTTATTTATCTATTTAGCTGAAAAGGATTAGGAAGAATTGTTTTTTTTACTTTTCAGGAGTAGCTTTGTTGCAGCAGTGTAAATGTTGCAGCCATTTGTGCATAGTTTATGATTATTTCCAGTATTAGTTCTGCTATTTTGCCAAACTTGGATCAACTCAATTCTCCAAACCTTTTCTTTTTAAATTAAGCTCAATCCTTTAAATGAATGAAAACATTGCTGACTGACTCGGCGTCAGTGTGTGTCGGTTCTGCTGAGACAAAAGGATGATATAATATAACTGAGGTTAGCAAATTTTTTTTTTCTTTTTTTAAATGTACTGCTGTAACGCAATAAAACCTCCAGCCATGAAAAGCCGGAGCCATATATACTCCTGCTGCTGTCAGCGTTGTCACCACACAAAACATGTGCTGGCATGGCTCTTTATATCACCAGTGTGATGTTGATAAATGTAAGCGTAATGATATTTGGCATTGTTTTCACTCGCGGGTAAAGAAGCACGGCCGATTTCACACTCAGGATTCATTACGCTGACTTAATTAAAAGAAGCAGTAAATTGAGGAGGGGGGGTGTAACTGGGAGGGATTGCGTAAGAGATGTTTTCGAGCTTCCTACTCATAATTGCTTTTGCTGATAGTGGATGACTTTTGAAACACCGATACCAGCAGCTTGTGACTCGTGACATCATTGTTGTGCTGTGCAGGTGGTTTGTACGGAAATTCTGGGAACGACTCAGCCCTGAAAGTAATCCGAAAACAGCAGCTCTTGAGCAACCCTGAGCCTAATTGAGCGCTGTGGAATGCTGCTCCTGTCGCGCTCAGTTGTGCAGGAAAGCAGCAGAACCTTTGGTGGATGTAGTTGAAACACTTGAGCGCTGATTCAGCAGGATAAATAAATGCTAAACTTTGGCTGCTGTGAACTTGCACAGTGGCAGCATCTTTTCAGGATTCCTGAAATTCCATGATAGCAGTGTTGTTCATCAGGTTTAAACTGAAACTTCTGTAGTTGTGGAGACTAAAAAAAACAAAGTTTCATTGTTTCTGTTAAGTAGAGCAGCTTTTCTTTTTTTAACACTAACCTCATAACAAATTACATTTCTTACAGGATAATTTGTGTTTTTGACTAAAAACAAGGAATTGTAATTGTTATTTTGTCATTAATTAAACTGCATTGTTAATTATAAACTATCATTTAGAAGTATAAATTATGCAAATAATACTTATAACCGAATGGTAGGTTGTCACTCATGAAATATGTATAAATTTGTCAGGTGGTGCTACAGTTGGGCCTGTTAACAAATTTTGCTGGACAATAAATTGTCTCAAATTATGCGATAAATCATAATATTGATTGGAGACCATTTTAAACTAATATAAAGATTAATCACCCCTGCTTACAAAGCTTATAGAAGTTTATGAAAATTACATACGTGGAAAAAAAAGTTACAAACTCACCTGGACCTGAGATTGTGAAAACACCACACAACAACAGCTGCTGAAGCTGTAACATTGCTACCCTCCTCTATCCAAGCTGGTGCAATTTATTCTGTATGAGTTTTCCTCTGGCTTCATAAAATAATTTTGTTCACCCAAATGCTGCTAACAAAGTTTACAAAATTTCTGTAGTGAACAAACAAAACCAAGAAACAACAACTCTTGGCGAACCCGAGGTTCGGCACGTTGCCCTGAGGACGTCCCCGAGGTGTCTGAAAACTGAAAACACCCCTCTAGTTAAATGCCTGTTCACCGAGCTCTCATGCTACAGATGATAAAAAACCATGCAACTGTCAAATGCCTACGTGAGAGTTGACTCTTACCAACACTAAGCAGTAGAAAAGAGGTAGACGCAAAGAAAACAAACAAAATTATTGACCTCATTTAAATTTATCGTGTGATTCATTGATTTCTTGCTTATCGCGACAGGCCCAGGGATGTCCCTTGGCAACTGAGTGGTAGGTTGTTGTTGCTCATGAACTATGTAGAGATTGCTGTTTCAGTAATATGAGATTAACTTTGTTTACATTTTCAAACACAGCCTGAAATTAGAGCCACATTTAGGTCAACACACCTCCAGTGCAAAGGCTGTCTGTAGAAGTTAATGTTTAAATGTTTGTGTGTGTAAAAGTTCAGGTTGACCTAAATGTGGAAGCGCGGCGTTCGAGGCGGAAGTTTGCTTTAATTTTAGAATCTGTTGAACGTTTTATGAATACAAATCAGGATAGAAAAGGAGAAAACTAAAGTAGATACAAAGCTGTTTGTGATACTGAGCTCACTCTTGGTTTTAAATATCTTTAGGTCTAACATTTTTTCTCTTTCTTACACAGCCCGGCCATGTTTGTTGTCTTACCTGGATAAAGTTGCATCGTGGGTGAACTTCTGAGAGGAACAAGTTTCTGCAGCTGCAAGAGCATCGGGACCATGTTGATCTTACTGACGGCGGTCTGCAGCCCCCTCCGAAAGCAGCTGTGAAGCTTTCACCAGCGACTTTACAAGATGACAGAGCCGTTCTTCTGCATACTAAAAGTGCATTTTCATAAAAGAAAAAGACAACTTCAAATCCAAGGATTGCCTAAACAAAAGCCTGAATTGTGATTTTTTTTATTTTTTTATTTTTTTGAGGTACATTTAACTTTTTTTTTTTTTTTATTATTATTCAAAAGATTTTAACCCAGTAGAGGAAGTAAAAAGAGCTTCTCGATAAGCTGCCGACTCAGATTAGAAGCCTATGTGTTGCAGGGCGGCTGCTGCAGCTTGTGGAATAACTTAACCTCAGACTTTTGGGGGCCGAGGGATTTGCCTGTTCCAACAAACCTTTTTTATATTCTCGGTTCATCTCGCCTCATTCAAGGCACGCTCTAATAAGTGATGGCATGGTACAAGTTCTTTAGGAAGCCGGGGGGCAACCTTGGCATGTCGTACCAGCCGGGGAGCATGATGTCTCTGGCCCCGACCAAAGGACTGCTGAATGAGCCCGGCCAGAACAGCTGCTTCCTCAACAGTGCTGTACAGGTAAGTCTTTGTTGCATGTTTTGTTTGTTGACACAATCAAGTTGTGCTAAACTTGAGTGATATTGTGGATTTAAGTATTCAAATTATTATGAAAGGTTTCCACACCCATTACCAAAAAGTGTGAGCTAAAATATAAAAAACTAGGATAAATTGAAATGAGTTTATTTTAAAGTTTAGGGAGGAAGCATTTGCCTAAAATTTGGATTCACTGAGCGATTAGGGCAGGGGTGTCCGATCATGGTCCTTGATGGCCACTAAAAAAAAAAAAAACCCACACCAAACAAAATACTTGCATGCACAAAACTTTGCGTGTGCCAGAGTCAGTGATGCAGAATATAAACCATATTTTCCTCTTTTTTTTTTTTTCTTTCTTCAAGTTTGGCATTTCATAAAAGTGGTCGATGTGGAGGAGTGACTGCAGAAATAACTCGATGGGATCTGGTGTTTATTTAAATAAAAATTACTACATGCCATGACATTCTTGGTGGGGGGCTTGGATAATGTTAGGGGAAACACTGCCGTTAAACCATATACCTGTTCATTGATTTAGTTTTTTGAAAAAACAGTCGTTTCAGGGGATTTTTAAAAAGTATTACTTTTGTAAATCAGTGTTTTTACTATGCTTCTAATTTATAGGTCTCAAAAAGTAAACAAATGGCCTTAAAAATTAGACTAGTTTGAGCAACTATTTAGATTGTGTTACTGATCAGAAGACAATCAGGGTATTTACGTCCTTGCAGCCCTACTTTTTGTTACTTTTGTTGATTTAAATATTCTTATATCTTCCTAATTCAATAAAACTTCAATGTCATAAATGTTTTAAATTTGCAGTCAGTTGCACTTATCTATTATGTGTTTACTGACCAGAAATAACAAAAAAATTTGAGTGACTGATCTGCTAGTCCCCAGTAAAGTTGGTCAAGCTGAAAATCGGCCAATTCCAGTCACCTGAAAAGCAATTGCTGCATTCATAATAAAAAAAACTCTTGACTCTTCAGATCCCATCAACCTTTAACTTGGCTAAACATCAGTCTAGTTCTTTAAAAACCAAAATATTTTCTTGTAAATCAAGAAAAAGGTTTCATTTGGTTAAAAAATGTTTATTAGCTGAGATAATGAGAGTTGAGACAAGATCTGTAAAACCAACACTTACAAAGCAAACTCATTACTTTACAAGGTTTAAAGAGTTTCTTAACAAATGATGAACTTCTGCAGCCCTGCTACATCTCAAAAGTATTGAACAGAACTCATAATACTGTCATTAGGAGGAAAATATTTTCCCACTGCACGAGAAGTAAGTAAAAATATTAAATGGCTTGAACTTTTATACGGTTACAGGACGACTCCCCTAACTATACTGCCACAGCCGCCCCAAAAATGCATCACAAGAACCGACACAGTCCTTAAATAATATTAGACGTACATTTAGTATAAACGTGTGCCAGGTTCAAGAAGAGGAAAATGTCTCCAGCTGCTGTGTCGGCCATTGAAAGTGAACATTTTAGTGTTCGAGAGAGGGGAATGAGTTCAGTTAAATACCAGGCAACCGCAACCCCAAACATCACACCACATCTGTAAACAAATGAGCTGAAGGATGCAGAAGAAAGGTCAGGATATTACTTCTGCGAACCACAAATATCTATGTGAATCTGTACAAAAAAGGCTTTCAAAATACTCTCTGGATTGACCTCAGAATGTAGACAACTCAAGGATCTGACAGAACTAAAAGTTGTTAGGGCAAATAGTATAAAAGAATCCTTAAATTAGAAGCAAAATATTTGCTCAGGAATGTTTTACCAGGTTGAGATTCTTGCAAAAGGATGTTTCTAAGTACTAGTCATTCAGGATGAGCAAAACATTGCTTTAAGCTTCTTTTTTTTTAAGTTGCTAAAAATGAACTGTGTCTAGTCTATTTATTTAATTGTTCCTAATCTCCAAAAGAGACAGAAAATGTCCCACCCCCAGAGACAATCATTTGTTTATAAAATTCAGAGCTGTATCACTGTCTAAATCTGTCCGAGTTTTCCGGCAGTTTAGGGATGTACTGAAAGGTTGCTTTTGACCAGTGGAGTACTGGCTGCTGAGATGATTCACTGAAGTAGTCACAGTTAGGTCAGTCTCAAAGAGGACTGTGACTCAGAGGGTGAGACGTCTGATGAGCTGGTTCCAGATGATCATTGCCTTTGGATGTATTATTGTGGGAGGAAAAAAAAGAGACATCAATTTCATGACCTTGGAGACTGAATACCATGTGTGGCTAATGACTAAATGTTGACTTACATAAGAGTTTTCCTTCTTTACAATTATATCCATTTGTTTTTGATCATTTTTTTTACTGATCACCATGTTTAACTGATTATTTACCCTGTGGGAAAATTTGTATTTGTAAGACTAGGGATACATTTATAACCTTTTTGTTTTTCCTATTTTTGTAGGTACTATGGCATCTGGACATCTTCAGACGCAGCTTGAGACACCTTCCAGGGCATTTCTGCCTCGGTGAATCGTGCATCTTTTGTGCATTAAAGGTACGACATTATCAGTAGCACATTTTACAAGAACTAGAAAAATTACGCAAAATGCTACCCATAAACTTAAAGGAGCAAAACACTAGCTTAAAGTAACAAAAGGCTAGCTAAAAGCCAAACATATTAAAAGGCTAGCTAAAAGTAGTATAAAGATAGCTTGAAGCTAAACGAAACAGAAGGCTAGCTAGACGTAATAAATGGTAGCCAAATGTTTCAGAATGCTAGCTAAATGTTTATAGTGGTTGTGTCCAAATTCAGGTCCTTCAAAGAACCCGGTGGGCCAAGTCCTGTGTCGATCTCAAAGACCGGAAGAAAAGTGCTGTGAATTTGGACAGTCTAGTCTTCAAATTTTTTCCTGCCCTAGACGTATATCCCATCGCCTAGCAACCATGACAGGTGCTAAACTAAAGCAATGAAGATAAAAAGTAAACCGAAATTAGCCAAAAAATTGATATCATTATAAATTAACAAAATTAGCTTAGAGGCAATACACGATGAACTAAGGGACCCATCGTACAAACTCGTATGATTTCTGACAAGAATAATATTTGAAAAAACGTCTAACAACAAGCCAAACAACACAACCTCTTTAAAATTTACCTTTTCTACTGCCAGATTTTTATTTAAAACTGTTCTCCTTTGTCTTGCGTTGTCCGCCATCACAAGGAAAATAAAACCTCCCAGTCAGCTTTCAATGTATTTTGAGATAGAGGGGGTCGAGAAGGATGCACTGGACCCTTTCTTCAAATCGAGGGAGAAAAGGAGGATGCGTTTGTGGGCCGCAACTAGAGGAGCATTCAAATTTGGACAGCCTTCGGGCCATTGCTGTGACATAACCGGCCTTTAAATTTGGCCTTCAATGGATACAGCCCCTGAATTTGGACACAGCCAGTAAAAGACTAGCTTAACCTGAAAGTAGGAAAAGGCTAGTTAACATCTACAAGTAGCAGAGAAGTAGCTAAAAGCTAAAACTGGCAAAAGGAGAAAAAAATAGTGTGTGCTGAAGCAAATTAAAGAGAATAACATTTTTTGAGCAATTCAAGAGACATCAATGTTTTTTATGGGGAAGGTATTTGTAGTTAAATAAGAACTAAACATAGCAAAATGTCTAGCTGAATGTAGTAAAATGCTATCTCACATGTCCAGGCAGCATACTGCGAACGTTAAATTTGGCACTTCATTGCTGTTTTCGTCAGGGCCTTTTCTCCCAGTTCCAGCAGAGTCGAGAGCGCGCCCTGCCTTCCGACAACCTGCGTCACGCCTTGGCAGAGACCTTTAAGGATGAGCAGCGCTTCCAGCTGGGCTTCATGGACGATGCCGCTGAGTGCTTTGTAAGTTCCCGTGGCAACTTGAGAAGGATCTGTGTGTACACTTGTGTGCGAATCTGCAAATCATTTAGGGTAATATGTTGCAGCAAACTGTTTGGCGAGGTCACTGAAAGAACTTCTGTCCCCTCCCCCCTTCCCATCAACTCCTTCCACTGCGGCCCTAAATATCATCATGACAGGGTTATGTAAGCTGCTGCCTTTTGTGTCACCATATTATTTTGTTTTGGAATAAAAATGTTTTCTTTAGTCTGTTTGGGTCGATTAATTTTAGGGCTACATAATAAATAACCCTGATAAAATTGTTTAAAAGCATTTTATCTTTTGCCTGCTCCCAAAGCAAAAGGCAGTTAATGTTTTTGCCTGTGCTGTCTGTTAGCAAAATATCTCATGAACCACTTAAATGAAAAGTAATGATTGGATGCACCTCTACAACTGATTGTCTTGAGTCAAACTGCCACAGCTACTCTTAGCAACTCATAAATATATTTTTATATTTCTCACAGTGTTTGTCATTAATACATGCGTCTACTAATGTTCTGAAAACAAAAAGCTTTGAGTTCTTCTGAGAGTGAGTTCTCAAGTCTGACGTCTTGCAGTAAATGACACATTTGTTGTTAAATCTCTGACGTCATAAACTTGATTCTGATTCAGGCAGTGGAAAAAAAAAAAAGCAATTAGTTGTCAAACAAGGGATGGAAATATATGTTGCCCAGGTGACGGGTGGGTGTGCCCCACACAGAAGCCTCTAGGAGAAAGATGGATGCATGGGGGGAGTGGGGAGTGGCCAAAATTGGAGACTGCTTTGCCAAGATAGTCTTGTTTTATTGTTTACTCGGCACTCCATCAGGGGCCATGACACTTTTTGTTTTTGCCTGCTTTTCATCTGGACCTTCATTCATTTTTATCTTTCTGGAAACAATGAAATGGCAGGTTTGGTTTGTCCCTTTGACGATTTGTACAACCCATCACTGATTACGAGACAACTACATTGCTGATTGCAGTGGAAAATCTTCCACTTTTAGCAGAAATCATACAAAATCCCAATTAAACTGACACAGAAAGCTTGTTGTGCAACATGAGGAATGAACATGGATGATGTAATTCTGTTTTTTTTCCCCCTCATCACAAATCAAATCAATTAAAATGAAAACCGTCTCTAAATCAGCAGTCTCTGTCAACCACATTGAGTTTCACATTAAACAGTTAGTTCGGCTAAAGACTAATAGACCCAGCTTGTGTAAATGCTGCTTCCTATTTTTTTATTTATTTTATGAGCAGAACTGAGGATTTATTTTTCAGCTTTTTATGCACTTTTACTCCATCCATGCCAAATTATTGCTTTATAAAAGTCAAAGGATTAAAAGTAAATCCAACAGGCAGGGATTCGTGTATCGAAGCTGATCACGTTTATAACTAAAATGTAAAGATTTGGTCAGTATTTTTTAAGTTAACCGATGCAGTCAGAGCCTTTAGTAACTTTATTTTTTAGTTAATAAAGTTCAGTTATGTGATGCAAAACTAAACTGGTTCAAACTTCTTTTAAAGTAATGATTTATTACTTAAGACCTTTCAACATTCATTATATTTGTCATTTTTTACTCCCACAAAATCTTTTTTAGCTATTGTTCCTTAACTGAACTAAAAATTTAGAACAAAAGTAGCACAGAGCTGTGTGACTGCTACACAATCCCCTGGTGATTCTGCTTGCAGTCCATTGTTTTATAAATAAATATATTTTAGGCTTTTGGAAGCAGGTCCCAGGAAGGAAGAAGACTGTGAAAGACTGAACAGATCCCACGATGTCCGTTCCATTAATGAATGTTAGTTTCATATTATTTAATGTTATTGAGCAACAGGGCACAAAGTTTGACAGACTAAACCAGTGTCAGAAGTTGTTGTTCTACCTTTTCAGCTTCAATTTTTAATATGCTCACAGGAGTTCACAGCCAGTACAACTTCTTTATATTTCTCCATGCTGCTGTTTACAAAAAAACTAAACACAAGGAGGGAATTCCATTGAGCTGGAAAGTTTTAGTTCCATGCCTTTATTTGTTATTTCTACTTTTTTTCACAGGAAAATATTCTGGAGAGGATCCATTTGCACATCGTGTCTGAGGAAACCGATTCCTGTACTTCCCAGTCTTGTATCACGCATCAGAAGTTTGCTATGGCCCTTTACGAACAGGTCAGTTGAAAGATTCAAAAATGTTTGTCATTTTAATTTTTTAGGACATGAAGTGTCTGTTCAGCTTTATTGTCTCAGGAGGAGATGTTCTTGTGGATTATGTGTGTTTGTATGGCTTCCATAGAGAGGTGCATTGACTTCATCATTTCTGTAGCCTAACCCTAACCTAGCCTAAACTCGCACCCGAGTCCTAACCCTAACCTTCACCCAAGATTGGAATCTGTATCCGTTTAGACCAGGCTTTAGGTCTTTTAAGGTGGTCTTAATCAACAGGTTTTTAGTGTCTTTAAAATATCTTTGGATTTTGGTTGCCTGTTATCCATTACTTGTTTCATCCTTGTCAAAAAATACAACAGAACGCCCCTAATACCAAACTGTCTAAACATGTCATTTAGAACTGGCTCTATATGCTTTTTTGTTCCTTCTCGACACAACACTGGTTCACCTTTTAAGTTCAGCAGCCTATTTTTGCCTCATGGATCAGGGTTGTAGTTGGATAACAAAGATTTAGTTCAGGTCCTGTTTTGAAAATGAGTGGAAAAAGAAGCCAGTGTTTTAAAGCAAACTTTAAAAGACTTTCGAAATGCCTGAAGGACTACTGTTCAAAACCATTTTGAAATAATACAAACAAATCTGGCTCCTTGAAGGTGAAATATAAAATATATAAGGGATGCTTTAAAGGGTTTGCACAGTGCTGTATATCGGAAATGGTGTACACATTATTTTCAGCTTTATATAACCCCTCCTGCCCGATGGCACTGCTGCCTATCGTTGGCTCTGTTTGATCCAAACCAGCATCATCTTTGAATCTAACAGATAAGATCGCTTTGGGGCAAAGTTAGTGGGTTTTGATCTACTTTGCTTTCAGGCCACCCAGTTTGATAAATATTTTCAAAATCTGAATGAAGATACGCAACTTCAAAAATAAATATGGATGCCCTTATGTTTTTTTTTTCACTTTTATGGGGAAATGAGTCACTGGCAGAGTTTCAAAGTACTTTATTTCCTTTTAATTTATGGCCTTTTTGTTCTTTGTTCACTCACCATCTCCTCTGCAGTCTGTGTGCCGTAGCTGTGGTGCTTCCTCTGACCCGCTGCCGTTCACAGAACTGGTACATTACATCTCCACCACTGCACTTTGGTAAGAGACCAAACATTTCATGTCTCCTTTCACATTTAATGTTTCTTTGTGCTCTCACAAGGTCATAGATCAGCTTTTGTTACAAATCTTTATTTGACATTTTGTACCTCATTTGTTTTTTTGTTTTAGTCAACAGACACATCAGCGGCGCGATGAGCCTTTCGGGGAAGTGTTACAAGTAGCAAGTACAATCGGAGACCTTCGAAACTGCCCCGTAAGTGGATTTTTCGTTTACAAACTGTCTAATCCATGTTGCATTCAGATAAAGTAGTTTTCTTTTGGATAGTATTATGTTATTGTCTCATTTTTATGTATCTGTCTTTATCTTTCAGAGCAACTGCGGGCAGAGGATCAGGATCAGACGGGTCCTCATGAACTGCCCGGAAATCGTTACCATCGGCTTTGTGTGGGACTCCGATCAGTCGGATCACACCGAGGACGTTATCCGCTCTTTGGGGCCTCATCTCAATCTCTCCGCGGTGAGCCGTCATCATTTACATTTAATTTTGTCTTCAGCTAAATTAAAAATGGCTTTTAGGGGGAGGCTAGGAGAACATCAGACTTGATTAAAATCCCCCCCCCCCCCTCTACACACACATTTACACAACTGTTCCATAAAGCTACTGTCTCTCTTCTGGCCATCTTAGTGTCAGTTTGTTTTGGTTGCAATTGAACATATGTAGGAAATAAAGAGGGGATTTATTTGTCTGTTAAGTCTGTGCTGTTGCGTAAGCAGTTAACGCCCAATGCCCGGTCGGCCCATGCCAGTGATCAAAAAGCTCCGGCTGACCTCAGTCAACTTGTCGGAAAGCCCCTCCCCTCAGCTCCTTGTGTGTGTGTGTGTGTGTGTGTGTGTGTGTGTGTGTCTGCCTCTGCAGCGAACACGTGGGCTGAGTTTATCCAAAGGAAGAATAGTGTTTGTCTCTTGAAATGACCCCTTTCTCCACAATTACAATAAAACAAATGCTATAATTTGGGACGACTTATTAAATATTTATTCCTCAGCAGCTTGTTTGCATTCGTTTGCTGTGCGGATGCAGTTTACAAGAAAGAAAAAAAAAAATCCATCATTGTAGTTCACATCAGGACACAGTCAACACATTACATAACATTTTAAACCATGTATTTGACAGCTCCCTTTAGAGCGCTTCTAAAGCACGCCATCAGAAGAATTTGTCAGACCCTCCCTCGCATCGGTCCGACATAAAAGCTTTTATTCTTTAGGGAGTACTTCATGTGACTTTATTGGGTGTTAAAAGTAGCCTTCCACCTCCTGTTGATTTGCTTTGAAATCTGTTAGAGAGCTTTAGTGTTCAGGAAACACGACAAAGGGAACCCAACACTGTCTTTGTGCTACTTGGGAAACAAAAGATGTTTGTGTTTATAAGAAAAGTGGGGAACAGTTTGTTTTACATCAATGTTCAAATCAGTGATAGTATCTACTATATGACTATAATCTAGGTAAAGCTTCTTACTAAAAGAGTTATCTGTGTCAGAATTTCCCTTTTCAGTTACTTTAGTCTTACGGGAAAGTATTGCTCCTTGAATATGTTTTATGTTTGTGGAAACAGCTGTTCTACCGGGTCACAGATGAGCGCGCCAAAAAGGCAGAGCTGCTGCTTGTGGGGATGATCTGCTACACCAGCCAACACTACTGTGCCTTTGCCTACCACACCAAATCCTCCAAATGGGTCTTCTTTGATGACGCAACAGTGAAAGAGGTGAGGTTGTTGTTTTTTTTTCCAGGTTTTGAATATAGATTTACAGGAAAGACATTATGTCACCATTTTTGAACCAAAACCGTAAAGTTCAGTCTGTGGCTGCAGTGAGCCTTTTTCTGTCTTTATAAAAAAATAACATTAAAGCTATATCGGTTTTAAAATTAAAAAAACATGTTCAGGTATTTGGCAGGAAAATAGAAGAGACTTATAAAAATTACTAATGAGTTTCAACAGCAAGATGCCTTTTGCCACTTGGATTTGAAGCTGCTTTTTATTTGTCTTTCTGTCTACATCAGGGGCGTCCAAATCCTTTACACAAGGGGGACAAAATTTTAAACTTGGTCCAAGCCAAGGACCAATTTCTTTCTTTGACATGTGGGGTCTACACTGTCATGCCACATGTTGTGGATAAACGAACTTGGAACAACCGGCCCATGCACTGAATGAATGAATACTTTCCCACCTCAGCTGTTAGTAAATTGTTTTCAAAAACAAACAAAAAAAGTCAAGTCTTCCCTTTTAAAAACAGGGTTTGTACGGGTGCTTGAATATCTAGAAATGCTCGAATTTGAAGTGTTTTCAAGGTTTGGAAAGTGCTTAATTTTTGAAAAAAGTCATTGAAAGTGCTTGATATTGTAAATGCACAGTTTGATAATAGAAATCACTTTGACAGTTTGATTAAAATCCTCAATTGGATATTTTATGCTAAATTCACAAAATAGCAAGTGATCATTAAGCCTTTAATGAAGTCTCAGAAAGGTTTTGAAGCTATATGGATACAGGCCCACAGAGATACAGACTGCTCCGAAGTTTGATGCTGGAAAGGTTTGCCACTTTCCCTTGAAAGGGCTTGAAAAGTGCTTGAATTTTACTCTGGGGAAAAGTGTAAAAACCCTGTAAAAAGAAAAAAACAAAACCTTTTGGCAAAGTAGCCAATGTTAACCTTTTTTTGCCAAATCGAGTTACCTTCTGAAAAAAAGCACATCTTCTGCACATTAATGGGTGATACAGATGTCTGCATGAATCTCTTGGACAAATTCTCACCAAAATAGATTTTATGGATCTTTTGGTTTTAGAGGTGGTGTCACTAAGACTGCATTGCAATGTTTAGGTATTTTTATCGTCCATCTGTGAGAAAATGGCAAAAAGGGACTCAAATAAAACTATATTCTACAATCTCACTCAGTTGTTCTGACCCATGTCCATTGTGTTCAATACATTTCTATGATTCATTTACGCGAAGGCTCTTAGTCTCACAATTTTCTCGGGGACTGCGGTGAAGCGGCCGGCTGGCTCCGCGTCAATCCATCACCAACTTGTGCTGCGTGTGCAAACCCTCCCGAGTGAGATGGAGGAGCTACAGCACTCGACTCGTGCCAAGTCCCAGTCCTGGATCGAAACTGGCCGACATTTCTGCAAAACGCCAAACCACTGACTGCTCAGTGACTCTGTCATTTTTTTGTTTAAGGCATAAAAAAATACAAAATGGTGACCTCATTTTTGTCTTATTATTGTCATATTCTTTTCTGACAAAACAGATTATACTAAAAAGTCAGTAAGAATTGATGCTTCAATAATAACTTATTTGGATAAATAAATCAGGGAGTTTCTTTTTAAATTGCCAACAGATTTGTCAAACTTAAAGTACTTTTCAAAACCGTTTGGAAATTTGAAAATCCAAACTGAAAAGAAGAATTGGAAAGCTTTAAATTTCAATAAAACCCAACAAAAAACCAACAGGTTTTTTATTGTAACTTTAGTTGGACACATTAAGTCATAATTTGCTTAATTAAAATCATCTTGCTGCGTTGGCTCTTTGCCTCCCTTCATCTCACTTGCATCTGTTCCTCTTTAGCTCTTTTTCCACCTCCATCCTTGCTACTTACTCATTCCTCCTCTTCCTCCTCTTCCTCTGTCATTTGCTTAATTAAGGAGCACAACGAGCATCTGTTCACCTGCAGTCTGCCTCTCTGGAGTCTATGGCAAAACAAGCACCTCATGTCGCATGACTAATGGGATTGTGTTGTTGAATCATAAACGGTTTAAAAAATGTTGAAAGTTCCAAATTTTTTATATTCTTTCATAACCGTTTAATAACAAAATGAAGCTTTTTAAATTTTTTTTTTTACAGATTTTAGTTGTTCATTGCATCCATGTCTTCATTCCATATCTGCTCTGCGATTAACAAAAAAAAACCACAAGTTTTTCCCCTGATTCCAGTGTAAAAAAACCCAAACCTACTGTTGTTTACCTGCGGAGCTGTGTGACATTTTCTGTAGCGCGAAGACGAAGGGACAAGTTATGCTAATTTACCCCCATGATGCAATATTTCAGTTAAAGGCTTATACAAGAAAATATTTACATTTATTGTGGTAGAAAAAAATTGGTCAAAAATTACTCCCATGTAATATTACTCTTCCAAATTTATGGATGATGTTTGGGGTAAAATTTGTATACATGCATAAATATGTTAAGCTTTTAGTGTTTTAGTTTTTTAAGCAAATCTGATAGGTGGGCCACATGTGCTTAACTTCTTCACCATTCTTTCTTTATTCTTTTCTCAACCGTGCAAACTTCCTACTCCTCTATTTTGACACTAATAAGCAGATTAACATAACTTTAGATCGTGCATTCTCGTTAAGCTTTCTCTGTGCTGTTTGTATTGTAGGCTTTTTAAAAACATGTCACAGAAGCCCAAGCTCAACCCGACCACCAAGCATATAACTACGGCCCGACCCGTGCTCCGACTACAAGTCTAAACTCTACTATCTTTTCCTTTTTGTTGTTTTTATCGCTATAGATTGGTTCCAAGTGGAAAGATGTGGTCACCAAGTGTATTAAAGGTCACTTCCAGCCTCTCCTCCTTTTTTACTCCAACCCTGAAGGGAGTGCCATCATCACAGACGATGCCTCAAAGCTAAACAGCAGCCAGCCTCAACACAAGACCTCCGTCAATGGAGATGTGCAAGGTATGACGCAACGTTTCTGTTTCATCTTTAAGCTCAGCTGTTGTTAGATTGAGAATCCCGATAAAGAGTGACACATACGTTTTGTTGACGACAGTAAAGAATAATGACAAATAAAACTAACAATGTCGTCTTGTTTTACCATTTTACTCCAACCCTCTGGTTTAGTTTGGCAAAGATGGCTATTTGAATGCTTACTTGTGCAGACATTTAAACTTGAACTTTTCTTTTACGCTACATTTATGTTTTCATTATGTTAGCATAATTATGTTTCCATTTAAGCAGATCCTAATCATTATGTTTTAAAACCATATTGGTACATTTTCATTTTTCCGGGCAGTTGTGATAATTTGTTGACAGCAGCTAAACATATCAGCTGGTGGGATTATGCATCGCTGGATTTGTGTGGTCGGGTAGGTTTTTATCCCCTCCAGCTCTCGATGCTGGCTGAGCTTCAGCTCCAAACGGTGGCATCTGCTCAGTGTCCCATCAGAGCTGACGGGACGGCTGGCAAAACTAGACGGTTCTCCAAAAAACCAAGAAAAGATGTGTGGCGAGCTTAGAACTTGTATCCAGAAAAAAAAAAAAAACCAGTTCAATTTGGAGTTTGCGTGCTTGCGAGTTTGGTTTTGTTTTTCATTGTGAAGAAAACAAACAGAATTTTTTTTTCTTTTTTCCTTCTTTTTTTCTTTCCTGCAGCCTCAGAGCCTCACATTTCATTACAAAAAAAGCTGGAATTAACCAAAGAGAATTTGAAGGCTGTGCTGGGCCACGATACTCACAAACAGAAAACGTCGTCTTCGACTTTCACCAGGAGCAGTAATCACACCAGCAGCGGATTAGGACAAGGTAAAAATTATATACAATTTCAATTATACAGCTACAGCAGAAAAACTCGAAAGATTCAGACATTTAGTCCATTGCTGCACTTACAAAAGAAGCTGGAAAGGAAATATTTTCAATGTCTAAATCAGCCCTTAAAAATTCTTCTTCTTTTTTATTCTTCTTCTGGCCTTGTGAAGACAGGAATGTCCTTGAACTGTTTTCCTGTTGTTTTTGTTTTCTCTGCGCTTCGAATGTGGTTGGATACAGAGGAAATGAAATGTCAGCAGCTGCTCACAGGTATTCGGAGCTGCTACGTCACAATTGAAGCCAGATCATGTTCTGCTTCTAGGAGTGGAGAAAAAGTACAAATATAGCCTGCTAACTTATTAATTTTGGCTTAGTCACATTCCCTTCACAGTACTTCTTGTTGAAGCCAACAAAACCACAGTGTGATCTTGTTTTCCAGTATTGTGACTAATGAGTTTCAAAGTGAGTTTCTCTGTTCCTCCTCTTTTTTTGCAGCAGAAATTAGTAATTTTTTATATATATTATTACAATGATCTGTTAAGTAAATCTGTCTACATTCTCAGCAGCTGCTTAGAGCCTCAGGGTGTTGAGGTATTATGGGCAGAAAACTGTCAAAACATACAACTACATAGTCTGAGTTTAAATGAATTTATTGATACCTGCATTGATGGAAATCTGGTCTTCAAAGGGTGTAACAATATACCAAATTTGTCTGTATCATTCTTTCAAAAGTAAAAACCACCATCGATCCCAAGTCCCGCCTCCGAGATATCTCCAGAGAAGTTGCCCACCGAGCGGGAGAAATGCGAGGGATGCATTCACCCAGAAGAGATGTGGATCGTGGTGGTCAGCGCAGGTTGGACCCGCGTCACAGAGGTGAGTTTTTAATGCTGAACATGGATCTGTAAGAGGCTACAGATGCAGGTTTACCCCCACACGAGCAGTGACTTGTGTAAGGTTACAAAAATCTATATCTTCACTTGCTTTCAAGTAGGGGTCTCTGCAGTACATAGGGGGAGTTTCTTGTTGTGTGGCCCGAGCTGGGAATATAATCAGAGGTTCTTGGGTAGGCGAACTTTGTCAAAACCATGATTGGTCGGATTGTCTTGTCTTGAGGGGCAAGTTAAGATGACGTAATGGGAATCATAAAATTATTGTGAACATGTAAGTATAATTTATTGACTTCAGATTTGCTGCAACTATCACCTTCCTGTCTCGAGTTATGATTAATATTCATATTCCAAATGGCAATCTTTTTCCAGGCAGGTTAGGACTGTTCTGAGTGAGCCAATTTTTTATACGTCCTTCCATATGTACGGCGTTCAAATTTTGTGCAGCTAGCACTTTCCTGTCTCAAGTTATGACTAAAATGAATATTTACATTTTAAAATATAGGCACTTTCTGGCCATTTCGATACAGGTACATGTCCCCCAAACGCCTAGCCTTCATTCAACCAAATTATTATGGCTTCTTCAGACCCCACCCAAAATAGTCAATCCAAACAATCGTCTTTAACAAACTATAGCCCACAAAAGTCAAAAGTCCAAAAAAGTCTTGGAAAAACTCCTCCTACTCACCAAGGAACTTCCACTCAGTGACTGCAGAGACTCCCTTTCTATTTGAGCTGTGTTCAATCCAGCCTTGATCCCCGTTAACAAATAAGTTTACCAAAATATGAAGACATTAAATCCAAGACAGATGTGTAAAATACAGCATAACTTGTGTTTTTTTTTTACAAGTGCATTGATTGATCTCCCTGATTCTTTTGGCGTTCACCTGCTCAGATGTTCATCTATGAGGTCCTTCTGTGAAACACACTGCAGAAAGAATCCAACCCATGGTGGCTGTAATTTACACCTTCCTGTCACCTGCAGACATAAACACCACCAGCTCTGTGGTTTCTGTGCCCTTCCTTCACTCTCTGCTCCAACGGCTGTGTTCCATTAACAAAGCTTTTTATCTTGCTGTCGAGGTGTCCGTGTGGGTCAGATTTCCACAGAGGCCAGATTATAAATGCCATCGTCTTTCTGGCGTAAATGAAAAGATGTAGCAACCAGAAGATGTTAACCTTAATATTTATTCTTGTGCCATTTGAATGAGTTGTGAATTGCTGAATGTTAAATTGTGTTTTAAATGAAAAAATGTGTTCAAATTTTAAGGTTTTGAAAAGTTTTATTTTTATTTTTTTTAGATCAAGGTCAAGACAGGACCTACTCCCGCTCTGCTTCTCCTCCAGAGAACGGCTTCAAGCAGCACTTGGAGACCAGACTGTACAGCAGCCAGGGGAAAGGTCCCATCAAGACCGAGCGGATGCCACACCTTGGCAGTCGCCCCCCCCATGAGGTGCCTCGCTCCCACCCGAAACTCCAACAAGTGTTGCCCAGCGGGCCCACAATAAGCAGTAACCATCAGGGCTGGAGACTGGACCATCATCATTTTAATGGATATGACACCGACAGCAGCCAGGACTCCAGGCATCGAAACGGAGGGAACAGCCGCAGCAGGCCCAATTATCAGTGGAGGCCCATGCGGCAGGCGCTGAACGTGGACAGCGTTTTAAACAGCACCGATGGTGGAAATTCAGGAAGAGACGAGCGACTGCACCACAGTCCTCGGAGGCGACCCAACAGCCAGTCGCCGACGCGGGAGCAAGACAAAGATTTCACGTGGGGAGGCCGGGAAGAACGCAAACCCAAGAGCCTGATGACCATTTACGAAGACGAGCAAAAGCAGGAAACCAGGGGCAGCCGGACCTCGCTGAACTCAGAGGGCAGGGACAGATCCAAGAGCTCGGCAACTCTTAAAGTACGCAGCGACAACTGGAAGATCCAGAGAACAGAGTCTGGGTACGAAAGTAGTGATAGACTCAGCAACGGCTCAGGAAATCTAGATTCTCCTGTTGTCGAGGGCCTTTCTTCCAACGACCCCCGGCCCATACCCGAGCTGCAACCGATGAGGTAAAATAAACTCACCTGAAAGTAGCATAACTACACAGTTTGGTGGCAGACCTAAAAATATAACCCCCCTGATCTCGCGAATTTAAAAACCTGACTCCTAAGGTGCTATTTTAAAATAATTCAACAACCCAAACAAACAGGTCTAAGAATATCGAGACCTGTTTAACATAAGCGCACAGAAAGCAGATCCTCGAATCTTATTACGCTGTGCTGTCATTCGTCGGCATTATTGTACAGGTCCTGTTTGGAGATAATGATCCCAACTAGCTGACAACTCCTGTACTCAGCAGAGAGAGCAGCAGATCGCTGACTCCCCAAACCACAAACACATTATCCAAGTCTGCCTATTCACAGTATATTGTTCCTTATTTAAATTTTTACCCGTGCAGATAATTCATGATAGAAATATATATTTGGATTAAAACCTTTAAAGTTTAATTTCTCCACTTTCTGCTCCAATTACTTCCATTTATATATACATTTGGTTGATTTTAAGAAAAATAAAAATCGTGGCATTCCATTGTGGATAAATATTGCAATTTATTGTGTTTCAGGGATAAATTCCCTCAGAGAGAAAGTGATGATCTGAGGGCCGAAGTCTTGTATTCTGCATTTTCTATTCGTAAGTATTTTTATTTCGTTTTTTTGTGCTAATGATTTGTTTTACAGGTACAGTGCAAATATGTGAATGCAACTGCAGATACATTACCCTAAATGCTGTTTTTCATCAGCAGTTACTGATTCTAAAACATGTTTTTAGCACTTTATGAAGTCTGTGTTTTCAAAGTTTTAGTTCTTCATGCTACACTAATAACGTAATACCTTATTACATTATTGGCTACATTTGATTATTTTATTTATTTAAAACTCTAACATTATTGGAAAGTTATTATGTTAATGGATTTATTACATGTAAAAAAGTACTGATCAAAGTGCTAACTAATCTAAATCTTGCTTTAATTTGTGTTGGATTTGCATTGTAACTAAATGAAATACACTTACAATTTACCAAGCAAAAACCTTGTCATATAAATCATAAGACATGATTATGACAAACATTTATTTATCTTGTAACTTCGACATACAACAAGGCAAATTAGCCGACAATTATTTGAAGAACTTCAGTGGTCAGTCAGCACAGACCAAACAGGTTTATTAACATAATATTTTGTTTGTTTTGTTTTTGTCAGAAGCTGCTCTTCATATTTGTGACAAATCTGTTTAAGTTGAGGTAGTCCTGTGGCTATTCCACACCCCACACACTGAGCTCTTGGCTCTGCCATGTTTCCCACATTCACAAAACCATATTTGATCAAGTCTGCATTATGTTTGCGTACAATGTTTTTTTTTTTTTTTTGGCGGGTTGTCTTCATTTTTGACAACTGTCACTCATGCGCGCCACGTAAACGCAGCCGAGTTCTGCTCCACGTCTGTTTTTTTTTTTTTTTTTTGGTTCTGCTTCATTTCAGCTGTACGGGACGTGGCCGGCTTCATCTGTGATTTACGAACGACCCGAGGGAGTATAAAGACGGACTGGTCTGTGCGGCCATTTCATGGAACTGTTAAATGAGCCTTAAATCTCTGGCTGTTGCTGAAATTGAGTTAAACTTTTACAGAAAACACAAACAGACCTAAATCACTTCTGGGGAGGAATAAAAGTCTCCTCTCTGGCTGCAACTTGATATGCAGCGAGATCAAACGATATGCTGAAAGGTCATCATCACGCAATGCATTTATACAATAGGTTCGGTTCCTATATTTGGCCAATCTAAGGTACATTTTCAGCAAAAATAAGAAGAGTGAGATATGTTAATGTGATACAGTTATGATATTCAAAAACAGTATTGCAATATCTTGTTTTTCTAATATGTTGCAGCTCTAGTATTGGAGGGCTGGTGGTGTGGAGGGTTACATTAGACAAACATTTACTTTGTGTTTCAACTTGACCATTGTTGCATGATTTTAAATATTATTCATACATGCTGTAAACAGAAGAGTCAGTCTTTCTAAAAGCCTGGGTTTCTGACATTGAAGGAAACTTATCATCCCAGCAGAATAACTTGTGTTATTAGGACCTGCAGGGTTAAGATAGCACCGAGCTGTTCCCTTGATTTATTGTTCCATCAGTGGTGTTAAGGTCACTGCCTGACTGAGAGGAGGATACTGTGTGGAAGTGAGTGTGCTTTGACTCCTCATCGGCTGTTCTTAACCCCTTCTTTTCCTTTGTCTCGTGCAGCTAATGGTAATTTGGTATCGTTTTATATTTTATTTTATTTTTAATGGTTGCCTGCAGTGAAAACCCCCTTTTTTCAGCAGGAGTTGCTATAACACTTGTAAATCCATTAGGAAAAAATGAGAGATGTTGCTGTTAACTAAAAAACTAATAAACAATAAGCTTACTGGGAGTCATGTTGTGAAGGTGCAATAATGTTTATTTTATTTTTTTTTAGACTGGATAAAGAGAGATGAAGCTTTACGTTTCTTTTTAGTATTCATTGGTGGTATCACAAGGGGAGAAAAAAAAAAGGTTAAAATAACAAATACCTTGGGGAAAATATCTCATTAAATTTCCCAACAGGAGTACACCAAATTAATCCTGATTGTAAGAGCTGGAGGAGTGAGACTGTAACGGCCCCCCAGCTGTGCCCTGCCAGGCAGAAAATGCCATGTCAGAACATAGTATTCAAACACGATTCAAATAAAATACCATTTTATGGCACTGCAGTTAGTTCAGGTCGCTTTAGAGTCAACATTTTCCTCCAGACTTTGTTTTTATTGAGTTTAAATATAGATTTTACACAAGTGTCGTAAGTTTGGAAGAACAATCAGTTTTTTTTTTTGTTTTTTTTTTGTTGAGTTTCAGCAGAAGGGGAGTGATTGTGAAAGAACCCTGTTCTTTCTTTGCTAAATGTTTTATTGTAACAGTTTGGGCCTCTTTAGTTTTTAACATTTATTTTAATTACTGCCCAAAGCTTTATAATACACCTAAATATACCTCTTTCCCGGATTTACACTGTGTGAAATGCTCCGAGAAGGATGCCCATTAAATCCTTTGATAAATGTGGAAGTCAAACCAAAACAATTAATTCTGTGGAAGATTGAGTCGAAGCAACAGTTAAAACTGCATCACTGAATTTAATTTTGGCAGATAGTTGTGCGCACGCCACCACCCTGCGGAGGCAGTGTAAATGCTCTCCATTGATTATAATGGGTGCGTATTAATGGTGGAGGCTGTAGCGGAGTGGACGCAGTGTAAATTGGAGGGTTAAACTAAAGGTTGTTTCACAAAACTGGACAGAAAAATGACCACACAGACCAGTCTCCATATGCTGCCATAAGTCACTGTTAATAAGTCACAAATGAGGGGGGGAAAAGCCATTTTCTTCGTGCTTAATTTTTTAAACTAACACACAAAAATACACTTTACGTGATGTTGATAAACTGTCCACAAATGCCATCCAGATAGGTTTGATGCACACATTTAAAAGAGCATGTTTATTTTCATTCTAGTATAATTGAGCTATTTTCCTGCAGTGTGTTGACCTTTGAATTGCTTTAGAAGCGTGTTAAAATGCTCCTGTTGATGCCTCTTAACAGGCCAGTGACTGATGTGATAATGGAAGTGTTAATACCACAGGATGGTTTAACACTTCTGTTGGCATGCCAAGACCATATCAAGACGTTGATATTTCCAACCCCCCAAAAAAGGAGCTAACTAAAGAATTACCCAGTCGCAAACTTGTCTTTATCTGCTTTCGTTGAAAGTTAGTCCACATCTGTCCCAAATGATCAAGAATTTTCATTAAAATACAATTTGGAAACATTTCACATCCATTTGGAATTATTTAAATTAATCAATTTATTTTTTATTTAAACTGTTTGACTGCTTTATTAGAGCACAAAAAAGCTTTTAAGTCTGCCTTTTTAAATTCTTCTCAGTTATACATTGTTTAAAAGGGCCCTTGGGGCGCATTATAAACCAAAAGTGTATATATCCATCAGCTATACTTATCCAACACCTCTAACTGTAGCTCTCATTGTCTGTTAGAAAATAGTTTTGATTTGTTTGATTGTAATTATTTCTCTCACCAGCACCATTATTGCCCCAGCTGTTTTCCTCTAGTAAAACTGCATGCGCTCGTAAAGACCCTGAGATTTTGCATAAACTACATCTCTCTTTGTGAGAATCATATTGTCGCAGCTGCTTGCCAACACCCCAGATCAGCAACATGAGATTGTAAATGCCCACATGGATTTAGTGGCTTAAAAATGCAATAGTGTTGTAGCGGGGATCTAAAGTCTGCAGTTTGACCCTGGTGTAATTGCACGCCAGCACAAAGGATTTAGCTACTAATGCTTTTGAGAGGAGAGTGCAGGAAAACTGAAAGTACGCCGACACATCACAGATGGTCCACAGCTACTCACTCCTGCTCAGTCCTGTTAGTCAGCTGCTGCCTGTTTCAGGTCTTGTAAATCACACCCATCATGGTAACTTAGCAGAGGTCCACCCCGGCCCCCACCCGCGGACCTGTTTCTAAATTTGTTTATGTGCTGACCTTAAAGGTGGAAGGATAATTCAGAAAAATCTCATTAGGGCGTAATAGACCATAAGGCAGTGATCAAGACCTTTTTTCCACTAGTACATAATTCTTTCTTTTTTTTTTAGTTTCCATACAAAGCTGCTGACTCAAGTTGAGTTTGTTCTTATTGTTTTGTAAGTTTTAAGCTACTGAGGCCTGACTATGAACCCATATTCCCTCTAAGGGGCCGTGTGCTCTGGTTGGATCAGACAGAGTGGTACACAGGGGGCCTGAGGGCGCTCTGCCAGACTAGCTGCTTCGATACTTCCTCTCCCTCATCATGACCCCTGTTAGATAACATGGTGCCTCACAGACAGAAACTAGAGGAGCCTGGTAACTAAAAGCTCTGCCTCTCATTCTACTTTTAGAAACTTTAGGAACCACAATAAACTTTTAGTATATGAGTGATCTATGAAAAACACCAATTGTACACATTTTGCTGGACAATAAATTGTCTCAGAAATTATCGCGATAAATGATAATATTGTTTGAAGACCGTTTTCAACTAAAATAACGATACCCCCGCATGTTAGTTTATGAAATTTACGTAGTCTAATACAAAAACAACTCTCGGCAAAGCTGAAAGGTGTCAGAAAACATATAATGCCTGTTCATGGAGAGTTCACTCCTCCCTATGCTAAGGAGTAAAAAAGAGGGAGACATGAAGAAAACAAACTAACAAGCAGACAAATGAAAATGATCCACCTTAATAGTTTAGTGTGCAATTAACTGATTCATTTCTTATTGCGACAGTTCTAACCAACTGATTTAGATTTTGTTTGTAATGTGCTATATCTGGTTTTCAACACAGTTTATCATCTATCATTATGACATAAGATGTTTTGTAGACTTTTTTTATTTCAATTGTTCTGTTAAATTGTTCTCAGCTCCTTCAAATGCTTTAAACTTGTTACTATGTTACCAGGTTCTGTTGTAAGCATGAGTTTCAATTCAATTCAAAAATACTTTATTGATCCCAGAGGGAAATTAGATAAATTTATAGATAGATAAACTTAAAGAGTTTGTAGATTCTTGCATTTTTTGTGGGATAAATCGATAACCTAACGCATTTTCTTTGCTCAGGTGAACAAGGAAGAAATTCTCCAGATCTACAAGACCTGTCCAATCAATACATGTCAAGGTAGGGGTAAAAACAAATGTTTGAAAACGACACAATATTACTGAAAAGTGGTGGAGGTTTAAATGTGTATTTTTGGACCTTTCACAGAAAAAACGCCTTTCGATACACACCTGGACTCTCAGAAAAGAGCGACGACCCGGATAGCGAACAAGACGACAGCAGCCCCATAAGCCCCATTCCTCCTATCTTAGCGAAGACCAGCAGTTCTGAGTGGAACAGCTCAGACGACCTTGTTGGACCCTTTTCTGAACAAGAAGATACCGGTACTGTTCACGTGGACTCTCTGTCACGCACCTATCCCCTTCCTTTACCTAAAAAAACCTTAGGCTCTAATCTGTCAGGCATCCACGCCGTACCAGCGATGGTGCCAGCACGGCTGAGTCCCCGTAACGAACCCACAAATGGCCCGCTCGTCCCCTCGCACAACACCTTGCAGAGGTGGCTCGAGACACCCACTGAGCACAGACTTTCATCCGACGCTAGCTCCAAGTCGGGCTCGTCAGACCAAGACCGAAACGATCTGTCAGCCAGTGAAAGCGATGACAGGTTGCCAAGTCCAAATCCAAGACCTGGCGACGGTACAGACTCCCCGTCTCAGACCGAGAAGGTTCTCCCCACCACTTTCTTCTCTGTGGATAGCTGTATGACGGACACTTACCGGGCCAAATACCACAAGAAGCCCGGCTCGTACAGGAAAGCAGAGGACCATACCTCATCAGGGGAGAGTGATGCTGAAGGGAGGGGTATCAGTGTGATGAAGGTTCCGCCCCCTGTTCCTTCAAGAAGCAAAACAGACGCAGGTATGTAACGTGCAGCATCAAAAATCCTTTCAATGTGAGGAAAATAAAAAAAAATACTTATTCTCTTGAAATTTAGAAAACTATTCTGAGTCCAGGTTCATTTGGGTCTAGATCTGAACTGTGGTGTTCCATCTGAGAACATCTGTTGACTTCATTCTCTCCTCTTTGCAGGCCGTTCTAATGCAAAGACTATTGCAAAGTGGAATCCAGTTACTCCAAAAGGCCTCGACGAGCACGGTTACCTGTGATCGGAGCAAAGATTTCGACCAACTTGAAAAGACTGGATGCCCATAGGAAGGAGTGCTTCACATTTTTCTTGTAGCAGAAAGTCAGACATAAACTGTAGGCCAAAGAGATTGTCCAACGAAGGACAGTTGTCTGTAATTAGGCTGCTGAAAGCTTTGATTTGTAACTTTGCACAGTAGAGCGACACAAGGGTACTAAAATCTTTTTTTTTTTTTTTTTGCTGGACTTTTGGAGCTTGGATATAATGTATAGTTTAAAACAAACAGAGTAAAACATGTTTCATTCATATTTATTTCAGCTATATCTCATTCTGTCACTTATGTTTGTTTTTACTTTTCCCATTTCAGTGTTATGAGGTGCCAGTATCAAATCTAACAGTCGTTGGGGTTTTTAAAGAACACAGAAGGTTCTTGGAATCGTGGAAACATTGTCACCCTTTTAACGTGAAAATAATATCAATATTCAGTGTTTAGCATTATTCTCAAATTATCTAAATTTAGACTTTAGGCTTATGAGACAAATTTCCTTTGTGGTTTAGGTGGGAACCGTAATAAACTAAGATTTTTGGTTTGAAATAGACTTGAAGAAAATTTCAAAAAGTTCTTACAGCCTGACACATTTAGCAAATGACTTGATATCAGTTGGTCTAAGAGGGTTAAAAATCATGTTAAACAGTTTTATTATGTGGTAGAAACAGGAGCTCATTTTGGTTTATTGTTTTTAACACTGTTTTTCTTTAGAAGTATTTGCAGGACTTGAAGTTGTCACAGCGTAACAATGATACACGCAGGCTGGGTTTGCTGTTTGTTTTTTTTCAGTCGGTTATTGGTTTAAAAAATGTTGCAGGTGTTTGTCTTGTCGATGTTTTATACGTGCAGCAGACTAATTAATGCGCAGTGCCTTTTGTATTTTTCTAAGCTGAGGCGAAATGAAGCTGGATTTGTACAGTTCTTTGATTTTAAAGAATTTTTGTAACATTTTATTTTATTTTTTATTAACAGATTATAAATAAAGTGTTTTATTTAACCTTATTTGTGTGTCAAAAATGTATTCTTTTCATCGTGCAAACTTTAAAATAACTCCGTTTATGATTTCTGAACTGAGCTGCGGATGGAAAAGTGAGAATTTGCTGCCACCTGTAGTTCTGAGCTTTAATATACAAGCAAGCGTTCAAACCACTTAGAGCAGATTAATTTACTTACAAAAGGAGAAAAATCGATTCTTGAAGAGTTTTTTTTTTTTTTGCTTTGATCATTTGGTTCAAGTTTATTTCAAAGATTAAAAAAATTAAACATTTGAAAAGAAATGGGAAGAAGTAAAAAACATTTATTTCCACCCGTCTAAAACCTAAGTAGAAAAAAAGATAATTCTATTTCCTTATTTTAAATCACATATTTATTTCATTAAGACTAAAACAATCAGTTTGCCTCTGAATTTAAGATAATTCCTAAAAATATTGATACTATACTTTTCTAGACAGTCTTTTATTGTCAATATATGCATTACTACAAATCTACATGCGCCACATTCACACAGATAAACACATCTATACATAATTATGTATTGTACACATATTACATGTTAATAGTTTGAGGCATAAACTAGTTGGGTTTTTGTGGAAAATATATTAACACTTCTGTATTTTCTGAAAAGTTCGATTCAGCATGGCCTTTTAAAAATGCATACACAATGTCACCAATGATAAAATATGGACTGGTATGTTTCCTACACTCAAAACATATGCAGTGGACTTAATTAAAAAATGTCAATTGGTTCGACTCAAGTGAAATTAGTAAATTTAACACATTTACTTTGTTACCTTTACTTTGATGTAAATTCACTACATTTGTTGTTTTTGTTTGTTTTTTTGAATGTATAAATTTGTCTATAGGACTTCACTTATCACTATAAATTAACTATTTGAAAAACAACCATTAAACACAATTTATTAGCTTCAAAATCCTGAAATCTCCTTTTGGGCACAAAAAAAAAAAACTGATGTTACAAAAAGTAATGAGAATTTTATGATGTAAGAAAATCTATTAAAAAAAACAGCATATTTTTAATTTTTAAATAAGTCTGACTATTTTTTTTTGGCAAAAAAATGAAATTTTTGACATGTTTTCAAATGGTTTGAAAACTATTTTTACACACACAAAAAATTCCAACTTACCATTTTCATCCTGAAGGGGGAAGCAGAGGACCTTTTACAATCAAAAGGAACAACTTAGGTTATTTTTGGTTTGAATCAGTTTTAATTCTTAGTCTCTGTTTACCGCATCGTGTTGACCTGAACTTGCAGATATTTTCAGGAATCCAGCGACTCCTCAAAACAATCTGTTTTCAAATCCTTTTGCCACGACGTTCACTAGTAAAATTTGGGGCAAAATTTTTGATGTATTGAAAGGGTCGAGGGCCTAATCTAGAAAATAATTCCTGCTGACATTCACCGGAGGACAAAAACTCAGAATCTGCCTTTCAGTCCTCTGCTCCTCCTCGGATGCTCGACTGTCTGCTGCAGTTTTATAGTGCTTAAAGTTCTCCTGCTGAGTGTGTGTTGGTGTGTGTGTTCTCCAGCATCAGTCAGAGTGGGACTCTTCCTGTCAAAGGGGCTCCTCCTCTGCAGCTGCCATACTTCATTAGGGGCCATCAGCAGAGCTCAGTGCTTCACTGTCAGACTCAAAGTTGTGTTTTTCTGTTTGTTTGTTTTTTCTTCTCATCTCTTCTCACTTTGCACTATTCCTTCCTCCAATTGAATTTCCCTCTGGGATCAATAAAGTATTTTAGAATTGAATTGAATTGAATTCTAGTGTCTGCACTCCATCTTTCTCATTCAAACTGTCTCTCCAGCAGTCTTCGCCTTCTTCCTGATTTCTCTGTCGACTTGACTTTCTTTTTCTCTTTCTTTTATTTTCTGCTCTCGCTCAATGTCTTTCGTCCTCATAAATCTTACTTATCAGACAAACCCATTAGAATTTTTTATTCCCTGTTCAAAAAGGCATAATGATTCCCTCCCTCCAAAATCACTTCTGCCTCTCCACATGCAGTATCACAAGAAGTGATGCTCAGAGTACATGTTGTGAATGAGTCTCAGCTACCACATCAAATTTTAGCTTAATGTCTGTTCAGTCGACTGAGTTAAATTCAATTTTGGTTTAGTTGGCTTTGGCATCTATTTTGAATTTGGTTGATTTCAAATTAAATGCAACAAAGAAACCAAATCCACTTATTATATTTTGTTTATAACTGTGTCCACAATTCTAACAAGAACACTGAAATACCCATAGATATCGAAAACATCCCCATTAACGACAAAGTGAAATCCAGAAAAAAAAAACCTCTAGTTTGGTTTACTTTCTTTTGCTGATTGTTTTTTCTCTTCAATATATCATCCCAGTTAACATTTCAGCAAATAATTGAAGTTTAAAGAATAAAGAAAGAGAAATGAAGAAAAATAAATATAAAATGGCTTCATTGTTGTTTTTGTTTCTAGGGTAAACAAATAAATAGTGTGGTGTTCAAATTCGGCTGCGTCAATATTTGTTTGAAAAATCTCAACATTTTTAGATTCCAGTTTAGAGACTAAAAATAAAATAAAAAAGCACCTAAAACGGTGAGTGAGTATTAAGATAAAAGAGAACATTTATTTTCTTTTAAAAAGTTCAGGAAACGAAAGACATGCATCACACAATGAACGATTACAGTGTTTTGTTTATTATTATTTTTATTTTTTTTTATCTTTGACAAGTTTTTCTAAACAAAGAAACCCCCCATCAGTATTTAGACTATCCCCATTACAAATATTTTTTATTTTTTTATTTGACTAAAGTTACTTAAAAACCAACGGGATTCCGTGTTTGTTTTTATTGTAGCTAATTTTAATGTGCTCTACTTTAATAAAACATGTGGAGTTCAAATTTACCAGGTGTCACTAAATGCGACAGCTTAATTACAAACACCTGTGACCAGGTGATGCGCAAGAAAACGTTTGTGAAAAAAAACAGCGTCTACTTTGAATGCAATAATGTTTTAAAAGCTAAGAACGAACAAACAAACAAACTAACTAAACAAACAACACTAAACTAAACTTAAAAAAAATCTTCAATAATACTGTTGCGTTCAATGGAAAACCAACTTTTTATTTCTGCTGGACTAAGAAAACTCGTGCAACGAACGGAGACATCTCTAACACGGAAGTCACTGACCTCTTTTTCCGGTGAGTATGAATTATGTATTTTTCTTTCTTTAGTTTCTTGTTTGTTTTTTTTAAATCAGAGATATTAGAGTGAATGTACAATAATGTATTTCGGTCTGAGCTAATTAAGGCTAGTGCTAACATTCTAACCATAATGCATTGCGGCATGCGGCTAATGCTTGGGCTAGAATAAACAATTTGGAGATACCCATTTTAGATTATAAAGTAGTTAAATTTTGTTTAATAATGGATGGAAAACAAAAGGGTTCCTTATAAATTTCTTTATTTTAGCCCGATTATTTTGTTCTTGAGTGTAAATTTGCCAAAACTAAACCAATGTTTACTGTATTTCTTAATGATTTGGCCTTGCTAAGATATGTTTTGAAATTTTGCAAATCACAAAAAGCACATTGTCTTAAATAGTATTTATAATTTTCTTATGGCTCCATCTTATAGGCTTAAGATTTTTACTAGTCCCATATTATACTGTAATCTGTTTTAATTTTACTCATATTGCTTTCAATGCTGGTGTTCTTTGTTCTTATTCATTATTTTGTAAAATTACCACTCTGTTCTCAGTTGTACAGGCCTGTAAGATTCGTATATTTAAAAAAAAAACAATTCAGACTAATGCTAACTGCTTGCTGTAATTTTTAGACTTAAATGAAATGGCTCATATGTATCTAAATATAACATGTCCACCTCTGCCTTGACCTGTGGGGCTTGAATTTGAGGAAAAAATAGTCAAAATATGTAAGGCTTTACAAAGGTTTATTGTTAATTTAGACCATACACTCTTTTTTTTTTTTTTTTTTTTTTTTTTTAATTTTTTTAATAACTTTTTTTCACAAAATTTGATTTTTGGAAACAACAAGAAAAGGGTGCAACAATTTCAGAAATTAAAGACAAGTTTACAATTGCTTCTATTTAAAATATCCAAAGTAGCATTCATACATTAACAGCTTGTGTATTTATATCTTTGTTGTACAGCTGATTAGTGATATTTGTACATGTTTCTCCATGATAGTCGGGGTCAATAGTCGTACTTGTAGAGCACATACATGCACACAGAGCCCACTTCTCCTGCTGTCAATCTGACGAGCAGCAGGAACAGGATTATCAGACAGAAGCTTGTTCACTCAGGGCAGAAGAAAGTGTGAAATCTGATTGCTCCGGAAGGTTTGGGGAAAACGAAACCCTGTGAGGAATTTCAAGAGGCCGACAAGGGGGGGACACAAGTGTATCGTGTGCTGCTAAGTTTTCAGAACTGATTGGGTGGCTTTGGGGAAAAATAATGTGACTTAATAGTGGAAAATCAATTTATATTGGTGGAAATACTTTTTACTTCCAGAACTGAGTTTGGTTTTATTGCTTTATTCATAGCAAACAGAGGATTAAAGCAGTGGAATTTGTTCAATTATCATTTGACACCAGCAGGGGGCGTTGAAACATTGTTGTTTTGTCACTTTGAGTCTAGTTGCTGTTGGACTGTCATTTTTCTCCATAAAAGAAAAACACCTCCATGAGTGTGTGGCTGAGAGAAACAAATCTTAGAAGGAAGAGGTGTGTGTTTAGAAGTTGTTTTTGCAGGGAAAAATCACAACTTAAAGCTGCTCTTGTTTAATTTTAGTTCATTTATAAACGAAGGTTGGATCATTATTGTAGTGGCAGGTTTTAATTCCCTGTCCTGTGTTTTGCAGATTTCTTTATATTTCTACTGTTTAAAACGTTTTCTTTCTGTCGTCATTGCCTAAATATGTTTTTGTTGCCTTTTTTGGAAACATTAAACAAATGCTGTCATTCATTTCCACCTGCAATAAAAAAAAATAAATTCTGCATGATTGAAGCTCAGACAATAGGCTAAATGCTGTTACAGGGCTTAAAGTGATAGAAAATATTCAGGGTAAGTACGCAAATCGTTGCTTCTTAATCAGCACTTGCTGTTAACTTCCCCTCTCTGTGACTTTTGGGATTTTTTTTTTTTTAATTGCGATTTGAAATTCTAATCCTTTCTTTAGCTGAGAAAACACATTTTTTGTGCCTCCCATAATCTTGGTGCCTCTCACAGAGACCACACTGATTGCGTGTTGCTGCTCTGACCCCGCAGTTAGTTTTTAAAAAGCTCATTTAGGAAAAATGTTCTCATCCTTTCTTTGCCTTGATCTGTAAAGCATGAGAAGTTGTCAACATAAACTGTACAAATTCACACAAATATCACATCAGCTGTCATGTTTAAAAGGCTGTAAAAATAATGTTGATGTGGTGGATTTGACCTAATTTCCCTCTGAATATTTGCTGTGAAACTAATCCTCCTAAACTCCTCTGTAATATAGTTATATATTACACACATTTAAAAAGAATTTTTAAAATACAAGATGATAGTTATATTTTCTAAAATCTTTAAATTAGATTGGTTTGAGATATTTAATGTCATATGTAAATAAGAATATATTTAAAAAAAAACAACTTCACCTTTTTATATACTTTAATGAACAAAATCAAATTTATTAACCAACTATAACATGTATGTAAATATATATTTTTTTACATATAAATGCATTCAAAAACAGAATAACCACTTGTTTTCCTCATATTGTAAACATGTTAAATGTTTTAAAACGTGGATTTCACGTATGAAATTAACACGTATTTATTTGATTTTCCAAATGTGAAATGCGTATTTTTATTCCAAATTCCTTTTTCCCCATGTGTCACACGTTAATTTAACAAGTTTTCATATGGTATTTTTTTCATCTGTACTGTCATTTAAATATTTATATGCTAGAAATTTAGTAATATAATATATTTTTATTAACAATTGTATAAATGTTCAGTTATTGAATCATTTTTAAGTGTAAAGACTTATTTGCATATGAATCACATTAAGGCAGTTTAAGTGGATATTTAACTCTTTTGTAGTTTTTTTTTTGCAACACATCACAGGGTTTGAACAGGTTTAAATATTGTTTGTTCACAACTGTTTTTGTAGCAATAGAGTTTTTTTTTTTTTTAGGTTGCCTTTTTAAGCTTTTATATTGACTGAAAGAAGATATTTTAAAGTATTTTATGGTCTAGCTCAAGATGTCGACTTTCAAAGTGTGCTGAATTGCTGTATATTGAGAAATAGTTGGGCCACATATTGGCTGGTAGAGAATGGGTCTTCAGTAACTGCCTGAGATTATGTGGTAAACACAGGTTCAAGTAGAAACCTGCTGGATGGAGGACTATGTGGTTTGTGCCTGAGAGCCGAAATGGGGCGTGACGCTTTGCATCTCGCTCCATCGAGGAGCATCGCTTTTCACCGTCTCCCTGGAAACCATAACTGCTCTGCCACTGGCGGGCAGCCCGTCATGGATTCAGGTGCAAACGCGAGCATCTTCATGTGAAAAGCCAGTGCACAGAAGAAACAGTGGGGGGGTTGCAAATGGCTCTGAAGTCTGCAGGCTTAAAAGTGTTGATAACTGCGGATTAGCTCTGCCTTCTCCCTCAGGCAGCTTGACAACAGTGTGGTCTCTGCCACCGTTTCTGCCTTCCTCTCTTCTCTGTTCAGATACACGCAAATGTTTGAGCAAAAAGCATATGAATGACGTTTATATTTGGATTGAAGAAATATGTTCCTGAATCGAAGAATATGTCGTCTGTGTAGTCTGTTCTTTGATCATTGAAATGCCTTTTAAACTTATTTGTCTGATTCCAAGACAATAAAAAGCCAATATGTCAATGAGGCTTGTTTAAAGAGACAATGTAAACAGCTAAGTTGTATCTTTCTTACTTATCCTTGTGTTTTTCTTGTGATCACAACTTCGATTGTGTTAGTTGACATTGTGCAGATTGTTTTATTCTCACTATTAACAAAGGTATTGCTAAGGTTCTGTGGAAAGATTATGAGCAGCTAATATCTCACCTGTTGTAGATGTCTCTTTCAGTTACCTCCCCTTGGTGAAATCAAGTTTAGTTTGGACCAGATTGATGAGCTAATAATTAGTCTAAGCAGGGTCAAGACCAAAGTAAATTCTTACTTTGCTGTTTACAATGAATTAAGACTGTCTGGAGTCTATGAGGATGGAGGCATCTCTTCTGTGGACTTTGCGGTGGCAGATACTCTTCAGAGAGGCCAGTGGAGTCCTTGGTATCTCTGTTATTATTCACTACCCTCTGCAGGTGTTTATAGTCCATCACAGTAGTGCTGCTGTACAAAACAGTGATGCAGCTGGTTAATAAGGGTGTAAGAAAATATTGATGCACTGAAATATTGTGATGTTTAATTTCCTGACACTATCAATTCTCTAAAACGCTATAGATTTTTAGTTAAGGCTTAAAATCTAAACTTTTATGCCAGCAGTTCATTTTTGTGTTGTATGGTAGCCTCTGACCTCTAGTTGGTAACAGTCAGTCCGCCATTTTCTTCTACACTCCTGAGGAGCCCGAGAGTATAATGCTAACTCAAACGTTAGCGTTGGTAGCAACTTTAGTACTAATGGCTGAATCTGAGGTGATTAGACCTTCAAGGTGAGGTAGAGTTGCTGTACGGGATGCTCTTTTTCCTGAGTCTTGTCTGCAGTCTGCCATCACGATATGACTATAGCAGGCAGACATTTGTGTAGCACCCCGAGCTGAAGGGGGACCCCGAGAAACGGTACAGAAGTGGCCAAATGCAACGACCATATAAAACACTGAGTGCATTGAAATGACTGTCGTTCTCACTTTAACTCCTTAAGTGAAAGGGACCCTGTGATAGAAACACAGATGTAGCAGCTTCATTTGATCCGTTTACTTAACTTTAGCACAAGATATAGGCTATTGTTAGTGTGATGAGTGACCATATTTTTATAATAAATTCAAATTATAAATCTAAAAGCTGACAAAAATATATTAACATTTATTTAACTATTTAATGGCATATTTGGCCTAACCATTGAAAACATGTATGAAATAAGAAATAAGAGACATATAGGATACATAAAATATAAGTTTTTATAATTGGTGTTTTTGAAGAAAAAATGACAATATATGGCCTAGCCTACAGTATAGCAGTATGTAACTATATATTGTATTGTGACCCCTGGTTCATGATATGTATCATATCAAATTCTTGCCAATACACAGCCCTACTGGTTAAGATTCACTCAGCCATGCAGCTGTAGAAGTTGTTGATCTTTGGTGACCCACTGTTCTTCCTCAGCCTCCTTAGCTGCTGATGAACCTTCTTATCAGCTGTGTGGTGTTTACCGTCAAGGTGAGGTCCTCCGCTGATGTGGACGCCTGTGTCTTTTTCATTTTTGTAAACTTGATAACAAAAATTATGTTTAAACCTGAAGTCCTCCACCCCCCTCAAAATAGTCAACTGCACAAAATACATTGAATTATACAAAAAAGTCAGTTCTCCAATAAGTGTGATAAGTGATTGTACATTTGCTTGGTTGCTTCTGGGCGTGCCCTGTGAGATCAGAGATGTCCCGCTCCAAACCGTTTGAATCTCATCGATCATTTTGAGCACTTTCCGTAAAGAGAAGATACCCTAATAATCACGCACATCATAAACAACTTAATTTTCATTAAGCCTCTTCACACTTTATGATAAATTTTATTATTATTTTTTATGATCCTTTGATTAACATTCCTGGCTGACTATACTTAAAGAGGAGCAGAGAGATTATCTGCAGAACTGGCTGCGTGGTGAAAGCACGCCCAGAATAAGAGTCTGTATAGACAGCATTACGTTTAATAAAGCTGCAAAAGATTAGATTTAGATATTGTTGGAGAGGCCTTTGACTTAAGCATGAAAGACAGTGGAGGATATGAATTATTTTAAAGGATGTTAGACCTTTATTATGCTTAATGAAGTGTGTGTGGATTTAAAGCAGCTTCTATGATGGAAAAGTCCAAAATTGTTATAAAATTGGGGTTCGACTCACTCGGTGACTCCCATTCTCAACAAGCTGCTTACAGATCTGTGCTCGTGCCGCCCCTCCTTCATCCTGCAATAATAGTGCCTGTTTTGCAGGGAAGAGGGGAAGTGAGCGGTAAATATTCTCTGACATTTGACAAAAGCGTGCACACAGACAAACAGGAGCGTACACAGAGACGGATCACAACCCCCACTGCTGTCGTCAAATTAATTCATTTTGGATTTCACAAATATGACCCGTGATTGCCGGTTGTCAGCGGGGGTACGGGGGTGTGGGGGTGGGTCAGTCAGAGGCTGATACATGAAATGATTGGGAGAGTGCAGCGTGTTCCCATTATCTTGTCCCTTGCATTGTAATTATCACTCGTGCTCTTTCTGCACCACTGCTCCCCATCTCTCTCCACCATTGTAATTGTGATTGACTGGTGTGGCGGCCAAAACAGTGCAGTCTGAAAAGGCATCAGACCCACATCTCATAACTGCCCTGCCATTTGATCTCCTCCTTCACACAGGCTGCTCCTCCGTCTCTCCATCCCTCTCACTTCTTCTTTCTGTTTTTTTTTTAATTCAGGTTGAAGGGAAGTGGCAGCCAGACGATTCGAAAACATGCTTGTAGATGAGTACAGATTCGACACGCCAAAGATTTATTATTCACTGTTTTTTTTTTTCTGTTTAGTGTGACTGAATATAATTACAGTTTATGTTCAATCCAAGCATGAATTGATAACGCTGGCTTTTAGTAGGGCGGAGCACGATGTAGCTCTACTTGGTATCAAATCTGTTATTAGGAAATATTTTTTTGGAATATGCTTGAGTATCAAATGTAATTGAGAACTGAATATAAGCTCAAGGATGTGTACAGGAAAATTTGAAACCAACTCTAATTTCTTTTTGTCTTTTAAATATGCAGACTGACTTGTGACCTTTTTTTTAAAGTGGTTTTGTAAAAGTAGTTCAGAATTTCTGAAAGTTTTTCAAAGTCTCCTTTTTCTATTTTTTTAAACCTATTTTCTGTTCAGTCCTTGTACATGACAACTTATTGTACATCGTAGGCTTAAAAACACAAAGATGAAAAATTCAAGATAACAGTATTTGAAGGTCATATTTGTAAGAATCAAGAAAAACAGATCTGACATATTAGGAGGTGAATCATCTTTCAGTTAATTGACTGTCATTTTTTTTTGCTAAAGCTCTTTGGGAATGACCTTATAGGTAAAATACTATTTTATGTTTTGTCAGGCTATGTTATATTTAAAATTTGTCACAAAAATACAGCTTTTTTATTGAATTTATGTGTTGAAAGAGACATATGCTTTTTAAATCCTTCTTTTTCACATTTAAATCATTAGTTGGGCTCTATATAAAGTGGAACTGTGATGCTTTGGTCTGAATTCCTCATTGTAACTCCACAAGCCCCTCTTTTACCCCTTTCTGAGGTGTGTCTCAGATCAACTCTTAAATCCAAACAAGGCGCTTCACACCCCGCTTCTCTCCAGCATCCAGAGCGGTTCATTCTAGAGGGGTTTACAACTATATAGTGGTGCAGAAACTTTTTTAAATTACAAATTAAGATCCCAAGAAGGGAAGATTTGTCTTGGAATCCAAGTCGATAGGTAGGACCAGACAAAAACAACAATAATAATAAAATAAATAAATGAAAAGCCGCCAAAATAAAAAAAAAAATAAAATAAAAAAGTTAAGAAAAAGTTAATAAAGCCTGAAGGACAGATTCTTCAGGCTAGATTGTTCTTTTTTCATGTACAGTGACCTGAGACAACTTATGTTGTGACTTGGCGCTATATAAATAAATTGAATTGAATTAAACTAATCAAAACCACTTCAAAAAGACAACAAGAACATTTGTTTTTTTAAAAAACAAAACACACAGGTCTTTTGCACAACATGGTTATTTCTTTCCCAAAAAAAAAAACGGAAATCTTTTTGGCAGGAAGTTTCTTTGGGATTTTGAAATGCCAGACAGTGTTGCTCTGCGACAGGTCTGAATGATACACCTTGTCAGAGGGGGAAGTTCATCAGCAGCCACTGAGAGTGCCATCGATTGAGCTGCCCTGAGCCCCGTCAGGTAATGGATTGGATTTATTCCTCCTTGGATAAGAGCTGTGTACACACATGCACAAAGCCTGCCACACCTGCATACAAATCTCACACTCCCCTCCTTGCACATCTGTGTGTGTACATGTTACACCATTACACACGTACACACAACAGCCACAGATCACTGCACGATGTTTGTCTACACAACTCGTCTGAAAACTTGTGATGTGCTGCCGACATTGTGACAGTTGGGTTCAGATGCAGTGATTTATTGTCAGCAGCTGCATTGATAGGGAAAAAAAACACCAAGACAAGGAGATGGTACTGTGAAAAATGTCCTGATATCTATCAGACATCTGTCTGTGCTTATTTTAGGAGTGAGAGATGAGTATCATCAAATCTATATTTTAGAGGAGGAAAATGGATCAGAACTGATGGAAGATGTCTTTCTTGTTGAAGAGTTGCAGCAGCCCAACTGTTGTGTATTTTTTATGTTCAATGTGGTCTAGCTTTCTGAATCAAATTATGCAAATCATTATTTATCAATCATTTGAGCAAAACTTCAAGTACCTTTTTAGAAATAGTAGTTTATGTTTGAATATTCACCTCCCATTATTACCCACCACTACCCCTCAGCCACCACTAGAAAACATAACAATTTTCAGCAAGTTACACAGTTTCTAATAGTAAAGTCATACCAACCCAGTATATTGTAATCCTTTCAAAATAAACTTAAAGATGGTTATTTTACCTTGACTTTGAATATTATAAAATCACTGTCCATCCTTGTTGTTGATGTACATCCTGAGATTATTGGACTAGAAATTATATATGTTCTGTGGTTCAGGAGATATTTTGCTAATAGTACAAATAAACATCAGCGTTTCCCCTGAAGCAGGGTTTCCTAAACTTTTCCATGCCAAGGCCCCCTCAACTGCATTAGCCTCTGGCTGGAGACCTCCGTTGCAAATGATGCTATAAAATATGTAAACAAAAAACCAACAACTTTTATATTTTTTCTAACTTTTTTTCACTATTCAATAATAATTACATTTGTTTACTAAATAATGTTAAGATGTTTTAAACACTGTAGCACTGAAAAAACAACTTTTCAACAAACAATAAAAACAGAACAAAATAAATCAAACCCCTCTTAAATAACATTTCAATGTATTTATTATATTTTAAAATCTTGATTACAGATTATATTTGATTTAAAATGTTTATTAGATTAATTTTTATATTTTTTGCCCCCCTATTTTCCCTTTGGTTTTCCGAGGCACCTTTGGCGCAACACATAATGTTTGACAGCAAAAACATTTGCAGGTTTTATTTATTTATTTTTTAAATAAAAATTATAGACCATGAAAAAGTCTGCAATTTGATTTGCATTAGTTGAATCTTGCATATATTGACTCAAATAACGGTCTAGTCATAAATCAATTTCAGATATCTGGAATACCAGTGTGGAGAAGCAGATTAAATGTGAAAACAGTCTGCCATACTCATGAGCTTCTGCATGTTGCTGAAAACGATCCGCTATGCTCAAAGCAGAAGCCGATTCGTTAAATTAGCAAGATGGACTAATGGAGCGAGTGAACATATTTTTTTATCTCCGCAGTTAACAAGAAAAAAAGAATTGAAAAAATTCCGAAAGTTGGGGAAAAAAATAGTTTCTGGTTGTTAGGTGGTGCTGTTGATTCTGTTAGGGTGGTGGGCTGCTGTGCTTGTACAGTAGTAGGGAATCACTGAACACAGAAACGAGCAATAACATTAAAACTGGCAAGTTATTCATTTGTTTTTACGATTGTCTGGATTTCTGAGTAAAAGTTAAATATTGTCAATGACAAACAGCCTTTGTCTAATTAGGAATGCTTAAGGAAGTTTACTTGATGACAGGAAAATCTATTCCAATAAAGAGTGAATTTACTGTCCTGGTAACTTAATGACTCTCTTTAAACCAATGTGTTATGTTTTTAGTCTACAGATGGCTGTGGTCAAAGTTTCAGCTGGTTCAGAACCTTGATGGCTCTTACTAATGAGTCTATGTGGCTAAAGCATCTGTCTGGTTGTCTACTGCAGCTCACCATGTGGAGACTGTCATTTGCCGTCTGTCCTATAGCTGTACTCGAGTCTCTTACGGCAAAGTTGACATTGTAATCAGTTCAAAATCAAAGTGTCCCGAAAGCTTTTCCTTTCTTTTGTTTGACGACCACCTATCAAACGTTTCTATTCAGATACTCAGATGCAACAACCATGACTCAGGCTGGGCTGTGATTGTAGCATAACTGATGAAATATTGCATAAGTTAATGTCCAGAGGGGTGGTTATAGAAGGAAAGTTTTTTTATTTTATTTTTTATAGATGTACTAAAGTTCTGGTAATGTCACAACTGCAGGGTGCCCATTTGTGTAAAGACTTAACTTTATCCTCAATAACCCCACACTGCATTATGCAAAAGTGTTTGGGATGAAATGAATGGTTGTAGTGTTTGTGAAACTGTTGTGAGACAATGAAACTTCCTACAGTTTCAGACTCTCCCTAGTCCACATGCAGACTTCAAACTTTTCCAGTCAAGGGCTCTTCAGGCACCTTTTTAACTCCTATAGAAAGACGAAAAACCAGGAGCAAATACAGGCAAATCGGCATAAAAGCTAATGAAGCACCCACGTACCCGCTGTTACAAGGTAATGAGTGTACTTAGCTCTAAGGGAAAGGACATCTCCAAAGGATTTTCAGTATGTGCCCACTTCCCCGAGTGCTTAATCATGGTGCTTGATTATGAGCAGCCATTAGAATCCTGTGAGTCAGCCCCACTTGTACACTGCAAGGAATTATGGTCTGCTTGATTGAATTTAACATTCTTTGCCTCTGGACTGTGAGAGTTTGCCAGAAGATGGGAAATAATAAAAAGTTCACACAAGCCTTGTTGTGTTATTGGTGTCTAGCTTACAGCAAGCAGCACAGTTTTGTTTTGTTTTTTTAAGCAGAGTGGAAGCTCCTCGTTGGTTCATGCTCTCAATCTAACTCGCTCACACTGATCCAGCTGCATATCCAGAACAAAGTAGGAGAAGAGAATTGTGGAAGGGTTCTTTTCTCAGCAGAGCTGGAAAAATAGTTGCACCAGTTTTAGTGGTTTGGTGTAAAGCAATGTAAGAATAAGAACAGAATTCAGAAAGTGAAACAGCTTTCCCCTTTTCTGATACTACTTCTATTTTAAATTAACCTAACTCGTTATGTTTTACTAATCTGAAATGGGCTTTACCTTATTGTGTGAAGTTCTTTTGAAGCTTTGAAGATGGAGAATTTAAAAATAACTCATTAAAAAAATCCTTGACTTTTGCCAGCAAAGGTCACACATGCACATCTCGCTGAACCAAATGCAGATTAAAGGGGTGTATTGTGTATTTTCCAGGCACATAGTTCAATACTATACTACAATCAAGTAACTAAGTTACCTTCAGTTTTCATGAAAATGCTGGATATATCAGACAAATGCCTTGAAATTGGCTTCTCTATTTCTATATATAACATTCTGAATATGTTTTTGATGTGGGAATGCTATAACATGAACTCTAAAAAGTAGATTTTGCATAATACCCCCTCCTCTCAAACAAAACCCCAAAATAATTTTGTATACTGTTTTACTATCTTTAGCTTGTGATTGTCGTAGGCTTGCCCATGTTTAGTAAGGACCGGTATAAATCTCTTGGCCAATTTTAGTCCTTTAATCACTCCTGTTTCCTCCCTCTGCCCAGTGATCTCTCTCTGTCCCTTTCTCCTTTGTCTCTCTTGTCGCGCTGCTGTGTCACTGTGCACACCTGCTTCATCCAGCTGTCAATTACAGCACAGAATTACAGACTGGCACACAATTAGGGGACGTCTCACGCACTGGCCCATGCTGGTAATGAGTTTCCCCAGTCATTGATCAAAGTCAAAACCACCCTAGACCAGAGTTTCCCAATTAATTTTTTTGGGGTTGTTAGATGGAAAGCATCTATGTTGAGCTGCCTTTTAGATATTTTTTTGTTTTTTTTAGTCCTCCAATTGTATTGACAGGACATGCCAGAGTGGCATAAATTCTTATGGAAGGCAACAAAAAATGTAGTTTTAGGTGTTTTTTTTTTTCTTCTATTGTTTAAGAATCATAAAAATTTTTTTCAACTGTATTAAACATGTTGACTATAATTTTTAGGTCAAAATGAAAAAAGTTGCTAAAAGTAGTAACTAACAGGGCTGAATCTAGTTGTCAACTCAAACTAGCGAGAAACTAGGCAAATTTCCTATTGCAGTTTTGCTACATTATGAGTGTTTGATCAAGCGTACAGCGATCTGTGTGGGAGCATTTTGCACATTTTGACAATCACCAAGAATGATGAATCCGCCTACAGAGCAGAGATACAGAATCTAGTGAACTGGTGCTCTGAGAATGACCTCTTTTTGAACCCAGGGAAGGCCAAGGAGCTAGTTATTAATTTCAGGAATCTCCAAATTAAGGACGAAAATCTGACCAGTATAAATGGTTAGAGGTTGGAGTGGATTTCCAGCATTAGGTTATTTTGTATACACCTCTGTTAGGACCTCATGTGGACTACAACTACCACTGTACAGACGAAGAACACACAGCAGTGGTTTGTTAATACTTAGAACTTTAAAGAAGGCCGAAAACTTTTTACCACTGCTCCATCGAGGTCGTTTTAACTGCATCTCTGCGTGGTTTCTCAGCTGCACTGCGGCGGACAGGAAGGCACTTCAGCGGGTTGCTTCCAGAGAACAGGATGTTGGGAGGAGGTCTACCACACACAATGCCACAGGACAGCAGCCAGCCTCTGTAAAAACCCTACACACCCGTGCTTTTTGAGCCACTGCCATCAGGCAGGCAGTACAAAGCCCTCCACTGTCACACAGATGGACTAAAGAACAGCTTCTTCCCCAGAGCTGTGGCTGCTCTGAACATACAAAAACATTGATAAATAATTGCCACTTCTGCAAAAAGTGCAATTCCAGCTCTACAAACACAGACACTCTGCTTTCTGTTTCTGCACAACTTTACCATATACTGCTGAATTTATTTTGTTCTGTTTCACTTTATTGCAACAGGAGGAGCATCTTACCTTTTTAAATAGTATAGCTCCTAATGTTTTAATGTACTATACAACAGTGTATAATAAAGACAATATAGATCGTGCTATGCTATTCCATACATGTCATCGCCTTTAGATGTTTACCTGTATCTTGACCCTCAAAAATTGGTAATTTTCACAAAAAAATCCATAATATTCACATCCAATACAAGCGAGGGGGGGGGCGGACTGTTGGCTGTGGGGAAAGACAGAACCTGGGGTGGAGGTAACCGTGTCTGCAGCACAGAGGAGCAGGGAAAGGAGGTCAGGGAGAGGTGCCAAACTTACTTGTGGAGGCAAAGTGGAATGGGAAATAGTTATTTAGTTTTTATTTGAGTTTTTTTTTTTGTTTTTTACATCCTACAGGCTTTGAGACATGAAATAAATTTGAAACAGAGTTTTTGAAAAAAATCCATGAGATTTCTTTTCATCCATATACCTGTACAACTTGACCTGTTATTCTGTTATTCTATTCTATGTGCACATCTTGCAAAACTGTATTCTAGGCTGTGCACATTATTTTGTTACCCACCTTGGCAGCTTTCCACATGTTTATGGTTCAATCTACTGAAATACACATTTAAAATTAAGATGGACAAACTTGGACCAGTTATATATTTTTGGATCTTGATATATTAGGCTGTTGTATTTAATGTCTTCTGTCAGAGGATTGCCAACTATTAATAACTGTTTGACAGAACACAACTGAAATTCATTTAAAAAAACGCATCAAATGGATTTGCGAACTGCACAACCACATATACTGCCATGACAAATATGATCACACATTTAACATCTGTATATTTTCCCTGATCCTTTAAAAGTTGTCCGACTCCTTCAGCTGTTGCCGCAGATCATTTAATAAGAGTTCTCTTAGAATGGCTGCATGTACATCTACTTCCCATTATGCAAGTGTCAGGGGCTTGAGTATTGGGCTTCCTGGCAAATAATACAGGAATGACATTGCTTGTTTGTTTTTTCGCTTCGATGTGAAATGTGCTGAAGCGGGACTGAAATGTGTGCTGGGAGGGGCGGAGTGACAAAGAGAGTGAAGAACAAGCTGAGCATGGTCGCACACAGTGTTCAAAGCCAGCAGGCACAGGTTTCTGTGACTGACAACCGGCAGATGGAAACCTCCCAGTCACACTGTCCTGACTCGATGAAATTGCCTCAGTAAAACGAACAGTCTCTGCTTTTACTCTTTGCAATATTCATCCGAGCATTTACAACGTCTCTCCGCTCTTTAAGATGTGTTATTCTAATTAATCTTGCTGGGTTTTGTGAGGAAAAAATATAGTAAAATGTCAGATGTTTAAAAAAAATCAAATGCAGGTAAGATTAGAATCTTGTGAAGACAAGGGAATGGATTAATCTTGGTTCATGGCTCAGTGCTGAGAAGTAGTTTGAGTAATGAGAAGAGGAAGCTGTGATAATGAAAAATCTAAATGATTAAAGTGTCTTTGCATGCTATAGAAGGGTAATATGCTGAAGACTTGGTGGAGATAGGATGGTGTGTCAGCGTGCAGAATTGTAGCAATAGCTGCCCCGTTTTAGCTTGTATACTGCTGTTATCTTGTCAGCAACCATTGATGCAAGCAGTAGAAAGAATGATAATCTGTTTTTAAACCCACTGGATATGCTGTGTGTGTGTTTAAAACATAAAAATGCAAACATAAAAAGCAGACTGTTAAACTCAGATGAGTCAAATTTATGCCGTTGGTACAAAGTTGAAATAACACAGGAAACACTAAAATAAGGAGGATTTATTATTTCTAAAACAAGAACTGTATAGTTTAATTAAACCTCCTTTAAAAGTTATGACCCAAACAGACAATTCCCAATAATCTACTTTTAAAGAATCTCTGTTTGTAGAATAACTGCAGTAGTTACACCATTAAATCAGAAACTAAAATGAATGCTGTAAAAGTAAATTGTTTGTCTTTATCTCTAGACATTTCTCTACAATGACAGTTAAGAGTAGTTGACATCTCTAAACTGCAAGAAAATTGGTAGATTTTCTGTTGCACTGACAAATGTTTGTGGTCAGTTTTCTTCTTTTGCAGTCTAGGAGTTGTACATTGATGTGTTGCCTACTTACCTGCATTTACCTTCCTGTATGTGCTGGCTTTGTGCTTTTGCAATTTCCCCCATGTTAATGATTAAATCTACAGGAGTACGTTTTTAAATGATTTGGAACAGATGATTCTTTCATCTTGTGTTTTTTGGATCCTGACAGTAGCCTGAGATGCAGTGGTAGACACAGTTCCACTCATCCTCTAACCAGCTAATAACAGAACTAATACTTGACTGAGCAGTTTGCATTCACATTAATTTTATAATGTATTAATGGACATAAAATTTTTGGTAATTTCCATACCGCTAAACTTCATGAAATTCATATCACTATGCTCTTACTTAATTCTGTTTTCTATTTACAGTTAAAATAAGCAACAGGTAGAAATTTGGAGCTGTAGGTGCTAAAGAGTAAAGACAAATTCAGTTTGATACTTAATAACTTTTAGTCACCAAAGAATAAGTGACATTTTTATTTATTTTGAAGTTATATTATGTTAAGACAAAATGATAATGTTAAAAGAAACATATTTGGTTATAAAATGGCTACAATTCATTTTGTTAAAAAAAAAATTGAATATAATCATTATTGTAGATTTAACGTTGAAACGAATCAGGTCTTGAGTGAATCTTTACATCTCAATTTTTTTTTACTGAATGTCACATGGTGGACTGTATATTAATGATTTAATATTAGTGGTTTAACTTTAGCTTGCCCTAAATGTATTTTTATTCAGTTTTTTTTATCTTTAGTGGAACTAAGGAAATTGTGTAGCGGTTTAGGAGTTAGTGAAGTTAATATATTGTCTAGCTGTGCCCACCTCTGGTGAGATCAAACTCTTATGCACGTGTCAAAATACAGTTGTAGCGCTTTTCAGATAGGTTTGCAATGCATACAATGGCTCTGATTATTTTAAGTCTAATGAAAACATTTTTAAAAATTATTTTTAAGTATTTCTAAAATCTTTGCTAGTAATTCAGGGTACATGTATCCTCAATGAAAATATTTTTAATTACATTCATTTTCCTTTTTAAAAGTGCAGTTCAACATTTTTTTTCCCGTAATATTTTCTGAAGACAAGATAACTTATGGCTTATGTGATTAAATGTTTTTTAGAGGCAATGCATCCTAACAGGAAATGACTTCACTCTCTATCTTCTTGCCTCATTTATTTCCCTGCTTTTAATGTACAGCCTCAAAAACATGTAAACATTTGTGAACACATAAAATAATATGCACACAAAATGTGCCATCTCCCTGAAGATATACACTGGAAGTAAATACCTAATGAAGAGACTCATCGCAAAATAACCATCCAGTGCTCTCTGTCAAACAGTTTTACTGTGTCAGCACAAATCTCCAAGTTTCTCTTTACTCTGCGATGAAATTTATGGCCATTGATGACTGATTCCCCCCCCCCCCACCACCACCACCACACACACACACACACACCCACACACACACACACACACACACACTCACACACACACACACAAGTACACAGAGTACTCTGAGCCTTCTGAAAGTAACCCAGCAGCACATTAATTTATCCAAAGTCATCATTTCAAGTAAAGTGACAAGCTGGAGAAATAAAACTCAGATGAGGAGTCTAATTTTAGTGGTTCATCATCAATGTTCTCAATAAAAATGTCAGATTTTTGAAGAAAATCATCTTTTTTTTACTTCTGTAGACTGTATGTTTGTGCAAGCTTTAATTTCCACGTAAATACTGCACAGTTAGGTCTGACGTCCACATTTGGCTCGTTCCCTCTTCATGAAATGAACCTGCATCATTTCAGATTTAAAAAGTCCAGTTGTGTGGTTCTGCTCAAAAGACCGAGTACAAGCTGAGTTTTGAAGAACACTGTTATGCAGCGAGCATTTAGAGGAATCACTGAGGTAGACAGTCTTTCAAAAGTGTCCCTCTAATTAAAGGTCTAATGTCTCTTCTTGTGCAAGTCTTCTCCGTTTCTCTTTTTATCATTCATGTTGGAGGCAAGGGAACGCTCAAGCAGAAATAGACAAAAAGCTTGATGAAAAGAAACTGATTAACCTGTCATGTTCCAGACAGGTATCCATTAGGCTCTTTAATCAAAGTCTATATGGCATGAAATTGACATTTTCAGCCTCCTGAGAAGCATTGAACTGTACACTGATGATGCCCCACAGTATACGTCAATGCACTCGGAGCTCCTCTAACCTGTACTTTAATTTGCCATCTTCACGCTACAGAGCTTCTTAAAGACTTGTTGTTCTGTCTGCTTGACAAAATAAATGTTTCTCATCTTAAGCATGTTGAAAGACCTTGTGGGATCCCAGATGGGGACTTTGTTGTCAAAACTACATAATGAGTTTTGAAATCGGGTTTTATAAGTTTTGAAGCATTTTGAACTGGCTGTTCTTGAGAATATTGTTTATATCTGAAATGAGCAGAGATTTACTCTTCCCCGTCAAATATTGGGAATGCACCGATTGCTTGGCAGGTGACCGGAATCAGACGATTTTTCAGCTTGACCGGTGCCCAGCAAATTTAATGGTCAAAATTTAGATTTATGTATTTATTTGTCTTTCGGTCAGTGAACACAGCATTGCAAAGCACTCACTGCACGAGCACAGAGAGTCTATTGTAAAGAATGTAAAGTAAGACGAAGACTCAATGTTAGCTGTACAATTTGAAAATGTTCCTAAAGGCTACATAGAACGTAGAACGTAGTCGCAATTGCGGCTATGTTCACACTGCGGGCAAATGCGACACAAATCCGATTTTTATGTTTTATTTGCCAAGCATAAACCTCCTAACATCAATATATATATTAAAATTATTAATTTTTACATGTGTACGCTTGACAAGTCACATGATATATCTGTACATTGTACAGCACTGGCTGTACCACATGACTAACTATTCAAAATTGAATGGCTCAGAAACGAATGGATCCACATCAAAGAGCTGTAAATCCCATCTCCAGATATAAAACGGCAATTCAATTTGAGATTTTACAAAAGTAAGCTTTTCCTTGACAAGAACGGTTTAGGTTTTCAAAAATTATAACTTTGAATCAGCCCAGGAAACTACAATCCGTTCAAATTTTCCAAATATTATTTACTGTTCTCCAAGAAGTACTTCCTGTATAAAGTCAGCATGTTGGATTTCACTTCAGTTCTCAAGTTGTATTTTTCCCTTTCCCTTACTTGTCTTTTCCGTTATGTTACTGTCCTTAACTCAGAGGGAGGGAGAGCACAGTTGTTTTGATGTAGGATTTGATAGATTTGTTTGCTGCTGCATTCATTTGCTCTGTATCAGGGAGCTGACAGGCCGTAAAATGAAAATTTGCCTTAGATTTTCAGCATGACTGTTTGGGGGCAGATGTAAAAAAAAAAATCCTTGTATATTCCAGATACGATCTCCCCCCTCTTCACAATATCTTAAAGTATGTGCATTCATGCCGTTGACTATAAATATTGGTAATATTTTTACCAACTGGGCTGGATGTGCTATATACGTATTAAGCAAAAGCATTTTTTTAAACAAACTAAAATGCACTGAGGTGACGTTACCCTGATGAAATTCCAGTTTAACTTATTTTGTTGCTCTTGTAATGGGACCCCATGATTAAAAAGTGACAGTTATGGATAGAGTCCTGCTTTACAGGTAATTAGATTAAATTAAAATGCATGTTGTCATCTTGCGATGCCCACAGCTCCTAATTAAAATGAATGTGATGCAAACAACAGGAAGTATTTTCTTGTTGAAAAACAAGTTAAAGGGGACAAAGTAAAACCACATAGTTTTTTATTTATTTATTTTAATGACCAATTGGGAAGACAGTTGCAGTACTTCCTCTCTTTTAGTGGTGCTGTTGGTCTACAGAAGCTAAGCATTATATTTGGTTTTGCTAAAGCACGGACCCCTGACAGTCGAAAACCTCTTGTTTTGTTTTTTGCAGTCGTAATAGCCTTGATCATGAGCCGTCACCAAGATGCTATTGTGTTTGCTCGTGTGGAGTTGAGGTGTGAGTCGAAATCAAAGCAGACCTTGTCTCACCAAAACGAAGGTGCTTGTGGAGAGCACGACACCCCTATTGCTCTTTCCACCCAGTTGGTCAGCCGGTGTCACGGAGTGGGTAGAATGATGGAGCACTCTCATTCCGGTTTTAGAGAGTGCTGAAGGTGAGAGTCAGCCAGAGACCCTGTTCTTTAATCCTGGTCAGCTTCTGCCACCTTGTTCAGCAAGATAAATGGACTTTGACACAGAGTCTGCTCACACACCGGCCCAGCTTTGATAAACAAACACTTGTGTAGTTGCACTTTCTCATCTTTAAAAGCCATCACAGGGCCATAGGTGAGAAGCTTAACCAATTAAATACATCTATGGCAAAAATGTTCCAGTTAGGTCAATGTGAGATTTTTACGGTCTACTGTATTTATACAAAAATAACAAACTGCCTTTAATTAAAAAGTAGACATAACTATTACTGTTTTAAATAACATCACGTTGCTGTGATTTATATTATAGCTATAGTAACTGTACCATTTGATACATATTTAACTTCATTACAGAGATACACATAAGTAGCATGAGAGAACACATAAAATGTGCTATCAATTACTGTTTAAAATCTGTCATTTTTTATATATTGCCACCAATTTGTAAACTATTGTAACCAGCTGTTGATATTTTAAAATGACTAACTATAACGTTAAGTCTAACCTTAACCCCTAACCCATTTGCTAATCTATACGAAATTCATTGTAACACATTAAAGTTCAGATTATGCAGCACAACTAAACATAACTGCAAAAATTAAAATGGTGAAGTAAAAGCAATAAGGCTGAGTGACATTCCCTACCCCCCAGAATAAAAAAAAATCCTTAAACACCATCAATGTGTTCATGTGATTGGCCTAAACACAACCTTTTGTGAATGTTATGGTCTATTTTCTGCTTAACTTACGACCCCAAAAGTGACAAATTACATTCTTGTTTGTGTTGCAGACATCATTTGATCGACAGCAATATTATGGCTGTGTTCAAACCTGGTTCTTGAGGGCCGCTGTCCTGCATGTTTTACTTGTTTCCCTGCTCCAACACATCTGATTCAGTGATTGAATTAGCTCTTCAAGATCTGCAGAAGCCTGTTAATCACCCGTCCATTCAAATCAGATGTGTTGGTTCAGAGGAACCTCTAAAACATGCAGAATAGTGGCCCTTGATGACAAGGACTAGACACCACTGCTGTCAACAAAAAGACAAGGCTGATGAACAAAAACCTTGCCTTGAATAGAGCAAAGTAAAACCGCTTATTGTTATTATTACACTAAAAAAGTTCAAGGCCAAAAAGCTTTTTACTTTGTTGAACTGTCATTTAGTTGTCTGACAACAGCTTTCCTCAGCTGGCTTATTAACAAAAATAATATAAACACACATGTAGAGCTTTCGGTCGCCTCTTCTTCAAATATTGATTTTTTCTCCACATTCTATTTGATTCCTTGTTTGTGTAGAAAAAAAAAACTAGATCTCTGACCACAGGAACAGTCCTTTTTTCATTTTGAGTGATTTTACAATATGCCCTAATTTGAAGCCATAAATTCAGCTTTGTTTGGTTGTAATTACAGCTGCAAACATCAAAACAAATTTATCAATGGACATCTCAGAAATTTATCCATATTGTGACAACTAAAGCTGTTTAACAGAGCCGAAAATGAATGTTCTTGGCGAATTGCCACGGAGTAAAGTTGATTTACTGCTGCTTCTACTAACAAACCTAAAGCTGCACCTATGACCAATTCAGCTGGAGTGTTTAGGAATACGTTTTTCAACTCATTTTCAACTCAATACAAATAGGGCCACAGTTGGTCCTTTTTCCTAAGAAGAAGCTCTCTTTTCAACTGTTAAATTTACCGTTTGCTTGGCTGGTTGTCAGTGCACAAACATAAAAAATGTATTTGCTCTGTTGGTGGATGCACTGTCAAGATGCCAAAAGGAAAAAAAAAAAAAAAACTTTTTTTAATTGAAATCCTAAAAATAGTGAGACATTTTTTAAGCCCACAAGTTTACATTTCAGACCGTCATCAAGACAGCTGAGATCTGACATCAGCTCAGATTGATCAGTCTCCGTGAACCTTAAAGTGAACAGCCTGCATTTAATAATAATAAAACCTGCTTTGTGATTCCACTGGTTGTGGTCACACACACATCTACTGAAGATCCATTTGTTCGTCCATTGCATCTATTCCCATCTTTCCTGAAAGTCTTCCCTCCTGCTCGTAGCACAAATAGATTTTCATGTATCATCTGAGCGGTTGTATTGTGGTTGATGGAGTGAGGAGGATGGTGCAGAATCCAGCTACACAACTCCGATTCTCTACCTTTCTGCCAGTTCTTATTACTGTCGGCTCACACTCTTTGTTTGACCCTTCTTCTTTTTCGTTTCCTTCCTTTATGGAATAAAATCAGATTTCTTTTTACAGGGTTTGCTTATTGTTGATTATATTAGTATTTAACAAAAGGCGAGACCTTTAGGAAAAACCTGGTATTTAGCTATTTCTACGTGAATTGAGACAGTTTTTTTTAAAGAAATCTTCTCCATTTTGCTTCATAATTACCAATATGTGTGTATTATAGAGATGTGACATTTGGGAACAATCCAAATCTTTTCAATGTCTTCTTAACAGTCTGCAACTCAACCGAGTTGCAGTCTGTTAAGAGCTGTTTCTAGTTTTATTTTTTTACTCCTTGTAATATCTTTATAATCCCTTCTCCTTCGCCTTTTCACAGGAAACAGCCAAAGGGGTGGGCTACTGCAGCTCAGGGGTAAAGGGGGAAGGGGTTCAGCTTTAAAAAAAAAAACAAAAAAACACCCCATGGTTCCACCCACGTGACGATATATTTTCCTACTTGATGATGTAACTCATTCAAAATGAAACGGCATTATGAAACAAACGGGTCATCAAGATCAGAATCCCTTCAAAAAGCCATCTATCCCACCTCTACTTTATTATATTTACTTAACATAAATGTAAGAAAAAAGCTGAATAGCTTAAAACAAATGGTACCAAAACAAACTATACGTCAACTGATAAAACTCATCATACCCTTTTTCTTATATTTTTAAATCTTAATGAATTTCTACATTTAAAGTTTGCCAATATTTTGACTTTTTCTTCAAGATACTCCAGCCCTCACTTCCTCCCTCTAGTGCCATCAGAAAGAATGAGAATTGATATTGTCCCCTTTATGGCAACTCAGCTTCCCATTTGATTGCTTATCTTTTTTATTAGCTTCATGCTATTACTGGCCCGGCTTCTTCTTGGCTTTCATTATCCCTTTTTATGCGGTAATATTCTTTAGGAATTGTTATCGGAGGCAAGTTCATCTTGTTGCGTTGTTTATGCCTGATTGATTTGTGGGTTGCAGATCTTGCCCTCCCTCCGCCCTTTGCTCATGTCTGACTTGACTGGCTGGACAAGGTTACTTATTATCAGATGATATACATCTTTATTGGGGGGTGTGCTTTAAGATGTTAAACGCAGGCATCTATCTGGAGTGCAACACCTGACGTGTCCAAAACCATCCATCACTGGTTGCCCACCTGCCAGAGACCGGGTTGTTTGCCCTCTTTGTCAGCCTGAAGGACAGTGCAAGGCAACAACAGCAGCAAGAAAGAACAAGTGTGCTGACAGTTTGTCATGACTGGGCCTGGGGTCCCTACTTTGCGTTGATGAGTACCATTGCTTTGTTTTCTGCCCATCATAAATGACACTTTACTTTCTACATAATGTTAAGGTTTCTGCATACTTGGTAAAAGAGGTTATTTCAGTATCATAAAACATGCAGTAATTCACTAGTTTTCCCCCAATTTTTTTCTCCTTTAATGTCACAAGCAAATGTATTTGACTTTGAAAAGGCTCATTATAGATTCCACTGGAAAAGGAGCCTCGTTTACCCGGCGGCCCAAGTTTGGATCTTTTTATGCATTTATGCCTGCGTAATGACGTTTTTCTTTTTCTTCTTGCCCAGTAGTGATGGCAAATGTCATTAATGCTTGCAAAAATGATGACACAGAAATACCCACATTAAGCCAGAGCGCAAATGCTACTTGTTTTCTTTTAAGACCCATCATTCTCTCCTCCTGCTGTGCGTAATGGCAGTTGGCATCAATCCTCAATGACGAGTCCATTTCATTTATTTCCCACCATTAGGCTTTATGAAAAGTGTTGCTCTACAGTCTAGAATTATCATAGCAATGCTTTTGTATTTGGAATGAAATGAGCACAAAAACACACCTTTGGCGTGCTTGGTTCTTTAGTTTGTTCGATGTCTTGATTTTCATTTTTCGTCTCATTTCATCGGACTTAAAATACATAAAGCTAAGACAAGCCTAAACAACTTCATGAGGTAAATAAATTTTCTTGGCTAGAGTAGGTTACTTACAACAGGGAACACAGTGTTGAATGTTTAAATACTCTGGGGTGGTGGTGGGGGATTCACTTCCATTACTAAGTGGAGCTTACGCCTTTTAACCTTATTGACCAAGACATGAATCAGTGTAATGTAATACTTTACAAATGAGCGCTGTTCAGGGGCAAATTCAGAACTTCAGCGTTTAACATGGCAGTTCCCTTCATCTTTATTGGCCAGCTTAATGGTCTTTCAACAGAGTTTTAATTATTCATTTGTATTAAAGTTTAAAGCAGCAGCTTGTGGGTATGGAGTCACATAGATTTGAAATAAAGGTCATTACAATAGGATAATGATAGTATAACTGTTCAAATATACTTAAACAATCTACATCGGATGACCAGTATTGGAATGTCACGTCTCTTTAAAAAAAAAAAAATGGGAAAAAAATCTTGAAAGTCCTGAAAAAAGATTTGACACGTTCAGTTGATTATCTATTATTTAGTTTCCCATAAACAATAGATTCTACAATATTTTGTGTAGACCAAGTTTCTCTGTCTTCTCTCATTGAGTTTTTATCTGACAAAATGTTAATGATGTTGCTATAAGAAAATCTGTCAATCTGAATTTACTGAATATGACAAATTTGAATTAACTTAAAAAATTTGAAGTAGAACAATATTTGTTACCCATTGGAAAAAATCTTCACAAACATTTCATTGACTTAAACAGGACTGAACTGCTCTTATTAGCGGCACATTTGAGCCTTTTAATACATCATTTTAAGATGGTGCATTAAAGGGCTGCTATTCCTTTCCTTAAAAGTTAATGTTGGTGGCAAAATGAGACCTGGTGGTGTAATAATATTTGGTATGTGATGCCTACTTCCTGAATGTTTGGCAATTGTTTATTTATGCTTGGCTAGCGGTTTATGCCCCTGAGATGATTGCTTCTGTTTGCTCAGTTGGTTTATGTCGGAAGTTTAATTAGCATTTGAATATAGATTAGCCTTTCTGACATCACAACATTGTGTAAGTTGAAAAAACCTTGAAAATGACAGCTGATAATTGCTGAATAGATATAGAAATAGAAAAGGAACACCAGTACTGCCTGATGCTGGACCCAGTTCAGCACATCCATCCATGAGCACAGCTGTGGAGAATCTGATTCTGCTTATTAGCAAGTCATAATCATGGACCAGAAAATCTGTTGTCTCTGAACACTCATTCCTACCAAAGGTGTCCAGAAATGATGACATGGAGTGAAATCCCTGAATGTGCGGTTTTAGGATTTTTGAGCACAGATTTTTAAAAGTGGCTCACGTTAGGAACAGTAATACTAGCCTACTAATAATGAAGACTAGAGAATATTGAAGAGCTTGGACAGCTGATTTGAATTAATGGGTGATTACCAAGCTTAGGCAGAACTTGCGAAGGGAATTCAATCACTGAATCAGGTGTGTTGAATCAGAGGAACAAGTAAACATATATGAGAGCAGCCCTCAAGGACCAGGATTTCCCACCCCTGCATTAGCTCATCAGTCTGAGAAATCTTTTTCTCCAAACTGAGTTTGCTCAAAAAAAAAAAGCCTCTACAACAGATACTTGTTCAAAACCTTTTCAATGAATTTCTCTTCTAAATATGTAAACTATCATTTTATGTTAATTGTAACTTTTAATTAAAAAATTAACCTAATTAATAAGCCATCTTTCTTGTAGCAAGTATTTATGTATTAAAAATGAATCTTTTAGAGCTGGGTTGTGTTATTACAATGAAAAATGATCAATATTTTCAGATGTTCACAATATTTTCTTAAATACAGTATGATTGTTCACCTATGAGTGCAATAAAAGGGCAAATCATAAATCGTTGTACGCTCTGATTAGTAAAAAGCCATGATTGACTTTTCAGGGTGTGATCAATGAAAACCCTCACTGCTGATGGTTCAAAATGGCACGCCTTCAGTATTGATAAGCACTCACTGGATTGGGGAAGGTAGAGAAAAAGTGTACTTGTTGGATTGCATGCGACATCTGCGGCTCCCAGGTAATGGAACTGTCATTCTCCTTTTCTCAGATAAAAATCATCTTCCTCCCCACTTTTCCTTTTTCGTTCCTGCCATCCAGTGCCATATTAAAAAGGTTATATATTCAGCAAGGTGGCAATGCCATTACTGAAATAACCTGAGTCATCATTTTAATGCTCCAGCAGACTAAAACAGAAAAAAAATAGCAAGGATCTACTTATCTAGAAATGCCAGAATCTAGTTCTTTAACTAACATCATCAGTTAGTGTTTGTTTTTATTCTACTTTATGGTATCTAGTCAGCACTTTCTCCGTAGTTGTACAGAATTAACTGACTTGATGCTGCAACAGAAGTTATGACGAAGAGGGGATGGCCTGTTCTATCATCTTTATCACCACAGCTCTAATTGGATTAAAGGCTGAGTAGGTGGATAACGGCTCCATTTTCATGCCTTACTTTGCTGAGGGGTCAGCATGACATGTGACATGACTCATGCTGCATTTTTGTGGTTCTTCCTACAGTTATTCTATTTTGAGAGCAGGTGGGATGTGTGGGCTTTTTCTTTTTTGGCAGTTGCCTGACTGTGTGTGTGTGTCAGGAGGATGGTAATAGAAAAAGGAGAGTTCGAGAGCAAAGTCTGGAGATTCCATTAAAGCTGCTGCGTAGTTTAGGATGACTGCCAGGTGTGCAGTTGATAGATTTATTGAATAAAGAACGAGAGTGAATGAATGTTATATGCAATCAGAAAGAGAATGGTTACAATGTCCACAAAACATTCAGACAGTTGACTGACAGTGTAAACCTTTATTTTCAGCTCATATAACCAGAAACCAGTTGATTGGCTGGTCAGAAGAGTCTGATAGTTTTCAGCTCGACTGGTGATTGGTCGATCCAAAAATATGATTTTATTTTAAGCCAAACATGTTTTATATACTAAATCCAACCCTCCCATTCTTTAAAAAGAGTATAAAGAAGAGGCTGAAGGCTTTCTCAAAGTTAAGCTAATGGCTAGCCAAACTGGGGCACCTTTCTTGTTTTCTTTTTTTAAGGTGATAAAACAACTCTTTAGTAAATATAAGTCTCAACTTTGCCTGACACATTTTTTTTAACAAGTTAGAATGGAGGAAGTAAAACTATTGGAGCTAGTGAGGGAGGTTACTGCAGCTAGGACTTATGGCAATGGGGAACAGGTGTTTATGGGCATGGCAGAACTGGGAGGCAGAGACTACCTGTAGAAAAATACTGAGGATAGCTGGAAACACAGGGAGGCAAAGTAACAAACTGAACTCTAAGAAAACATAGAACAGAAACATGAAAATTATAAATGATACTACTTAAACACCCATCATATCTCAGTAAATAGTGCATTTGTCTTGTAACTTCAGAGAACATTGTCTTGTATGAGCTGAAAAACTTGTCAAAAAGCTGAAAGCCTCATTATTTTTCTCTTGACACAGTTCCTACCTGTTCTGTAAATTAAATCTCTGTTTTGGGTCATGTAGCCATACTGCAATTACTTGGTGTTCTGTGCGTTTGGGTGGGTGCTTATTAAAGCAGCTTTCATCAGTCAGGTTTGTCATCTGATTCGGCACCTGGCTCGATCAGTTGGTACAACGCTCTTTTTGACAAACTCTGATAAATAAACCTGGAAGAACTGCCTGTCCCATCTGCCCCTACATATGTCATCTGATGTAACAGAGTGGGATGGGAGCTTTCACCTTCCTGAGTGGAAATCAGCACATCTTGGCTAACAGGTGGCTATAACAGGATTTATTCATTCAGAGACTAATGCAGGAATGTGTTCATTACAAGTGACAATTAATTAAAAAAATAAACTCAATTCACTTACTGTTCTGTTAAACACTGACCTTGTTTTTCATTGAAATTTACTCAATTTGAAATTTGTTTGTGGACCTTGTCATTTTAGCTTGTTAGAAGTATAAATATGGGCAGAGTCACATCTATAATGGTTTACTTGGGTATTTTTTAAATTTTTAAAAATGTACTT
>JARVJO010000001.1:9229727-9250639 GCA_031762555.1 Cynodonichthys magdalenae
TTTTATGCTTTTTAAGCTCAAAAAAGGGGGGGTCGTATTATACATGAGATCGTATTATACATGAATAAATACGGTAATTACTGTGTTGCTAGTTTTGTCTTTCAGCTGCTTGTTTTACATTTTAGATGTTTTTGTTGATTTTAACTTGTAGCTATGTTTGTCTGAACTCCTTGTTATAGCTTTCAGTGTTTTGATGGTTTAATTTTTTTTATTTAGCTACAATTAACCTGTCTTTTAATTTTAGAGTTAGAGTTGTTTAACACACGCTCTGTATTTTTTTTTACAGAAAATGGAACTTTGCTAAAATTACATTAACATTTCTATTGTGTTTTACTTCGTCTAAAGTTGATTAAAAAAAACAAAAATATGTTTTATTACAGAAGCTGAAAGAGGACATGAAATGTATTTTCATGACCTCTCATTAACAAGTGCAGTATCTTATTTGTGAAACAGTATGTCATCTCAAGTTAATGAGTACATGTTTTGACCCAGAAAAATACATTTCTTTTTAATGACTATTACTTATTGCAAAATTGTATTAAACCAAAAGGAGTACTTCATCAATCCTGAAGACAGCCATACTGGCAACAGAGCTGAAAATGTCATATTGAGGAAGATCCATCTCCGATCAAACTTACAATGTTGCAGATCATCTCCAAGTGTCATGTTGGTGATACTGAATGATGAAACCAGGTGTAATGCAAGAACCTCATTTTTTGCACCCTAATCATCTCGTTATCTCAAGAAAACAACCCATTTTCCTTAGATAACAAGATAAAACTAACTTGGTTAGCTTCAACAAGAGTCTCAACTTAAAGATTCTGAGGAAACCACTTAAAAGTTGAAGATTGTGTGTACAGCTATACTTTTCTGTAGGTATGTCTTCCAAAAATTTGTCTTGTATATCAAAAGAGTTGTTGACAACTTTTTAAAAGAGGCCAAGCATAGCTTTATCCTTTGGCAAGTAATTTCAGGTAAAGCTTATTAGTTTGGCAACTATGTTATTGAATTTTAATGTAGACTATTCCCAGGATCAGGCTAAACTGTCAGTGTCGAAACCCCAACAGGTATCTATTGTATTTTCAAAACTTTGATTGTACCCACTAAAGGGGGCTGTATTTGAACATTTTCAGAAGAAGACAAATAACATGCCACTTTAAGCCTCGGGCTTCAGACACACCAAGCTGAACCATCAGAGATGGAGCAGCAGGCAGGCGGGAAGAAGTTTGTGTTTTTTGAGATTGCTTGTGCAGCTTTGGAAAGGTGCGTGAAGTCGATACGGCTGACATGTGACTGCAGTGACATACCGTGAAGCCATTTTATCTGCCGTGGATGGAAACAGTCCTGTGGCATTTTTCTAATCTGTTTTCATTTTCTAATTTCCTGAGTGTACCAACAAGGTCTCCTGAGAGTGAATACTTGTCAATCACAATGTAGAAATATTGTGCTTCACTGGAGTCGAGCAGTAATGCTATAATGTACTGCCATGAATGGTAGATATAGAGACTCCAGAATCAGACCACCAGCAGAGACATGAAATGTTGTTGCATCTTTATTTCATTTTTTTTAAAAAGCATGTTTGCTTTGCAAATTCTGTCTTTTAGTTCCAAGTGTTTGAACATCTTGGAAGAAGTATGATGGCTTTAATCATGTTATTAGAAACTAGCAAAGGACTGCATTGTCTGCTGCTGTGCAAGCCAATGTTTTAAATAAGGATCTGAGTATGTGTCGGGGATGATTCTCAGCTACTACCACACCAAATCTTAGCTTAACATCTGTGAAATTTAATCAGTTGTTAGTGTTGGCTAAGTGCACCTGCCTGTATCAAGTTGATATATTGAGTTTATTAATAACTGCAGATGTACATCTAATTACTGGGCTACCAAAATGCCAAACTCTAAATACCTGTCAAAATAGAGTAATAGCCATTTTCAGAACTAGCTTTTTAAGGTATGAGAATCCATCTTAAATCAGCTCAACTCCAAAGGTTTAGTTGTACATGTACATCCACTGACTAAGTGTTATTAAAAGGGTGGCAGGAGTATTATGCAAAATCAAATTTTTTGAGCTTTATATCATGTTATGTCATTCCCTCATCAAACATATACCAAGAGTGTAGCTTTTACTCATTCATGCATGTTTAAGAAATCCTTGAATCTCCTGTGGTAGACATGTGGAGCTGCTTAAACGCTTGCTACAAAGCACCGCCTATTTACCCAAAGCTCCTCCATGGAGCTCAGTCACCAGCAGAGCTCCCGCCCCACAGCCCCCCCCCCCCCTCACCTCCACAGAGTTCCTATAAAACGTTGTAGATGGCATGTTGTGACGGCTTGCTGAAGTGGGAGGGTCAGAAATGGTAGGATGCTCTTAAGGCAGGCGTTTAGATATGCTTTGCTATGATGCAAAGTCAAATTTAAATAAAATATATATATATATATAAAAAAAACAGCATTTTCATAGCAACTGAAGGTAACATAGTTACTTGATTGCAGTACGATGAACTATGTGCCTGGAAAATATTTGCCTCCTTTAAAATGTGTTTACTGTTTAATAAGATATTTTGCTAAAAGATAAACAAGCCAGCATGAATTTTTACATGATTATCTACCATTCATGTTACTTAAAAAATCTTTCCTGTTTTTAAATATAGATGTAAAACATATCTCATTCCCAAACATCTGAATCAAAGCACAAGTTAAAGGGACTGCCCTCGAACCCATTACAAATCAGGAGGTGATAATGGGCCTGCACTCGATTATGACAGCTCTCTTAAACTCACCCCTAACAAGAATTATAGTGCAGGCTGGTAGCAGCCAGGGCTTTATTAAAATAAGGGGTTGTAGCTATGAATTTAACGTGTCAAAAGTGTGCTCAGAATTGTAACGACTAAGCTGTCTTAAATTATCGCACAGTTGGCTAACTGTACCTGCTGTAAGCTGTTTGGTGGACAAGATAGATGGGAAAGATTTTACATTAATCTTTATTGAAGTTCTTCAGAATTGTTCAGTCTTTTGTTCCTCATTAGAAGCTGAGAGAACAACTTCATGATACATCAGCAGGAAAAGAAAAATTACTATGTGGTTTATTATTCAGAAAAGTTGTACCTGAACATAAATCTGTTAATAGGTCTAAGACATGGTTTCCTTTTACTGGACTTCTATAAGCAAAAGGTGAGAGTCCCCAGAAATTCTGTAGAAAGCATAAAAATTTGAAAATGATTGCCATAATGTCATCTTTGTTGTTTCAAAAAAAGAAACTCATGTAATTGTTAGGGCTTTGTTTCTATGCTCTTGTCATCAATGAAGTTTGTATACTTTCGGTCACACTTCTGATAGTTATTTTGTGGGTCATAAGCTAACAATTTTGGAACTAAAGTTTCTGTTGACTGGAAAAAAACAAACATGCACTAGATTTTAACAAAAAATAAATGTGTAGTTTTTCTTGGGGTCATGATGAGTTTGCATTAGGTGAAGAAAAAACACACGTGCTGTTTCTGTTCTTGTTTAATTCTCTGCTCAGCTTGATGCACTTTCCATGAAAAGTGAAATACAGGTCTATGTTTTGCAGTGAAGGATGAAGAGCTGTTTGTGGGATTTTTTAGGAGTGTTAGGAGGTGCGTCTTGGGCTCCAAACTCTATTTGTCTCAGAGGAGACATTGTAAGCTCTCAGTGGGCATTAAAAATACATATCTGAAAAAATAAAATAAATGTTGCTGAACCAGATGCTTTTATTCCCTGTATTCTTGGCAGTTGGGACCTACACTACCCATAATGCAATTTAATTACTGACAGTTTGATTGCAGTTTTGGTTGTGTTAGCACCTAATGTAACCCAAGACAGTAACTTCAAGCAGAGATGAGTGGGCTTTATAGGTTCAGGAAGCCAGTACCTTTTGTAGTCCCACCCTCAGGTTTGTTTTTCTAAACTTAAACTTTAAAAGAACTTGAAGCAGTTTTTAGACTATTTGCAGCTTCCTCTTCAACAATGAAAGACCTGAAGTAACTGTCTTGCAGACCCAAAACCAGTTTTTGGGTGAGCTAGTGTTCAGTGACCATTCGAAGGCTAAAATCCACTTCTCCTTAATCTGAAGCCCGTCCCTTCCTTCCCCCATTGTTTTAGTCCAAAACAACTTTTCTTCCAAGTAGTGTGAGGAAAGCTTTACCTATAAAATTAATATATTTTAGTTCCTCACATTTCTATGCAATCATTTTGTTCAACCCACTGAATCATTTCAATGATCCGAGTCTGAACTTCAATTGCATCTGAAATGTTTTGTGATAAGTACAGAAACAATATTAGGAAAATGTTGTCTCTGTCCAAATAGATATGGACCTAACTGGACTTCAGAGCTTCTGTTGAAAGTGTAATTCCTTCAACTTTGACTTCCAAAAGCAAAATCAACAGTACCCTACCACAACAGAAAATAACACTAGCATAATAACATTTTAATTAAAAAGCATTACATTATCAAATGTTTGACTATTACAAGTCTTGAGGGGAAATTCTGCAGGTGCACTTGAGCTTATTTGCCAAAGGGCTATGAGAGGAAGATCTGCAGGAGGGCTAAATAAAAGCTATAATATTGGCAACCAAAAAAAAAAAAAAAAAACCAAAACAATCAAATTAAAGCTGATGACACCTTTTCAGAAAGCCAGCACGGGGTCTGTCAGCCTGATGGAATCCTCATTTCTGTGGACCATTTGGCAGAGAGAGTCCCACCCCTCTCTTTTTTCCCCCTCGTTCTGCCTTAATGGCCACGCTGACAGTGACATGATATTCCACATAAAAGGAGCCAAGAGGAGCGAGACGGGGTGCAAAACTTCCATTAACGTGATCAGAAGTTGTTGCTCCAAGGCCCTGACTGCGCTCCCTGGTATTGCCTTGTCTGTTTTTCCACAGCTTAAATTCTGCTAATGCTGTTACTGAGATTGCCTTTGACTACAGAGTTCATTTTGATCTGAGGTGTGAGCGTTGGATTAAAAAAAATCATTTAAGATGTAGCTGCATTAGCATTCATGCAACTTGGTCTTTTTTTATTTTTAAGATACTCCCGACACATCTGTTTGAGATTTATGGTAGGATAACTTTAAACAAATATGTACCAAAATCACAGTAAATCTAAAATGTAATCCTGATTTCATGAACAGATTTCCTTTAAAACACAACTATTACTTTTGCTGTTTATTTATCATACATTGCTGTAATATAGATTTGATTATAATATAGTTGTAACAAAACATGGATTTTTAGTTAAATACACAGGGTGAGAACACAAGAAAGCCTGTTTCAAAAGATGTTGTGAGTTGTGTTTTATAAATGTACACCAGTGGGAAAACTTTAATTTAGAATTAGTTCTAAAGTATTGCGTATTTCTAAAGCTTATTGCATTCAATATTTTGCCATTCTGCTTTCTGTAAAGTAATGCTGGGACATAAGGTAGATAAAAATCTTCACCATCACTACATTGGCTAAAACCTTAGATCAGCTGTGTCCAAAGTCGGTCCTCAAGGGCCGGTGTCCTGCATGTTTTAGGTGCTGCCCTGGTTCAACACAGCAGAACCTAACGAGTGCTTAATTAGTGGGCCTCTGCAGACCTTGATAGTAAACTGAGAATGTAAATCATCTATTTGAATCAGCTGCGTTGAAGCAGGGACAAATCTAAAACTTGCAGGAGACCGGCCCTTGAAGACCGGAGTTGGACATGCCTGCCTTAGATATATAGGGACTAAGTGAGTTTTAGCTTTATAATGTCGAGTTTCAAAATTACGACAGTTTTAGGGCCACACTACAAATGATTTAATTAAATTTTTTTATTACTAGTTGTAATATTACAAATATATGTATATTTGTAATTTTTTTTGTTTTACCAAATCAGATCTCTCTTGTAAATGAGATCTTGGATCTCAGTGAGACAACTTGTATAAACAAAGTTCCAATAAAAAAATAAAAATAAAATAAATATGTTGTAATATTACAAGAATAAAGTCATAATTTGAAGAACTACACAAAAAAGCAATCTTACCACTGCGTTAAAATGAGGAAAGTCGAGCATCTTGGGAAGTTTTACTTTGGTATACAGTAGATTTTACAAATATGGAAATACTTAAATCTTTTAACACATAAATATCAAATTATTATCAGTAGCATACTTTAAAATTATTGTCCAAACGGTGAAACTGTTGTGAAATTTTCTAAGTGACTGCCAGTTTACATGCATTCACATTCCAGATTAAATAGTTTTCTTTGGTATTATTTTTTCATTTTAAGAAGCCAGGTTATCTGATTAAAATGGTTGACCTACCTCATATCTCCCAACATTTGCTGACAGCAATGAGAAACACGTTAACGAGCAGCTGTGAAGTGAATCAGTTCTAGGGGTGTCTGAGGGGTATACTTCCCTAGAACGTTTTGTAAAGCATTTATTCAAAACTGCATTTTGCAGCCATTTGAACGTTTTACTAAATTCTTGGGATTAATAAAACAACATAAAATCAGTATTTAATAAAGGTAGAACCCTGAAAAACGGGCTTTAACCCGAACTTTATCTGAGATCATACCTGAAACTTCCATTATCCTTATTTTGTTTTCCATTTACTCACTGAACACCAATAGTTAGTCTTGACTGCAACATGTACTTTTATCACAAAATATCCTCTGCACCATATAACCTCATGACTAGAAACTTACAGAACAAGTTACCTTCATAAACCGGAGTAACCAGTGATTATTCTACAGACCAAATCAATATAACTCTAACAAAAAGCTGTAAAAAAAAAAAAAAAAAATATATATATATATATATATATATATATAAAATATTTTTTTTTTTGCCCCATTTGTGCCTCCCTAAATAGATGGTGCCCTTAGCATTTGCTTAAGCTGCCTATGCCATGGGCCAGCCCTGTTGACAACTTAACAGCAACAGTTGGGGAAGGAGTACTTGTCTGAGTTCTGTATTACCAGAGAAAACTCTACACTATCTTCTAAAAAAGTAAACCACAAGATGAAAACCTTGATGTTATACTTAAAAATGAAACCCTTTCCATAACTCACCCCATTTAATTTCAGCAGAATGAAGAACATTGTTTTAATGTCTTCACAAACATGTTTTTCCAGCTGTTATAAAGAGTATATCAGTACTGAGTATTCTTTGTTCATATACTAAGACTTTGTCTTGCATTAAACAATGCAAGTATGTTTATAGAAGAGCACTAAATGGTCTGTAAACACCCCAGCTCCTCCTCTTGGCCTCCTTCTGTTGACATAACTTCTGCATACTAATTATAACCGTCAATCACTGCTGTCTACTCTCCTTTTTTTCCTTTTTTATACCCATCAGCTTTTTAATGCCTTTCCCCACTGCGACCCACACGGCTTAAAGTCAGATTATCTACAGTACTGAAAAATGGAATGAAAGGATAAAGTTTTAGAAAATTTGATGGGCGAAGAGCTTGTATTGATGCAGCCGACACCCCATAAAGCTCTAAATTAAGCTGCTGATGTTTCATGTTTCAACCTAAATGAAAGCAACAATCAGCAGGATCTTTAGACACTATTCTGATACAGACAGAAAAAGTAGGACTTAAAAAATTCTCACTTCAACCAGTTTATTCCACATTTATTATTTTTTATGTATATATTACTTGTAATGTACTACCAACGTTACAGCTGTTTTCAAATATAAAAAAATCAGGATACAATTAATTAACTATTATAAAAAGCTTTGATTTTTAACGGTGTAAAAAAACAACTTTTACATCTCTGTATTTTGCTGAAATCACCCGTTTTCTACATCTAGGGGGCAGTGTTGTCTCAGGTCTTGTCTCTTATTGCAGTTTGGCTTAAGACTGACAGATTTCTATTTGCCTATTAACATATCAGTTGTCCCTTTTTACATTGGGGTAAAGGAAAATGTACCCCGCACCCCCCTCCATACCCAAATATGAAATGTGTTTTCTGACAAGAAGGAAGGCAGCATACATGCTAAACATGTCTTTATGGTGTCAAGCTATTATTTACTCCTGTCACATTTGGCACAAACTCAGTGTTTAAACCCTGATGAATATATGTTCTGTTTTTATGTCAGTTTTTAGCAGCATTGATGGTTCAAAACTTTATTTATTTTTTCTCAGGGGAAAGTAAGAAGTTGTAGATTACAGAAAACTGACTGAATTCTTTGAAGACAATTGTTTGTGTATTTTCTTCATGTTATTTTGAGCAATGAATAGCTTCTGTCAACCCCAGAGAGGCCATGAGATGAAGGACCAAGAACTGTCTCTCCATCTTTAATCATAGCAACAAGCGTTTTGACTGCTGGAACAGAACTGATCTGAAAACAGCAGCCTACTATCTGCACCCTGCAGTGGCTCCACTGTGGATACTATTACATGATAAACACCTTTCACTATCAGAACTCGGGTGCAGCGCAGAACTCAGTCCAAGAAAGTTTGACTCAGAAATAGCAACAGTGAAATTTGTTGGGACTCAACCTGCAAACAACTTTGGTATTGATTTTACTTTATTTTAATTAATGATCATAGACTGAAGAAGAAATTCACATTTAACATTCTGAATGCATCAAGCATTGTAATTCTTTCAAACTTACCTCTCCACAGAGACCATTTACCTTCTTTGCCTGGTCTGGATCACAGCAGGTTCAAGACCGTGTGCAAATGAACAGAGGTAAACATCAGTGATGTGTTGCTTTCCTGCTGTGCGAACAACTTCCACCATCAGCACTTCTACATGGCTCTACTTGTACCTACTGTGAAATTAACTATGCATCTGAGTTGTATCAGAAAGGCATCCCCTCACTTCAAATGTTGTTTTGAGTGGAAAAAATCCCTAAAATATTACAAAAAGAACCATCACACAGGGTGAGTGTCAAATAAATAAATATATTTAATAAATAAACATATTGAAGCAACTGTGCTTCACAGATAAATTGTAATCCTTTGGCCAATAGTTTCTCAATAAAACTGACTTTGTTTTTCTATTGACAAAGATCCTAAGTTTTGAAATTTTTAGCACTAAAATTACTTGGTTCATCTTTTTGCATTTTTTAGTTAGTTGCCAAGAGGTCACATTCACTGTTTTTTTTTTTTTTAAATATTTCTTCATAAAAGTTGAGTTTATGTGTGAACAATGTTGATAGAGACAAAGAAAGTAATGTTAAATCTAACTATAATGATGAGCTAAGAAACACAAGTAAGACCAAAGTTTGTTGTCCTCAACCTACCGTTTATCCGTGGTTGGGTCACAGAGGCAACAGGTGTAGAAGCGAATACCAGACATCCCTCTCCCCAGCGACACTTTCTAGCTCGTCCTGGGGGACCCCGATGCATTCCCAGTCCAGAGACGATAATATAATAATCCCTCCAGTGAATCATGGGTCTTCCCCAGGGCCCTCCTACCAGTGGGACGTGCCCAGAACACGATCTAAAGGGAGGCATCCAGGAAGCATCCTAATCATATAACCCACCTCAGCTGACTCCCTTTGATGTGGAGGAACAGTGGCTCTATTCCAAGCTCCTCTCTGTAGGGTTGGGCGATATTGGCAAAAAATATTAGTAATAATTGTGGCCTGTAGCTGATAACAGTTAATATGACGATTAATAGATGACCTTAATGCTTGCATGTGGCTGATGTTGTGTCCCTGGTCTGCCTTTTCTGGCTTTCCATGTCCTTGTGTGTATGTCAGTTCATATGGTTAGCATTAGTTGCCTTCTGCCATTGGGTTCACATGCATACCTGATTATAGTGATGGTGTGTTGTACAGAAAAATATGTCATCACATGGCACTAATACAGAAATTGCAGAGTGGCAAATATTATTTGTTGACAGTTTTTCTGATGATTAATTGCACATGATATGATTTTGCACCCCCGCATGACGGATCTCCTCACCCTATCTCTAAGGCTGAACTCGGCCACCCTAGGAAGAAAGCTCATTTTGGCCACTTTTATGTAGCATCTCGTTCTGTTGGTCATGATCCACGCTTCATGACCATAAGTGAGGATTGGAACATTCACAGACCAGTAAATCGAGATCGTTTCCTTTCGACACTTTCTTCACCACAACCAATCGAAGCAACTCTTTTGAAGATGATGCCCAATCTGTCGATCCTTCTCCTGCTCGTCACTTGCGAACAAGACACCCATCCTCCACTGGAAGCAACCCCCACTCCCCGACTTGGAGTGGGTATTTCACAACTGCTCTAGTCTCTGAAAATTAGCAACAACAGCTAGCTGCAGGACTTCCATTGCAACCTGGAGCACTTCCATCAGGAATATCCTCAAGTTTTATTTATTACCATCAATTTTATGTTGGTTATTCTGACAGGAATATTAAAATACTTTTCCTGGAAGCGCCCCCAGTCTCATCAAAGGTTCTCCAGGTATCTGCTACTGTTGCCTTTTATATTTTAAAACTACAAAAAAAAAACATTTTTTGACCTCAGGCTTTCTAATGTATATATATCTGAGAACTTGGTCTACAGCCCTTTTCAAAAGAACCCTTTTCTTCTTTTGTTTTCTATTTTTTTTCTTTTTTTTTTTGTATCTCTCTTGAAGGCTCTAGTGAACACAAAATGCTTTTGCCAAGGGATTTGTGGATGTGTATGAATTGAGACTTGGGAGCACTGGGCGTGCCTTGTGTTAATAGAATACGCATGGTTGGGTCTCCCTGGGGCTGTTAGTGATGAGAGTAGAATGAAAATGTTAATGTTTGCGGAGCTGTCGTGGGTTCCCTGAGACCTCTTCAGTTTACTGACATCTGCACCCCACAACGATTTCAGGGGCATAATGAACAATTTTGAAGGGTAAAAATCAATACATTTAACTGCTGTAATCTTTGCCTTGATAGACAGACTATAATTTAATCTTTAGTTTGTAATTATTATTCATAGGGTTTAGTTCTTAAAAAAATAAGGGCTGTAGTTTTGTTGCCCACATCCATAAAAAGAGGTTTATATTTTACCACAATTTTACAGGTTTTAATGAAATTCAAAGTGATCCATGGGATGCACATATACAGCTGATTAACTTTTGGATTTAACCTGGTCCAAGATGGCTGCCACAGCTAAGTGGCCTTATCAAACTCAAAAATTACTAGTACTCAGCCAATTTTTGGGATATTGACCTCAAAACGTGGTGTGATACTAATAGCCCTATGAAATCTTTTATTTTTTCCCCAAATTTCATTTTATTTTCTCCTAAATTCCTCTTCAGTTTAATTTAGCTAAATTTCATTTTTTCCTGTTTTTTTCTGAATTCCTCATTTTCATTCTAACCATATTTATTAACCTAAAATGTGAGTCAAGTGTGATAAAATGACTGAAAAATAATTTAACAAACGAATAGTCACAGAATTCAAAACTTAATGGCTGTTATTTCACTTTCACAAATATAACAAGTTGCTGTGGTTCAGCAGAACTTTAAATGCCTTTGCAAGGTATTTAAAAACATTTAGTCCTTTTTTCTGTGTGTGTAAAACATAGAATCTCACATTAAAAATTTAGTATTTTGTAAACTAAAATTTGCTTTAGCATTGAATTTAACATAATCAGGTAAAGACCAGTACAGGGAGCGGCAGCGGCCATAATACCTCAGAAACTTTAATTATTTGCCCAAACAAATTCTGTGAGATTCCCCGTTTGTACTGGGTTCCATTTTTGTTTGTTAAATCCTGCGATCCCGTCTGCATTTTCTGCATCACTGAAATCATAGGGCCCTGCATTATCAGAAAGTCTGACATCACATTGCTAAATTTTTTCAGAGTTGCTTGCTTAACAAAGCTTTATTTTATCCAGGGTAAGCTTGAAGTGTCTTATGGTTTGTACAGCTTCTCATTTCCTCCAGCAAGTGTCAGATGCTGTTCATTTTGATTCAACAGAAAACATGTAAAATATTTTTGCACGTATTCATCTTGACAGTCCTGAAATGAGAGGAAGGAGGCATTTGAATGCATGTTCACCGGCATGAGCAGTAGTGTCACAAAGAATGTTTTCTTTAATCTTTCCTCTTCAGTTTATTATGGAAAAACAGTCTTTTGCATCAGTATGTGTCTTACAGTGTACAATGTAGTTTCTTTTTAATGAGCTGTTTGAAGTGGCTATTTTTGTTTTACGCCAATTTGATGGGTCCATTTCTTTTAATTTTTTTTAAAAAGTGGGAAATTTTATAATTAAGGCTCTGTCACACTATAACGTTAACTTTTAGACAACTTATGAAAATGTCGTCCAACACTAAAACTGTCTACGCTGAAGATGGAATAAAATAATCTGCTGTAAAGCCCTTTAGGGAATAATACACATGCTGTAATGCTAACAATTTGATCAAATACATAAGCTCTGAGTAATTTAGTCATAACAAAATTTTCACAAGTGCAAATCGTTATAGTGTGACAGGGCCTTTAAGACCCCTGCATCCTGTATGACTGACTATCTCCCAACCAGTAAGCAGAGTTTGAGGTTTTTTATTCCACTTTGTGTGTGCATTTGTCCATCTTGTCAGTCTGAGCATTGAATTTCAAATCAAACATCGCATGCTCATGGTGTTGATTTATTTTTACCGCTTATATAGACTAAAAGCAGAACCTTTGTAATGACTGTGACAAAGCATCATCAAACTGGCTGACCACTCCAAGTGATCAATATGGAATGGTGCCGAGTAATAACAAATGACTGTCATGGCGCACTCGTTCAAGAAAATGAAACCCCATTCTCCGACACTGAAACAACTGAATTCAATCATTCTTCAGCCTTGGAAGAACATCTACACTATATTAGAAAGAATAATAACACAAAAAGGAATTAAAAAGTCCCAAAAAAATGAGTCTCACTATCCAGTCGCTCCTTTCATAAAACCCACCCAAGGTCAAACCCATACAGACAGCTGAAAGCAAACTGGGGTATTCCTTTTAAAGTATAATTTTTTTTTCTAATTCTTTTTAAATTTTTTTTACATCTTTAAAAAAACATCAACACTCAAGTTTAGATCTGAATGTGTTGAGGCTAATATGCAAAAATCTAAACTCTCCATCATGAAAATATGTTTGCACCTAAGGAGGGCTCCATTGGTTTTAGGTAATTAAGTAAATCATCATGCTTTTTCTTCCTTGAGCTCAGCAAGGTAAATGTTTTGCTAGTGTAGTTTCACAAACAGTAAATCACGGATTGTGGGCTGATAGCATTTACCTCTTTTTTTTTTTTTTTTTTTTTTTTTTTTCTTACACAAGTGTATTCAAACACACTTTAGGTATACACACACAGACAGGAAAACACCCAAACTACTTCCAATGCAACCATTTGTCAGCTGCCTTTTTGTTTCTTGAAGAACAATTGTGGCTGAGAGAAGGGAAATGACTGAAAAAGTGACATTTGTTTTAATTAAAAGCCTAGCAGTGCTGCATATCGCACACTACCTTTTTATGCCAGAGATTTAGACCAAGATTGTTTTATGTTGAGAGGAGACAGAGTTGGAACCATTTTAACATTAACATTTTTATGTGATTTGTGACATCATGCTCTGAGCATGTGTTGTGAATGACTCTGAGCTACTACCACACTATCTATAAAGTTGACAGAGTTTTAGCAATTTTTTGTGTTTTTCTTTTAAATTTGGTTGACTGTGGCAACCATCTTGAATTTATTTTTTTTACTACAAAAGGTAAGTGGTTGTAGAAGAGAATCTGATTATTACTCTCTGCAAGATTCATTAAAATTCATTCTGTGGTTCATGGGCTATTTCACTAACAAACGCACAGACAAGGTCAAAGATATCGTCTACCTTTGCCTGTCAGCAGTGGGCCATAATGATGCAAAATGGTTATAAAACTTCTAGCCAGCTGACCTATAGTATGCAGCCACCCTGAACCCACAAATTTAATATATTTAAATTCAGAGTAGTAAATAATGTAGGTAAGAAGTATCAAAACTACAGTGCATTTTTTTCTGTTTGGCTACCAGCCTAAATACATTCATCATTGTTGATTTGTTTGTTCCATGTTACTGATTTGTGACTTAAAGCCCTTTTAAAGTATTCATGTGTAGCTCCAATAATACTCGAAGCATTATCTGCTATAACAGCTTCAGTTACAGGGCATGCACCAACACAAAAAAATGAACCAGTCCTGCTGTTGTTGCTCTTCAGAGAAACAGGATCTCATTTGTTCCTTTTTTTTAATGCAATGTCAACACAACTCCTTTAAAAAAAAAAAAAAAAAAGAAAAAATCACCAGACCTTTTTTATAGATAAAATGAAATAATCTTAAGAAATAGCAGAGTTTGTTCTGACTTAACTCAATTTATATGCAAATGTAATATTTCTTGAGTAATGAGCTTATTGTATTATGTCAACATTTACTGGTGGTGTTTTGTCATTCTGGATGGAAACTGCAATCAATATTGTTTCCTTGTACTCGTTTTCTGAAATGTGGATAGAAATTAGCATTATGGGCTGGATTTTGGCTTTAAGACTGTGACAAACTCCAACAATGGAACATTTGTGAACATGAAGGGTGCTTCTGTTGGCATTCATTTTACATAAGACCCTTTTCAGTGAATGGAAAACCTGGTGCCAGAGCATACATTTGCGGCTTGAAGACTTATGATTGTCTTTATTGATGGTCATATACCTAAAAGAGATTACATGTGTTGGAAATTAGACCTTCTGCTGTGTCATTAGTTAATTTAATGTATAAATGGTCCAGTGTGTGTTTGGCAAGCAAGTAAGAAGTATTTACAATGAAACCCTGATTTTGCAGTTACATTCTTGGAGTACCCATAATATTGAATATGGTTTATTAAAGGCATACAGCGCATTTGGGTGGCATCTTAACGCTGTAAGAAATGAACAAACACACACGAGAGCTAAACAGCAGCAACACGGTACTGATAGAAGGCAGAATAGAACTGAATTTAAGTTGATGTTTATGTTACAAAATAAGTGAATTATATTGTTCTGAAAAATTTAACGTAAACTCACAAAAAAGCACGAGACAAAAAAATTGATGATTCTTACTGTACTGTATTTCCAGTTTCTGCAGTATCACAGGGATTACAGCAAACTACTAGTAGTTAGGTTCTATGAGTCTTGTGAGTCCGCAAACTGTGAAATGCAATGCAACTTTGGTGGGGCTTTCCTGTATATTGTGTTTATATGTACAAATAATTTTTGTATTTTGATTTCCAAAGTGAATTAGTTGTAGATATACAGTATATTCAATAATTCTTGCAAGTTTAAGTAAAATGTGTCCACTGGTTTGGAAGATATTTTGCTAACAGACACAAAATACATTCAAGCTCACACAGACATGGGCAAAACCATTATTGCTCACCTTCAATACTAATAAGGTTTAAGATGTTGCAGTAAGAGTAGATTACTGTCATCCTCTGCCATTTAAATAAGTACTTTGGTCCGTTAACCAGCCCGATTTCTGTGTGTGTAGTGTTTTAGGAGATGAGGTCCACTGAGAGCTTTGTAGTAAATGTTTTTAATTCTGCAGCCTGGCAACACAACCTCAGAAGCAAAGCAATTAAACTCATTACTGTGTCTGCATTTTACTTGCCAAAAAGAAAGCATGGAAAATACCACAGAGCTTTGTCATGTTGTCATTTTTATTTGAATTGGTACCAAAGTTTAAAAACTGGCCTCGACTGCATCAGTAAAACAGTTCTTCATGCTAACCACGTAGTCCTTGATATTAATAACAATGTTTCTGTAATACTTCCATCTCAGATTACATTAATGTTCTGTTTATTGACAGCAAATAACCGCTGTTGTTTCTTTCAGAATTGTGAACCATTTTTTTGTTGGTATAAATTAGGCCTGTAAAATTTATCGCAAAATATAATCATTGCGATAACAGCTTGTGCAATAGGTATATCACAAATTGTGTAAACTGCAATAAAGATTTGGCACAAATGTTTGCATTTATGCATTTTATCAGCATCAGCCTGATAAACAAAATGGACCTGAGATACCACATCAAATCATAACCACTTGGTCAGTGGAGAAAATGTTGGAGTTAGATTTAGGCTTTTTAACTTTTATTTAAAATTATTATTATTTTCAGATGTTTTTATTAATAGAAAAAGTGATAGAGGCAGTTTGCTGTATTTACAGCATTATAAAATGTTTTATGGGGGTGATGTTTTAAAGTCTTGCATGCAGTTGTTTCACTGCTACTACAGCAAAAGTTATTAAAGCTAAATAAAGGTGAACACCATAGCTAAAAGCTAAATAAAGCTCAACGCTAGCTAAAAGTGAAGTGCTAGCTTAAAGTAAAAAAAAGCAAGCCTAATAGTTAAAACATTAAAAAGTTAGCTAAAATTTAAATTGGCAATCTAAATGCTAAAAGTAGCGAAAAAAGTAACTTTAACCTAGTCAAACTATAAATGAAATAAAGCTGTGGCAGCAAACTTGCTCAAAAAGTCATCAGTTTTAGATAAATATCCAGTGATTATTTCCTGAGTTTGATTATAATCTGGCCAAATGGTTCATTAAATGCTAACAAATAACCAACACAGACACATTAACATGGGCAAAAATCTTTCAAACCCTTTGAACTTTTGTGAAAGGTATTACAATTCTTTTATTTATTTATTTTTATCCCTGCCACCCAAGTCTTTCTTGAGGTTTTTTAAGCTCTGTAGAGATTATGGAGGAAAAAGGGAATCATACCGCAGAACAACTCAATTTCACTCCAAAACCACTTTAAACCCCACACTGTGATTCACATGAAGCCATGATTCACTTCTTCCTTGAGTGTTTGATTTTTGTAACTGCTAGTTCTTGTGGGGTAGGTGGGGTGGGGTGAATAAACAGACTGACAACAGCGGTTACAAAATGCAAACAAGATCAGTTGGCAGAGCTGAATTTAGTTGTTTTTAACATTGGTGACACATTTAAGGTCTGACTTCAAAAACAACTGCTGCTGACTTTTGAGATGAATGTTTGTGGGTTAATCCTAAATGTGCGTTCTGGGAAAAACACTCCAGTGGGAGAAAGACAAAGGCTAAAATCTTACCGGTGAAGTCGGTATAAGGCAGCAGGCGAGGTGTTTGGGTAGACCTGGTCACCAAACCTTGAGTTGCCTCTTCACCTGACATGGTGTCAAGATAAAGATGGGATGGAGTGGGCTGCAGATGGAGGTGTGGAGGGATAGCAGTCTGAAGAAAAGGAAGGTAAGCCCAGGCCAGGCCCTGATAACGCGAAGCTGTCGGGGCTTAGGAAAGAAGTGGGAGACATTAGCCAAATCCGGACGGATCACAAGCCTACTGAGTGCAAACTGGATGCAATCCAGTTTTGTGGGGCCACGATAAGGAGGCTGATTATGTGTCACCCATCAATTCACCCACCTCCCGCCGCTGTCTCCCAAGCCATAAATCCACTCATGACAAGCTCTGCTCTTCGGCAATCACCCCACTCTAACTTCCTTTCCCTGCTCAGCTCTTTCAGCGCTCTCCTCTCAGTGGTTTGCCACAGAAAGACCGTGCAGAGGGGGGGGATTATGCAAGACTACATTGACTGGGTCCAAAGTAATAAGAGATTTAATTGATAGATCCTTTTCTGAGCAAGTCAGTGCGTTTGATGGGCTAGAGTGTGGATGTGCAGATAATGATTTATTCAAGGCGATTTAAAATGTCAGAATCAGAAATGTTGCATTCAGGATCTAATCTGGATTATCAAGTCAAAAATAAAACCTCATTTACAACCCAGATTACAAAAAAGTTGAGCCTTAAAACAGAATGGAATAATTTGTATATCTAAAACTCAAATTTTACTGACAATGGAGTATAGTAAAGGTATGAGGCCCAAAGATCATGGGCATCAAATACTTTAATAAAACTCTGTGCTGAAAAAACAATAATTAAATTCTGGAAAACTTTTGATATTACCAAATGTAGACGACGAGATATTTGAAGTTTTTATAATTTACAAATTGTTGCATTTTGTTTTTTCTTAAATTTTACACAACATCCCAACTTTTTCAGATTTAGGGTTGTATTTAGGTATTTAAATTTAATATGTAAATCTTGAAATTATTTTAAATATGTAATCACGTGAAAACAAAATTCTACAAGCAGATCACACGATTGCATTAAACTTATTTGTACCAGCCTAATATCTTTCTTTTGCACCAACTTTTCCTTAAATAATCACTTTAAAGTGGCATCCACAAATTATAGCTGCTTAAATGCTTTTAGCACTTATTAATTGCATTAGGAAGCCAAATTGGGCAGTCGAGGTTTGATTTATTACTCGGCTAACTAATTTTGTCACTCTGGGAAAATGCAGATGGAGTTTAGGTGTTAAAACGTTCACCATGAGAAAGATGGAGAGAGACAGCGTGGCCAGACTTGGCCTGACCCTCCTGACTTTTCTTCAAACCAACCTGCATCAAAGCAGCAGACCCCTTTGATATGTTTTAGGGTGAAAATAAATTTATAAAATTATCACAGAGATGAATAAGAGACGGAAAACGAATTCTCTGTAATTTGTTAATCAAAGGTCAGTTGTTTCATTTGGGAATCATTAGTTTTGAGTGTTTGAAGGTCTTGACTGTAAAATAAGTTGATAATTGAGCCATGAATTACAACTTTTTTTAAGGTATGTTTTGCAAAGTAAAAATTTCCAACTATAAAATGAAATAATTGTAGCATCTGATTTTTGTTAAAGTCAACAAGTAACTAAAGCCATTTTTATTTTGTCCTGATGCATCTCAGTCCGGATAGAAACAAACTAGCAAAGGTCCTCTGGATGGGTTCTTTTTTGTTGAAACGTTTCGTCTCTTCTCGAAGAGAATTCTTCAGTCTGAGGAGTTGCATGTAGGCGCAGTCTCATAAGCAGTACCAGTTCACATAATGGATCAACCAGTTCGCAGGTAACCCCCTTAACTGGTTGTTCACATGCAAAAGGGGTCTATCATCCAAACGACTGATCATACGTGCCCTGCTGGTTGCTTTTTGTTTCAACAATGCTGAGTAATACTCTCAATGAAGGTGTTTTATGAGACGGACAATTGGATATACATATCCCTTATGGGGACAAAAGCCCAGCTCCATTGGGGGAAATGCCATTGGTGGGTCAGGGGTTAGGTTTAGGACTAACGTGAAATGAGTTTAGGTTAGGTTTTGGATCAGGTATATACCTGTGAGGTTAGGTTTAGGGTAAGGGGTCAGGTTAGCCTATGTTAATGACCAGTAAATGAAAGGAAATGGATGCAAAGTCAAAGTCCCCATGAGGATAGAAGAACAAACGTGTGTGTGTGTGTGTTGATGGCATGCCAAGTTGATTCTCAACTGTGTTTTTTCAGCAATACAACATCTACCCCCAATCCCTGGAAAATAAGCTAACAAACAAAAAATGCCATTAAAACATCTCTATTATTTCCATTGTAGTTTATTTTTGAAAGGATATATCACGAGGGAGCTCAGCTTTACTCTTCAAAAATGTGTCCCACCCTCTGTTTAGTCACTTGACCGGTGAATATAAAATAACATACTGTAACAACCAGCTTGCAGAATTAGCTGTAAAATAAAGAAAAAAAATTCAAGAATGTGGCATTCAGTGTCTGCACCGCCCTCTTCTGTTTGGCACACCTTGGATTGAACGCACCTGTAGCAGATCCTCCTTGATGAGCAGCTTGGCTTTATAAGGCAGCACTGAAGATCTGGTCCTCGCCGGAGCAACACATACCTTATGGTATTGATCCTGGCTGGCTGGCTGTCTGTATGATTGAAAGTATATCTTGTTACCTGTCTTTGAATCTCTTGTGTCCAGTTGCCTCAAGGGCCCGAGCAATAATCCAAGTCACCTGTGGAACTACTTACCTGAGCTCACCAGTCTGCCATCTGCCTGTAAGAAAACTCACCTGCTCAATCACTCTGCCTGTCTGCCTTCACCGATTTGGAACCTGTAAATACTTATCCCTGTGGATTCAAGTCTTCTCCTCCGAGCCACTCTCCTCCTGGAACACAGTAAGAAATCTTTCAACGGAAAATATTCTCTGCAACAATCTTCATACACCAGATACTCATCCGTCTCCTTCCTTTACAGCCCTGGAACCCTGGTCCTCTCACCCTGTAAATAAACATCACTTACCTTTTGTAAAACTGAGTCCTGAGTCTGTTCATCCTGGTTTTCACTCTCATTTGACTAATCTGAAATCCTGTCAAAGAAGTGCTTTTGCTTAAAATGCCCACCCCTACCTGACATGTATTTGTCCATCCGTTTTCTTCCGCTTATCTGGTGTCGGGTCGTGGGGGCAGCAGCCTAAGCAGAGAGACCCAGACTTCCCTTTCCCCAGCCACTTGGGCCAGCTCATCTGGGGGAATCCCAAGGTGTTCCCAGGCCAGCCGAGAGATATAGTCCCTCCAGCGTGTCCTCTGGGCCTCCTCCCAGTGGGACGTGCCCAGAACACCTCACCAGGGAGGCGTCCAAGAGGCATTCTAACCAGATGCCTGAGCCACCTCAACTGGCTCCTCTCGACATGGAGGAGCAGCGGCTCAACTCTGAGTCCCGCCCGGATGACCAAGCTTCTCACCCTATCTCTAAGGGACAGCCCAGACACCCTGCGGAGGAAACTCATTTTGGCTGCTTGTATCCGCAATCTTGTTCTTTCAGTCACTACCCAAAGCTCGTGACCATAGATGAGTGTAGGAAGGTAGAACGACCGGTAAATGGTGAATCGTGGTGAATCGAGAGCTTCGCCTTCTGGCTCAGCTCTCGATTCACCACGATGGATTGGTACAGTGCCCGCATCACTGCAGACGCAGCACCAGTCTGCCTATCGATCTCCCGCTCCACTCTTCCCTCATTCGTGAACAAGACCCCAAGATACTTAAACTCCTCTACTTGGGGAAGGACCTCTTCCCCGAACCAGAGAGAGCACCCTACCCTTTTCTGGCTC
>JARVJO010000001.1:9250739-9329294 GCA_031762555.1 Cynodonichthys magdalenae
ACTTCCAGTTTCTGTCCGTGAGGCTGACACTGTGTCTACTTTTAAGACTAGACTGAAGACTTTCCTTTTTGATAAATTCTATAGTTAGGCTTAGGTTTCCTGCCTTATTCCTTAGTTATTATAGTTAGTTAGTTATGCTGTTAAAGGCTTAGACTGCTGGAGGACAAGCTGATCACATTTCCTCACTCTGCTGCAGTCTTTCTCCTCTGCATGTTTGTTGTAATCACTCCTATCAATAACGTGTTTTCTTTGTCTCTCTTCCAGAGGAAAATACACCTGGACCAGTCCTGTGATTGTCTGTCTCTCTTTCCTGTCCCCCAAATCCAGCCGGTCGAGGCAGATGGCTGCCTGTCCTGAGCCTGGTTGTGCTGGAGGTTTCTTTCTGTTAAGGGGGAGTTTTTCCTCTCCACTGTCGCCACTATGCTGCTCAGGATGGGAGACTGCGACGAAGCAAAGATTCGGCTCAGCCTGCTGGCTTCTTCTTTAGCTTTTATTGCTTTTTGTGTACAGTGCCCTGAGACAACAGTTGTTGTGACTTAGTGCTATATAAATTACCTGAATGAACTGAATTGAAATATTCTGGAAATTTAGTGATAGTTGTGGTCTTGACTGATCTAAATGACCAAGACAAGACAATTTAGGTCAAGTCTGAGACCATTAAAAAGTGGTCTTAAGACCAAGACGGGTCTCCAGTGCTTCACTGGCTAATAAATCATTTACTGAATCAGATTGTTGGCAGCATATTGAGATACAAAATTCATAAATTCTAATTCAGAACATAACATAAAAAAAATTGTTTGTCAAACAACTTAAACAAATATTCAATTACTTGTTGAAGTATGTAGTGTTATTCAGTTTCAAAGTAAATCCTCAAAGCTCCATAGCAAACCTTGGGATTGAAGTTTTCTTTTATGCAGTTTGAATTATTACAGCCCTTATTTCTCACACTGTCTGAATGCTTTTTTTTTTGTTTGCTCTGATAAGATGCTGTCAGGCTCTGCCTTCTCTTTCTCTTCCCAAACGCTGCCTAACGTTCAGCCCCTGAGTCAGTGCTGCCTCGTCTAATAACTCTTCCCATGTTTAAGCAAAGCGTTTGCCTAATAGACTGCTCTGAAATCACACAATGGGGAATGCTGGAGTGAGTGCAGTGTCAGTGCATTTATCTCCCTTTTGCCCCCTTGACCAAACCCATCTAAGCTGGGACCATTATTTAACTTAAGAGAGGTCAAATTCTCATTGTAAGGGTTGAACATGGCATGAATTAAAGTATAACAGTCTATCCACTAAAGTAGCCATTGGCTGCTGTAAACCCTCCCACCCCTGGAAAACCACCATCCTGCATTGCTTTATGGGGGTCACAAAGTAAATGGGACGATGGTGGCTGAGTTTGATGGCATGTGACTCCCCCACCTGGCAGGGGAGGAGGTTGAAGGGCAGAGGGAGGGACTGAGATGCTGCTTTGTCAGCACTTGGCATTCGGTGAGGAGAGTAATGAGGCTTAGAAAGAAGTCTCGCCCTTCTTACCTCTGCAGTCTGTCTTCTTTTAGATTTTACAGACTTGTGTGTTTGGATCTTTTCCTTCATCTCTGTTCACATTCTGTGTTTAACTGTTTCTTTTAAAAAAATGGAAAAAGAAAATTAGATTCTTACATAGAAATGCCTTTAAGGGAGAGGGAAAGCAGTCAACAAAACCCTAATTTGCTTAATTAATTAAGCATAAATTAGTTTTATCTTCTGCCTTCTAAAGAAACCCGAAAAAAAAGTTTAAAAGTAGTTTGTTACAAAATAAAAAAATTTCCAAACTCGAGTGCATAGTTCAGATGTGGAGTAACTGATATAACATGAGGAAAAAAACAACCTCAAAAACTAAAACAACACAACGTAGTTGTTTAAAAAAAAATATAATTAGAATTTCAAAATAGGCAGGCTTCTATTACAATCTCTGTAGAACATTCCGTTGGATTTTGGCATCTTTGTGAAAGAATTATGCTGCAGGCCTGCTTCTGGCAGCCAACTGGACAGCTAAATTTGGAATTAACCAAACAATAAGACCAAGATCCAAAGCTGTGTGACCATATTGCATGGAAGACCTTTTTTCCTCTCTATATTCCAACAACCATCTGCAGCTTAAAAATAACTCCCAATTTTTAAACATCTGAACCACTAAAACTTTAGTTTGATCAAACACTTGGGTTAAATACCAGAGAAATAAAAAGGATTTTGGTATTTAGAGACTGGTAAAAGTTGTGTGGTGGTCTTTGTTTGGAGGGGAACTGATATGTTACACCATATAACAGGAGTTGAGAAACCAAAATTAGTTTAACAGACATTTTTTTCAAACCCATGTAAACAGTGGTTTTGATTTGCTATCTTTATAATAAAGAGGAATCTGAATAATTTATTTTTTGTCATAAACGGTATTTGGTATAGTCTTTTTTTCTCATTTGTGATACACTTTTTATGTTTGCAAAGACAGCTGATTCTCAAGTTTTTCACTTTCAAATCTTTCAGAGATATTAAAGATGTTACACTAGGCCCAAGTTGCAAATTTGGTATAATATCTCAATGTGAGTATCATGTATAAGCTCATAACATAAGAAAACAACACAAACAAAATAAAGAAGGCTAAAAACTTGTACCTGGAATAGAATATTTCCAAATGCATAGGAACACTGCATATGGTATATCATATATTCTACTTAAAGGGGACATATGCAAAATCCTTTTTCTTTAGCCATTAAATACATTTTGTTGTGTACTTGACGACTCCAGGAGTGCTGAAAAGTTTAATTTAGTCTCTCCTGGTGTAGATATCTTTGTTATGTTTGGTCTTTTATTTTTTTTCACAATATTTGTGACAGAACTGCCATACAAGGTCTGGATTACAATTTGTCTTCATTCTCTTGTGGCTCTGGGTCAGACTCTGGCTCTAACATGTAAGGCTGGATGGACCAAGTCTTCCATTGTTGACATCTTTATTAATTTGCAAATAAAATGTTTCTGCGCTGCTAGATAGTTGTAAACCACTCTATCAGACTAGAATGGACCACTCTGGAAGCTGAAGTGGTAACAGAGTGTGAAGCATCTCATTTGGATATAAAGAGACAGCATCAAAACAAGTTGATCTGAGATGCACCTCAGAATAAGGATGAAAGATGGGCTTGTGGAGTTATGGTAAGAAGGAATTCAGACCAAAACAGTTTCACTTTATATGGACACCAACTGAATGATTTGAAATGTGAAAAAAGATTTGAAATGTCTCCTTTGAGTACCATATACTGCAATTGTTGTTTTTCTTTCTCTGTTGTATTTATTTATAGTTTATCTATCACGTAGTCTTGTGTTGACATACTGAAATTCTAACATTTGCTACCTTTTAGAAAAACAAACTTACAGCAGCAGAAACACTGAGTCACTCTTTTGTTAACTTTAACATGTCACACATTGTGGTCTGGCTGCGTAGGCTCTCAGTTGTGTCATCTAAAAGCTAAGCTGTTTGGTTAAAACAAGCACAGAGGCATATCTGCCACATAATGATGAAAACAAGGTTATATAAAACACTTTTGATCCATCTTATGCGACCTGTTCACTTTAAACCTTTATAAGCAGATTTATCACCTTGAATCTTTTAGAGTGATAAATTTTTACAATGGCCCACTGAAAGGATATTCTTTCTTATATATACTGTGCATAAATCGTCGTCAGTGACCTGTGAATGTTCAATCTGACTTAACGCATGAGTGACTTCACATGAAGTTTAAGGAAGGTGTGGATATACTGTGAAGGAGTGCACACCAATCAATAGCCTGGTCAGGGAAATCAATCATGGCTGCACAAAGAGAAATATATATATATATATATATATATATATGTATATATATAATGTGTTGCAACAGCGCCACAGTTTAAATGCACAGTAAGAGACTCCAACCACAATATTTTTGTTGATTTTAGAACCCATAAAAAGAGGAGGGGGAAACCTTACGAAATACCATATTGGCGTTGGAAGGCCAAATAAATTTATGGATTCATCAATCTGCAGTTTGGCCGGCTGGTTTGTATTTTGCACACGTGTGTTAAGACTCTGACGAACTGACAGATTTAAACTCTGTCATTAAAGAGGTATTCTACATGACAACAGTTACAACCCAAATTCCAATGAAAATTATTTTCAACCTATATTTAATTGTGTGAATGTGTGTGTGAATGGGTGAATGACTGTAGCGTAAAGCGCTTTGGGGGTCCGGAGGGACTTTGTAAGACGCTATATAAGTTCAGACCATTTACCATTTACCAATTGATTACACTACAAAGAGAATCTATTTAAAAATGAACAAACTTTATTTTTTGTTGTTGCAAATATTCACTCATTTTGAATTTGATGCCTGCAACACGTTCCAGCTGGGACAGGGGTGTGTTTACCTCTGTGTTACATCACTTTTCCTTTTAACAACACTCAGTAAGTGTTTGGGAACTGAGGACTTATTCATAATGCACCACACATTGTCAGTAGGAGACAGGTCTTGACTGCAGGCAGGCCAGTCTGGTACTCTCACAAAGCCATGCTGATAAACATGCAGAATGTGGCTTGGCATTGTCTTGCTGAAATAAGCAGAACATCCCTGAAAAAGATGTCACTTGGATGGCAGCATTTGTTGCTCTAAAACCTGAACGTACCTTTCAGCATTAATGATGCCTTCCCAGATGTGCAAGTTACCCATGCCAATTGGCACTAACACACTTTTGAATTTGGAATGACCAGATCAAATGTAATCTCTGATCTGTAAACAGTCTGTTTCACTTCAAGTTTCTATGTTTTCTAGCAAGGAAAATATTTTACTTATTTTGGTCAAAGAGTAACCATGATGAAAGGCAAAACCACAAAAGCAAAACTAGGTACCTATGAGTCACTTGTTCTTCCTCCCACACAGTTCAGCTGTGGTGAAGACGAGTAAGGTCAGATGACAGTCAGTTCATGCACTTAAAGAAAAACCCACAAACACGAGCGTTTGCTTTGTTTTTCCTTTATACTGCATTTTATTACAAACTCCATTCAGAAATGGACATAAAAACATGAGGCTTTTAAGACCCCATCTCTCCGTGGCATTGGGAAAGTTACACTCAGATTTTCACTTAAAAAAAAAAAATATGGACAGGCATTGATTTATTAAACATTCATAAATCCACATCTTAGAATTTCAAGCTTTGCTTTATTAACAAAAACGGGACAAAGTTACCTATAATTTAACTGTTTCATTATTTACAAACTCATTAAACGGGGCCTGTCTTCCCAGTTCATCTCACTTTCCCAATGAATTTATCAACTTTAATTGCGGAAAGAATTTTATTGACTTTACAAATGTTAAAAAAAACTGTATCCCCACATGTTGACTGTAATAAACACTGTGTGGATCATTAGCTTGACGAGGCTGCAACAGTGGCAACCCACCTACACAGGGTGGATCTGAGGTCTATCTTTGGATCCCACCCTGCAAAGTACATTGTTTTTACTTCCCTGAGAGTTAATGATATACTTGTACTATGCTAATTTTCTTTGGTGCTTTTAATTGTAGTGTTTGCAAGAGCCCACCTGATATTCCTCCCCCACATGGCTATAAAAAGCTCAAAATTCATCACAATCAACACAACTGCCTACATATGAGTGAACTATTGCTTAAAAACCTGAATACTTTTAAAAGTCTGGACTTTGAGTTCAGTTTGTTTAAGTTTTTTTTTTTTAAATGATATGCCACTCATTTGGTAGTTTTATTTATTTTTTCTGTTTCTTTAGCTGTAAATACATCTTCCAAATACTAAAGTGTATCAATGAAAGGTGGTGCATTATCTCACTAATCCACAAGTATTGGGAAATTGTTTTTTCTCAGAGTACAGTTACAACAGTCTTGTTACACATAAACCTCAATAAAACTCAAGTTTTGTCTTAAATAAGCTTTTTATCATTAAAACTTAGCAATGACTTATTTATTACACACTTTAAATAACAGCACACTACTTTGTGATGACATACTCTTTAGTCTTGTGAACTGATACTTGAAATTTAAGGATTAGTATTAGTTTTGTTTGAGTGCTCTGTGCCATTGTTCATAGGTTCGCCTCTCGTATTTATGAGTGTCAAGCATTCCATTCAATAAGGACCTTTCATTCTCTTCACTTGGGAACAGGTCAGCAAATGTCAGTTCCTGTAATTCATATTTCATGTAAAAATTGAAATGTCTCGCCCATCCATCAGACGGAGTCCAATTGTCACAGAAAATTCTGCTTGAAAAAGTCCTACTATCGTTAGAAAACAAAAAATCACTATCATTTTACTGTGTCAAACTGATTAATTAAAGAAAACTTCACCTTTTGACAAGATCAACAAATCATAAATTAGAAATTATTCAGAATTTAAACAAAAATGTAATTGTAAAAAAAAAACCTATTGTCTGTGTGTGGGGGGGGGGGGCGGGGTCTAATGTTTTCCTGCTCATTAAAGGAAAGATGAATTAATGTGTTCTGCCATTGCTGTTTTGATTAGACTTTTTAAATAGCTTTTCTTGAACAGAAGCTGTGAAAGCTATTTTTCTCCCCAGACTGACCCCAGAGAAAAATTTTCCACTTTAGATGGAAAGGACTCAAAAAGGATTCAGTGAGATTTAAATAAATAAGTTAATTATTTAATAATAAAAAAAAAACAGGTAGTGTATTGCATTAAGTAATTTTTGTCTTGTGTATAAGAAAAGCATTTTAAGAGTTTGAGTGGTTTGGGGATTATTGTTCTTTTATAAGACTAGAATAAGACTAAAACTGCATAATGGGTCAGTGTTTAGCACTGATGCCTCACAGCATGAAGGTCCTGGGTTCTATCCCAGTTTCAGACCTGGGGTCTTTCTGTCTGGAGTTTGCATGTTCTCCTGCTTGCTTGTATTTTCTCCGGGTATTTCGGTTTCTTCCCACAGACAAAAAAAACAAACAGATATGAGCAAAGAATTGGAGACTTTTTTTTAAGACTTTCTTGAAGGTCAAGTACTTGGTCCGCTTAGGAAGTCAACAATTCTAACTAAATTATCATGTAGAACAGCAAGATGAAAATGCAAACCTGAAGAAAGTGAGAGATGTCTCTACTGCTGGTGGCGTATTGGCACCTACTTAATGGATGTGCAGTAAATGACCCTGGTTCTACAGTGTTTGTCAGCATTAACAGCGTTCCTTTCTGCTGAGAGTAATGCCACAAAACTGCAGGGCTGACAGCCTGCCGTGATTTGTCGCGTTCCAAACGCACAGTATCATGACACTTCAATAATGGACCTGCGTGTTTTACTCAACAAATGGCACAATGACTGCCACGATGGACGAAACTGGCTTCATTTTTATTCAGGTGGGGCTGTCCAGGTCAGTGCAGCAGGGCAAGGAAGGTGCAGGTGTGACAACATCAACAAAAGACGGATCCATATTGATGATGAGTTAATGAAGAGGAATGAACCCCGTTGGAGAGTTTGTGCCTGAAGCGCCTTACTCTTCTGAAAAACTGCCAATATCTGCTCAATGAGACAGAGAGGACATCAGCCTGGAAGTTGTGTTTTTGCCTGAAGTATTAGAAGTTGGTATAGCTGGAAGTCCTTGACATTTAAAAGCTATATTTAAGGAGAACCACAGTGGCACAGTATGGTCAATTGAATGTTATTAAAAACAAACAAAACAAACCCAATAACAGCAAACATCTACAAACAGGAATGACTGGTTTCAGTTCTGCTGTTGCAGGTTCAGTGTAGAATCTTTTTCACAATAATCCCCCTTTTTTAAGCTTTATTGCAAACAAATCTTACTATGCCTTTTGTTTACATCCTCTGGTTATTGATTAGCTTTTATTTATTTAAAATTGGTAATATTTGGTAATATGGTAATAAGAAATGCTCAATACTATGTGGCTATGTCACATTGCTCTAAATATCAGGATATACGGGATGTAGATGTAATATTTACAGTATAAAAGGTCAGGGTGCATGATTAATCAACTCTTATCATCCCAGATCTCCTTAATTCTGGGTGATTGGCAATTGGTCGATACTACATGAGAAGCCGATCTTATCCACCAATCGTATATACCTCCACAAAGTTCTGGAAATCAGCCACTGTCCCTTTTTACTGTGCTGTGAGAGATGACGTGTTTAGTCAAAACAAGTTTGTATTTAAATGGTATTGTTCAATGTTTTTCATTAAAAAAATGGTTGGAACATTGAAGGTATATTGTGACCTTTTAACACACGGACAGTGTCAGTTGTTTAAAAAATAATTAAATTGATATCAGCCAAAATCAGAATTGGCAGGTCAGACTTTTTAAAGATTGCTGATCAGTAATTAGTCAGAAAATGGCAATCGCACCTCATGAAAGAGGTGCGATTGCTAAATCCTTAGGTTTTATTTTAGTAAAATTAATTAAATGTAAATGTATTAAATGTATTGTCTGCCAGCACTTTAGTTGGCTTCATCAACATAAAGATAGATGAAGAGACTCTATTAGCTTCCATTAATTAGTGCTGCTACATTTTTGGAAAACATAATCTGCACACGAGGATCTTTTAAAATCCTAAACGTTCTGCAGGAGGAGAGGACTGGAGTTAGTGGTGGGTCTTAGATAGTTATGTGAGTAGATGCATTGGGCCTCATACAAGAACATTTTCGTATTTTTATCCTAAATTTCTCTTGCTTTTGTTTGTAGGAAGGGTTCATACGAACATGCCACGTCAAATTCAACAAATGGTTCTATTTTCTGGAAAAGTGTGTAAATGAGCAGCATAAACTGATGAATGCGTATTCAGGTGCTCGTGCACGAGGAGAGGAGATTAGCATAATTACCACCCCAAAAACACCATATAAGGCTATGCTTCCTGCCCCACATACCAGGAAGTGTTTGTTCATGAAAATGACAGCGCAAAATAAAAAGAACTACTTCACGAGTTCTGAGACTGAAGTCCTGCTGTCAGAGATCCAGAAAAGAAAATCTGTCCTTTTTAGCAGCGTCAGCTGACCTGCTAAAGCTGAGAGATGAAATGACGACTGTTGTTAATGTCGTGTCTCCCGTGGGTCGTATACAGTCACAGAAATAAAAATCATAATCATATTCATCTCTCTCTAGTCCTGCTCCGGTTTTTCTTTGGTCAAATATTTTTAATTCAAGTGTAAAAAACTGTGTTAAATAATTTTCATTTATTCAGGAGAGCCACATCCCGTATCGTCAACTCATTATATACCGAGACAAATTAAACTTCAATTAATGCATAATTTAAGTTGGTTTGTAGTTTGAGATTTAAAAAAAAATTATATCGTTAGTCTACATTATTACATTTATTACATTTAAAATTATAATTTTAATTCAAACAGAATAGCCTATTGTCAACATAATTATGGAGTGTGATTTATTTTCAACTCAAAATATTTTCAAACTAACAAAATATAAAGTTATTAGTGAAGAAAATCTGTCTGGATAACAGCAGACTGACTGCAGGTAAAATATACCACAGGTCTGGACCACACAGTAATTTTGTTCGTATCTGAAAAAAATCTTAGAATACAAGAAAATTGGTGAATGCCAAAAGTTCTCCTAAATCACTCGTACGCACAACTTAAGAACAAATTTGTGACCCACTACCCTGCATGTTTTAGTTGTTTCCCTGCTTTGACACATCTCATTTAAATGAACGAGTGATTGGCAGGGTTCTGCAGAACTTACAGACATGCTGAGGAGCAGGGAAACAACTAAAACATGCAGGGTAGTGGGTCATGAGGACTGGAATTGAGGACCACTATAGTTTATTCTTTTTTTTTTATTTTTAATTCTTCCATAAACTCAAAAAAATGGCAGAATTTTTATGTGGAACAGAAATCTTTTTAGATAAACGAATACAATTTTGGTAAAGAACTATGAAACACAAAATGATTTAATACAATTTCTGCCTTGGTTGCTACAATTATTGATGCTTCATCAAAACTTTGTAATATCTCAGTGAGAACATGGCTCATGTTGTCAGACCATTAGTTCAAATCCAAACAATAATTTGTAAGCTAATTATTTGTTTTAAGCTTTCCCTAACTTGACTCAAGCAGTTGTTATAAAAATTATGTATTTAAGTCCCTATGGGATCAATAAAGTATTACTCATTCATGCATTAACATGTCTACAAACCTACTAAATAGCTTGCAGATGAACCTGTAATTTATGGCCTTTTTATATATTTTGTCCTCATGAATTAGCAAAATGGAGCAGACATTTTGTTCACATTAGCTGGTTTCTGTCAATGGAATCCAACTGTGGCCTAGTCACAAGGACTCACGAGCTGCCCTTCGTACCACTCCCACAGACATTTCTCCTGTCATTATGTCCCAAGTCCTCCATCGCGCACACACCGTTGCTCATGGCAACAGCAGCCTTTTGTAGACTTTAGGCCACAGAAAAAGCAAAGTTATTTAATTAAATAATCACAGTAATGATTAACAGCCTGTGAAATGAACAAGTGCGAGGATGAATAGCTGAAAGAAAAGGTGCCTTTCACGTATCTCTCTGCTGTTTGACAAATTTAGATAGTGAGTGAGCATTTCCAATATATTGGTGTAGATTCTCAGTTTTACAGGACATGGCTAAAAATAACATATTTTGTAGTTGAACACATTTCACCTCCTGCCTGGAGAGCTTTCTTAATGAAAAAAGCTGAAAAGTTCTAAGCTTTTAAACTGCATGACGTCCTTTTTAATGTAAGTTAGATTCCAGACTACTTTCGTCATTAAGTTTATTTATTTATTTTTTTGCATAAATGGGTTCCGTTGTCACGTGTCAAACATCAGCCTTTTCTGTTTAAAATATGAAGCTTTTAGTCTTCAAAAGAATGCTTATCCTTGAGGTGTAAGCATGACTCAGCTGTGCAACTACACCTGCATTCTTTCAAGGAATGCTAGTTTCACTTTATTTTTTTATTTTTTGGTGTTATCAGTGGTATCACTTTTGTTACCCTTAAAATTATTGCAGTGTTTGTTCTTCTAGCTGAAAATACCTGAATTGTCATTTCCTGATGCATACTAACTAAATTAGTCTACAGAAATGAGGTCTTTAACACTGCAGTTCAAGCTCAAACTTTCACTGGCCTCAAATGTTGTATTTGACAACTCAAGCAAACAGTGTACTTTGTGCACAGACTTTGGAGGAGCAAACACATCGGCCAGTTGGACGTATAGAAAGCTTTGCAAGCACTCGGAATATTGTGTGTGCGCGTGTCCTCTGTGGAAACGAGATAGCAAAAGTACAAAGAAAAAAAAAAGGACAGGAGAAAAGGGTAAGACAGAAGAAAGAGTGAATTAAATGAGGTCGAGGAGCAACATATGAACTGCAGCTGGGGAATAAAAGAGGGATCAGTCAGGGGAACAAAAGTCAAGTTAACAAGGTGGGAGTACAGAAAAATGATGAAATAAAAAGGAAGCAATAGGAACTAAAACACACATTATCTTCTGTGTAGGATTATCTGCTTATTGCTACATGAAGGCAAGTTTAATACTAAGTCATTAAAAATTACTTTGTAAAGTTTACAAAAGATATTTAACTGCTGTATTATAAACCAAACACATGCTATTTTCATTCCAGTTGTGTTTAAGTAAATTAAGTGGGACATGTTTGCTAACTCATCAAAATATACGTATGTACTTTTTTTTTATTTTATTTTTTACCATGTCCTGTCCGGCAATGTGAAACTCAGAATGGATGTCTGCGTGTTCAAATGAAGCTCAACATTTTTACTATCACAAGTGCAGCATAATGGCATTTCAATATATGTACTTAAAACATACATGGTGTAATACGGAGATCCATTAGCATGTCTATAAATAGAAAACTTTCATCTGACCTCTCAATGTTAAGGTTTAATATTAGCTAATGTAGTGTTGTCCTGATGTATCTCAGTAATCCAGGTAGAAAAAAAAAGTTGAGTATGTCCTCAGGGAAACTACTCAACTTTTTTTTAGACTAATGTAGTGTTCCTTCACATAAGTGATTTAAACCTCCTGCTGTCCTTGGGTCAAAATGAGTCATAAGGCCCTCAGTTTTTTAAGCCTGAAAACCGATGAACAGGCCTTTGTTTGGCTAGCCTGAATGAAGAATTTTACCTCTTTCTCCATATTAATTAATAGGAATAGTTAACTATTGTGTGTTTCTGTAGAAAATTATATTTTTTTACCTGTTCGAATGACTTGAGGATCAGTGTACTTTTTGGTCACTCAATTTTCAGTTTAACACTGTTGTCAAGGCAACTTGATGTTGTTTTGTGGATATGCTGCAACTTCAAGTTTCTCACCATGGAGCCCTTGGAGAAAAGCTTCATGTGCTAAAAGCACCAGAAGCTCTTGGAAACAGTTTGAATCATCAGTGATAAACATCCTGCTGACAAATCTTAAAGAAACTAAAAACTAGCTAGCATTTATTAAATCCTTAAATGGACTGATAGAAATAAAAATAAAAAGATGGACCGTTTTCCCATTTTTGGAGTATAACGTAAAAATAGAATAACCATCCATTTTTTAAAATCTGTTTAAAAAAATGGAATGCCCACAAGGTACACGATTGCCTTAATTACTTTTTCTTTTTTTCTTTCCTTTTTTACTACCTTTTAGTTTAGGCCTTGTAAGACTCTATGTATACAGGATTCTTTTTTAAAGCTACTTTGAATTGAATAAATTGTTCAAGCATGAAACACTAACTCAACTCTGTAGACCGTATGCTCAAAAACTGTACATTTGCTTACATTAGTTCATAATTTTATTCTGACTCAAGCTTTTTAACGTCCATCTCAAAAATGAACAGTTGGAATTAGGAAACTTTAAGAAAGCTAAAATGTATATATTCATCTGGTAACTGGTTCCATTCACAAACTTCAGGTATAATTTCAGAAGATTTGGCCGTTCTTTATCCACACACAATCTCATGTAATGATTCACTGACTGATTGTTCTCCATTATGCTCTAATACCCACCTGGAGTCTTTCCCATCATCAACTTTTGTCTTTAATGGCAATTCACATGATTAATGGTATCTATTTTTGTTTTACATCGCAGGTGACATGGTCTGACTGCTTATCAGTTTCCCGTCATTAGGTGGAAGGGCCTGACAATGGGGCCTCTGGCATAGGTCGACATGACTTATCAGGATAATGTATAGCCCTTGGGTTTTAGGTTCAAAATCCTTCCCTAAAGATAATAAGTCTTCATTTTTGGAACCGTGCTCGCTCCATCAGCCTGTCAGGACTCAAGTTTTAACTGTATTGCTGTCTCACTATCAGCCTCCAAGGAGCTAAAAACGTAATCGGTGTGCCTGTGACCACGATCGTTAGTTCTATTCAAAGAACATTAAATTCATTTGACAAAAAAGACAAAGTATAATGATTTTTAAAAAATACAAATGAGTAAGAATTTATCACAATAGTAGTACTTTTTATATAGACCCTACCTATTTTCCTCACAGCCCCACTTTCTTACTTCCAGGCCAAGTTGAGCCCCTCGCTACACCTCTCCCAAAAAGGCGTTCAACCTTTATCTCTTTATCAAAATAATAAAGTGAATAGTTATAAACTTTTATATTACAAGAGAGGAAAAAGAACTGGGTTATACAGTTTAATTATTCAAATAGACTTGCTTTGGTGGGTTTTTTTATGTACAACTTCACCAGTGGTCTTTATATTTTCCTTCTCCATATTCAACAACCTTTTTCTTGACTAGTATCTCCTCCTCTACGTATTTGAAGCATCTTAGCCTTTTTTTTTTTTGCTTGGTCTCCAAACTGCCCAACCTGAGCTGTCCCTATGGCATCCTTAAGTGTATCAGTTTGAAAGCATTGAGGCACTTTTATTCTATCTTGTTTAAGTATTCTGTTATAAATCTTTTCAGGTTTAGAAATTTTTGCACGTTTACAATTTTTACATAAAACATACAGTTTTGTCCCTTTTTCTTCTCCGTGTCTATTGTACCTTTTTTTAAATCTTATTGTTGCTCTCCAGTTAGAAAACATCCCACTTCATCATCCACTCCAGCCTGCCTGCACTCTCTTCTTCTGCTCTCTTGTGCACTGCACATCGTTAAATCATTAGATCCCAAATTTTTAACACATGACCCTAAAATAGCTGTGTCAGAAACTCATGACCCGAAGTATTCAGGCTAATTAAAACAAGAGTATAATGATGATACTATTACCTGCATCAACAGCTACTAAAATTACTTCTAACCTTAGATATATGCATTTGCCTCTTAAATTATAGCGGTGGTCCTCACACCAGCTTGAAGACCTTGGGACAAGGTTCAATCAAGACAAAGTCCAAACTGACAATTGGTCAGACATGACTTCCCAGAGAAGGTGGGGAAGCTGGTGACAATGCAGTAAGATGTAGCTTAGTGCCAGGATAGAAGCTGTCAGGACTGGCAACCCTGACAATAGGCTTATAAATGCCAGGTACCTGTGGGACAACTGGTGTGTGACCAACATCACATCAGTGGTGGGAACACTTGTTTTTAGCATCATCTGTCTGCTGTTAGCTTTCAGAGTAAAGGCTCCCACATACTCGGGCGTACTGTGTGCGGTCCGTGAGCCGCGCGGACTCCGCGCATATTGTCCGCGGACGTTTGTGACTTCATACTCGAACGTACTGACCGCCTGACAAATTCTTTAATTTCTCGCAATTACAGTCATGGCGTCAATGACGAGGACGAAGAGATAGTTTGTATTTTAGCTTTAAAACAACAAAAGAAAAGAACTTCTTACCCAGGGTCTGAGCTATTTCCTCCCATGAATTTGTTGCTCACTGAAAGTCTTTAGATTCCTTCATTGACGAATCATAAAGTTTTCTAATCTCCTCCATAAGACACTCTTCAAATTTTGACTCCATTTCGTCCACAAATGACACCGATTCTTAACTTTCTAAGCTTTCTAAGTTGTTCATTTTCACCTTTTGCTGAAGGCAGATGATAGTTTTTGCCTGTCTGTCACCAGTTTTTATAAATATAAATGCTTTTTATTCATATTTCCTCGTGCCTTCATGAAAAGGGAGATAAAGTTGGGACCTGCCCTGCCACATTTCCATGAGAATTAAACTTCAACTTTCCCAGCTTGTCACCTCTCTGCATCCAGTGTGCCTGAGCCTTCATGTTTAGAATAAATAAAATAAACCTCTAACCATTTATTTTCCAGACATTCTCTTGGACAAAGCCCTGTGTGTGATTATTTGAAACCTCCTTGTCCTGTAAGAGTTGAGAAGTAGCCCCGTTGTGTGCAGCTCACACACTACACTGAGGTTTTTTCTTAATGCTTCCGCATGAACATTCGATGCCACACAAGTTGTGTGTCCACTGGACTGCAGATAATTCAGATGGATGATACATGGCATGCAGATTCTCATGGGAGCAGGGCCTCATTTTGTAAACCACCTCCCTGTATCATTCACTGTTAGTTTTTACATTATCTGGGTGTTTTGTAACGTTACAGGTACTTCCTTTATCTTTTGGTTTAGTAGAAGTATGGACCTTTGTGTTGACACTTTTTTTATTTTTAGGTTTTTCAATGCAAGCTTTCTGATTCATTTTGTTTCAGCTAAATGTGCCATGTCAGGAATGTAACCTTAAATATGTATTCTTTATAAAATAAATTCAATTTTTTTATTTCCAAATAACTTTTACACTCTGCACACAATTAGACTAAGAATCTTTTGAATATCTTCACTATGTACAGTTTCTCTTTACCACAAACACCTAAGTCCTGAAGATGCTACATCTAAAATAAATATATTAGCATGCATATTTTTTATGCATCAACTTCTAGAATTATATTTAGACAACGACATTTGTGTTAGTTGCTCACATCTAACATGACAGTAGCGTGTGACCACAGGACAATTTCACAGTTTGAAACTAATCAATGTTTGTCTGATGTAGTGGTAACCCCAAGGGGTAAAACACTGAAAACCTCAAGTTTCCAAATGACCCGAAATTGAAAATAATTAATTAACAATGTAAAACGTTTGGTTGGCAACCATGCATGATTGTGTTAACTAAAACAATATGAGTCGGGCTGTTACATATTTCATGTTTTTCAACGTAGTCCATAGTTCTTCCTGACAATTTTAACATTTTAGGACATGCCAGAATTTAACTTCAATTGCTTTATATACAAAAATGTACATAACTAATCTTAGTTTTATCACAACTATGTTCCATGTTGAAGAGTTTCAGCTTTCAGGTTTAATGTTAAGGTAGAGAATCACAATGACCATGTATTGTGCCGGAAGATCGAGTTCGCTGGAGTAAAACGAGCAAAACTGAGCTGAAATGAATTCCCAGCTGCCTGATCTTTTCTTCTCAAGGTTTCGAGCGAGTTAGGTGGTTGGTTGGGCAATGAAACAGATGGACAACACAGATTGCTGACATTAGCCTGCTCCTGATCTAGATCATGATTCCTCATCAAGCTAATCATTTATCAGTGGAGTTCATCTTGTTTTTTTGGAGGGGGTAGAGGACAAGCTGTGCAGCCCCGGCTGCTTCAACACTTGACCGGATGAAAAGACGACTTCATGGAGTGAGTTGAAATGAAAACATTAGGGGTTTGTTACAAATGTTGCTACGACTCAAATCAAACCAATAATAGGCTGGAGGAAAAGAAAATTGGCCTTAGTGTTTGAAAATGGTTTTCAAACACACTGCTTTTATTGTGTCTGATTATCACCCACTGGCAAATGGCAGCCAGTGTTTGGCCTGTGTCAGTCACTGTCAGCAAAATATTTCATTAACCACTGGACAGATTTTAATGAAAATCTCATGAAGTCATCATTAGATGCATGTCTAAAACTAATAACTTTAGAGTAAGCCCAAATTACACAGCTGCTTCTGCTAATTCGCCTCATCAAAGACAATAAAATGTTTGTAACTCAACCATTTTAACAAAAATCAAGTTAAAACTTGATGTGTTAGTAGCTGAGTGTCATATGCTCCAAGCGCTAATAGATTATGCAGGATCTTTAGAACTTGAGCATTCAATGTGATATATGAAATGCATTTTTTTTTCAAGGAATGCTATTTAAAAACTGAAGAACAAACTCAATTATTTTAAAAAGGGGTTTTGCACAGAACCTTGGTTTTATTTTTGAGGATGGACCTGTTGCCATTGTTCAAATACAGTTATAACAACCCTTTATTAGTAGAAGTGTACTTTAAGTATAAAAAGGAGAATTGTGCTGTTGGTCTGCACCAATGACCACACTCCCCTGAATAGTCTGCAGTTATAATTGCATCTTTTCAGTTTTAACAAACCTTTTATTATTTCTGGACACAAGGTTATGTGCTATCATTACAACATATTCAGCTTTAAATAGACAATGTATATTAAGCTGCAATAAATAGACAGCTACATAAATAAAAGACAAAAACAGAGAATTTTACTAGATAACTTGTTGTTTTTAAATTAAACATTTTATTATGATAGTAAATTGTTAACAAAATTTACTTTGACACAATCTTAGGGTTTTTGATGCATTTATGCACTTTGAACCAGGGTATACCACCAGGCAATGTTAATATTTCTTGAAAGTCACCATCAGACCTGACATATTGGTCTGTGCTGTGCCACCCATCTGTTCACAGCTGGGCATAGTTGAAGCAGCCAGCACAGACCTTAGTGCCACAGGGATAGAGGCTGGGGGAGGAGGAGGGGGGTAGCTCTAATGAGAGGCATCTACACAAACTCCCCATCCTAGGGAATAAAACAGAAAAACTCACCAGTGTTTTCCCTGCTAAACTTCCCCCTCTCTGTCTGACCCAGTGGGAGATAAATTGCTTCATTTTGTTTCGCCCTCGGTTAAAGTGGCATCTTGTCCACTCGTTGCTCCTCTCACCAACTAATGTTGGTAGAATGAGGGGGGGGGAGGAGCTCATGCCATGCCAAGGACTTGCTTTTGCCAGGAAGACACACGAGCAAAAGAAGGCAACATAAAGGCTTGCAGACATATTGGATTTGAGTAATGACTCACGCCGTCATAACAGACAGAGAAATAAAAGGAGCACCTGGGACTCGAACAGACTCAAAAACTACAGCAAAACGCAGTAGTCAAAACAAAAGTGGGATATATCTAGGTTGGTGTTTTTGTCAGGTTTTGTGGCTTCGCACTTGATTAAATTCTCTTTGGAACCGTGTGTAAAATTCTAAAAATATCTACTCAAACATGCAACGATTCTGTCAAACTAAATTCCGCAAGTTTGTTCAGCAGTAAATTTTTAATTTGCACCTTAAACCAAGACTGTAAATTTTTAAAGTCTGTTTCTTACTGGGTTACAAGTTTGTCGACATAATTTTGAGATATGTTGCAAATTTCCACTAAACGTAGGCATTCTGTGAAACACATCTCTTATTGCTCTGTGCATAAGTTTTAAATGGTGATCTAGCATGATATTGTTAAAGATGAATCTCAGCCACTACCACACCAAGTTTTAGTTCAATATCTCTACTATTGAGTCATTATAAAGCTATTGTTTGCCAGAAATGTATAAATTAGCCAAAAATAGCCATGTTGTTTTTATATATGTGGCAACTAACTTGAATCGGGTTGGCTCAAAGCTTAATCAGTTATTGGTCAATCAATTCCATTAATATTGCCCAGTGGTTCATAAGATAATTGGCTGAAAAACAAACGTAATTGTGCGCCTTTAATGACTTGTACAGTTTTTTCCACCCACTGCAGCTCAGTGTAAATATTGTATTCTTTCAATAAGTTGGATGGCTGTGCTTTCTATTTGTGTGATCGCTTTTTCTGTTCTTCAATCAGATCAAGGGTTCAGACCTAACCTCTACCCCAACAACCTCGTTTACTCAAGTAGCGCTCGATAAGAGCTGATGAAGTGGTGGCCATTTTCATGTAATCGAGACAAAATAGGGAACCTCCTCACATGCCATGGACTGGATTATCAAGTGTTCTGGCTCTAAAGAAGATAAAGATGAATTTTAACTTGAAGAGGCAGATATGTTGTTTAGTTGTTTAAAGTTGTTTAAATAGACCCCTGGTTGCAGTGGATTTGGAAGACAAAACGATCATACTTCTGACTTTTCTCTTTAAACAACATTCTCTGTTTTAGAACTTTACAAATTTTAAGCATAGCAGCTAATCCTTTTGCTATGATGCACTTTTTGCACACTTGTCTGTAACGATTTGGGTAGGTCATGTGTGACAAAGACTGATGCGAAGTCATGTTGTGTTGAAACACTTTCAACTTTGTAAACAAAGAATGGCAGCTACTCGTAAAAAGGGGTTCATTTTCATTGGCAGCTCCCTGAAACTTGCCTGTGCTGATTAGTCATAATCACCTCCAACCACACAAAGGAGAATAAATGGCAAAAGCTCCTTACTGCATCTCTTCCATTCTGTCTGTAGCAACCAGCCGTCTAATCCAATTATGGTCACACGCTGCTCAAGGAATCTCGCCTGAAATCAGCCTTTGTTGTTCCATCCTTATGAGAGCAGCATTGACTCAGTCATTGCTAGGACCGGTTGGATGAATCCTTTTGTTCGATGGCAATAATGGTATTATCAGCATTATTCAATGCGGACATTATTAATTTAGTTAATGGCACCAACCGCATAAAACATTGGCTAATAAGTAGAGAGACGGTTTAAAAAGATGTTTACTGTTGTAGCCTTGTTCTTTTTAATTAAGCAAAATACCCAAAGGTATTGGGCATTGAGCCATTGTAATAAAGGAACTCCTTACCTTTCTATTGAATGGTATTGATGACAGGAAAGTCTTTAGTCATGATATAGTATGGGTGAAACCGTGCATTTAAATCTTGGATTGGGCTTTAATTTGGCATGAGGGTCACGGTTTGGTCAATTGTTTTATTTTGCTGTTTTATTTTTAACAGACAATTTAATACATCTTGAAATACTGCCAATGATTGGATACCAAAAAGATAAAGTGAAACAGTGTGATATAATTCTAGTCCTTTGCAGAATTGATGAGTATCATATTGTGTGCTAATTAACTATAACGAACAAAGTGTTGGCTTATTGCAGTTAATGCACAGTACTTTCATGGAAACAGTAATAATCCCAGATTTTTAAATAACTGCTTGTGTTTAACATAAGTGTACATTTTCAGGATCTATGTATTTTTTTAAGTGATTATCTCCACTTTAAAAAACAAAACCAACAAAACTGGTTGTTCTGACACACTGAAACAATTTTACACTTAGTTTCTCTTCCAGTCTTCTTTATGCAATGTATTCTTTCTCCTTTGGAGCAAAATTCTGTCTTCTCAAAGCTGAATGTTAGTTAATTATTTTTGTTATCTTTCACTATGGGTGGAGGCTCTATCAAACTTATATGCATGCAGTACAGATAAGAGCTTATTGGCAGAGCAAAGCGGGCGATTTTTAATCATAAATATGGGCAGCTCTGCTCATCAAAGTATCACCGTCTGTAGCTGGTGATCTTTCCAAATTCCTCCTACTTCCTAGTTTTGCTCAATTTCTAATTTTCCACAACTTTTTTATTTTTTACTTTCCCTATCTTACCTAACATTTTGCTAATCCCAGCACTGTACACAAAGGTAAAGGTACCTCCTGAAACTAATAGACAATGTACAAATTGGTTTGCGTGAATGTAGGGTTTTATTTTATTTGCTTCATCATAACATATGAAAGTTATTTTGCAGAATTTTAAAAGCTTTCAGTTTTAATTAAGATTTGATTGAGTTAATTGTTTTAACATGTTTTTTAAATTAACTTATTGTAATTAATATGTTAAAGTCCCAGACTTAGTAGTAATACTCGTAACACTTTTTTTTTGGCCTCTCTTATCTCCTCCAATAGAACAAATTTCCAGTTTGATGATGAACCTATTCGTCCAAACTGAGGTAATTCAAATAAATTTCTACAACAGGTAAGATACCACATTAAAGTGTTTGAACTGTGCTATTTAGTTATAGAAATTATCTTTTCAAACTAATTGCTGCTGTTCTGACAGTCACTAGTTGCACTTTAACATTTTTACCGTATGAATATCTCGTCTGTGAACTACCTTTTTAAACATTATCATTATTTTTCTTTTAACTTACATGGCCTGAACGTTGTGTGCTCTTTTTTTATTATTCCACCATAATACATCCTTTAAATCCCACAGCTAATTTCCACTGTATTGTTATGGTGACAAGTTGCACTCTAATGCCACATTTTTTAACCACAACTCACTAAAGAGTTTACTTGGTGAAAAAAAAGGTTTTATTATTATTAGACATTTGCACTCTGCCACATTCAGAGATGGGCATTCTTTGTGCAGTCTAATGCTTTTGATTACAGGCCTCTGCTGAAAATGTCCATAGATTTTCTGTCTAACAGACCATTTTAGATACAGAACTATATTTTGCCTGCCATGTATGTTTACCAAGTTGCACTGCTGCTTCTGCGCATAAAGCTCAAGATCCCATAGCAATTTAGGCTTTTCCTTGCCATAAAAGACAATTTGTAGCAACAGCTACGTACAGATATTTCTTGGAAAAACGTTTTTTATTTCAGAAACAACTAATAACAGCTGCTGTGTGACACACATTGTTTTCTGGGCATGGCCTCTGAATGGAAAACCATTATTTTTCAGTTATGTCTTTAAAAATTAAAGCTGCATTTTATTTCTCTGCCTTCATTTCTTACCAAAAGCACTGCTTTATCTTATCCCCTATGGGTACAGGCCTCTAATCTTGTCATCAGTTATACTGAAATAATCAAAAAAAGATGCACACTCAACATCCATGCACTGTTAAATAATTTCTTGTCGGTTTCTTAAACCAGTATAGTGCTTCTTAGTTTGCCCTAAATCAGGCAATTATGTGTATATAATTCATATTGTATTTATTCAATGTAAACTGTTAAGAGAGAAAGTAGAGGACATTGTTTGTGTTCCACTATTGGTTAGTACTGACCTATTCATCTTGATCGTTTTATCAAAGTATTTTAATTACATATTGTTTTTGGCACTGCTGGAGTTTTCACGAGTCAGCATGTTTAGTAATCAGTTTGGAGAAATAAACATCAAGAGGCAATTCACAGAATCATATGCTAATGCCTGATTGCAGGTCTAATTTGAATATGGTAACAATTATGTTCTTCATATTTTTGATTGAAGAGCTAAAAGACTTGACCTGTTTTTAATTTAATAACACAAAGACAAGAAAACCTTAGTGGGAGACTGGTTATGTAAAACAAATCTGTGGCACTGTGCACATACGGATATGAAAAAAAGTGTTGTTGGCTGTGTTTTCTTTTATCTGTGCTGAGAAATGCAGATGTTCTTTCCTGACTTGTACAGTGCTTTTGTTGTCTTCCCAGCTGTCATTACGATTGTTGGATATAGTGATCAAAGGTTGTCGGCTTTTACCGAAGGTGACGGCTCTTGTCCCAGTTCACTCCCCATTTTGTGCCGATATGTTTCATTTGCAATTAGTACATTGACAAAGGAAAGTGAATTAAAGACTGTCCATGACAATATTTCTCCTTTTGAGGCTGAATTGCAACTAATCAGCAGCAACCCCACACAATCCTCTAGTAGCAGAGGAGAATCTATTCCAGTGTTCCAGTGTGTCTTTTATACATTAATGCCTCTCTGCTCGTACATATGCACATACACTGAACAATCTGTAAAATTTATTACAAAGCTACACAGTAAGTTTGTGCTTTTTGAAAACAAAAGAGTTGAGTGCAAAGTGAGGCTGGTGTGTGGTTGTGTGTGCGCGAGTGTGGATATTGATCCGAGCAAACAATGTGTCATAATTGCACTCAACTATCACCATACATGCTCAGCATCTTTGTGCGCTCATCTCGGTCTGTTTGCTCGCTCAAGTTGGCACACTGTATGGCACTTTTTTTTTTTTACATATAATCAAATCAAACTTCTATCTTTTAATTACAATTTTAGTAGGGATGTCCTGAGCCAATTGCAAATATCGGATCGGGGTCCTGATCGAGGCATTTTTCACTGATTAGCATCAGAGGGACTGAAATTACTCTCCCGATTTCAGTTGTTGAAATATTGTTTATGGAAAGATGGCTGCCAGGTGACGGCTGTAATACAGCAGCCACTGCGTTGTATCATTCCAATATATCTCTTGTAGGAAAGTATTTCTTTAAAAAAAAAGTGTTTTTTTTCCATTCTATCTGACATCCATGTATTTAATCTGAAGCACAATTTATTTATTTTTGGTCAATATTTGATGAGGCTTAGGGCATGTTCTGTGGCAAACAATCCCGATTAAACAACAGACATTTAAACTGTAATATTTATCTTCCAAATTGAAGTCCAATAATCATCCAAAAGCAATTTTAAGCATGCCAAACAAAGTTGTCAGAAATTGTTTGGTTTAGCAGGCTAAAAAATCTCAGCATCTCAAAGCTGGCATATTAAAAACTATGACGGCAACGCATGAACTCCTGCTCACCTTCCTGCTTGTCGATAAAAACCCTATTCATTGGCAGCGGGAGCAGATAGGACTGACACACATACACACACACACACTCACACTTTGACTCTCATGTATAGCTCCCTTGGATCTGCTGGAATTGGTAATGACACAATCCATCTCTAACCCATTTCCAATTCAGCTCTGGGAAATGAGATAGGATGGTAATGGAATCGCATTGATCTGAGTTTGCTCTCATGTTTATGGTTTATAACTGTGAAAGCCATTTCTAATGTTCTTTCTCATGTCGGCTTTTCTTTGCATACTGTCATATTTGTGGGCAGTTCTATTTAGCATTAGAAGTACATGCAAACTGCCTATCTAAAATGTTTAATGCTCAACTGGTCGCTAAACTTTACGGAAGTGATGATTTTATCACATCCATTAATGCTAATTTTCAAAGTGATTTTCAAGCACAAACCTGTTAATTTACCCCTCAAGCTTACATATTGTAGTTATTAAACTTTTTTACACATTTGATGATACTTTACAGCTTAATAGCTAATTGCAGGTACAACTTCATCCTACATTAGACAAAAGCGTTGGGACAAAAATGAGCTCCAAGTTAAACTAATCTAATCTACAGGAACTGCTGACAGACAGTAGTAACAGGTCTAAATATATTTTTAGCACTGATTACCAAAAAGCTAGTTTGGATTTTTTTTAAAGTAAGGTTCTGTAAAATGGTAATAATTAAATATTATTGTAAATAGCTCTTTGGAATCTCAGTTCGGAGTACTAGTTTTATTCTGCCCTTATTGACAAGTGAACATCTATTCCTAGTGGAGTCAAGACCAAAGTGAATTGCTTCCATCTAAAAAACCACTTTAATCTTATGGGTTTTAAAGAGATTTGATCGCTTGAAGGCCGTATTATAATTCTTGATATTTTTTTTTTCTTTCCAGCAGAAATGTTAAGATGTTTGTGATGGAAGTGATCCAGACTTCACCAGAAGTACTACAGCTAGCTTCTGGGGTTATTTGCACTTGCAAAAGAACTCCAAGCAAAATGAAAATTAGTAAAAGAATTGCTTATAACATGTTTCTGTAATGATTGCAGAAAGCAAAGCTCTCCATATAATATTAGTCTGAACCAGTAGTGTAGTTTTTGATATGTGGATAGATGCCGTATAACTACTTCAAAATCTCTTGAATTTGCAAATAACCACTAAAATCAAATCACGGTTTATGCATATTATGAAATAGGAAAGGTGATGTGGTAGTATTCTACATAACCAGTTGAATGAATAGTGACCACAGACCACTATTTTGAGCTTAAAAAATAATTTAAATGAGGCCTCTGAAATGGCTCAAAGTGAGAGGACTAAAGCAGTTGCTTTTGAAATCACTCAGCCATAAATTAAAGAAGGGTTTGTAAAGAAAAAGCAACTAAGTACAAACATTTTTGGAAAGTGTCCTTAGTCTATTTACCTCAAATTCCCTGTGCTGTAGTTACCTTTCTTCTGGACTGTTGTGGTCATTGAATTATTTTTTTGTTGATCTCAATTGATGAGTTGGGTGAAAAAATATATTGAAACAGCTGCTGATATTTGGCAATTTAGTTTCAGACATGAGTTTTTGTATTTAAATCCAAACTTGCTTTAAGGACGTTTTGTGTTTTTCAATGTCTTAATACAAAAAATGTTCTTACTGGTCTAAAAAAAGAAGGCTCCAATGCATTCAAAAATAAATACAGTGCACTGTGTGAATGCATATATAAGTTATAGTTGCGACTCTAGACTAGGATTTCTAAAAACCCGACTACAGCACTGGTCTAAACAACATGTTACCCTCTCTGGCCCGTGGGCCACCGATTGCTGATTACTGCTCTAAATCATCCCAACCATTGTCTCCAAAGAAATTTGCCCTCACAACATCTACATTAAAAGCTGTTACCTTAACCTACCTTACCCTCTACTTGCTGCAGTTGAAAACTGGGCCTTCAGTTCAGTCACTAATTCAAGTCATGTCTTTACATTGTCACCGACTTCTTATTTGTTGTGAATATGATTGAGCTGACTTTGCAAGACACAGCAAAATGGCTTTCCATTACATCACAAAGTATCTAGTGAAGTGTGAAATTAACTGACGAGATGACATGTCTAGATTGTTCCTTGGAGATGAGGAGCAAAGAGAATGGTCTGCATCAATCCATGAAAATTATAGACACTATATATATATTAAAGATAATGTTGATAACAAAGCACATAGACTTTAGTTAAGTCTCGTGACTTAAACCTGTGGGAGTGAATACTTTATAAGCAGTCCCTCAATTTACTTTAAATAAAATGTATTCAGTCAGCAGGGAATAAAATTGTACTCGTTGCAGGGGGATGAAGTAGATGTGTTTGTATGCAGATTTTAGTATTTACCATAATGTTTTCAGCTTTTTTGTTGTCAGTTTGATGATTTTTAGCTGACTACATAATTGTTCCAGCCCTGTACTGAAATAGCATCGCAGAAACTTGCAAAGCACCACAGAGCAGGGAGGAAAAAAAAACTCACTTCTCCAGGGAGCTGCATTAAACCAAACAAAAACGCAGATGTTGACAATCTTTTTGTTTCGACAAATCAGTTTGACATTCTGCAGTGCGCTATGATTTAAAATGGACAAAATCTGCTGGCAGCGTACAACTGTCATTCAAACATACACGTAAGCGCTGAGGAGTACAATCTGTAATGTTTTAAACCAATTTGTATACAGAGAGATAAGTGCATTCAAATGGTCTCGGTTTGTGGGGAAAGTCTGGGGCATACCATGGAGATTGAAGACTAGATGGGTAGATCTCTGGAAATGTTCATCTGTCATTGGACGGAGGGTGTAAACTCGATGTAGTATATGTTTACTGCCCCACTTGTTCTTTATCTACCTTAATGTCACTGACCAGAACAGTATAACTGGTGGTTAAAAACATGCAGTTTCAGTCATACATTTAACCAAGTAGGCCTTTTACTATTAATTAAAATGACGTGCATCTGCAAGCCGTGATGAGTATAGCAGATTCATTAGGACTTGGGTCATTTTTTGTGTGTGTGTGTGTGTGATGCACGTCATTGCAAAATCAATGGAATGAATCCAAACATCAGTCTAAAATGGTACTTAGAAATCCATCATTTGTTTAGATCAAGTTTAATGAAATAATTGGACCTTCAGATTGTTCTCAGTGAAACTACAATGCCTCAGTTCTTAGGAGTGAGTTAACTGTGTGAACGTATTGATCCAGTTATGTTGAAGAGCTAAAGGTTAATGTGTTGTCTATTGATCTGTATAAAGCCTTTTACTTAACTTCACAGATCCTGTGTTCAGTAAAGTCTGGCAGGTGCTGTTTTCACCAGCTCATTTTGGCTTTAACTGGATTTTCGGATCTAGCACAGGGCCACAGGGGATGACTGTCTACTGAATTTATACGATACATCACAGTGTTAGATGAAATGAATTCAGAATATACTACTGATAGAGATTTTTAGGAATTTAGTATGGCAAACAGGACATGTAACTTACCTATTTGATGTTATAAATCTTTCAAATGTCCTTCCTTCCTTTTTAAATCATTTTATATACAACATTATAAGGACAAATATTAACAATTTTACAACAGTTCAATACAAAACAACAAAAAATAAATGAACAAACTTATACAGAACAAAACACAAAATAATAATGAAAACAAACAAAAAAACCCAAAACAAAACACCAAGACCAAAATGTCATTGGTGGGATTATGAGTAGTTTGGGGAGTAATAGTAATTTGCAAATATACTGTAGGTTCTTGCGCACAAAAATAAATAACCAAGAATAGAGAATAAAAAAAACATCTGATGGATGAAGGGGCAAATAAGTAAACTGAGACAAATTAAAAAGAATAATACAAAAATGCATAAAAATACATGGAATGCAAAAAGTAAAAAAATACAATAATAATATATACATACTGTATGTAGGTCTACAACATAAATCTGAGATTCAAATAAACAGAAAATGCAAAAATAGGTAAATAATCTGGATTTATCTATGGCATTAGTTTAATACTGGATCACTAAGATTGAGGTATTTAAGAAATTTATTCCAGACATCATTAAAGGCTGATAAAGTGTTTTGTTGTTGAGCAGTTTTCCTTTCCATCCCAATATATTGAAAGATGGAGTTAAGGCAATGCGTGATTTGATTAGACCTTTTGGATTTCCAGTTCTATAGACTTTATTTTTTATTTTTTCTACCCAGTGTTTGTACCTGACCATGACCAGTTTAAAAAAAATATGTATTTTAAAAAACTTACACACACACTATCCTTCAAATGATTACAACCTGAATGTCAAGTAAATGATTTACGCCATAAGTTTTTAGCAACAGGGTCATTCTTTGAGTTTCAATGTCTTTTATGCTCAACAAACGTATAAAGAAATACAAATCAAATCTCTAACTAGAAATTTGAGAAAAAAACAGCCAGTGTTCCAGGAAAAACTTGAAAATCTAGGAACTATTGATCAACCATTTTAAAAGATTGCATGAAAGTTTGGCTCAAGGGTTTTTGCACAATACTGTAGACACAATGTTAAAAGCTTTAGCTTTTAGCTGTTAATGGATTTTGTTCAGCTGTAAAAAGGGGAATTTCTCTGAAATTGACTAGTCTTATTTAAAACATTTACACATGTTTACAACAAACTATCATGTTACTTTGTTGTTGGTCATGACAAGAATGCAGTAATGCTTTTGCCTTCAAGCTCTGAATGCACTGATGCAGGTTCTTTTGTAAGCGCATGACTAGTAGGTCTAATGCACTGAAAAATGTTACTCTATATGTTTTAAAAGATTTGTGAAAACTCCAGTTGTGTATACCAAATGTTAGAAATACAGTGAATGCTTTATGCCAAAAAATAATGGCCAAACCAAAACATCTGTGCAAAATAATACCTCCCAAAAAACCTCCATTAAATGATGGAAGATGTTAAATTTATCACTGAAAACTGTCAAGAATACAGCACTCAGATTGAGTTCTCTGTGGACTCTTTTTCTCTATTACATAAATGAATGGTTTCAATATCTGTGCAATGGTGTGTTAAGAATGAGATGAATATCATTAAAAGGAAAAGATGCTATTAAAACATTTTATTTCTCTGAAGGCTTGGAAGTGAATCCTGCCACTGAGCGCAACTACTTTTGTTTACAGAAGTCATGCCATATTCACACCTCAACAATTGATCATAATTGAAATTATCATATTAAGTACTGGAAGATGTGATTTCATTAGGAAGTGTTGTGGATGGGAGAACAATCCTAATTCTTTTATAGTAGGTCGCACAAATGCAGGTTTGAACCCATCAAAGCTGCACCCCAGGTACTCTGTACAAACAAGCAGCCTCAGAACCAACAATTTGTAAATAGTTAACTTTATTCTGCTTCTCTACAGACAGATTTAAAAAGGTGTCTGATCATAAAGACAATTGAACCTTGGTTAATTTAGTTGTATGCAAACATGTTTTTTTGTCCTGCAGTGAACACCACCAACTGTGGAACATATAAACCCAATTCCAATGAAGTTGGGACGTTGTGTAGAACATTAAAAAAAAAAGCAAACAAACAAAAGAAACTGATTTGCAAATCCTTTTCAACCTATGTTCAACTGAATACACTACAAAGACATTTTTAATGTTCAAACGGTTCAATTATTATTTTTTTAAATATTCACTTGTTCTAAATTTGATGCCTGAAACATATTCCAAAAAAGCTGGGGTAGGAACATGTCTACCACTGTGTTCCATCACCTTTCCTTTTAACAACACTCATTAAGCATTTGAGAACTGAGGGCACGTTGAAGCTTTGTAGATGGCATTTTTTCCAATTCTTGCTTGATGTACAGCTTCAGTTGCTAAACAGTTTGGGGTCTCCATTGTTGTATTTTGCACTTCATAATTCACCACACATTTATAATGGGAGACCGATCTGGACGGTAGGCAGGCCGGTTTAGTACCCGAACGAAGCCCTGCTGTTGTAACGCGTGCAAAATGCGGCTTGTCATTGTCTTGCTGAAATAAATAGGGACTTCCCTGAAAAAGACTTGACTTGGATGGCAGCATATGTTGCTTCAAAACCTGTAAGTACCATTCAGCATTAATGATGCCTTCACATAAGTTACATATGCCATGAGCACTATACTCGGAACCATCAGAGATGCTGGCCTTTGAACTTTGCACTGATAATAATTCGGACAGTCCTTTTCCTCTTTGGCCCGGATGACAAGGACGTCCATGTTTTCCAAAAAGAGTTTGAAATGTGGGCTCTCCAGACCAAAGGACTCTTTTACACTTCACGTCAGTACATCTCAGATGAGCTCAGTCCCAGAGAAGCCAGTGGTGTTTTTGGGTGTTGATATCTGGCTTTGGCTTTTCATGGTAGAGTTTTAACTTGCACTTGTAGATGTGTTCACTGATAATCTGAGGTGTTCCTAAACCCATGTGGTAATATCTGTTATAGAATGATGTGGGTTTTTAATGCAGTGCTGCCTAAAGGGTCGAAGGTCACGGGCATTCAGTGTTTTCAGCCTTGCTGCTTTCTTGAAGAGATTTGTCCAGATCTCTGACTCTTTTGATGATATTATGAACTGTAGATGATGAAATCCTTAAATTCCTTGCAATTGTACGTTGAGAAATATTGTTCTTAAACTGCTGGACTATTTGCACATGCAGTTGGTCAAAAAAGGGGGATCCTCACCCCATCCTTGCTTGTGAACGACTGAGCAAACGTCCCAACTTTACTTGTAGTACCCTCAAAACTATAATAAAGAATGTTAGGAAAAAGGTGGAATCTGATGTACAAGACGACTACCTATTTTGGCTCTTCCCTCCTTGGGGGGGTGGGGGTGCCACATCAAGTAGTCGTCCTCCATCTCAGTCAAACTACCTCCATATCCTCTCTAGATCCATATATTTCTTTCTCTTTTCTGGCAGCTACATCTCTAACACCCTTCTATCAAGATACCCAGTCCCCCTGGACAGGTCCAAGCCATTTCAATTTGGCCTCTTTAACTTTATCACCTAATCTTTCAATCTGTGCAGCCAAAGTTCAAAGAAAATTAAAATTTGAAATAAGAAAACCTAGCAAAATAATGTTTTGGACCACCTTTCAAAAAGATCACAAGATGTTTGACTTGTTAAAAGCAACATAAAAAGAAATAAACAATGACCCAAGATTTCTGCACATTTTTGTGCATGCCTACACATATGTACATAAAGGGATTGCTAAACCAGGAGAATCAGTAAACCAAAATACATTAACACCCCGAGTAGGTGGGGAAAACCCTCGTCTCTCATGTTATTGTGAAACAGAGAAAAACACCTGTTGCTAAAATCAGTCAGGCTTGCAATTTAATTTTATCAGCCCAGAAACAATCACTCATTAGGTTGCTGGAATGATGATAGAACCCAGTCGGCTGTGAAGCTCCGCATTCGCCGGCACAACGCATAACAAGAGACCCCTTTTTACACTGGGAGGAACCTGTTCTGCTGAATCCTCTCAAACAGGGGGACATTTGCAGCAGCAACACTGGTTATTCAACTTATGTCACGGTCACTAATCTTTTTAATACCCCCAGAATGAAAAATACAAAAGCACTCTTGTGTCAAACATTAGTTCCTAAAATTATTATGTCAACACTTAGTATGTAATCAAAAAAATCCACATTTTAAATGACCCCAGCCAGCCAGTTGTTTTACAGACAGCTACTGTTTCAATGTTTGACTCTATTATAATTCAACTCCCTCTCCCTCTTGGGGATTTGCTGATTGGCAGATGTTTATTAAACTGAGAGCTGCAACTCTAATGCAAAATAGATTATCCTAACAAAGTGGATAATAAAGAAAGTTTTGGTGCAGTGTAGTCCAGAGTAAAAGCTTGTTTGCACACCTCATTGACTGTGTCCAAATTCAGGGGCAGCATCCTTCAAAGGCCAAATTTGAAGGCTGATTATGTCACAATGATGCACTGAAAAGTGTCCGAATACAAAGACTCCTCCAATTGTGACCCACAAATATGTCCTCCTTTTTCCTCAAATCGGGAAAAAGAGGATGGCCCACCCTCTATCCCAAGATGCATTGCAGGCCAACCGAGATATTTTGGTTTGCTTGTAAAAGTAAGTAAGAGACTGGAGGACAATTTTAAATAAAAATCTGAAGAAAAATTGTAGCAGTTGTGTTATGTTGTTGTGCGTAAGGAGGGACCAAAGCTGAAGGGTAGATCGTTCAGATTCACAGCCACTTTCTTCCAGTCTTCATGGTTGACAAAGTACCCAGCCCACGTAGACCAGGAGGGCTGTGTTTTTGGAAAGATACACCCCTTGAATTTGGACACAGCCGATGAGGTGTGCAAGGTTATTTCACTTCAGAAAAGCCTCAAATGCAAGTTTTGTTGGCAAATTGTATAATATGCTAAAACCTGAACACAAAAACTTCAACATGATTACAATATTTTGCTGAAGGAAAAAGATAATGTTGGAAAACTGTTAATTCGTTAATGAGGTGTTTCCAAGTCACTAAAATTACTTTTCATGTATAAAGCTTTAAAGCTTTAAATAAATGTAACATCAACTCCAAAAATGAATTTCCTCTCTATGGCACTTATTCTCTGCCTTGAGTATGGCCTCCCTCAGTGTAATATCTTCCTGTGGCAGTTTGATTCGACACTCACAAAGAGACAGCAGCACGTCCTTTGAATCCTCTGGAAAAACACAAGTGCAGACAAACACTGGAGCGCGGACTGTCAGTTCCCCTTTAGTTACTTTTGACAGCAAAATAAATACATGAGCTCTCTGTAATCTGAGCTGGGTAAACTGGCTGGATTTCTTTCTTGTACACACAGACACATGCAGCCCACCCTGAAATTATCCTTTATAGCTTTCTCAAAAAAAAAAAAAAAGTGAACAGAGCAAAACTGTCTGAAACTTCATTATTGATGTTATGATTGCAAGATGCTTCGAACCGAAAAAAAAAATGGGAACACAAAGTGTCAGCATACAACCACTTATTTAAAGCATAATGTTGATAAGACTCATCTATTCATAATAAAGTATAATGTATATGACAGCTGCTGAAAAACTGGAAATGAATAAACAAAAAATATAGGGGCATTGCATAAGGTTGCTTGTGAACCAATTTTATAGCCAAGAGGTGATTTATTTATCTTGTGATGCCAATCCAAACCTTTACTCTGTTTTACCAAATCCATTGTGTTTTCTCAATTGTTCCTTCTGATCATTACAGAAAACAGGCAGTACTTTTGCTCTATGGTTGTAAATTGAAAGTGTAATTTGTAATAATGGGGGGGTGGGGGTGGGGGGCAGCAGAAGAAATACAATAACCTTGTCTAGGTTTTCTCAGCAAATGGGACATAAAAATAGATTTTCTGTTCCAAAAATGACTGAGGAAAAGGCAATGGGCAAATAACTTTGACCCGAGGTTAGGAGACATCATTGGTCCCCCCATTTGAAAAAGTAATGTTTTTCCTATACCTCCTAATGTTTTTTGACAGCAAAAGCTAAAACTGATAAGGAAAAATGTCTTTAGATCATTGTTTTTTATTGATTGAACTTTCAATTTTGTTTTGTTTAAACATTTATTTAGATATATATTCAGCTGTACATCAGCAAAGCATTTATTTGTGATGAAAGCCATTGTTCACATTGCCTGCAAAGAAAGGGATTTATTGTGGTTTTTAATGCAAGATTCATCTAAATATCCTAAACTCATTTACAATCCCAAATGTCTTTTGAATCCTAAAATGTGCTCTTTGCTGATTTCTCTACAAATGGCTGTTGTCAAAATAATGGCATACAGATTAAGACTTTCTCATTTGTTTCCATGATTGAGGTTGCAGCTGAGCTAATAAATTGCAGTGACATTCTCATTTAGTCAAAGTATTTCAGTACAAATGTTCTTTCAGGGATTTTTTTCCTTTGCCTTCTTTTAATGCTGCATAACTTTGGGAAATAAGCCTCACAATACAATTTTTATCAGGATAATTGATTATGTAGATGATGTAGCGACAAAATAGTCTAATAAAACAGGTCACCTTATACACCACTAAGACCAAGAGATAAACATTACCGACTTTTCCAGAGAGAGTAGAATTTTCAACACTTCTTTCTCCTCTTCCAAACAAATGTTTCTTTTGACTAAGCATTTAAAATATGAGTCTCATTGCCATCTGACTGTGTTGGTCAAACGATACTAAGAGAGGTTTTCATATCAACTTTAACTGCAGATGCTTTCAGTTGCTACAGATTTGTTGACATATTTTAAGGTAATTTAAAAAAGATTTCAGGCACGAGTTTAGTCGCTGTCCAGTAGTAAAAGAACCAATATTAAGGAACAGAAATGCCTTTTTGTGAACAAGCTTTTCTGTTTTTTGCATGTAGGCTGAGCACCTTAAGTTGTGTGTATGTGAATTTTTAGACTAAAGTTGCTATTATTTGTGTGAATGTTTCTAAAGCATGCACACTTTTGAGATAATCTTTTCCTCTGAAATATTTTCCGGCACATATCCCATTCCACAATGTTTACGCTTTTTAAAATTCAACCCCTTTGCTACATTCCTACTATGACTTTTAACATTGCAGCAGTTTATTTAAGGCAATTTTTTTCTCACTTTTTTCTAATTGAAAATAAATGGAGCTGTTTTCAACATCCTGTTTTTAGCCATTACTATAATTTATACTTTTTTCCTTTCAGCTTCTTTCAGCTTTTTTAGCTTTTAATGCTTCTTTCTGCTGCTTTCAGCTGTTTTTGTTTTAGCTACTTTTTAACTGTTTTGAGCTCTTTTTTTTCCAGCTAAATTCATCTTTGTAATAATTTTTGTTTTTAAACTGCTTATTTAGCAAATAGCCTCTTTCTACATTTTTTGTGCTAAGTTCAGCTCTTGGCAATTTTGAAGCTAATTTCAGCTGTTTTGGCTATTTTACAACAAATTGCAACTTTTCTGTACTTTTCATGTTTTTCCTCTAATGTGACCTTTATAACTTTCATTTCATCATCTTTCTGCTAATTTCAACTGGTGAAATGATGACCACTATTAATTTCAAGGTCACAAATTAAAAGGTCAAAATCGTAGGTTAGCCAGGTTGCTTCATGTTTTATTGTCTTTTGCCTAAAGTTCATCTATATAAATTTTTTTTTTTTTCACATAAATTCACTTTTTCTTCTTCTTGCAATGTCTCAGTAGTTTCAACTTGTTATACTTTTTAAACTACTTTTGGCTAATATTTACTAATTTTGCTAAATTTTAGTTACATTTCTGCTCTGTTCAGCTTTTTTCACACAATTTTGTGATTCACTTTGGTTTTCCTTCTTTCAGTAAAAGACAGCTGTTAAAATTAAACTTACATTAACAGTTTTGCTAATCAGGGTTCTAAACCAACTTTTTGCACAGGTTGCTACGGTGTGTCTAACTTTTCTCAGGCACACCAGCACAATAATCAGGTGCGCCCTAATTTTCCATTGCTTCATATTTAACATTGCTTTTTTAAAGTTTTGCTTATTTATTTATTTTTTTTAAGATTTACAAGAATGTCCACCTGTCACCTACCTGCTACATGCCTGGGTATGTTCCAGGGATCTGTGTTTGTGGCAGCACATTTTACATTTGAGTGCTTGTGTGGGCCATGCTGGCATCTAAACCCTTTCAACTATAAAATGAATAATGCAGCACAGACTGCTGTAAAAAGTGTTAAGTGCACTTTGAGCATTTACATGGTGGTATTGTATGACGTGAATTCTGTTTTAGTTTAATGTCCTTATGTAATAGTACAGGTCGGGAAATCATTTTTGTATCTGTATTTAATTGCATCTAGACAAGACTTGAGGAAACGTGGAACTGAAGCATCATGAGGGAAAACATTTCATAAGCCTGGATTCTGTAATGAAGATTGGAAGTCATTATTGAGATAAAGCAAAGGATGCATTATGAATAGAAGATCCAAGGAGAATTTTCTTTATGTAACAATATGCTAGTGCGGAAAAAATGTGACAGCCAGGAGAACCACAAGGTACAACTCGGTCAGTTTTAGGGAAACTAGTAATAATTTGTTGTGGTAGTAGCTCAGCAGCTATGTTTACATGGACTTAAGTAATTGGAACAAAAGGCCAATTGGAATAAAAAGGCATAATTTAAACAACCCAATTTTTCTGATCTGATTTAGCCCAATCGGAATGAATTTGTGCATGTAAACACTTAATCGGGTCATGTTATTCTGGTTGTGAAAAACTGACCTGACTGCGCATGTGCGTCCAATGTCAGTCTGACACATTTCTGCCTGGCTAGATGCTAATATGTTGGGGAAGCAAAATTGGTCAGGTAGCGATGCAATATTTCTGTTAGAAACATTGAAAGAGCTCAAAAAATTATCTAACGCCTTGATGGTTGAAAGTGTAGGAACATGGAGATATTTTAGCATTTTTGTTCATTTGTTTTAACATTTATGTTACTTTCATCATAGAAGTAGAACTTCTGTGGTGGTTTATAGAAAGTTTACAACTCTGAACGTCAAGTACTTCCATTCTGAATAAAAGCCTGGAGCATGTAAAGTTTGTCATGATCTGATTACTTAATTTTGTGCCCCTAAATGACACATTCGGCTTATTTAATTCAAATACATTTCAAATAAATGTTTGTAAATATAACTAATGTCAATCAGAACTAGTGTATTTTTGCATTTTTATACAGATTGATTGCCAAGAATAATGTATTTTGTAAGAAAAAAACCTATCTTTAACCCCTAAGTATGTGCTGTTGAAAAAGTGGCAGAGCACATTACATAGTGCTTACTTTCAACACCACCCAAAACTGTCTGTAGACTGAAAAACATTCAAGGATTGATAAAGTGCTCATACTCTTGAGTGCAATGACCCTTTTCAAAACAAACATATCCTAGTGTCACTCCCAATTAACATTTGTCCTCCTGATGACGACGACAAGTTGTCACCAAAAGGAGCAAAAGTTGGTAAAAGGAGAAAATGGCTCTGTCTGCATTTGGCCCCAAGGTTAAAAACAAACAAAAAAGGCTATAGTTTTTTTTTTCTTTTTTCTTTTTCATGGTAAACAAACGTTTTTCTCTCCCTGGCCTCTGCCAGAAAGCCCCGAGGCTGCCAGAAGGAAAGGCATTGATTGTTTAGCTCACAAGATGGACTTTGTGATGTTCTGAGACAACATATAGCATGGAAAAAGACTTAAAACGTACACTGTTTACCTCTCGGGTGCGATACAATAAATACGGCGCTTTGATGGTGTCAGCTCCACAGCCTCCATTCCATTCTTCCTGAAGTCAATCACAGCTGTACAGAAACAACAGCTGGAAACATATGTTATGTGTTGGAGCTGTAGCTTTGGTAAATTATAGCCGAGTAAAAGCAGAAAGCTTTATAATTGTGCTTTTTCACTGTTGGGACAAATGTGATGTTCTTGCATTTGTGAACAATGTCTTTGACACTTGTATTATGAGCCACAATCTGACAAACACAGAGCACCAATGCACTGCTGCCTAGACACTAGAAGCTAGTTATTACTCCAGAGGAAGTATATGTTTTGAGCATTTTTCTGCTCTCAGCCATTACACAAGGAAGACTAATTGATCCCCGCAGACGGCAGACAAGGCAATAGGTCATAAAGCTCAGCCACTTTGCTTTTTCACAACTCCCTATCACTTTCCTTCCAAAGTGCCAGCAGCAACAGAAGTAGGGGGGTGGGGAGACTCCGGACAGAATCTGAGGCAATACATGTCGACAGATGGCTTTTGTAAGTGTAACAAAGGGAAGGAGGACACACTAAGATCCCAGACCAGTTCTTTTGCTAATGTTGAAATGTTCAGAAAGGATGCAAACTATGCAAAATGTTCACGGTTATAAAATACATTTCTGACTTTACAGATTTCTCCAACTTTAATCGTAAACAAACTTGTGATTATCTTCTAGATCTAACACAAATGTAACAGCTCTGTATTTGGGTAAACGTTAGATTATACATTCATGATCAAAACGAACACATCTTATGTAAAAACAAATGAGCAGAAGATGAGAAAGTGAAAATATAAGTTTGTACTTTCTTAACTGCAGCAGATCAAATCAGTAAAGTGATGACAACCAGCTATCATATCAACATTACCTATATCTTCATTTCATGTTTTTTTAGTAAAGAGTTTGACTAAAAGTATTTCCTGGAAAAAGCATCTTCTGTTATCATAGAAAAATAAATGTAGTTCAGATGAAACTCAGTGACAACATCCAGGTCCCACTATACAACTCTTCCATCATCATTTACATGTTGAGACATGTCAGTCTTAGAAAGTCTCATACAGTCATGATAAAAATACAGTACCAAAGGAAGGTAGAGTACCCAAACGTTATATTCACGTAAGAGAACCACTATAGTTCTACTACTTTTTACTAAAGTAATTTAGTAAGAGCATAACAGTATTTTGTAAAAAGCCCGCTTCAGAACTGAGTAACAGATCATAACACCTGATTTAACCATTTAAAATGGCCTCATCAGACTGAAAAAACATTGAAAATGATGTGCAAATTCTGGTGTTTTAAAGACAAAAATTAAGAAAATTAACACAAATAGCAGATGCAACACTTTTCCAAGTCAAATTTTCTTCATGATACACATACACACACACACACTAATTAACTAGGTAAAGTACTGCCACTAACTATATCTAAGGTTTATCTTATTCACTTGGTCTTCAAATGTCTCAGCAAGTACAAAATAGCATTAGAACAACGAAGCGTTTGTACAAACTAAAGGTCTCACTTCAACTTAAGCTGTAGGTCTCTCTGGTGCATTACTTCATTTCCTGATTGTTCTTTATTCTGAACATATACTTATTTAGTAGACTATTCAGAGATTTTACTCAAGTAAGAGTAGTGATACCTCCTATTACTGAAATAAAGTAAAAAGTATGATTTAGTTAAACTACTCCTAAAAGTAAGTTTTTTCCAAAACATTACTTAAATAAATTTAACTGAGTAAATGTAACTCGTTGCCACCCACCTCTGTACAGTACATATTACAATTTATATATAATTCAAGTATGCAAAAGCATACAACAGATTCCTTTGTGTTATTGTCTTACATAAAGGCAATGATTTAGTGAAATACAACTTTGCAAACCCAAGTCATGCTTCTGTCTTTTTATATAGGAGGTTTTCTCTTGCAACCCATTCAAATAAGCCATACTTGTTCAGTTCTATACTAATTATACTGTCATCATGTTTAACATATAGCATGTTCGGTGCAGCCTGTAGAGTTCCAGACAGAGCTCTTGCTTTTTTAATTTTTTTTATTTCTGAGGATCACATGGTCTGGCCTTGGGGTGAACTTGTTAAGTTAATCACTCCTGGGAAGATTATCAGCCGTCCTAAATGTTTTCCACTTGTGATTTTTTTTTCACTCATTGTAAAAATGATGAACTCCAAATATTTGTAAGGGATCTTAAAAGCTACATTGTGTTAATATACACCTGTCTTCACATCAACAAGCTACCAAAACTTCTGCTCTTATATATGCGGTCACACTTGCTGATGCTCAGATAATTAAGTATGTTTCAGTAGGAGCTCTTGGTTGCTACTTTGTCTAATAAATTTTATGGAAGCAGCCAGAATGGACTTAAGTTTTCCACACAGCTTCACCATTTTGTCTTCATTATTGTTTAATTAATATTGACAGAGTGGAATCTGTTTTGGTACACTTGAGGTTAGATTGAAATCATTTTAGAACGTGGTAAAGATCAGACCATTTTCATTATGTCTTGATGAGCAAAACACAAGAATTGACAGAGGGTGGACTTTTCTTTTTTCCATGACTAAAAGACATAAACAACAAAACTTGCTCAGATTAAGCCTTTGGCTCCTGTGTTTTTGTTTGTTTTTTATGATGCAATCTATCCATTTAGCGCTTACCATATGGTTATTTTCAAAGTTGTTCACAATTTACTTAGCCTTTTTTTTCTTTCTGACAGATTGGCTTTAAGAACTGTTCACCTACAGTCTGCTTGTTCCCACTCTTATGGCTGGCTTTCAATGTGATGAGATGATCAATGGTATAGGTGTTTTTAATGAGCAAAATACTCATGGTTAAAAACTAACATTCTGCCTGTTACATCTTGTGTTTTCTGTCTGTAACCAATTCTGCAGTACAGTTATATTTCTCATGTAAAAGCATTTCCATAGAAACCAAATTCTTTCCATAAATAATTTTGGGACAATATGACATAAGGCCGACCATAATTGTAGGTTATAGATGGTAACTGCCCTGGCGCTGTATATGATTTTTCTCATGAAATTGCACTTCAGCATGCTTTCTGAGGTAAGAACTTGGCTTTTTAACAGTAGGAAAAAAGTCTCACATAAATGTATTGATATTCAATATTTTAAAAAAGAAAAGCAAAAATCAGAAGGAAGCATGTACACCCTTCACTGTTCAACTAGATTTTTGTTTAACATATACTGTTGAGCATTTTTATATTTTAGTCTTAAAGCTTAGTAGAACACTCCATACACTCATAGCTTAGGCTATCATACTGTTTTTTCTTATCAGTTTGTACTATTTTTTCTCTTGTAGCGATTATGAGAAAATACTATTAGTAATAATTTTAAAATAGCATTTTTTTCTGAAGCCCAATTTAATATTGACAGTGTGGAATTTTATCAACCACAGTGGCCTTGACCATAACTTTGGAAACGGTGATCTGCAGTAGTGTCCCTGTGAACATTATCAACTATAAGGTTGTTTCTACTTTTTATAGATGTGTTTGCAGTCTTAAAACCTGAATATTTTTATCAATTTGGTATTGTGTATTTTGAGCAGTTACTAAGCTGAAGGATAAAATGAAACGCTGTAATTAGTTCAGCGGTCTCCTGGATTTCATGTTTTAAATGGGACCGTCCCCATTTTTATCATTAAATGTTTAAAAACTGGTGAAAAAGTTTGAACTACATAAACTCCTACTAAAATTTAAAACTCCAACTACAATTCAGAGCAGCCTTCTCCAGTGATGCTGAACTCAGATAATTCACTCGTCGCTTTCTCCTCCGTCTTTTCCTGCAAGTCATCTCCATTCCCCTCTCTCCTTCAGCACTTCTCTTTCTGCCTATCCCTCCCTCACCTTTGCCTTAGAGGGTTCTGCAATTACGTGTTGGGTGCTCAAGAAAGGGGGGATCACTCCAGTGAAAATAAATCGCTCCATAACAGCTGCGGTGAAATGGCGCTAATTGCCGATTGATTTGGAGCAGAGGCAGCAGATATCTGCATTGCAGAGCCGCATCTGCCACTCTCCTCATCATTCCCCTCTGATTATCTATTGTTCAGGCTGTTTACTTGGTGGTGATGAGTGGTAAATGGCAGGTTAAGAAAACTAAGGGGGCCAGACACCAAATTGGGTCCCTCTCAAAAAGACGGAGTGTAAAATTAGACATAATTAACACCACCCCCTTAGGCAGATTCTCCAAACCTCATGGAGATGACAGAGATGCAAATTAGCTGTACAGATACACACTTTGGATACAAAAACAGTGATTAAGCTTCCTTTGGTGTACAGGGGCTCCAGCCAGTTTTGATTGAGAGCGCATCAATCACCGAACATCTCATTTTAGTTTTCAGAACTCTCAATGTTTCGTTACTTTAAGCATCAAATCACAAGATAAGCAAGAGAAGCCTACAGCTCATCTTTTAATCACAGATTAAAAAGCATAACGTGCATCAATGTATTTTTTGTAATATTGTGCATGATTGTATGGAGCGAAAAACGTTTTCTTTCTAAAGCCCAGTACAGCTCAGTAAAATGTTTAATATTCTTTTCAGATCATTGCTATAGTGCAGTCGTAAAGAAATTATTTGACTTGATATGATCCCCCAGATATGTGTCTGAAATAAACCCTATCTGACACATAAGAGGCCACTGAATTATTGGTGTGCTGAAACTTCACCATCTGTTAGTGTCACTTTGCTGTGTGTGTGGTTATTCCTCTACTTCTTAGTTTAAATATGTAAATCAATTAGTTGATTTGGGTGTCAGGTCATCAGAGTTCCTCACATTTGTGCTCGTCCTTTTTTAGTTTAGGATGATGCATATTTTGTAATTTATTTAAATGGGGGGCGGGGGTATTAGAAATTTACCCAGAGTGTTGCTTTGACTCGTTCATGGATGTTTTAGAAATTCTTCAATCTCCTGTGGTAGCCATTTAGAGCTGCCTAAACATTTGCTGGTACATGGCACCGCCTATTTACACAAAGCTCCAATTTCAAGGTGTTTAAATAGACTATGATGCAAAGTCAATTTATTTTTGATATATACAGCATTTTCTTAACTGAAGGCAACATTGATTGTGGTACAGAATAGAACTGTGCCTGGAAAATAAATATCCCTCCATCCCTCTTTAACCTCCTAAGACCTGAACTCTTGCATTTCAATGCATTTTTATCCACATATGGGCCGCCAGGTCCTAGGAGGTTAAATTTCAAATATAGAATTCACTTAATATGCTAAATTGCAACTGTGGCTTTTTTATTGTCCTGTTTTGCACTTTAATTTTTTTAAACGAAGATTCTATTCAAAAATTAAAAACAATGTTGACATGTGAAAATAAGTGCAGATACAAAGAGGAACACTCATATTTTCTCTCACACATAAAAAGACAGGTATATAATATAAAACAGATTGTCACTTCAAACTTATGGACCATTAAAGTAAAAAACAAAAAAAAACAATCAGTAACTATGACTGCTCCCAAAAATATTCTGCTTGACATTAAATAGATTAACTCTTAGGCTCAATAATGAGATGAACAAAAAGAAACTTGTAAATAGATTCAGTTTTTCTAAACTTACTGGAAAAAGCCATCATTCTCAGAGTTGATTATCCATTATCACTTTTTGTATTGAAATGTTATCATAAAAGTGTGTTTTATTAGGTGAGTTCATAACAGAGTGCAGTGAGGGTGGTGGGCAGCCCCCCACCGAACAGATTGTCTTCTCACAGCAGGTGCAAAGCCATTTGCCACAAACTATTGAAATTGACATCATTATCCCTCAATTTTATGATTCATGATTGTTTGTAGGCAGTAAAATATCCCATTTCCAGAGAATTGAATACTGTTTCCCTAAAAAGGTTTGTAAGTGATCTTTTTATGTTTTCTATTGTCGACGGGATTTAAAGAGAGATGTTTTTTCCGTTGTGACTTATGCAAAGAAAGGTTTCTCCGATGCGTGTTTTTCCATCTGCTTTTAGTAAAGAAGATTATCTGTGTAGGAAAAGCAAACAGTGTGTTGGTGCTCGTCACTTTGACACGCTGCAGGTATACATCCCACACCAGCTTCAAAAATAACATAATTCTTGCTGTCCAGGTAGACAATTAGGGGAAATTATAATAATTATAATAAATGAGAGGTTTCATTGATTGTGGGGGAATAACAAAAACAGAAAACTCTCAAAACAAACAGCATATCCACTGAAACTATAGTTTATAGTTATACAGAATAAAATGCTTCAATGTAATTTTTTTAATTGCTCACTCAATTTATTAGCTGTGGTTTAAGCATGGGTGAAGGTAATCAGTGTAGCTGTTCATCCACTAAGCCAATAGTTACACAAAATTGTACATGCTGAAACGTCTTCACAAAAAGGCAAGTTTGAGTAACATTGGTAAACATTCTCACTCCAAGCAAGTCTTTTTTATACCGTGGCAATAAATGAAACAAAACATAATTCTGTTTCATTTGTAAAATCTGGCCTCTACTAATATATACGTATCCATTTTTTGTCCAACAACAAAACCACAAGGATATTTGAATGAGCTCATATTATTTTTCTCACACAGGAGCTGTCATATCCTAAAGTCTCTGCTGGTTGCTTGGCAACTCCACAGCAACAACACAGCATCCCAGAATATTAGTTACATTTTTGACCTTGTGTTAAACCACATAGTCTTTTTTTTTTTGTATGTTGGAAGGCAAGCATAAAAAGAACACAAGGAGAACAAAACCTATGTGTGCATTTTGATGGTTTCTCATGACACAATAAATGCTGATTAGCAGAGACTTTGTTTAATTTTTGATCCCTGGCACAGCATGATTCATTTGTTCCTCGTTGCCAAAGCAGCCTTGGATCCAAGTTCGATTCCCACACAGCTTCTCCCATTACGTAAGTGTGTCCCAAATACTGTCCAAGTTCGACCAAAGTGTGGTCAGCCAGTAATGGTCCCTCATATAGCCAAAGTGAGATGATGTCAACATAATCACGTTGTTTGTACAGTAACCACCAGTCCGAGAGCTGCACCGTTAGATTTCTCCCTGTTTATAAGGCTCTTTGTGTGAGAAAAATGAACGATGGCACGGCATTTCCTCTGTCCTGCCAAATGTGTCTCAATGATCCACACTGAGTAGTTTCTCACACACTCACTAACACCCGTTCAGTTCAATCATTCATGGTGACCTCATGGTGAATTTTCTCTAGCAAACAGGCAGAGTTTAGACCACCTACAAAGTGTACACACAGGCGCCACAAAACCAAAATGGTCACCAAATATCACCCAATCCAACCGGAGATGTGCATGAAGGAAATGTAGGAACCCATTCATGCATTGTTTTTGTTTTTTTTGTTTTTTTTTTTCTTGAGGCCCAAGCTTCACCCTTCGCAATCTTAAGTCTGACACTTATGGCTCACGAGAGGTGAGGCCACAGAGTTGGCGCTCCGCTTATGAGAAAAAGACAAACGTCCTGCGGAGAGTGTTGAGATTGGAGCCCCTGTTTTCATTACTTTGGTTTATCGGCTCAATAGTCACCTCTTCTCTCCCAGTGCTAAATATCCCCCTGATTTGTTCCTCTCAAGCCTACACCTGAAACGATTCATTAAAAATGAATGAGAGGGAAGCAAAACACTGCAAGGAAAGAAGAGGTTTGCAGGTAGAAAGACAGAAAAAAACACTAATACCTATGATCTAAGATTGGTAAAGCTTTTAAAATGATAAATATATAAAAATGTGTGTGTAAATGTTTTTATTACCTGGTGGGACTGAATTTTGACAATCTTCCCAGTACACACCACCTTGTAAGTCCCCATTGTTTTTTATGGGGCCAACAGTCTGGTCCCCATTGAGGGAAATATTGTTGGTGGGTCAGGATTAAGGTTTGGTCTAAGGTGTGAATTTTTAGGAAAGGAATAAGTCTCGGTTTGTACTAGGGTGGTTAGGTTTAGGGTAAGGGTTCAGTGTTAGGGTATTGAAATGACCAGTAAATGAATGCAAGAATAAAAGAACAAACGTGTGTGTGTGTGTGTGTGTGTGTGTGTGTACTTGCTGCTTCTACAAAGTGAGGACTGTCATCTTTTTAACCAATAAAGTGAGGTCATTTATTGGAAGTGAGGACATTTTCCTGACCCTAACTTTTTTGTACTAGTTGGGTTTAGAGGTATTGTGTGATATAAGTGTTGGATCAGGTTAGGAATAGACTAGTAATGGTTAGGGTAAATGTCTGGGTTAGGCAAAATGCAGTTTGTAATGCAGTAATACAAAGTCCTCAGTTTGATGCAAGTACACACATGCATGTGTGTGTGTTTGTGTGTGTGTGTCTGATATCTGGAAGATGTATGAGAAAGCATAGGTCTGAACACTAATACCGCAAAAATGGGAGATCCAGTCATTGACTGTCCAAATACGTAGATCTGATTTTTTTATTATTGAAGCTTAAGTAGGAGTGCCGCTACTAGACACTTAGTTCTTTTTTTTTGTATAAGTTAAATTTTTCTCAATCTCGCCACTTGGCGATCATTCCAAGTGGCCAAGAAGTGATCAGCAGAAGTCTAATCTCAACAGAAGGGTACTGGGCTTCTGATGATCACTTTTTGACCACCTGGGACATCCTGTCCTGGACGACATATTGAACAAACCCAAAGTATTCCTGAAAGCTTTAAACCCCAACTTTCGTTTAATTTATTCTTTGAGTCAAAACAAGTGTAGTATTCTGTACGCGTCACATCCTCAGCTGAAGGCAAATGGGACTCGGAGTTTATCATTCCCACAGCTGTTTCCGTCACTGAATGTCTGTTTTTATCGGAAGAGAGAACCAACCTCAAGTACATTTTCTGAGGAGCAATTACAGTTTTCAAGTGAAATAATTTCTTCAGTCGGTTCATAACTTCCCCTCCTCTGTCAAAAGAACCTATACTTAAAAGTTTCACATTGAGTTTTTGATGCATGTGTACCATTAGGAAGTCACTGTGGGTGATTTTTGAAAATTTATGGTTACGTAAAAATGCTATTTTACTCTGATGGAGTATTAAGATTTACAAGCATTCAAAGAAAATATGATTCATGGGGAAGATACTTTAGAGAAAAAAGGGACTTCACTTTAACTTTGAAGTTGGCGTTTTGAGCTTCTGAACTGAATGTAGCAGAAAGTGTTTACTTTTAAAATGACCTGTTGATTCTGTGTAAGTCTTTCTTCTAAATATCCCCCCCCCCACTTGCAGAAAAGAAACCTTGAAAGAAACCACTAAAATGATTTCAGTGCAGTGAGAACCACACGATGAAACATGCATAAATATTTAAAGGAAACACAGACGGACAGTGTTGTTGTTCTTAGTGACAGTAAGACAGCCGGCGGAATAAAACCCTCTGTATTTATATGAATAAGCACGCAATTTCATGTGAGCACAATGCATTTCCAGCCCTATCAGATCTGTTTTTGTTTTGTTTATTTTTCCCCATTTGCATCATTATGAGGTAGAGAAAATCCATAGCAGAGTTTGAATAGCTCTATAATGAGGAGGAGGAATCAATCATCCTTTCAAAGTAGGCCTGCTGCAGCAATGAGAATATAAATTCACACTCATAAATTCCACAATCTAAGGTCCCCACATCCTTCTTAATGTCTCTGGAGTTTACAGCGGCCTTGGTTGTTCGACTCCTCTGTAGCTAGACTGCTTGATTTAGGGGTAGTTTCTTCAGCCCAAGTGGGAGATAATGGTAGAGATGTCCAAGTTAGCCTTCGTAGCCCTAGCTATAAAAGAGCTGTAATTGCTGTGTTAATTCTGGACCAGGCACAAAAAAGATGCTCCGCCGATTCACCCAACTATCAATCTACCTATCATGTCACCATTTGGTGTTTGGCATGTCTGGGCCATTATTACGTATTCCACATAATTGGACATAATTAAAAGAAGGAGCAAGTACTGTAATTAATGTCTCGTCAAGTGCCAAAAGGCCGACAGGGAATCACAGTTTTCTGTGGAGACAGCATGAAGACTTTGATTCAGACATATTGATTGACAACACTAAACCTTTGTTCATAAAATTGATGCACATTTTTATTGGAACATTAATGATAAAAACACACCCTGTCATTTTTGTTGCCCTACTTTTATGGCTAGCCTGTGTGTTTGTGCGTGCATAGTCAGTGTTCTGTCACTTAGCAAAACATCTCAAATACCACTGGATGTATTTTAATAAAACTAAGTAATCATGGGACGTACATCTGATTATACTCTGAGAGTAAAGTCATAACCTTATTTTCAAAGTTTGACCAAAACCCCTATCACTCTGCCCTGTTTTCATCATGAAGTTATCTCAGTTTAAAACTCTGGCATACAAGGCAGCAGTGGATATGAACGCTGGGCTTTTAAATTTTAATGTTGTGATGGAATTTTAAACATCAATCTTACCATTTTTGTCTGTAGTTCATGGTTTGACTAACAGCCACTGTGTGTAATTCAGTACATTAAATACACATGTTGAATACAACCCCTCAACAAAGAAATGTTTCAAAAAACTGTGTAAGCTGTAAATAAAGAGCAGATGAATGCAATAATGTGCAAATCATTTAAACCCTGTGTTGTGTTATGGAGGTCACAACTGGTTTTGGATAGAGGGGTGTGTAGCGTAAAACCACAACTATGACTGTGGTAGAATAAAATGATGTAACTATTTTAGTGGAACAATGGGGTTAAAGGAGGGCTTGTTGTTTTTACAACATGTCCTTGGATTATAGTAACTCCTAGCATTAGCATAAAAGCACAATCTGTTTGACTCTAAACTAGAATGTTTTCTTTGTACTAAAATGTTTTTCCTGAGAAAGTAGTTTAACACAACCCATTGGTCATTTTGACCCCAGGGCAGCAGGAGGGTTAAATAGCTGTCATGTTTTCTAATGATCAAAGTGGACTGAAGCTGTCTGTAAAAATCATTCGTAGCTGTTTAAGCTAACATTTTACAAAACTTTGTCATTCATTTCACATTACATGGTTAAAAACAAATAGTTACATTCCAGCAGGACATGCTATAGCTAACAGCTGTATACTTGCAAATAAACATGTAACTTGAAATTACCAGTGATGCCAATATTTTTAAACATTTATGTTTAAAAATAAAAAGTTTAAACCTGAATAATTCCTAAATGTTAAAAAAATATAAATTGTTTTTTTAATGGTTTATGGAAATGAGTGGCTTGGCATGTGAATTTCCCTAGTTGGTCAAATCATTAAATTACCCTTTTCCTAACATTTTTACCAAAGATTTATCTATTGTACAATGAGTTTCAAAATATCTTATTATATGGTGCTGACTTTTTTAATGTAGGTAATGAGCAAATAATTTCAAAACATGAAGGGCCAGAAAGGAGAAGGGAACAAGCAACAGTAGCTCTTTTTTTGTTCCTCGTGCTTCCAGTATTCTTTATATATTCTATTTAAGAGTTTCTGACTTTCACTATTTGACCCAAGAAATGGCTTTAAATACTACTGAGTCAGCTGAGTTCAAAAATCATGTATGTTTATGTGAAAAAATCCATAGGCAGCTAATTTATTGCAGGCAAAAATGTGAATAATTTCTGGTTTAAACCACACAAAGTCACAATTAGTAACTGCACATTTGTTATAAATCCATTGGGTTCATCTGACTCTTTTCTGGGAGGCAGAAAGTGCTACAAAATCACAAAAGCAGACTTTACCTCCTAGTTGTGCTTTTATAAATATAATTTACTGCTATTGACATACAGCACAATCACGTCTCTGAGGACAAAAATCTGAACAGAGGGATATTTGCAGCATTCATCAAAATGAAGCTCTGACTGACCGTTCTCCCACGATAGCTTTATTTCCCCGAGCCATCTGCTGCACCAGTGTGGGAAAACATTGCTGGCTAGTGCTCCCTACTGTACCAGCAAGCAGCCATAGTAATAAATTAGGTGATGACCTAATGCAGGATGGGAAGAGGCAACATCACATTCTTTTTTCTTATATATATATTTTTATATTTTTTTGCATCGTACCACATGGGTCTATTTCCTCTCAGCATTAATAATACTCTGGAGCATTAAGGCATGCAACAAAAGCAGATGTATTCTTCCTCAGGCTGATTCAACTTGTAAGCATTTCCTCTCTCAAACCCCCATCCACAGTTCTGAGGCAAAGCATGATTACCCGATTTTAATGAGATTTTTAATGTAATTTTTTTTTCTCCAATTCCTTTGAGACGATCTTACTTTCTGTTTTGTACATACAATGGTTAATGTTTGCAGACTGATATGCAAAAAGAAGTCACGTTGACATCATTTACCCCAACTTGCCTTTCTTTTTGACACCTCAGATTTCTGCTCTCCTGCCTTTGTGTGCACATGCCATTCTACTGGAATAAAAAGCATTCAGTGATTGTGTAACGACACATTTTCTGTATTTCCTTTGTTTGAGGATGACTTCATGTAAATATCAGTACCTTACAAATGTAACCTGTGCAATTAGACTTGAGTCTACTGCAGGTAATTTAAACTGGTGGAACATGGGTATCAAGGGTACAGACACATTAAACTTGAAGCACCCTTAAGACTGTTTACATTTTATTATTCCATTGTCATTTACCCAGTAGTTTAGAAAATAAAACAAACAAAAAAATACATCAAACCATAGTTTTCCATCAGACATGGAGTATTTGACTTTTGAGAAACACTGTAAAGTACGCTCAAGCTCAATAGCTTTAGCGTACAGTAGAAATGTCAATTTAGGTTCAAACAGGTCATCTAAATCTGGACTTTTAATAGACTATGAGCTTCACTTGGAAGAAAAGGTGCTGTCTAAAAATAAATCCTGCAAAACAGCAACTTAAAACAAACCAGTTCGAAATTAGGGAAACCTAACTTTTTGGTGTTTTTTGTCAAAACCAAGCTCCAGATGAATAAACTTTGCCTTTAGCTTTTCCAAAAAATTTAATTAACGGTGCCAATGCATAACCAGTGAATTGCCTTTATCATTGTTCTGTTCATTATTTTTGTCCATTTTCACACCCTCTAGCTTTAGGAAAAAAGGATCCATGCTGTTCAACCTTGGAAAAAAATGTGATATGACTTGATAATGGTACTCACAGTGACATGGGTAAGGTTTGCATAAAACACTGCATAGGATTTTTGACAAAAGGAGTAAAAAAAAAAAGAAAAAACAGCCCTCATGGTTCAGGAATTAAAATGTGGCTTATAGCTTCTGCAGTGACTGCTTATTTAAGTTTACTTTCTGCCATAAGTTTCTCTCTGCCTGTTTTTTTTATAAGTGCTATCAGGGAGTGAGACACAGGCGTGGTTACCATGGTGACCCTAAAGGCATTTTGTTTTATATTATTACATAAGTCCCAAATTACTGTTGGGTTGTATAGACAAAAGTTGCTTTGAGTTGGAATTTCAGACAGTAGCTCTTCAAAATTTATTCAAATATCTTCTAGCTCTGTTGTGTTTTCCTCTGATTTTAATGCCTAAATTGTAGTGTTACACTGGTACATTTGCAAATGTTCCCTCTTGTTATTTTTATTTCACTGTACCCAGCGAGCTTTTCTGCTTGACTTGTAATTTCTGAAACGATGTTCGTTCTGTTGCAGACACAAAATAACAAACATGTTAAATAATTGAATGCTAAAGTCTGGAGATTTATGAAACAAAATGCCTGTGGTCACTTTCTTACAGCAAGCTGTACTCTTTTAATGTGTTACATTCTCAGTTGTGTTGCTTTGTGTTTTCTCTTCAACATTGTGGTCAGTTGTTTGCAAGACATCCTGATCTAGTTTCTTACTACCTGCAGTAGTATTGCATTCAAGACCACCTAACTCGAGACCAAGTCAGGAGTCCTGATATGGTCTCGAGTTAGGTGGTCTTGACTCCTAAGGACCAAGACCAGAGTGTATCGAGACTGGGACAAGACCAATACTTTTAGGGGTTGAGAATAAAGTCAAGACCAAAAACAAATGCAGTAGAGTCTGCATAGAGACCATCAAAATGTGGCTTTGAAACTGGTCTTGAAACCAAGACTGGTATTGAGTACTACAACACAGCAGTAAGACAGCTAAAGACCCTGAAGGCACATAACCTGCCATTTTTCATGGCAAAGTCTTAAAGTGAGCTATGTTGATAAATCATAATCATCATGGTTAAATGTAGAAAATTTTATGAGCAATCTTATGCAATATTTTATTGTCATATCTAGTTTTGCATTATCTGTTAGGGCTTGCACTTTTATTTAAAGGTGTAAATGACCACACCAAATTTCAGCTTAGTCTCTGTAAAATTCACTGATTTGAAAATAAACATTATTGCTTTGGTAAGCAGCACTGGTGCGGTTCTGTAGTTTAGTTCAGACACTGTTTAAACCCAGAAAAAAAATCAGTTTGAAGTGAATTTCTGTGTAATGGCATTTGTTTGCTTTTATTTTCTTCCAAGTTTGCTTAGAGGTCAGCATTTCTCAAATGAGGTTGCCCCCACTTTTACCTCCCACCCCCTCTTTATTTTCCCAGTTTCTATTCCTCGACAATGGGGTCATGGTGCTTTGTTAAGCTAAAGTCAACCCAAATAAACGTGAGAGACGACAGACCCTTGGCTCCCCACTCTCACATGCTTTGCCTTTATATTTGGACAGGACCATGACATCATAAGGCAAAACGCCTGGTTTCCGCTCTACCTCCCCCCCCCCCACCCACTGCAGCATCGGCAGCAGCTGTTCTCGGTCCATTTTTGAATGAAACCCATGATTTCCTGTATTTCGTTTTAGGCTGATGGTAACCATATGCTTGGACAACAACCAGAACAATAAAAGTCACAGGATTTGAATTTATTTTCTCCAGATACTTCATCCGTCAGGTCGAAAGTGGCAAGGCAGAGCAGGTGCTAAAAGTTTACCACAATAGAATACATCACACACTCGCTCTGAATAAACAAGGTTCTGTATCACAGATGCATAATTTACCACAAGTTCAACAGTAAGTCAGATTATCTTTAGTGGAAGTTCAAGACATTACAGATTAATCAAATCAAAGGTGGTGAATGATATGCTGAACTCCACGAAGTGTTACTCCCAATTTTCACTACGTACACTCCGCTCTGCACCGCACACCAATTTTAATCAATGAGAGCATTTACACTGCCTCTGCTAGGTGGCGCACTACTGTGTGCATGAAAATTCATCAAAATTAAATTTGATTCTGTTTTTTGCCACTGCAACTGTTGAGTCAATCTACAAAGATCACACCTCAACAAGAAAATGAACAAGCACAACATCCAAATTTTCAAAACGATTCACACTAGACAAGTTACTTTTGTCAAAATCCAAGAAATATATGGGTATATTTGCACACAAACTTAAAAATGTATCCAAATTTATCATTTCATTTGGGAAGCAGATGGCAGCAGGAACCAAATGCATACACACAAAATACAAACAAAACTTGGATGCTATTCTGAAATAACGACGAAAAAAAAAAAAAACATAAAACAATAGGGGTGCCGTTTCAGCTTTTGTTTTGAGTCCAGCTTTCACAGAATGAACCAATTTAGATTGACTTCCACATTTATCACTGGCTTTATTGCATAATCTCACATTTTCTGTGCATGGTTCTCAGAGCACCTCTGTGCTTTGCAGCAGTGCAAAGCCACACGCAGTGTAAATAAAGTTGGAAATGAATGATTGCAAACTGTGTGGGGCAGTTAGGCTCCGGGGTTAGGCCTTTAATTTTGAATTCTTGTCCACTGCTGTATGTTCTGGTACATACAGTTTACATGTTCATGCATGTATATGTTACATACATGTTCCATAACTTTAATATATGGCTCTTCACATCAAAACCTGAGATTAAGTCAGATTTGCTCAAAATAAACTAAGAACATTTTCAGATTCCTGGCTTTTTAAGCTGCATATTGATACTTGGATCACCCTGATGATATGAGCGGTTCCAGAGATTTGGCTTCATTTGTCTTGCTAATCATAAAAATTGAAATATGCATCTGAATCCTATTTTCATTGTGTTCAAATAAGCATTTTATGAAGTTACTTGAAAAAGGAAACCTCAAACCATGTCTGGATGTCAGTATTTACCAGCTGGTAAAGAAAGCAGCTTTGCTAGCTCACAGGGAATGTAGGGAAAATTTAGAGCTTTTCTCCTCAAAGTCATTGTTGGTGCTCATAAAAGGTGCTTCAAAACATTCTTTTGGACTATGTTCCAGACATTTTCTTCAAGGTTTTATCAAACTTCAAGTATTGCAAATTTTTCTACCACATCACTATAGCTGCCTAATCCTCAATTCGATGTGACTGGTCATGTATTTGTTGGTTTTATTGTATTTATTGTATGCAATTGTTAGAGGTTATATTTTTAATTCTGAAGAAGCTTTTGAATTTTTCCTTTAGGGCACTTTAAAGATAATTTGAGGAATATTGTAGCTGTGGAAAAAGGAAGTAGGTTTGAAAAAGAGTTGGTTGTTTATTTTATTTTATTTCTCCAAATACTAGGTTTTGGAACATCTAATGAGAAGAAGGAATGTTTGAAGACTTGTGATGTCTTATGCACACATTTGACCGGTTTCCATTTTTGGCTATGGATGATTGTAGCCAATGAACTAGGAAACCTCTATTTATTTTCTTTTCTGAATTCCTCTCACTGTGGCTTAGAGGGAAAAAAAACATACATGCCTTTCATACCATACATGTGAGAATATTTACAGTTTAGTATTTGCATCACATTGAATTGTTATAATGTGAAATTTAATAAAACACATGATTTTTACCAAGAAATCTGCATACAGAAACCAAGTTTAGTTGCAGGTCTGGACCTTTTTAGCTCCATTTCACAGTGAGTTGGGAAGGAAAAATACTTTTTTTTTTCTGACACTGGATTTCTGGGAGCTGTCACTGTAGCTCTGAGACAGCTCTGAATTTATCTGCAGGCTGTCAGTGGAATTAATACAGATAAGGTAAAAATATGACAAAAGTTTGAAGGTCTGGAGTCGAAAGGAAGCTCTCTCTCTCACTGCTTCATTATATTAAATAGTTAGGCCAAAAGGGGGGAAATATATCTCTAATGTGTTGCATTGGGAGAGTTTGGATGACACCCAAAGCCAATTCTATCTACTCTCAATCCAAACCTAATCAGCGCCCCATTTTTTCATTACAATTATACAACACTTGCAAAAAGTGTTTGTCCTGAGAATGCCTTTTTTCTTTCTGCATCTTTTGTGATGGAAGTTGACCAGTAGATGCTGAATTATTTTGTTTAATCTAATTTATGTTGGTGTAGGTCTTTGGAATTAAGGTTTTATGAAGAGGTTTTGAAAAATCAACGTCATGTATGTGAATCAGGCCAAGACCAATGGGGATTGCAACAATATTTTACTTCAATGAAACGTTTTGAAGCAATCAAGTCACATTTTTTTAAGCAGCGATTGGTGTTCCAACATGATTTACATGTTGCTGTACTTAGTTACATGAAAATGTATATATCAAAAATAAATTTGGCTTTGCATCACTGTCTTGAAATTGGCCTCTGTCTCTTTAAGAACCTCCTACCATTTCAGACACTTCCACTTCAGCACGTCTTCACAACAATGCTTCATGCTGTTTACAACCTTTCGTAGGAGCATTGTATTTTGTTGTAAAAAGAAAAATAAAGGTACATTATATAATGAGTTTTTGAAAATGGGAACTACAATTGAACCTTACCTGAATGATCCTAAACTGACCTCTGAATGCATGTTTAGGGCAGGAACTCTGCTGCAGACTGAGCTACAGGGAGGAGCTTTGGGTAAATAGGCGGTGCTTTGTACCAACAAGTGTTTAGGCAGCTGCACATGGCTACCACAGGAGATTCCAGGATTTCTTAAACATGCATAAATGAGTCTAAGCAACACTCTGGTTATGTTTTGGATGAGGGAATGACTTCATTACATGATTTGTAAAATGTGCCCAAGTTTTCTTCTGTTTCGCATGGGTGTTTACCTCTTTTTGATTTAGTTCAAGAGGGTACACAGAAGCTAGTTGTTTCAATTTTCCAGAGCATAGCTGAATTGTGTTCTGCTCAGGTATCAGTTTTGTTTGAATCTCATCCCACTTTTTTACACTGACAGATATTTTAAAATGGTTGTTTTATTACATTTGGGTAAGCACCATGTGACCCTCTGGTAGTGTCAACAAAAAATTGTGGCTTCTTCCCTAATTTAAGTTGCCCATCCCTGTGCAAACTGATTAAAAACAGATCTTAAACATTTTTCCAACAGCTACTGGAATAAACCATTTTAGTCAGATTGTTAGCAAAATATCTCACAAGGCACTGGAATTGTTTAAATAAAACTCTCTAAAAGTAGTCATTGTCTTACATTTACGACTAATTAAATTGCAGCACATTTTATATAAAAAGGTTGTTGCCATAACTCTAAATCAAGTGTCCCTTGGTGTTTGTACAGATATTCAGTATAGCAGCCATAAAATCCGTAGTGGATTTTTCTGGGATACTTCATAACTGACTCATCTGCTCTGAGTGTAACATAATCCAATATGAGAGAAACCACTGCTGTAATCTTCACTGTGTTACAAAAAGAAGACATGACGTCACTTTCAAGTTGTCAGCACTAATTCGAGCCCTAAAAGATCCTCAGATATTTCTTGTTCATCTGTGCGTGCTTTTACACTCCGACAATTTTCCTTTTTGTGCTAAATATTTAGACGAGATTGTAATTTTAATATACATCATCGTTAAAAGCAGGATAACATCTTCCAGAAGCAAAGGGCAGATTTTTTCTTTAACAAGACACTTCCTAATCCATATTTTATTTCTGTCTTTAGATGGTGAGTTTGGAGGAGAAATAGCCGACCCCTCTGAGGAAAAAAGATCTATAAAATCAAATCCTGTTAAAGTGCAGAAAACAAGGAGACACTAATCCATCCCACGCGTGCCTCCTCCGACTCTGAGCCCCTCTCTCTCCCCCTCTGAGACACTATCTACAGTTGGACTGAGTATTTACCAGCTGCTCACACACTCTTTCTGTGATTTAACAGTAATCTAGCTGGTGACCTACAGCCCAACAGGCTCTACAATCTGAAGGAGTCTTTCATGCACACGCTTTACTGGACTCCGCTTTGTTTTAAAATTGACCAGACGGTCCATTCTTGGAGCGAAGGAAGACAAAGAACTCTATTTTTATGAGGTTTAGAGTGACGTTTAAAATGTTTTACCTTACAAGAATACCTTTACACCTCATAATTTAGGAGTAACAATATATCATCCTATGTGTAAATGTGTAGCGAAACAGTTCTGTTTAAGCCTTGATGCCTGATGTTTGACTCTCTGTGACACTCTAGTCAGCTGATATAAGTTGTAGGACTCTTAGAGGTCTTTACCTTGATGGCTCCTCCTTTCAGTGGAATCTCTAGGTTCGGTGCCAAACCCCTATGGCAGCATTTAAGGCTGACCTCATCCTAAGGATCAACCGACTCAGCAATATGAAATTGCAAAGTGGTCCCTTGGTAGGATAACCCTATAGTGGACATAAGCAAAGATAGCTTTTTAATCTCCTAAGCATTAAGGTGATTGACTTCATCAGGAAGAGTCCTATCTGTATTGTACTGAACTATCGTCATGCTCAAGTTGTGGAAAATGCAGCCTGTTAGATGCAAGTTTGGAATCCCTGTTTGATTTTAAGTAATCATACATTTGCTGGAAATTTGTTTCTGACTAGTGATGGTGGTGGCTATAAGCTGAAGGTTTAGGATTATTTTATTATGCTTTGGTTGTAAATTTAAACTAACTTTAGACTGTGTGCTGAATTGTTGTCCAATTGGCTTAAATTTATTCCATTTCTATAGTTTTACAGTTTGGGTAGATAACAGAGCTGTAGTTTTTCTTGTCTGTCTTGACTAGAGTTTGTAAAAGAAATAGTGAAGGTTCAAATTATAAATACAAAAAAACAAAAAGAATAGGTGTTATTTTTGAATTTTGTGTAATACTTGTTCACAATGGAGGCTAAACTCTAGCTGTGGGATTAACGATTTTTTCTTTTAAAACACCACATCTGTTATAGTAAGAAAACAGATAAATGTTTTTCCTGCTAAAGAAGGGAAACTTTCAACATCATCTCTGCTAAATGTGTTGTGGAAACCAAAATTAAATCTGTCCTTTTGGTATGTCTTGACAAAGAAATCATAGTTCTTTTTACAATGAACAAAAAAACGTGTTGCTCCATCAGAGCGGCTTGTCTTTTTCTTTCCTGTTCTTAGATTCAGTGTTAATTTGAGGTTATCACTGTCACATTGACACATCTAGACGAAAATGGGAGTTAAACTGATAAAAAGAGGAAAAACTATGAAAGCCATAGACTTCAACCCACAGCTTATCTGTGTCAGAAAAGGTTAAAACAGTGTTTATCGGTTTATTCGCAAACTCAAACATAAATTTAAATAATCAACACATGCTGCTGCTGTTAATTGTAAATTCTTAATGCACATGGCCCAGTGGTGGAAAGTAATTATATATCCAGCAGCTTCCACTTTGCCATCTCAGCATCATAAATATACCTGATGGTAGGTTTCACAATAACCGTAGGGTCCCACAAACACGCACATGCACACGCAATTAAATGAGGCCTGCAACGATGGCCAAATTTCTCATCATCGCCGAGATGAGCGAAGCTTCTGCTGTACACAGACATTAACCCGCGCGCATCCACAATTTTCTCAGGCTGACACTTCAATTAGGCTAATCCCGCTTGCATGCAAAACGCTACACTCTTTCTCTCTGAACCAGCGTTGTTGGAGATATGCCACGTCCCTGTACTTTATGTCCTGCATCACAAGTGAAAGATTTTTTTTTTTTTCCTCTCTGTGACGGAGGAGGAAATCCAGAACGATCAGTTCCAGGCAGAGATATAGAGGAAAAGGACAAGAAAAAAAAAGGGGGCGCAAAAAATAAAGAACAGTGATCCTGCTGAGCACCCCCCCATACACATTGGCAAACAGAATTTGTAAAAAAAAAAAGTGCTTGTTGTTGTTGCAGCAAGATGTTCCCACTGTTCTTGTTAGAAGTTTAATTCCAAAAGTCTCAGAAGCTGTAGGAACATTCCTGTAATTCTCTCATACATTGATTACGATACAAACTTCTATTCTGTTTGATCATCTTTATAAACACAGATTATTATGATTGTATTATTGATATTGTGACAGTAGTTTAAAAATGTTTTAAATGTGCAAGAAAACCTATTGCAGAAATGTTATCAACTTTCCCCCACATGTAGAGTAAACGATTTTTGGCAGTGCAGATTTCCTATCATTTTTGGTAATTCCTTGTAGGTGGCACAGCTTTTTTTAGAATCTGGTGAGAGAAAGTGCTTCGGAAAGGTACAGACTTGAAAATACAATATGAATTAAAAAGAAAACTAGCATAGTCTTCACAAATGGAAAAATTAAAGATAATATAGTATCTGGATCTTTCACTAGAGAAGATTTCTTAAGGTGGTGCATGTAAGGACTGCACTATTCATGTATTATCTTCGACTTAGTTTGAATGGTTGTTTTTTGTTTTTAATTCAAAGATACCTCCCACACTTTTGTATTTAAAAATTGTTTGGGTGTTCAACGAGTATACCTCCATTGTTCGAACTAAACTGTTCATTAGCAGCGTGCTAAGATGACATTAAACGCCCTGGGTGAATGTTGGGAAACTGTTCAATTTTAGTGTTACTGAACGTAACATACATTAACTCCGACTCCTTTTGCAGCAAATGCATACGGTGAGAGAGGAGCCTAATTTGGGCATTGAGCTAAAAAAAAATAAAGGTTTTTGGGAAAAAAACTCCAGTCGTCACCACTTTTGTAGCTTCAACATATGATGCTAAGAATTACTTCATGTCTAGTATGTCATTCATTCCTATCTTTAAATAAAGTGAAATTAATTAAAGCTTGTTCATGCTAAAAATATGCATGGAAATGATTTGCGTAAAATATATATTTTTTATTCTGTGTCACTGCACTCAAAAAAGATTTTCAAAATGTTTCCTTTGGATTTACTTGAATATATTATGTCAACAGGTTCTACTCAACTGAATTAAGTAAATCTGAACCAATTTTTTCACTTAATAAGTTAACATGAAGCAATTGTGTTAGATTTACTCAATTTAGTTGAGTAGATGAATATTCTTTCGTTCTTTTTTTTGAGTGTGGACGGGTTTCGTACAGGACAAATCTAACTAGACGTAAAACCAAATATTTCCAAAGGGTCACCCAGTGAGATATTTTAGTGACTTTTGATGGACTTTATTGTGACTCTTTTAAATGTTTTGTTCTCTCCATCATTGCCATCGGTTGTTTGTGTTTTTTTAACTTCAAGTAATGTTTTTTTTATTATACTAGGGCAGTGTTTCCCAACCCTGGTCCGCGAGGCACACTGTCCTGCATGTTTTAGATGTTTCCCTGCTTCAACACAGCTGATTTCAATTGATAACTGATTAACAGGCTTTTGTTGAACTGCAATCATCTGAATCAGGTGTGTTGAAGCAGGGAAACTTCTAAAACATGCAGGGCAGTGGGCCTTGAGGACCAGGGTTGGGAAACACTGTACTAGGGAATGTGTTCTTTCTTTATTCAGTACCAAAAAGTGAAACAATATTAGAGGCTTTGATCCAGTACTTTAGTCAATAAAGATGTTTTGCTCTGAAAGAACACCACAGTTATGTTTGTGACAGAAATTTGTCATTGCTGACTTTGCTGAATGCAAACTGCAATGCCCTGCAGCCTTAAAGTATTAGACCGAAACTTTCCATCTGGATTGTTGACTGTTTGAGTGATATGTAGCATCCAGTATTAATAACGTAAACGCCGTTAGGTATGGTCGTGACATTATGCATGCTAACAAGCAGTGGCCTGGGAAAATGTCAAACAACCGGAGAAACTTCCACAACGTGTCGACTTGAGTTAGAGTGACTGTTGCCATCTCCAGGCTCGACCGACGTGATGGGAAAATGAGCGACAGTTTTCAGCAGGGAAAAAATTGACCTGTGGAAGTAGCTGCTGTTATCAGGTTAGAAGTATATAAACCAGAAGTTTCAGTTAGAAAATACCCTACAATTTCATTTTTGATTTCTAAACTCACTTAGCTAAAAAAACATCACCACCCATCAAATATGGTATTGCTGCATCATTTTATATTCATGACAAATTAATTGCAACCTCCCAGTGGGGTTTAAACACTAAAAATAATGAATATGCAGATTGTTTTTATTTTGTATCACTTGTCAGTCTATCCTCTCGTGTGACTGAAGCTGTCAGCCGTCACTTGGACAATCTACACCCACTTTCTTTTCCTTTAGTCCCTCCTCTGCTCTCTCTCTGATATCTGTCCTCCCCGAGGCGCCACATCAGGACATCCAGGCTACCAGTGGGAATACAGTAGTTAATCTCTGCTAGTTAAATGCTCTTGTATGGCCCTGAGCTGTAACACTCAACCATCTCATCTTCTCCACTTTCCTTTTTCTCTGGGGGGGAAATTGGTTCAATCCTGTTTTTAATGTGAGACAAAGAAAAGCTCACTTGAAGCTAGCTGTTTTTAGGCCTGTACGTCTATCACTGAAGTGAGTCACCAGTTTTTCCATGTGTAGCCTGTAAAAGCTTTATGACTCAGTGTTTTCTCCCCATTTTTAAAATATTTTTTAAATTTTGGGGGGGCTAGAATCGAGAAACAGTTTTGTTTGGGGAGCTACATTTTGTATTCTATTTCTGTAACATCTAGTTTTGAATGATTTTTTTTTTCCTGGGCAGAAGCCTCTGCTCTTGCCTGCATGTAGACTTTAATGTTTGTGTACAGTTTCCCACGAGATGTCATTGTGAGGCTTTTCCTTCAGACAGTTGACTTTTTTCATAATATTCTCAGACACTATTATATAAATCTGAGCCTGAGAGTTGGAAAAAAAAATAACCTTTTCTACTTTGCCACAATGTTTTTATTTAAAATTAGTCTGATTTAGTTCTGTGCATTATTTGGAAAGCATCTGATTGTGATAATATAGATAAATGCTGCTTCATTACCTGAAAGAAAATTACTTTTTCCAGTTATTTCTTTAAATTTTATCTTCACAAGCTTGAGTGGGTTACTTTTTTGTAATTGTAATCTAAAGTCCTAACCACAGTACTCTGGTACTCTGTAAAAAAATGTTTGTCTGTCGACAATGCCAAAAATCTTGCCAATTTTGTCCCAGATGTTTCACAACAAAATTAAAGTTTTATCTTTTTTTGACATGAAGCCGCCCACGTCCGCCAATGAAAGCTAACCGTCAAAGTTAAATTAAGCCGCAATATGCAATTGTTTTATGATTTAGTAGTTTAGTCCCTAGACAACACGTAGATTTAATTTGCCTTCTACGTTGCAGGTCCTGCAGTATGACTATTGCACACACGTACATTGTGATGACGATGCTCCAACGATATATTGTGCAGCTCCAGTTGAAACATGCATAACAGATAAGTTAGTTATGCAATCAGGCCAAGTGTGGAATCGATCCACACTCTAACACAACGTTTGCAAAGTTACTAAAACTTATCCTAATATATGTTCAAAACTGAAACTGGCCATGATACATTTGATAGAGGAAAATTTAGATTTCATGCACGATTTAAAAAAACATTGTCTAAATTAATATATAATTTTTTTTTCACAAATTCCAGTTTCTAATTGAAATTGACTCTAAAGAACATGACAACTTCCCATTAACCCAGATGCACTTTTTTATTTTTTTTGTCAATATCGAAAGTGATTGTGAAAGAGACTTTTGAAGGGAGATGGACAACATGAAAGCCTCACTGTGTAACAAGGAGCTGTAAAAGCTCTCTTGCTGTGAAAAAAAGTAGTGCCCTCGAGCAGAACTGTCTCACTATCAGCTGAAATTATATACATCCTGACAGTGAAATCACTACCAGCTGGTGGATAGGAAAATGTGGTAGGGAAGAAAAACACTTAATTTTATGACAGCTGATTTTAATGACATCCTTCCCCACCACCACCACCTCCAACCCCTCATCCTGCCGTGAACTACTTAAGGCCATATTAAGCTACAGAGTTGCATTAAAGTTTGAACCTACACTTTCAGCACGTTTTTTTACATTATGTGGACATACCTGAATTTTCCCATTACAGTGATTTAGTCACAGCCTTTTTAAGTTAGCGCAGCGTCTATATGCAGAATGCATTATGTAAGTTTGACTGCAGGCTGGCTTGCAAAGAAAAAAGAAAAAAACTGTGCTAACAGCCCCAGTGCCTAAAAAGGAAACATCTTTGGAAAGTGGTCATCGGCTAGAACCATTCAAATGGACCGAAACTGCTGATGTGTCCTGTTTGTGGTAATGGATTTGTTTGTGACCCCACCCCCATGTCTCTAAGGAATGTAAGGGACTCAACTCCACTCACTTTCTGCTGCCTTGGCCATTTCTTTTGATTAGGGAATGAAGGCGTCCATAGGGCCGTACCGGAATAATTGACAGTGTCCTCTGAGGTCGCAAAAATATATATACTCTTAGTACTTATCCCTTGGTGAAATGGCAGTGTATGAAAGGATGGAAGCTGAGCACTGAAGGTGCATTATTGCTTTAGGTTGCAAGAAAAACCTGTTGGGGAACTTGGAAAATTATATTTCCTCCTTTTACTTTCCCAGGGTTGACAGGATAATTGATGTATGCTGTGAATTTCCAAATGGCTTCAACTAACCTACTGATTGTATAGGTTTCTTTTGTTTTTCCAACCAGAACAAAAAGGCCTCAGAGGGGAATGTTAATGGTTTGAATTTAAGTCATAAGTGGAAAAACGTTAAGAAAACAAAAATTAATTGGGAAGAAAATTAGTGAATTAGAAGACAGTGTAAGCTTTTTTCTTGTTTCTGGTGATTTATTATCATACCTCAATGTAAACATATTTGCTGTTGCCTGCAAAAGGTGGTGCATATGTGTGCACATAGGTTTGTTTATCTCTGTTAGCCAAAATACCTCATTAATGAATAAATGTACAGATTAAAAAAATCTCTCAAAGTAACCATCAATAGTTTTATTGTTGTGGAAACAGAATTACATGGGCTAAAACTGTATTTCAGGAAGTGGTAAAGACATGTAATCAGATTTTTTTCCCTCTACAATCTTGTTGGGAAAAACAAATGTGGCTGAATTTCATTTTCTAGTGTTACCCATAGACCATGGCACTAAATTTGAAGTCACAGGAAGTCGTAGTTAAAATATTTTCACCACAAAATGGCACGAAGTCAGTACACCAATTTGTTTCAACTATTCCATTTATGTAAATAGGTGCGTTAGTAAGTCTGTATACTGTGTATACAAGTGAGTTGGCTTGTAATAAATTTCAGTGTGTTTGTTTCTAATTACAACACACACAAATGCAATTTATACATCGATTATAGCTAATTAGAATTTTCAATTATAGTCAAAAAGAGATTTAACAGAGAACTGACATGATATTTTACTACTTTATGCTTGTTGCAGATAGTAAACAATAGTACCACACAGAGTACATAAAATACATTAAAATAAATCCTCTGTAATCTTTGGTTGTTAAATATTTTAACATAAAAAATACATTTGTAAGTTGCTACCAGACCTTATTCTTCCTTTGTGTCTGAAAATGATCTGTTTAAAGGAGATAATCCGACTACTTAGGAAAAGAATTGGGACACCCCTACATGTGAACATGAAAAACACAAGGGCAGGGAGGGCTATGTGGAAAGGGAAATTGGTAAAAGGAGGACCAGTCTTGTGGAACAGGGTGAAAAGCCCAGGCTCTACCTCATCTCCTCAGTTGAACATCAGTTTTTAAAAGTGCCCTGATGTATGTCTGCTCCCACATAAAGCCAACCAGGCATCTGTAGTTTGGGCAGAGAGAGGAGCTGAAGCAGATGGCTGGCCTACAGAGGTTCATATCACAGGGATATTGGCAAGATGCTGAGCTGGAGAAATTAACCTTCATAGGTTTATACACTGCAGCAACTGATGGCTCGTTCTGGATTGCTCTCTTATCACCCTTCACCCTTTCTGTCATTCCAGCAGTCAACCTTTTAGCTGAGGTTGTCTTTATTGGTCTCTGCTTTCATTATGTATTTGCCTGTGTTCTTTAACTTAAAGAAACTAATGTAGAAAAACATTAATGACCTCGCTTTTAGCTGCCTGTTATGTTAATATTCCCCTCCTTTCGTTCTTGTAACAGCAGAAACTAAAGGTCAAACCTTCATTCTGCCTCTGAAGAAGCTCTAATGTGATGCGAACACAAAATCAGCACAGCTTTGGCAGCACTGTCGGCTTTTATCTGAGTTTGTCATCACTGAACTGAGAGCTCGCTCGATTGAGGATTGCCATTTGGGTCATCATCATCAGTCTACTGCAGGCTATGGTGCCTGTCTCACTGCCGCACAAAAACATTCTTCACCGTTCTGCTGGCAAAAGGCCCTTTGGGTTTTGCTGCTCAGACACCCATAGCTGTCCATTTCGTTTGCAGTGCACAGACGCTCCACTTGTTCTGCTTTGTGCCTTTAGTTCAGTCAAGCCAGGAATCCAGGAGGTACAGTGTCTGTTTACTCAGTCGCTTAGGTCTCAAATGCAATATTAGCCATTCTGGCAGCCAGCTGTGATAGTGAATTTATGTGAACTATGCCCTAAAACAACTCAATAAAATCACTTAAGGATTTTACACTTGACATTTTAAACTTTAAACTGACTAATGCTGGAGCTTGCTTTAATTTGCCCAATAGATCTGACTTTTGACCCAAGTCCAAATGTTATTCACTGTGGAAATTTAAACTACAGTTGCTCACAAGTAGGCGAGCATTATGAAATTCTGATGGTATGATAATCTTGAAGAAAAATGCAACAGATTCACAAATATTAAAAGAAGTATGTATTATATATATATGAATGATTTTATTCATAAACAAAACTGGAACTATTAATATTTTTTAAAGTCAAGGCTAAAATCCTAATCTTAGTTTAAATGCTCAGCTTTCTGAAAAGGCACTTTTTTATGCCAAGATAATCTTATTTTAGTCAAATCTTCAAAACCTGAATGTTCTTATGTGGTACTTTGGGGTCTATTCACAACTAAGTTGTACGTTGTGAATGCATTTCACCATTACGATAAATTGGTTGATAAATATTTGCAATAAATATCATTTGGAGACCATTTAAAACTCATCAAATGATGCCTCGCACACCTGTTACAGACTGACATGGACTGGAGATTGTGACAACACACAAGCTACCCACATCTATTTAAGCCAACACAATTTATTCTTTGCGTCTACCTCTGGCTTCCTAAAATAATTGCGATCTCCCTTACCCTGCTTAAAAAGTTTGTGGAAGTTTACATAATTTACATAAAAAAATCCTCTTAGAGAACCCGAGGTTCCCTCCCTATGCTAAGGTGTAGAAAAGAGGAAGACACGAAAAACAATCAAGCAGAAACTGATTGACCTCATTTTAATTTATTGTGCGATTAATTGGTTTATTGCCTATCATCACAGGCCTGGTGTTGTGGTTAATTTTCCAAAGTTAACCAGTTGTCCAATTACTTTCTGAGGGATGTATTATCTTTTCACTAGATTTTGATATATTTTGCCAACAATCAGAATTGTTTCTTACACCTTATGTCCAGTTGCTTTTTTTTTTCCATCTTTAAAATTTGTAGTATTGACAGTTGTATGATGAATGATGAGTTGTGGTGGTCATTTTGAATAAGATTGACTAGTCACTAACTTGTAAGTTTATTAAACTCACAAAGCTTTTAATCAATAACTCTCTGTTGAAAATGATGTTGCATTGTATTTTACACACGTCCCCTCTCACTTTATGGCCTAGAAATACAAACAAATATGAAGCTGTTTGTGTTACTTCATTCAGGCTTTCCTTTGTCTTGCTTTAGCCTGATTAATTCAATTCCGAATGTTAAAGACATAATTAATTGTACTCAACAAAACAGTGCAGCACTCAGGGTTCTAGTGAGTCAAACAGTTGTTAGGAAATCCTAAAAATAAATAGTTTCTCTAAGTTTTTCCCTAATTTTGCACCTGGTATGCACCTGCAGCATTAAATTTAAAGCAGTTAGCAGCTCACAACAGGATTAATAGGGAAATGGATGCATGTGTACGGAACACAAGTACTTGGAGTGTCCTACTGTGTAACGGAAAATTAGAGTAAAGTGAAGCACAAAATACTTGAATTGATGAAGTGGTTACAGGTGATTGTTTATATCAACACAGGGATGGAGCATCAAGAGCGGACACGGTGAGATTCTGCCTTTATCATCAAACTTAAGTGCTAATATAATTGAATTCTTTCAGCACTCAGTGATGTAATTTGTTTCAAAATTGAAACTTAAAAAAAGTCTCCTATTTTAATTAATCTGGCCAACTCTATAACAAGTCGGTACAAGTGCCAAGTCCCTACTTGGGCAAATGTTTTACCAACTTTAGCTGGTAGAAAATGAAGTACAAGAGGGGAGGGTGAGGCAAGCTGTTGTTTAGAGGGAGTGTGGAGGGGGATATATGAGGAATGGCTTGTGCACAGCGTTGTGACTGGGTGTTTGGCTTTATAATTCTGCAGAAACTGCAGGGAGACGAAGACTGAACATCTGCTCGACACATCTGAGGCGCTGTCTCCGATGTACAAAATAAGACACGATGACAGCAGAAGCCCCTCATTTGTTGTACCCTTGTCCCGTGTGCGATGCAGACATTTTATGATGGCGTGGCAGCTCAAGACGTTGGGGATTTCATTTTAGCCGATTCCCATCAAATTGAAAGTAACGAGAAATGCGGTGAAGCAATCATTTGTCTTGACGTGAAATAATTTGCAACGTTTTGCTACATGGCACATGCATTTTTGCTTGTACGGTCAAATAAGACCCTGGTGTCCAAAACAGACTGTGTGTTCAGCTTCTCATTTTAGCCTGAAGTCCAGGCAGGACTTTGGGAAGGAATGTTTAAAACATTCGTGGAGGGTGGCTCAGCACACGTAGTAGTGGATATTTGTTTATACTTAAAATTTGTCTTCCGTTTGAGCTAAAACGCAGTAAACTCAGAGCAGTCAAGGTTGCACATAATCACTTTAGATCTTGTAACGTGTCACTGCTTCTGACACTACAATCTCTACAACAGCATTTTCTCTCGAAGACAAATACTTATTACATTTCAAACAATTTATGAAGTGAACTGTAGACTCTGAAATTGCAACCCTGGTTATACGTCAAGAAAATATTTATTGTGTTTTCTGCCATATTTGACAGTGTGTCTGGTTATAATCTGTACCCATGTCTTTTGATTCAATTTGAAGACTGCTCACTGAATCCTAAATGACTTATACAAGCAAGTGGTTAGTTTTGGTGTTAAGATGTTATCTCAGTTTGAAAACATAATTTTAAATGGAAATACTGGGAATGCATAGTTGTACTAGACTTAGGGTGTCCAAATCTTACATGTATGTTTACTTATTTTTCTGCTCCAACACACCTGATTCAGCCACTGAATTACCTATTCAACTTCTGCAGAACCCTTTTGATCACCCATCCATTCAAATCAGGTGTGTTGGAGCAGAGAAACCTCTAAAACATGATATGGGGACAAGTAGGGGTCTCTGCAGTACATAAGGGGACTTTTTTGGTGTTTGGCAGAGTTCTTCAGCATGGGCAGAATTAGGAAAAACCGTGATTGGTCGGATTGACTTGTCCTGTAGAGCAAGTTAAAAGATGAAGTAATAGTAAAATTATTGTGAACATGTAAACATAATTTATTGATTTCAAATTTGACGCATCTTCAAAAATGGTTATCTTTTTCCAGGCGTGTTGGTGCTGTTTTGACTGAGCTGAATTGTTACGCATCCCTCCACATGTACGGCGTTCAAATTCCTGTCTTGAGTTATAACTAAAATGATTTATATTTAAAAATACAGGCACTTTTTGGCCAATTTGACCAAGCTACTAGTCCTCCCAGCTGCCCAGTGTTTAACCTACCAAATTATTGACTTCTTCAAACCCTACCCAAAATAGTCAATTTGACCAATTATGGTTTTTGAAAAGCTCCTCCCACACACCAAGAAACTCCCACTTAGTGACTACAGAGACCTCCTTCTCGAATTAAACACCCCTGCACTAGACAAAATAAAGTACAGTGTGAATTCTGACAACTGCAATTTGCTGACTGACACCAGATTGTTACAACAATCAGAACAAAAGTTCAAATTAGCAAAACTAAGTAAAAACTAAATGTAGTAAAAAAAACAGTAGCCAAAAGCTAGAAATATTCAAGTATTCTAAAATAGATTTCAAAGAGCACAAAATATTTATATATAGCACAAAGGATTTGAAGTTGTCCATTCCTTTCAAAAATACAAATTTAAATGGTAAAATATTGGCAAGTGCTAGTTTAGAGACCTTTACAAGGTAATTATGACAACAAATAGATTTTGTCCAAAAGCTAGGTGATGCTGTTTGTTCTTGCAAATAACCATAAACATCTATGTAAATAATGATGTTGTTTAAAACAACATTTACATGAACAGCTGACCAGTTTTCAGATCAGTAATCCATTTTGTTCCTGGCCCAAACTGATCAGTTTGATTTGAATGAAATTATTTCTTCCAACTGAAGTTGTGCTTAAAAACTGACATGTAAGATATTATTTGTTCAACAAATTTCTTAAAAAGACACACTGTTTAACTAAACATATATAAGCAGCGATACAACAGTACGGTTATGTGACTGAACTATTTTCTGGTATAAAACCCACCTCTGTTACTAGAATAACCAAAATGAGAGTTAAAAAGCAAAAGCAGCTTTAAAAACATTGCACTTCATTTGTCAGGGGTTCCTGGGATGATTCATTGTGGCTGACATCAGTAACAGAAAAACCAGAGCAATGGAAATCTGTTCAAATGTGGTGAGACTCAATTTCCCCATTTCACGAGAGAACTGTGGATAATGTGTTGGACCTGGACCAGCAGGGGGTAAAATGGCTTCATCAGTCTTTCCGAGTCAAAGTGAGGTAGAGGGAAACAAGCGAAACGCCGATGCATAACACTGACATTTTTTAATAGAATTCATTTATAACAAATGGAACTTGTGTCAGCAAAGAACTGATTTTCTTACAGACTTCTTTTTCCACCAATGTGACCTAAGTAAGAAAATAAAAAGCACTCCTTTCATTCAGAAAAAAAAGAAAGTTTACACTTACAACTAATCAGAGGTAATTGTATAATCTTTTGACAAGCCATGTTTTTTTCTTTTCTTTTTTTTTTTTTTTTTTTTTTACAATTTCATTATTTAGTTATCAGTCTATGCATCCAGACGAGAGATAGATAGAGAGCAGAGAACACAATGTTTACTTCTGTTAATGACACTCCAAGCTTGAATGGCAAAGCCACGAGAACAGATGGTTGAGAGACAGATTGGTCTGAAGTCGTCTGCTGGAGTTACCATGGTATCAGATCGGATGCTCCCCCCCCCCACCACGAAGTTTTTCTTTTTTCCCCCCCCACCCAAAAGGGTTCATACCTTTTCTGTTATTTACATACACACAAAGTGAATGTTTGAGTTTATTTTAAATAGATGGGTTCAAGTAATATATTATTGGGCTTCGAATCAATAGGGCAGTGCATAGTACAAAGAGAAAGTGCAAGTCTTCCCTACTTTGACCAGTCTTGGCCACTTTGCCATTCCTTATGTATTTGGAATTTAAAAGAAAATAAACAAAAACAGATGAGAAAATAAGCATGTTCTGAGACTTATGACAAAAAGAAAATAAAACTCTGCTTTAATAAGAGAAAAGAAAGCACCTGGAATGCACATCCATGAAGCTATTGAAGTAAAGTTGTAAACAATCGCGTCTGTTAGGAAAAAAATGGGCATGGCACACAGTTTAGAATTGTCAGGATAACAGAACGAGTATTTTCTTTCTCTATATCTGCTCTCACATGAACTCAAAAAGCCACAAAGAAAAAAAAAAAACCTTCAGTGATGATCTGTATATCATATCACCAAATCCAACACAGAATCAGCAAATTGTGATTGTTTTTAACCCTAAAATGTGTTAAAACTTTCATTAACTTTAACACCCTGTCTGCACAGCTTCTAATATTCTATAAAAACTGAAATTTCTGGTGTTTGAACCTCTTGCCCACATGAAAAGTTTTTTTTTCCTTTTCAATGATTGCGTGCCGACTTGAAATGCAAAGGTTTTGAGAATCAGCTACACAGCAGCCATTTACACACATGCCCACCATTTGTTGCCTTGGCAGCCAAAATAACAGCAGAGTGTTTTTTCTCTGTCTTGCTGTATCATGATTCTTTCTAAACAAAGAAGTTACAATGGTTTTGGGAGAGATTTTTACCAAAAAAAACTTTGTTTTTTTGTATGGTAATTAATGTGGTTGTCCTTTAGTGGCACTGTCAATTATTTTGACAAAAAAAATCTGTTTAAAATATCTGTAGTACCATAAATAGGACATATTAATATTGATTTGAAACAGTTTTAACAAACTTCAAGAATTACAATGTCTATCAGCTAAACAGCCAGTCTGCTGCAGACCTCTGAGTCAACTAAGCATGTTTTTATTAATATAATATGGACATTGTTTTTGTTTTTTTTTTAAAGAGGGGAAAATTTTATTTTAATGAACATCTAGAATGTAGTAGACAAGGTCAGTTTTGCAAAAAACATTTTTAATAAACTGCATGAATTACTGTCAATCAGTATGTTTAAAAGCCTAATGCAGAAAATTGTGTTTTTCAGGTTTATTTAGACTATGGATTGTTTTAAAAAGAAATATCTGTTTAAATATCTGGAGTACAAAAGACAGGGACTAAAGTAATGTACAATGTTTTTTAAAAAGTTGCAGTCGTTATGTGTACTAGTGAAATTAGCAGATTGCTACCAAGGCAGCTAAGTGTGATTTTTAATAAAATCATTTAGACTGAGTTTATTTTTTTTTTTAGGGAGAAAAAAAAAAGTACTTGTAGAGGGGGGCTGATTTCATACTTTGGCTTCATACATAATACCTCATCCTTTACCGGTCTCTTTCCTGACTGTGTCTGAAAACTTTTCTATTGTAGCATTTTTGTAGTGGTCACTGTTTAGTTCTAATTCACTCAGCCATAGTAAGGCCACTAAAAATAAAATCTATGACCTCTGAAATGCTCTTATTTGCATATTTTATAATCTCATCGTGTGACAAAATGAAAGGTAAATAAACTTTTTTACATTTTCATTTACATTAAATGCCTACATTACTCAAAGGATACAATAATTTTAAATGAAACATTATAAAAAACAGGCATAAATATAAGGCACTCTAAATGCAAAAAGAAACACTGTATATATATATTTATATATCATTACCACTGAATGCTTTATAGAACCACAAGAAAGTGACGTCTTTGTACCTTTTGCCCTATTGTGAAAAGGTGTGAGCAACTCCTCTGTCTTTAATTAGAATCTGTATTTAAAATGATGCTTTCAGTGTCACCTGTGTTGGTGTAAAGGGGACAATAATGCCGTGAGTGAGTAACGTAGCCACATGAAACCCTATCTAAAACACATTTATTGCACAAGAAAAAGATTGCACTGAATCAGAATACAGTTTTGTCGTACTGATGTGCATTCCAGTGAAAAATATCTTAATTTCCTCCATAGCACACAACTCTTAATCTGAAAGCTTTCATAAACAAATCCCTCAATAATAAAACCTTTATGCACTTTATATATTTAGAATGTTATAGCTATACTTTAATATACATCTATTTGACATTCTGTACCATATACGTATATATTATTGTCCAAATCATCAGATTCTCGCTTATCATTGTAAAATGGAAGAACTAAGAAACTGTAGCAGCAACTTCATACTTTGCTCATCCCTGTTGATTCCGCAAATCCCCGGTTTTATATAATGGAAGTAATTAAGGTACCATGTTAATGATAGTGGACAGGAACAAAAATAACAAAAATTAAATGAACACACACACACCAAAAAACAACCTTAAAACAAAGTTACATTTTGGTAGTGTGACGTTTTTGCACCAAGTGTAACAAAACAAACAAAGGTAATAAAGAATAATTCTCTGCAAAACGGCACATACATTAGAACAGTTCTACAGCTTAAAAAAAATTACCTTTTACCACTTTTTGTTTTCTCCAAGTGATACATTTGTGTAGAAAAAAAAAATCACATAGTTCAAAAAAAGCACATCAGTTGTATAATAAAATACTAAAAAACTAAAACAATAGTTTTTATTTCTTTCATTTTGATGTTACTCTCAGCCCCAAACTGAAATGGTTAACATTGTGACAGGAAAAAGGGGTAATAATTCATTACTTGTGGACCAAGCATTGTCGTCTTCTGCAATGGTTTGTCTGTGGACTTGATTGTGAAACAGATTTTTTTTTCTTTTTTACAATGTGCATTTAGTTGTTTCCCTCTGCAGTTTTGTGTGCCTCCATCGTCTCTCGTTATGGGTCATAATCATTGATGCATTTCTGACGATGCTGTTATTGTTCGTTTACTCTTTTCTTGTGTTGGTTTCATTTAGTTTTTATGAGCCCCCAAAAATGAATCCTTGAAGCATAAAGAAAAGGTAATTCCACATGATGCTTCAACAGTTCGGATTCCTTTGCTTTGTACCAAAGCAAGGTTGTTTTTTTAAGTGGGGTCGGGACATACTTGGTCCTCCGGAAATGATCTTTGTCGTTCTTTTTTTTATTGTGTTTTGTTTTTGTCAAATCATGTCACACATCCAACACTTAACGGATTGTTAGCAAGGAGTTGAGTACTTTCTCAAGCAGGAATTTATGGCTCAGAAGAGAGGCTCACTAGGATTTGTTTGTTTTTTTTTCCCCAAAGGGCCCTCTGCTCTTATTTTCCAATACTGGGTGTTTTACGTTGCATAGTGATCAAAGCTTCCCAAATATTCCAAGCCAGCTCTGTAGCAGAATTGGTATTGATCCTGGAAAGAGAGAAAACGTCAGTGCCCAAGATTTTTTTATTTATTTTTTTGTGTGCACATAATCACCTGTCTCACTTATTCTCCAAAGATTTGAAAACAAGTGTTTAAAAATATAAAATGGTGTAAAAACACTGGCAAGCATTTGTTAAATGATGTAATAAATCTGTACTGGAGACTACTGTAGTTTGATTCAGCTGCTAAATTAATCATAGCCTTTAAAAGAGGCTTGCTTAAGAATTAATCTTTTTGGCTCCAGAGGATTCTTAAAATCCTCCCACAACATTTAAAGAACTGGAGTAAAATATTAGAACTAGAGTAGTTGATGAAGTGTGTTCTCAAACACCTCACCTCTGTCTGTACCATAGCCGGTCTTTGTGTCCGTAGCATTTTCACTGTCTGAAAGATGTCTACTACGCCCTCGTATCTCATTCGTTCCAAGACAATGCTTAGGGTGATGAAAACTCCAGTTCTACCAACACCCGCGCTGTGCAACAGAGAACAAAAGAGGTCTAATTTGTAGCCAGAAATACTTGTACATGTGATTTATTCACTCTCAATAGAAAGCTTCAATTTGTACAACATACATTAGCTTTTTGGTTATTTTGGTTGGTCACCTACCTACAGTGGACCGTGATCGGACCATCTTGGCCAAACTGCTCTTTTGTTTTATGTACTTGGCCAATAAAATCGATGAAACCCTCCCCTGATTTTGGCACTCCTTGTTCAGGCCAGTCTGTGAACTGAAACTGCCTTACTGTCCGTGACTGTCCATCCTGAAACCAAAAGAAAACAGCACGTGACTCCATCATGTTTAAACTGGACAAAGGTTTTTAAGATGTCTCTCATTATACCTTAATGTGTTTAAGATAAACACTAAGGCACTGATTGCTTTGATGTGCTACTCTTGACAGGGTGACGGGAGTTTCAACTTTGAGGTTGAGCATCGTTTATATGATGTTGTATCCTCCTCGATAAGGAAAGCAATCCCATTGATGAGACAGTGTAACGTTCTCTACAAAGGAGGAAGTCTGCAACATTTATCTGTCTAAGCCTTTGATGGAATTAAAAAGTGTGGCAGCTCAGTGCTGCTGGCACAACATTTACATTTATTTTTTATACTCTGACATGTGCCAACTCCCACAAGTTTCTATTTACACTTCTGTTACACTTTGGGCCATAATAATGCGATACAAACAAATAATTGTGCAGATAGCAATGTATACATTTTTTTCCCAAACGACTCCTTCAAACAAATGTCAGCAATTACAGTCAGTCTTTAACCTTTTTAGTCAAATTTAGTTATCTTTAATAAAAATAAAAGAAAATAACCAAACTTATAGCTTGTGGTTCTACACTCATAAATGTTTGAACTGTTGACTTCAAATTCTGGTCGGTTGTTTGAATGACTCAAAGATAAAACTTCGATTTTGAACTTCTAGTTCCACAAGGTTTTATATTTGCTGTATGAAAGCACACCATCTTACCCTGGCATCAGTCACTTTGAACTCCCTCAGGATATACTGGGGCATGTTATATTCAGCCATGGGGTCCACCACAAAGTACTGGTATCTGGCTGATCTCTCTGCTGGCCAGTACTGGTGGCATTTTTCCTGAAGAAACATATTGATGTAAGTCACATCATCATCTTTATAATCTGATTTTATTGCGCTATAAGAACCCTTACAAATTTTCTTTTTATATTCTCATGTCTGCAGCTAGAATTTTTTAGTATACCATATAAAGTTGTGAGTGGATAAGCGCGATAGGAGCATTAGAGTATGCATACCCTGCCCATTTCTCTAAGCTTGGTGAGCATGACTACAATAGTGGAGTTGTGCTCCCAGAGCATTCTCCAGAAGTCCTCCGTGGTCTCTGCCAGTGGTCCCTGTGTTGCAATGTAAGCCTTCTGTTGCCTGAAACAGTGCGAGATTAAACAAAAATACACTATTTAACTGCCAGGGGAGTATGACATTTTTCTACTTTGCAGAGCTTAGTGATGATATGTTTGTTTATGTTTTTCGCACTTACCTGTACCCATCAATGAAACTGGCATTGATGTAGTCGGAGCCTTCGACTCCTCGGATGGGCTGAAGACACACACGTGTGGACTCGTATGGCATTATGTTGACAAGGCGGTTCTTAAACTTGTTGCAGGGGAGATTGGCACTGATGAATCGTGACGTATGAGCTTTAGTGTTAGCTAAACGCTATATGGCAAAAGGACAAAGGAGAGAAACCCTTGAGTGCAATGCCAGTTGGAAATGATGTTGAAATTTTTATTCTTTATCCTGACTGTCGTTGACAGAGAAGTCTTTAAACATTTGCATATCTTGAGTACAGGAATAAAAAAAAATTGTCAGCTGAACAAAGCTAGTTTTTAATATATTAAATGTGGAAAGACAAATGTCTGTGGTAGGGAAATCCCATGTTTGTCATTTTTAAGGAAAAATAAGACCAATGTGGCTAAAGAAAGAGGGGCAATGAAAGGGAAAAGCAATAAAAGGGAATATATCATGCTGTATTACACAAGCAAGTGGGCAAAATGAAATACAGATGAAACCACAGGCCCCATAATGTCTACATGGGCCAAACTGGTTCTGGAAAGAAGAGTTTGTAAATGGGCACTGAAGCTTGGATGTAACTTGGGGCACACAAAGGAACAAAATGTATCCAGATTACACTAATAAACAGTTTGTACCTTGAACTCAAGTTCCATTCCTGTGACATTCTCTCCACCCTCTATCTGAGTCAGTTTCTGGATGTAGGCGTAGAGGTTTCTGGCGGGCACTTCGGTGGTGCCGCAATTGACGGCCTCCTGGAGTGCGTCGTGTATAAAGACGTACTGGTCTTCTGTCTGCACCATATAGTTGCGTTGAGCACGCATTAGTGTTACATGTCCGTAGATATCCACGGTCTTCTCGTGCTTGATACGCTCCAGCATTGCATCAATCACAATAAAGCAACCTGTGCGTCCAACCCCAGCACTGTGGTGGGAAAAAAAAAGGGCATTATAAAACAGTAGGATGGAAAATGCAAGGAAGGCATCCATGCAAGCCTTCATCAAAGCTAAAATTGGGCCAAACTTCAATCTAAAAGTAAAGTTTAGAGATGTCGAAAACCAGATTTGGTACCCAAATAGACTTTTACATTTACCCAAGATTGGCAAGAAGAATAAACCACTTCCACTGTAGGGGAATCAAACTCAAGATCTCTAGAGTGCATCTGTTTCATGAATTTAATCTGTTAAAATCCAGGACCCTAATTTAAAACCTTTTATGTGCCTTTTCCATATTTTATATAGATATTTTTGGACATATTGTTCAAAAAGCTATCATCTTGCAACATGTAAGATTATCTATTTGTGATCTTTTCATAAAACACCACTTAAAAATACTAACAAACTATTCTTTTGACAGAAGAAGAGGTGGTACATTTTTTTAATGTTAAGAAGCTTGAAGTTATCCCTGCAGGGTCAAAAGTTACCTTCTTCACCATGTTTGTAACTATAGAATAAACCATCCAGCTTGAGGTATATTTCTATCTGAAGAGCCTCTACAGAGAGGAAGGCTTCAGCCTTTAAAATGCCCCAGACCAGTTTTGCAATCTAGTTCTTCACCTTTTGACCCCATTTGTGCATTCGACCTGACCAGACCTTATGCACTTACGCAACAGGTATTTTTAACCTTTAGCTTTTGGCCTTGAAAAGTGCTACAACAGCAGAAGTGATATACTGCTGTAAATTTGAAGCCCATCTTTGCCCACGGACTTGTTAATGTGCTGTGCGACATCGGAGAAGTGCAGCTGACTACAATTAAGGCCATTAGCGTAGCACGGTGCACCTAAATGACGTGAGAGCTTATTAAGAGGCACTAAAAGGCAGGTCTCTTCATTAGGATTCACATTGGCACTTTTTTACCTTGTGTGAAATGTGCAGGTGAAAAAAGAAGTTAAATGTTTTACTGTTTCACTTTGACCTCTCCTTGCAGGTCACATGGAAACACACTGAATAAATGCAGCCCATTTTGCAGACTGCTGACAGCTCAGAACCGCTCACTTCTGCACATTAAACGTTCAGACCAGAATAGAAGATGCTTTCTGATGATAATTTACCGAGGGCAACAGGGTTGTGTCGGATCTTATTCGTTAAAACTCCTTTCACCTCTCTCAAAGCTTGGCTTTGACAAGGGAAGTCCTTGCACGTGGCACTTAAAGGTAAATAGGTTATTCAATTCATTAGGCTGACATGTCGGTGAGGTGTGAGCTAGACGCACGTGCCTACCCCTTCTGAAGAGGAAGCATTTGTTTATTTGCTCTGAGGAAACGGAGAAAAGAAAAGTCAAGAGGCAGTGAAGCTGGTCCCTCAGGGCCAAGTCTACCTAATGTGCCATGCTGCTCTGAAAATGTGCAGCTGCAAACAGAATAAAGACACTCACGGGAGGCACTGACCTTAGCAAATGATCTTATCATTTACAAAACGGCAAAAAAATTGGCTAAATTAAACTTTTTTTCCCCCCTAAATTAAAATTGCATGCAAGTGAAAGGAGAGAAATTTTTGTGAAAGAGAAATGCAAATTCATCCCAGGGATATTTCAGGAATGAATCACTTCCAGGTTTGAAAGCACCTAAGCCCTTTGGGCTCTCTATAGACACACTAGAGATTTCCTCCCTTTTACCGCAGCTGAAAACATTTATGCTGCCGTCTTGAATGTAGGAGAGTGATGACCTGTTGGAGAGTAAGTGACAGAGTGACAGCACAGAGCTCACGAGACGGAGACAGAGGAAGATGAGGAATGGGGAGGAGGAGAGGAGAGCGGTGCTATGCAGCAGTAGAAGTTCTCAGGTTAGTTTTTTTTTTAAGCTGAGCTGCAGAAATTCACATCAATAGTCCCCACTCTCTTCTCCCTCCTTAAACAAAACACCAGGAAATGCAAGCAACATGTGTATTATTCCTTTATTGACAAGATGTGTGTTGGTGCAGAAAGCTGTCAGTACATTTGGCAGTTGAAGGAGGGCTGGCAGACTGACCGCACTAATGACCTGACACTGCCTTTTCAGCTATTCAAAAGCAGCTGCCTTGGCCGTTGACACACACTAAAGTGTCAGACTAATATGCTTTCCACGAGTTTAGGGAATGGGGGGGGGCAGTGTAAAACACAGCTGCAATGGGTTCTGTGAAGATAAAGCATTAGCAGCAGTGAAAGCAATTACATATGTATTGTTACGAAGTCTCTAGCTGTCAGCTAAACTGTCACCATTCTGCTGCTCTGCCTATAAAACATGTGCACATAGATTAAATTAAACTCACCAGGATAACTGGTTTGCTCATAATGGGGAAGATGGTAATTCTAGTCCTTATTGTGTATGAATGCTTTTGGAGGTGTGAACTGAAAATAAATGAATAAAGTGAAGGTGTAGAACCTTTTTGAACTGATTTTTGTCATGTAAAGCATAAAGTGATGCCTTAGGGAGTGGGCAGAAAGCTTTGTCGCCATTAATTTGGTAGAATTGTAAAGGGTCCACCCTGCCCTGGACTTTAGCAGGGGCTTACGGGGCTCCAGCCCAGGGCCCCGGCGTTTTGGGGGCCCCACCCCCGAATGCCACTTATATTTTTGTGAATAAATAGACCCTTGATTTTATCACTCCCGAGTGTGACTAATTTGGTCGTTCGAGGAGGAGGAGGAGGGGGGGGGGCGGTTGCCCGCTGAAACAAAAACAGTCTCAGCAGCGCTCCGCTCTACACCCAGCGCACACGCGCACG
>JARVJO010000001.1:9334901-9364999 GCA_031762555.1 Cynodonichthys magdalenae
GGCCGTTTCCATTCAGCTTTTCTGATGCGAAATTTCAAAATGCGAATTAAGAAACGTTGATGGAAACACGGCTATTGTAAAACTGAATATACCCCTTAGACCTGCGACAACCATGTGCTTTGAAAAAAGGCTGAAAAGACTTTTTATGACTTCAAGGAGTATGTTTATATGAGGTGGGCTGTTTCAGTGTGCAATGACTGAGGTGAAGTGGTTATTACATTGAAGCACAAGGATGAATACAGATGACTGTTGTGGGAAAAAATACCCCTGACAAGGTCAGCTATCAAGTTAAGTTGTGTATTTCCATTCACAACACACCAGTATAGAACAGTTATCATTAAGCTGTAGCTATAACAGACAGTGAAAGGCCAACTATTACTACAATAATGTCTGTATAGTCAATAGTCAGCAAAACATCATTTTTATTCATTGTAAATATGATGCCTTTAGGTGTACTGGCAACTAAAATTAGCAAGTGATGTAGTATGAAATGTAGAGATACTTCCCCAAGTTAAAGGAGACATATTTAAATTAGACAGGTTTAAATCCTTCTTTTTCGCATTTAAATCATTAATTTGGGGTCTGAAAAAGTGGAACTGCAAAGCTTTGATCTGAATTCCTCCTTATTGTAGCTCCACAAGCCCCTCTTTCATCCCTGTTCTGAGGTGTGTTTCAAATCAACTTGTTTTTGGTGCAGTCTCCTTAAATGCAAATGAGGCACTTCACCTCCGCCCCACTCCACCACATTCAGCGATTTTTGTAGTTTGATAGATATATGATTATCTAGCAACTCTTTAACTTTTTATTTACAAATCAATTAAAAGATGTCAGCAAAGGAAGACTTGTCCATCTAGCCTTACATGTTGGAGCCAGAGCCAGAGCCTGGCCCAGAGTAGAATGAAGATTACAAACCTACAGAACCACGGATTCATAAATTCGGTGAGCCTGAAGTTTATGACTATTTTAGCAGTTCCACTGCAAATACTGTGACGTAACAGTTTAGAAAATGTAATAGAGAATAAAGAAAGCTAAACAGCCTGAACAGGGTGACCCAAACAGAATATAAAGATATCTATGAAGCATCGGGAGAGACTAAATACAAATTTTCCGCACTCCTAGAGACTCCAAGTGCACAACAAAATGTATTTAAAAGCAAAAAAGTGAATTGCATGATATGTTCCCCTTAATTTCAAACGCAAAAGTTACAACACAATAGTCAATGTTTTGGTGAAGGCCAGCCTCCAAGAAATAACAACGTATATTGATGATGCATGCTTACCGCACTCTTTCAGATGTCTGCACTGATGGTAGCTCAACAGTCACCATTCCGTCTGAGTTGGTTTTGCCAATCATGTAGGGTTTTGTGCGAAGCACATCTGGAGCTGTCATGGTGGACACTCGATGTTGTAGACCTCCAGCACTGTTGCCACGGTTGGTCAAGAGGAAGGAGTACTGAGTCTCTGGTTGAAGACCGGTGATTAGCTTCTGTGTTAACTTCCCGTCCACCTCCACACTCTGCCCGTTGTCGTAGAGAATCTGGAAGAAAAAAAGACATGTTTAATGCAGAAGATGTTGTGTTGCATGGCCTTAATTTAAGAGATACTAGCTGCATATAGGAAGGCAATGCTCACAGTGAAGGGTTGAGCTGGGTTGTAAGATTCTGGGATTTCCCACATCAGTAGCACAGATGTCTTCATTGCAGCTTTCACGTGAAAATTTTTTGCAAACACTGCTAAAAGAAAGGGGGAGCAGATGATTTAGACACAAAATCTTTTTTTTTCTTTTTCCACCGATCCCACCTAGTGCTTACCTGAAAATGACTCCTTCATACCAGGCTGAAAGAAGTACTATGCTGAACTCAAAACTGTCCTCTTACCTTTTTACCAACCACCAGCTTTTAATATTAATGACTGGCCTGTACTTAATTGACAAGACACAAAGAGACATACATACTTACTCAACATGAGTGAGTGTTAAATTGTAGGATTAAAACAAAGCTAATGACAGGGTAGAATGTTAGTACCAGAGTCTTTTGGTTGGCTCAACTTCTGCCATTTGAGGCATTTGGAGGAAGTTGTTGTAGTTGTACAGGAAAAGGTTGAAAGTTTAAAAAGGAAAGAGCTAAGAAAGTTCAGGGACTGGTCCTACCTTGATCCACAGGTTGTGTTCTGAATTGGACACTTGGGCTATAGGGACCAGATCCCTTGCTGGTGAAGGCACACATTTTTATATCGTAAGTTGTGTCTGCCCTAAGACCATCCAGGAGGACTGTTGATTCCGGAGCAGTAATGAAGAGTTCAGAGGGACTGCGTGGGCTGTTGATGTCTTTATATTGCAGGGCATATTTTATTATTCGCCCGTTTCGCTCTGCCAACAACACAGGCTGCCAGCTAACCTGAACCGTGGAGGTGGTGGCGCCCTCTGCTTTAATGTTCTGAGGGAAGCCGCTTGGAACATCCTCATTTGTGGTGACTTCTTTGACGGTCTCTTCACCAAAGCCCACCTTGTTGCGTGCTGAAAGACGGAAAGTGTATGAAGCTCCTTTATGGATCTCTTTGGTTGTGTAGTGGTTCTCCCGCTCTGGGAACTCAATAACTGTCAATGGATCCACATCTTTGCGACCAAAGCGAAGGCGATAACCTTGCAGGGGTCCGTGGGTCACTGCTGGGGGATGCCACTGGAGTAAAGCTGTGCCCATGTTGGTTGTACTGACCATAAGACGAGGTTTTTCTGGAACTAATGGTAGCAATGGGGGAAAAAAAAACAACTTTAGAAACACACTGTGTTCTTCCAGTATCAATCTGAGCAGAATGTACATTAAATGTTCTCTTTTTACTCTATGTTCATTTCTTTTAAATTATTTTATGGATCTTCAGTATAGCAAAGTTTTACAAGTCAGTAAACTAATTTTGAATGATGTTGGTGACTGTATTTCTAAATATTCACTAATCATTGTTTTTAGTGCATGACATCATATATTTTACAGTGTTAGTAAAATATTTTGCAAATCAGAAAAGCTACTTTATATGAACTTTTTTTGGTAATGCTTACATTACCTGCGCCAGTGGTGGTGATTAATTTGGGCTTGCTGCGAGCGCCGTCGCCTTTTGTTGTGTAGGCTGCCACCGTAACTGAATATGTGGTCTCAGCCTGCAGCTCTGTGATGAACATTTCCTAAAAAGACAAAAGACTTAAGCAGCAGAACTTTCATTTTCCTATTTGCACACAGAAGCAGGATGGATGTGGTTTGTGACAGTGCAACAGCACAAAGACATTCACTAAAAACTGAGGCAAACCTCGTTCAGTAAGAGAAGTTTTTATAAGCTTTAGTTTACGAATGGGCAGTGATTTTAAAATGATTAAGTTTTAGTTTTATTTTGAAAGGATTATCAAGTGGAAATTACAGTCAAGGGTGAATTGCAACTTTACTAACTGAATGTCTTGACATTGATCAGTTGGACCAGTAAATATGAAGAGCAATTTTGCTTGAAATGTTCATCCTTACTTTTGTTTAGAAATGATCTTAGTCCAATTTTTAGTTTCCTCATGAAAGAATATCATGAACCACTATTTTCTGTTGGTTACCATTATAAAGTGGTAAAATAATGCAGTATATAAAGGAATATTTGACCACAAACTCATTTGCAATGCATGCAGAAAATGAAAGAGTTGGTGAAACAAGCAAAGTTTACAATAAATAAATTAGCTACTCACATGATCAGTTGAATCATCATACTCCCACTGGGAAATAGAGAGAAAGAAGGTATGAAATCACGTTAGATACATTTAAAGATGGCTGAGGAAATACACATTAAATGTGAATTTACATCTCAAAAGATAAATATCCAGTATCATGTGACAGTGGTCACAAAACAATAATTATGTATGAACAAAATCTAAGTCATTTGTGCAAGTTTCCAAAGTAATGACACATTGCTGTTGTCTGTATAAAAGTGAGAAGGTGAGAAATATAAAGTCAGACTGTTTGTCTGAGGAATGAGGCGGCTGGCTGAGGGGGGGTGCTGTACCTGGGCATCATCAATCAGGATGTCCTTGATGACTGGCTGTCCCGTGGACTCCCCATTAACCATCTTGACATAGTGCACCTGGTATCCTCGGATCTGACCGTGCTGCTTGGTGGGCACCGGCGAGCGCCAGATCACTTTAATTGATGAAGAGTTGACAGCCTCCACCTCAACTTTACGAGGTGGCCCACTAGGAACTGGAGGAACACCATGGGGGATAAAAGAAATAAGGTCAAAATTATAGAGAACCCCTTCACCTTTCCTATAAAGCCTTGCCCCAACGCTGTAGCGCAAAATTCTGCAGTGATCAAAAAGGAGGAAAAAAGGGGGCACAAAAGTGCTGCAAAATGCAACAAGCACTGCATGACATTGATATTTCAACAATGGTAAGGGAAGGGGAAAAAAAAAAAAACAACAGCAAAAACAGGTCTGACGACTGACCTAATCTTGAAACATTGAAAATGAGTAGAGTGGATTTTAAAAACATGGGATAAAAAATGTGTTTAGCCAAAAAGGACTTCAAGACTTCCAAATGCTTGAAGCACAACAAGAATTTTGGCTATAAAATAAAAGAGAGATAGAAAAAAAAATGATTCTCACATGAGTGGAAAAAAATATTAAAAAATGGCCTTTAAAAAAAATTCTTCCACCTTTTTGTTTTTCCCACTGTCTTTAACTTGGCCTTTTGTCAAGTTGGAACAAGTCTCGAGTTAGATATCGTTTTAAAAAGTGATTAAAAAAAAAAAAAACGAGAAGAAAAGACAGTTGGGACTGGAAGGTAAAGGCCGCAAGCTAAAAATGCCATACCATATGTTGAAATCGAGCAGCGTAAAGGGGGGAAAAAGCCAAAAAAAAAGTGCTTTTTGAGTCAGTTTGGGTTAAAAAATCTACTGCATTGTCCAGAACGAGGCTGAAAATATCAAGTGGAGGCAGTCACTTTAGAAGCAGGCAGAGGGGGTTAAAGAAGAAAAGGTAGATATAGGCAAGGTTGTTAGTATTTGAAGGGGTAAGTTAAAAAGGGTAGTCTGGATTTGCAGCTGAAGATTTTTGTGTGTTTGAGCAAACACATACCATCCTCCTCAGTGCGGACAAGCTGCGGCAGGCTCTCCGGTCCTGCTCCCACATCCGTATGAGCAGTGACCGTCACACGGTACTCTGTCCATTTTTCCAAGTTTTCCAAAAGGTACTCTGAGTTTTCTGGAGGGATGTCGGAGACTTGACGAGCAGCTGTATCCTCCCCTTCGGTAGCAGCGTATTGGATGCTGTATTGTGTTATGATCCCATTTTGTAACTCCACATGGGGTGGCCGCCAACTTACCCGGATGTTGGTGGAGCTGGGGCTAAAGCACTTTACTTCCTGAGGTGCGCCTGCAGGTTCTGCTTGGTGGTTTGGTTTAGTAGCAAATGGAATTTTTCGATGGTTTAGGTTTGTTTGTTGAGGCCATTCATTGAGTTGGGGTTGTTTCAGTTTTTGGTTTGATCAGGAGGATGGTGATGAAGATGATGGAAGAATTGACCAAACAAAAGAAAAAAAAAAGACAAACAAAATAAAATAATAGAAAATGATGTAAAAGCACAAGGACTTATGTGGGTAAATACTAAATATTTTACATCAAAAATAGACCACCAAAATAAAAATAAAGTATAGACAAAAACATTTATCATGAATGGAAGATGCTGACTGGAACAAAAAAGACAACTTTACACAGTATATCACCTACCTTTGGCAAGAAAAAAAAAATTATAAAGAAAAAGAAAAGTTACGTACTCCGGTTGTTCTTAGATTCCAAAAATTGTAACTCAAAACCTATTTTAAATGTCTTCAAAAATCAGTCAAAATGAGCAATTAAAAAAAATACATGTAGTAGAAATCAGACAAATTTTGCAAGCAGTTACCATCAATCCAAAAACATAAAGGTTGATGTTGTCTCTAGTTTAAAAATAGGAAAAAAATGTTATATTAGTCACCAACCTTTCCGTAGCCTGTTGGTTTGTGGTAAAAGCCTGATTGTACAACAGAGAACTTCCCAAAGGAGACATGACTGTTTCATTAGATTCTGATGTCATTGGCATGCACTTTTTTTATTTTTATCTTTAACGTCTTCTCAACATAAATCTACACATAGAATCAGAACATCTGAGCTTTTTATACCCACCTGGTTTCTTCCTCAATCTGTCAGAGCCCTCAGATTTATGTTAATTGTTCAACGCCAGATTTAAAATCAGATGTTTTCATTTTTATCTGGTGGTCAAAAGACCACACAGAATTTAAGATTCCAATCCACCAATTGGGTTCCTTTTTTCTCTGCATAAATCTGAGGTATTTACTGTGAAAATGTCCCTAAATCTAAAAAAAAAAAAAAAAAAAAAGTCTCACATTGAGCTTTCTATGATATTTTGACACCAACACTTTGATTCTACTGTTTAGGAAGAATTACCATAAAAATTGTTATAAAAATGAAAAGTCTTTTTGACATTCAGATAATTGGTTCTGATCTGTTGTAGTTACATAGAAAGCTCAATCTAAATATTGTGTTCTTTTATTTTTGGCTTCAATGAGGTGTCAAGAGACAAGAGCTAATCCACCCCCTTTCATTAGAAAACAGATTTCTGCTTTTATAGGAATGATTCAGAACTTTATCTTTCATTTTAGCTAGGACTGTGTGTTTCGCTCCACAGACAGTGGTAGTTTTTAATAACCTTGTCTCCTGCCAACACAGCAAAGCCTGTTTAGACTGTGCAACCTTTCAATGTGAAGACTTCATGGTCAACTAGAATTTAGTACAATTATTAATTTTTCAGTGTTCATATTTTTACAATTTTCAAATGCATTAAGCATTGAAAAATAAAATAATTCATCTGAATTAGGTAAATCATTACAGAAAATTTGTCGTTTTTTTAAAATGTAGCTTGAAAAAAAAAACAACAAATGCATTATTATTTTCATTATTATTAAATGCATTTGAAAATGTGTTTCTTCCCAGATAGTTTGGAGTTGGTCAGATAAAGAAGAAGACCTACGTGTCTGTGGAGTTTCTGCTGAGATCTCGCTGGTGTACGCTCCCACTCCGTGCTTACTTCGTGCTGCCAGACGAAACGTGTAAATAGTGAAGGGCTTCAAGTCCTTCAGTAGGTAAGTTGTTGTGGGTTCGAAGCTGACTCGTTTCTGTGGGGAAAAAAATAGTTTTCATTTATTTTTTTATATAAACAGAGTGAGAAATGACACAAAAATACAGTTTTACATAGTTTATATCATTGGTTTATTCAAGGGTTAGGTATGAGACTGTAATTGGCTGATTTTTAGTTTGACCAACTTGCCTTGATATTGTCACTCAAATTTCTTTTACTGTCCATGAATGCACCATGCCAAAGCAGCTAATTTTTACAAGCATTAGTTAAAAAATAATCAAAAGCAGCACAAAAGTTTTACTATAAGGAGACATATGATTTTAAATCCTATTTTTTACATTTAAATCATTCAGTTGGCGTCTTTATAAAGTGAAACTGCAATGTTTGAGTCTGAACTCCTTATTGTAGCTCCACAAGCCCTTCTTTCACCACTTTACATAGGTGTGTCTCAGATCAACTCGTTTTGAGGCTGTCTCTTTAAATGCAAACAAGGTGCTTCACCCCCTGCTCCTCTCCAGCTTCCAGTGTGGTTCATTCTAGTTTGATAGAGGGGTTTGCAACTATATAGCTGTGCAGAAACATTTTATTTACAAATTAATTAAAAGATGTCAGCAAGAGAAGACTTGTCCATCCAGCCTGACATGTTGGAGCCAGAGTCCGACCCAGAGCCAGAAGAGAATGAAGACCACCAAACTGTAGTTGGTAAGTTCAGACCTTATTTAGAAGTTCCATCGCAAAATACTGTGTAATAGTTCAGAATACATAACAAAAAATATAAAACGGGTTGGAAAAAAGTGACCTAAACAGAATATAAAAGTATCTAGAGTCTAAATTAAACATTTTTCCACTCCTATAGACTCCAAGTGCACAACAAAATGCATTTAATGACTAAAAAAGTGGATTTTGCATATGTCCCCTATAAAGGAAACATAAATTATGCAGTATGTGCTACTCACTTTCATGCAGTACATAATTGAGTTTTTTTTTAGCTTCATAGCACCAAGTGCCTCATAAACAGGTTAACTTACCTATGATCTGTAAATGTCAAACTCATCAATATAATTTACTTGAGAACTAAACATCTCACCAACTGTGCCCTGTTAATGACTCGCATCATTGCTCTAATAATATTAAAGCTCTGGGTAATAAATAGAGCTAAGAGTTTTACAAAGTTATGCTTAAAAACCCTGACAATCCTGTTATTGTTGCCTAAAATGTAGTTAGGGTTCGGGTTCGGGTTACGGGTAAGATGATATTTTGTAAAAGCTTTAGAAAACATTCACCTCGTCTTTTTCATCTCTCTTTTTGTACAAGAGTTCATATCCTGTGACTTGATTTTCCAGTCCAGTCTGTGCTGGAGCGTTCCATGAGAGTAAAATACTCGTTTCAGATTTGGCTTCTCCTTTAAAATCAGTTGGTTGGGAAGGAACTGGAATTAGAGAAAAAAGAGATCATTTCATTATTCTCAACCTGATGCACAGTTCAGTCACCTCTCACACATACAAATGCTTAGTGATGCAGTTTTGCGACAGCCTCCCTCCCTCATTGTTCTCAGAGGATGTAGAACAGCAGAAACAGTGAATAAAATAATAATTTTTCTTACCCTTTTTTACACAAGACACATGCTGATTTAAAATGTGAATTTTGAAGAGAAATGCAAAAGTGAAACTATTTTTCCTGATATAAAAGGACAGTAACTGTAACCCACTAGTTTTGTGATCCATTTTTCTTCTGTGCGTTTTTTCAGCACAGATCTCGTTCCACAATTTCACTGCTATTTCAACAGTTCGTGAATCAAAACTTCCAGCTCTTTCAGAACATTAGAACACTTTAGCAGTTTATACATTTTGAAATATTTAGCTTTTCTTGACATTTTTGTTCTCATTGAAAATGAATGAAGGCCTCTTCAACATCCTTAAAATCCATCAAAATAATAAAACCTTTACTGCACTTTTTACCTTTTGTTTCTGGTTCTGCTTTTTAAAATTCTTTGTGCTTATTTTAGCTTTCAGCCATCTTTCTGCTATTTTCAGCTATTGTAATTTAACTTTGTGTGCTTCTATCAACTTATTTCTAATAATCTAAGCTTTTTTTGCTACAATTTAAGCTACTTTAAGGTATTTTCAGCTGGTATTAGCATTTTATAGCTAAATTTATCTTTTTGTGATATTTTAGATACTTTTCCAGCTGCTTATTTTAGTAAACATCCTTCTTTGTGCTAGATTCAGCTTTTTCCGCAGTTTTAGCTACTTTTCTACTAATTTCAGCTTATTTGACTATTATACAACAAAATGGAAAATATTTATAAATTATTTTTTCTGCACAAAACTCACTGCAGTTTTTTCAGAAAATGCTAGTTCTTTAGTGAATATTTGGAAGGGAAAAAAAAGATACCTGCTGAATAGTTTGGCACTCAAATTTTACTGCAGAATAAAAATCAATATAATTGCTGATTAACTTTGATGGAAGCAAACCCACCTCCAGTCTTAGCAATGATTTGCAGGTCTGCAGAAAGAGGTCCGTCTCCTACAGAGGTATAGGCCAAAACTTTAATGTAGTAGGTCTTATTTGGAATGAGTCCCTGGATGGTGACAAAATTAGAGCCCCGAACAATCTGCTTCTCCCAGAGGTTGACATGCTGGGTGGGATCCATGGTGAAGTACACTCTGTAGCCCATGATCTGCCCGTTAGGCTCCTCTGGCTCATCCCACTGGATAACAGCCGTGGTGGTGCTCATCATGTGACCTCGGACCTGCCTTGGCGCTGTGCTGGGAGCCTGCTCTGCTGTTTTGGCCTCGATGCTCTCGCTGGGTGGCCCTCGACCAATGTTGTTTACTGCCACAACCCGGAACTCGTAGTCAGAGTAAGGGCTGAGACCGCCCACGCTATACCGAGTGGTGGCTACGCCATCGATCTCCTTGTACAAGTCCTCGGAGTACTTGGACTTGTGTTGGATGATGTAGTAGGACACTGGTTCAGGATTGCCCGAGTCCCAAGTCAAAGTAATGCTGGTGGCTGTACGCTCAGTCACTATGGGGATGCCAGGAGCCTTGGGTAGTGCTGAAATAACAAACATTACATAAATATAAAGTATGGTAAACCTAAAGTTGTAGGTCAATTATCTTAGAATTACAGCGCTGTGTAAAAGTTTAAAAACACACCTCTTTTCTTTTATACAAAAGCATCCAACGATAATATTTTGAAAAATCTATAGAAAGCCTGAAGATCTGTTGATCAAGAACACTTAAAAAGATTCACGTCTGATACCCCGGAAACAAAATAGAAAGAAATGAGGGATGACTAAAGACTTTTGCACAGCACTGTAGATGCCTGTATTTTCCACCCTTAGCATTAAACAGGGCCTCTGCTGTTGTTGTTGTTAATCTTAGATTCCTCTTTATCACTTTAATAATTAAAGAGGTAAATTTATTGCTTTAATTCCCCACATCGCAGCACACGGCAGGAGATATCAGGGCAATAGATTGTATTTATATGTCATCTGAAGTAGGCTACTGGGGGAGCTCCTGCCAGACTGTTATATTGTGACTAATATCAGTATGTTATGTCTGAGAAAAACAAAGTTGAGAGTGTGTGTTTGTGTGTGCCAAAGTCGATCCCTTGTGTGCACATAAACATAGCAGCACCTATCTGGGATATATCTCTGGTACACTGCAAAGTAGATATGATTACTCTCAGATAAGTACCGTTTCTACAGAAGACGTCGAACACCATGGTAGTTTTGTACCTCAGTGTGCCCCCTCCTTCCTACATACTGCAAACGGTGAGCTTGCGGCTTTGCAGTTCTCTGACTGGGAGATAAGCTCTTCACTACATCCTCAATCTGACATCAAATGAACTGATTCTGGTGCCGGGGTTTGTCTAAAGCTTTAAAGATTCTTTTATAAATGGTTTGTTGTAGTACTGAGAATAAGTGTCTTTGAAGAGAACTAGCAGTTGCCTCCTCTTGGATATTTTTTTATATTATTTTTTTATAACAACCAAGCTACTTGTGTCACTCCTACATGCAGAATTTAAATATTTAAAGGGGGTATTATTTATTTTCCAGACACACAGTTAATTTCTATACCTCAATCAAGTAACCATGATAACATCAATTGTGAAGAAAATAATGTATATATCAAAAATAAATTTGACTTCACATCATAGCCTATCTAAACACATTTAAATTGCTCTCCATTTCTGACACTCCCACTTCAGCACGTCTTCAACACTGCTTCATGCCATTTACAACCTTTCGTAAGAGTGTTGTATTTTGTTGTAAAAAAGAAGCAACGTTATGTAATATGGGTTTTGAAAAATGGAAACTCAGTTTGAAGTTGAACCTTACTCAAATGATCCCATGTCAGACCCAGAGAGTATGTTTTCTGAAGAACCAGAGCGAGTACAGAGGCTCCTACAAGACATTTTAGCTTCGTAATATAGCCCCCAGTCATCCTGTCATACATATACATCAATGTTAAGCTACTTTTTTGAAGAAACTATAAATAAAGATTATGAAGCTATGTTTTTAGATAGTATTACAAGCTCAACAGATGTGCAGTTCCATTAGGTCTTTGGTAATTGTTGCTGCAGTTAAAAGAAAGCGCTACACCTGTTAAAGTCCACATCTGACTTGGAAATCTCTAAATAAAATGCAGTATTAATTATAATTAAAACCATAACATTACAAAAGTACCTTTGACTGTTATCTGAGCTACAGCTTCGATCACGCCGAGAGTTGACATGGCGACGCATGTGTAATTAGCCGACTGCCGGACATCTGTCAGCTCCAAGACGTTTCGTCCGATGGGCATGTCGTCCTCCGGAGTCAGGTCCTCAGCACCCAGCATCCATTTGACATAAGGCATGGGAGAGCCTACTGCCACACATGTAATATTTACGCTGCCTCCTGGCATTATCTCATTGTCTGTAGGCGGAATGGAGAATCGTGGCGGAACCCGACGCACTGAAAATGAATTGACAGAATACAGAGTAAAATACAAGCAAGAAACAGAACTTAACAGGGGAAAACAGTTTGAGTTCTGCAGAAATGGTAAAAAGTAAGAAAAAATATATATGTATACGCATAGACACAAATGAGAACAATGACTTTATCATAACGAGATCACTTCCTTTATAGTAAAGAAAAAGCATTTAAAGCACATTCTATCTAAGAGATATGGAGATGAATGAGTTAACAACATGAGCACCATGCACAGAATACTGCATCAGACAGATGTATTGAACTGCACAAAGTGCTGGAGAGTCAAAAGCACTTCACAGTTGTATGCAGAGAAACAACTTTCAGGCTGCACACCTCCAGCTGATATGATGTGCCACATCTCACAGACAGATAAAACACTTGAGTTGAACACGTAACAAAGAGGGATGATGTTTTTCTGTGCTTTTTTTTTCAGGCTCAATCCAAATAGAAAATAGGGCTGTCAAATGTGATGCATTTATACTTTGGCAAAGATTAACAATGATAGCAGTCACAAGTGGAAAATAATCGTCAAATGTTCTCTCGATGCAAAGCAAACCTACTGTAATTTGTACAAAATATGGAAAAATAAAAACCTTCGTTTTTGCTAAACTACTTCCAGAAGTTATTTCAGGACTGGACATGAGCTAGTTTTGGGTTTAAAAACAAACATTTTGTCCTGTTTTCCCAACAGATTGAACTCTTTCTATGACGTTCCTTTTTGTATCTGTGCTTCATAATCTAAGTAAATAAAGTGGGGTTTTAATTTTTTACTTTATTCCTATGAAGCCATGGAAATCTGGCCCATTTTCACTATCAAAAGCACCCATTGGCCCTATTGGCACCACATCATGGTCGAACACACAGGATCATTTGAAATACTTCATGACTTTAAGTTGACAGAAATGATCAACTTTGCACCATTTATTAACATGCCAAAGATTTAAAACTAAACAATACTTCTAGAAACCACTGTTAAGGAATGCATATCATTTGACAGCTCCAGTGGAAACATTTTGTTTCATAAATATATACTTGTCAAAAGAAAATGCCAACTAAAGCTTAAATAAAATCAAACTTTGCAGTGTATTTAAATGTACATTATAGACACAAGCATGACTTCAGGGTCTTTTGTAGGGGAATAAAAGTTAATCATGCATAGAATAATATGTGACTGAGAGAAAACTGTAAAAGGTAGTTAGGGGGGTAGGGTCAGAGGAAAAAAACTGAGAGGAAGAAGCTAACACTAGCTGTCTCAGGCTAACATAAACAAATGCTAACTGCATAATACTAATAAATTCTAGGAAGCTAGTTTTTGAAGCAAAATTTAAATACAAAAACAAAGATAATAATTTAATGTGTGTCTTTGTGTTTTTTAGAATTTGTCAAAAATGGTTGGTACAAAAACAGGCCTGTTATACAACATGGTTTCTAATGTAGTCAGTGTTACTGCTGGGTTAGAGCCCTTAATCTAGAAATATTGGAAAAACAAAAAATAAACTGAGTAATATTGCCTATCACCAATTATTTCACCCTCTTTTAAAACCTTTTATAGTCTGTAATTTGAAAGTGTTTTTCAAGTAGAGGTGTTGACTTATACTCTAACAAAAGCATGTGCTTCCTGCTGCTAACTCACAAAGCTCATTCTGTTCAGCAGGCTGCTGCTCTCAAGAGAGGAAATCTAAGGGAACTGCTTGCATTATTAAATACACCGTTTCTCTCACTCAATATTTAATTAATATCCAATTGGATCACGCTCCCCACAGACATAATATTATCCTGCTCATTTAAATATCATTACGTTTGTCAAGACTTGCAGATAAGACTCTAAATGCATCATTCTTTCATGACTTCGAGTAGTAGCATCCTCATCAAAGGAAATGCGTAATCTCTGCGGGCGAGGTTGCTTTTGCAGCTTGACTCCTGACTTTAGTGCCAATTACAACAAAGGAAAGATCTTTCCTAAACATACTTTTTAAAATGAGATAAAAAGAGCACCACAAGGATAATGTTACCGTAGTGATGCCCAAATAATTTAATGCAATGAATCCAAAAATGCTGTTTCTGTTTTCTTTTTAGTCTTTTTCCCTGCTTGCATAATTTCCTGCAATTGGGCGGGGGGAACAAGCAGGAACACTGACAGAATAAAGGGTTGAAAACAATGCATGGCTTGGTAAAACAATAACAGTGGGACTATGCAAATAGAACGCCAGGCAGATGCACATAACACCCCCATCACCCAACCTTGAAGATGCAAACATGCACCATCTGTAGGTCAAACAGTCAAGCATTCAGACAAACATCAGGGCCTGCCTCAATAAATGGACAATGTGCAATACTGGAGAACATGATATGAATAAAAGCAGAACAATAATTTAAAAGAACTGATTTGTTCAAATATTTTAGTGACTTCAAGGTGTAATTTTTATTAACTTAAATAAGAGCTGAACCTATTATATACAATACATACATTTTAATATTTGTGTTGTGATCAAAAAGGAAAACACACCAACCTTCTCGTAGCTCTGAAGGATGTAGGGATTGTTGCACAACAAAGTGAAATAAGGAAAGGAGAAAAACAAGGGAAACACAGAGAGTAAAAAGGCCGTTTTTAGGTGTTTGAATGCTACGCAAACAATCTAAAGAACCTTTAGATCCTGAGGTGCAGAATGCCTCCTGCTCCCTATAATAAAGCAAAATTATACTTGTCAAACTGTCCTATAATAACTTTTAGCCAAATTATGTCCAAGCCTTGAGGTCATCTTATGATAATCTGTGTGCTTTTTGATGGTATAAATACGTTTCAATTTCTGTGTTAAGAACTGGTTGGTAAAAGGAATCAAAATTTTAAGGAAAAGTTGTATAAAATACAGTATTATTAATAGAAAGGAATAGTAAGTGTAGTTACACCAAAGCAAAAGATAATTTAACTTGAGCAGAAAAAAAAACAATTCTACTTTAAAACTGCACTATTATATAAACTCCATTATTGCAACCGAAGGCTGTATCAGTGTGTTTGTACAGGCAAATTTAAGTGAAGTCCAAAATTTTGTAATATAATCAAATAATTGCGTTGCACTTCAATTTATTTTAACAATACCATTATCAGTAACAAAAGTAATGAGATTAAAGTTGTCGTAAAGTATATCCAAGGGGAGAAAAAGGAGTAAGATTGGGGTCTGATGGAGGAGAGCTGTCCACCATTTACCACCTCCAGCAGTCAGGTTTTAAAAGCAATTAGTAGATAAACGCAGCAAGCAGTCTCGTCACTGGTGTTAGACTCGGGATAATTAACGGAAAAGACCAGAAACACATCACAGAGCAGATACTGTAGGTTCAAACCAGTGCAGGTAAGTCAAGTGCGAGGGGCAGAAGACGAACCCTTAATAAATCATACTTACAATGGTCTCTCAGGACACGGCCCCTGTAGAAACTATTTGTTGATCTAACCAATCCTCAGATTTTAAAGAGCATTTTATAGCAGTGTTTGACTGAAGCACACTGGTGATGTTGATACAAGCACTTCCTACCTCTGACATATAGATTTGCTGGGGCAGAATAGCGGGTTCCATCGCTGTTGGTCGCCACACATTCATACTTCCCCTGATCAGACTCCTCACTTTGCTCAATTTGGAGGGCTCCTAGTTGGGAATAACAAATGGGAGTAACAGAATGTGTGTGGTTAAAGTGATACCATTAACATCAAGCTCTCAAGTAAAAATAAAAGCGCAACAAGCTGGTTCAACCTGAAGGAGGCCAATATTAGCTTCCATTTATTTTTACTTTTGCATTGTCCTTTTACTGTCCTTTTTCATTAATTTTTAATTCTAGAACCACTACAGTTTAGACAATTTAGACACAGCTTGATTAGCTGATTAGCTGACTGATTATCTTAAGATAAAATAGATTGTACATTCCTATTTCAGATTAAAAAAGCTGAAACTGATAACCATTTTAATACAAAGCTAAATTACAAAAGGAATGAAAAAGGAAAACAGTAAAACAAATCAAAATTAAATACTGAACAGCAAATTCACCTTATTTATAACCTCTTTTGAGGAAAAAAAATACAACTAGAAAGACACTCATCCTATCGCCAATGATAACAAAATATCATAGTTTTACTTTGAAAAGGGACAAGCCCATCAATATACAACATATCACTAGACTGGTCAATATGGGGATGAGTGATACTGCTTTAGGGAAACATGGATCAAACAAAAGAGGTTTACAGTATAAAAAAGCAGTGTAACAAGGGAGGACAATTGAAAAAAAATAATTTAGGTATGATTTTAGCATATTCAATCACAGATCAGTTGTAATATTCAGCCTACAGAATAATTTTGAACTTCACAGCAGTGAAGTGACTTAAAAAAATGCAGCGTATACAAAAAAAAAATTAAAAAATGCTGCTTAGATATCTAGAAAAAATAGAATTGAAGTATCACGTAAGGCAAAATCAACATATAACCCTCTGACAAAAGTTTTGACATGCAAATCTTGGCAAGAAATGTATGTCGACACAACTTACAACCTTCTGACAACCCTTAGCTGAAAAATAAAATGCAATTGTATTAGAAGACAAAATTCAAAATATGGCCTGAGCCAACAAGAAAGTAACCAACCACTGCTTTAGCTTGTGAAAGCTACAAAAGACACCCATAAAAATCCACCAATGGGATCAGCAGTGTGGTGTCACATGACCCAGAGAAAAAAAAATGCATCAACAATTCTCCAGCTCCATGTCACATGGCAAAAATGAGCCAATCAGGTCCTCGCCAGACTCTACTGTTTGCCTTCCCAAACCCTGAAGAAAAAAATAAAAAATGTCAAAAAGTAAAATAGTTCCCAAACCCAAGAAAAGTAAGAAAAATAGGTGAAAGAGGTACAAAAAGCACCGTAAGAAACTTTATCAAAAAAGTGGTTGTTTGGGCTTTTTTGTAGAGGTACAGGAGAGGAAAGCAAATAGAAGAAATGGGAAAAAAAAGTAGTTTGCAAAGATAGAAAGAACTCTTTAGGAGAAAAAAGCAGAAGAGAGACAATGTCGTCTTCAGCATGTCTGCGTGATTCCACAGCATCGGCGCATATTTTTAGTGCTGAACAAGAACAGCTAAGGGGGGAAAAATGCTTGGTTGTTTTAGTTGGACAAGAAGAGGGACACATGGTTCGCTATGGCCAAAAAGAAAACAAAAATGAACGTTAAAGTATCGTCTAAAAAAATAATTGTCATTGTATATGCTTATTTGAGGCCAAGGCAAGCATATCACAACTGAGCTAAATGGGCTCTCAAAACAAGAATACAAAGGAGTAAATAAGGCATAGACAACATGATGAAATACAATATTAGTCAACAAAACAAGACAAATAAGAAGGATGGTCCATACGAACGTAATGGGATTTGGTCTTTGTAAACGGGACAAAAATGGAGGTGATTCTGGTGAACAAATGGATTGACAGCAAGAATGAACTTGTATTATTTTCATTCTGTGAACGTCAGTTCAGCACTCTTACCTCTTATTGGTGTACCACCTGGGTGGATAATATGAATGCAAATAAGATTAGAAAGAAGAAGCATTAGTACGAGTAGGTAGAGGCTGGGGGCTTTGGAAGAAGAATCAAATTAGATTTAACAGGGTATGTAAATAAAGATACTACAGGAAAGAGAGAAGAGAAATAGAGAACTTTCTTCTGGCAAATAAAGACAGGATTCATCATAGAAAAAACTTCATAGGTCAGAGAGAAGAACTTGTACATTCATGTACCACAGGGGGAGGGGAGGTGCTGTTTTTGAAAGTGGCAATGGCTTCTGAAGACCATCTACTGAAGGAAAAGACTTTCAGGACTTTTTAATATGAGAGCAGAGCTGGTCACCTCCCTAAAGCTTGAACTTTTCATACCTAAGGTGCTGGTGTTATAGCATTACGTGAGTGAGGAACAAACATGTGAGGACAGATTATTACTTAGGTCAGTATACAAAATAATACTTGGCTGAAGGTTTAATGTTAAAACTGTGATAATCTAGCTGGCAGTGTTAAGACACTTGAACACTGTGGGGGTGAGGGGAACAGTGTGTGTTTTTCTAACCCTGAAACTAAGCTATCTGTTAGTAAAATGCATGCCATGCATTTTAATAGTTGTTGGAACATGGAAATTAGTGGGGGTGATGTGTGCTTCAGAGCTAAGCACTTACCAAAGGATTCTGTAGATTTAAAAATATAGAGAGAAGAAAGACAGCATAAGAATTTGATTATATTCTTTAGGTAAGTTTAGTTAACAAAGGTTTCGTTAATGCTTTAGCAACTGTACGTGAATCAAAGTCGCATGTTAGAAAATTAAGGTTAATTTGAAACAATTTTATTGAAAACAAGTCAGCAAGGAAGTGAGGGTAAACATGATGACTCAACAAAGAACAGCTGTGAAATCTGTGAAGACAGGTGGTCAAACAGACAAAACTTCAACTTTAAAAGGAGGCTGCAAATCTTTTGAAGTTGGGTTTTCTGGAAAGTGTTTGAACAATTAATTTCAGTAATTAACTCTTTAAATAGCCTCATTTTGGGAAAAAGAAAAATCACATTTTGACCAGATTTCCAAACTTATAGCTAGTCCAAGTGGGGCCAAGGCCAAAGTGCATTGCTGCTCTCTTACAACTTCAGTCTCAAAAGTATTTTAGTAGCTCATTCATACACCATTACTTTAAGACTCGTTTGTTAAACAGGCGACTCAAAACTGACAGTTGGGAGATCTATTTGAACATTCATAATAGTTTCTCATGGTTTGGACAGTCCTGAAATTTGGATCTCTGTCTGAGAAGCAATGATACTCAGATTTCTAAATATAAGTATCAAACTGTGCCCAAAGCAAGCAGAAGTGGGCAACAAAATCGTGTACAGCCTAGAATACAGTTTCATAAGCTGCATATGTAAATAAGATCTGATTTTCAAAAAATAGGCTGTGTAAAAGAGCCACTTGATCGCAAACACTAAGATTTCAACAGATAATGTGCCTGTTTTCCTGTAATTTTTTTGAAATGTAGTTACCACCTAGTCACAGCCCAGTGAGAAACTTGCTTTTGTTATCTCCAAGGCTGTAATCAGCCACAGTTAAGACAACTTTGCACAGACTTTGTCTTCACAAACAGACATGTTTGCATAACATTTGTAGACATTCTGACTCCAAACAAGGTGGCTTTGGAACACGATGGCCTTCACCAACTATACCATTAATGATCATGACATCAGTTTCATTACCAAGTTTTGTCCCTTTATAAAGGTTAACACCACCATCAGCTTAACACTACATGGTTATATTTTAAGAAATATTGTAAATAAATAACTGCAATGCAAAACTGTCACCAACAAAAGAGTCTATAAAGTAGTGTTCACGTGAACCACTATGAATTGGGATTAAATTTGTTTTTAAGACAGCAGCAATCCACTTTGGTGTTTGCTCTATTCAAACTAGCTATTAGCTCATCAATCTAGTAAATTATACACTATTTATTCAATCTGAGGTCATTAGATGAGCTAACACAGGTAATATATTGATTGGTCATAACCTTTTCACTTTATCCCTCTCAAAAAAAACCTAATTATCAGTTAAACAATTGCATTGCCATTTTGCTTTGACTGGCAAAAAAAGCTGCTACCAATGATAGCATTTTTAGAAAATATATATTTAAACGTTAATATAATGAAATAAAGTAAATATTTTGGGTGCAGCGGAACTTAATAGGGTGTGTGACAGGAAAATAAAAATCTGTTGTCTAAATAATACAATATTAAATAAGGGCTGTAAATTTTAAAAAAGAAGCAATAAGGGAAGCTTTTTGGACTACTGGGCTTGATAAAGGGACATTAAAATTTTTTTTCTTCAACCTAAAAAAAATTCTATTTAAGGACTGTTTAAAAAAAGGGGGAAAAATGTCTGTTCATTTGTTTTTTTCCATTTTAAATAACATGGAATTTCAATGAAACCAAATCGTTGAATATTAATACATAAAAAAAGACAAATGGAGAAAATGGTTCTAAAAACATACTGCACCAATGCAGTAGGAAGTAAACCAACAAAAAACAGCAAAAATAATTAAATATAGGAAGTCATAGCAGTGAGCAATGAGGGCAGAAGATAGGGCAGAAGCCAGCAAAAAACAGGAGGGGAACAATTCCAATAGCCCATGACAACACTGGAAGACAAAGGGAGACACAGACAGACAGCTGGGGCGTACAGAGAATAGAGGACAGGAAACAGTAGAAACAATGCCATTACCTATAAAATTAAAAGCCAAAAAAAGTTAAATCATGGCAGGAAGAAAAGGATGAAAGAACAGAATGTGAGAAGCAGATCAGATTGAAGAAAACAAGAAAGAAAGACTCCCTGTTTGGTAATTGAGTTTTCAGCAGCGGAAAACCTACCTGATCTGAGCTGTTTAATGCGCCCGTTGTTGTTGGTGGTGTTGACAGGGAGGAAGTCTTTGAACCAGGCGATGTCTGGGTCAGGGTTGCCGCTGGCGGCGCAGAGCATGGTGGAGGTGCGTGTTCGCTCCACCACTTTCAACTGTGGGCCCATGTCTATAGTGGGGAAACCAGGGGGCAGCTGGTCCTCTGCAAACAGGTCAAAAACACAGTGGCAGATGTCAGAGTGGGAATGTTTGTGGTTCTAATTAAACATTGTGCAAGTTCAATGGAAAAATCAGCCAAGTAAGAGACTCTGGTGCAACAGAAACAATTATCTACAACCAATTTTAGGTAAAAGCAGGCAAATGATAATTATCAACCTCGTTTTAATGTACTGTGCGATTAATTGTTTTATCACTTATCACAACAGGCCTACAACAGATTATCTTCATATCTTTAGCTGCATGTTTGCCCTCAGTATGCTGTTATTGAAAAAATAAGAATGCAGACTATGATAAAAGAAAGCTACATCTTCCAACTATGCAGAAGGTTATGAAGGAGAACAAAAACCAGTTACCATGACTTTTACAAGAAAAGGAGAGTAATGCTTTTGTGGCTGAATTGTGACAGCTGAGCAGACTTGTAAATTCCCACGTTTGTGGGTCGGTGCACCAATGACTTTTGAAACTTAATGTGAGACACTCAGGTCAATAACATGTTTTTCTGAGCGCAGCACCTATTCAGCAGAAATTAGCAAATCCACCTAGGCGTCATGTTACAAGTTCGGAAGCTTGAGCCAATAAATAAAAACTTGACGACGGCATTAAAATTGGACCTAGGAAATTATGCTGATTGGATTTTCTCATAAGACAAGATACCGGAAGGTTCCTTTTTTAAAATTACCTCAAATATAGATGGGTTTCAAGTAACAAACAGCTATCAATGATTTGAAAAGATAATTAAAAACGTACTTAAATTTAATTTACAGAATTTCAAAGTCTTTCAGTAGTGATGGAATGAAAGCAGTGAGGCTCCACATCCATTCAGGAGAGGTGGAGTTTTGATGTTCTTTGATGATAGCAGGTGTGTTGTCTAAGCTGTCTTGTTTTTACCTGCATCTCGGATTTTCCTACTGAACAAGGGTGGGAGGGTGGATGTGTCTACGTCTCGCTGCCGTTTAAAATGTGAAAGGAGAGAACTCATGGTGTCACTTTGCTCCAAACGTGTTCTTTTTAGCAAAACCAAGAGAAACCGAAGCCTTGAGCAGCTTTTTCTCATGAGAATGTTTTTCTAACTTGCAGCAGGAGAAGATCTCTGAAATGCTGCAGATTTAAATATTCTAAACACCATAAGATCCCTGTTTGTAAAACGCCCGTCTCCTCTGCTGTGTTAGCCAAGTGTTAACCTCCAAAACAAGCCCTACTTACTTTGACTGCCAACAAGTTTTTGCACACCTTTAAGTCTTCCTTTCCCCCTGCTGTGATATAACTAATTAATACCTTTGCTTGCTTTCGTCAACACCATTTTTTTTGGAAGGTATTTTTTCATTAAATTTTCATGAGGTGCCATCAGTTTGGAAACAGCTTTCAGATGCCATATATACTGCACACAGCAAAACGACAAACATGGACGGCTTCCAACATTGCCATCGGGTATCTGGCAGAAGAAACCACCTTCATGGATAAATCTTCCCTGAAATAAGACAGTATTACAAACAAGCGACTTTAGACTCAACTGCAAAAGTTTGCCTGTGCAACTCTGTGTCCCTGATTGAACTAAGAGGGGAGATGGGAAGGTTTGGTTTGTTGAACATTTAAAGATGGCTCCTCTTTCAGCTTTTCAATTTGGCTCAATGAGTTTAAATAAAATATACGGCATGAGCAACCTTTAAAGATGGTCATTTTCTTGGCAGTTATGCACATTTTAGAAATATAGGATGTCTTGGCTTGTGCATTAGTATGTTACGTCACTGCCATTTGTTCAAAATGTACACTATATACAGCTTTATGCCTTTCAGTGTCCATTAAGTTGATGAGAAATGTTCCGGCTTTGCTCTAGTTACACATTTGTATTTTCTGGCACCACATTTGCTTGTTGGCACTAAGTTGCATTTTATATATAAAGAATATAATGCTGTTAATTTTACAGATACTGAGCTAAATATTTTGACTAGACAAAAATCCATTTAAAACATGCCATGCTTTGATTAGCCATTAGCTTGGATTCCCTGAGTTAAAATCTGGATCTGTCTAAACTGTTCCAGAGAGATTTCTAATGAAAAGGAGATATTGATAGTTAATAACTGCTTCACAGAACACCACATCAAAAAATTCCCCACGTCTTATAAGCATCTTATAAAAAGCAACATGCTACCAACTACAAGCTTAATGTTTAAAACTGTACAGCTTGTTCAGACAGAGAGAGGTGTGCGTTTCCGTACTGTGGGGGCATGTGTATGTGTGTGTGTGTGTGTGTGTGTGTGTGAATTAACTAGTTGCTCCTGCCCAACATCCTTCAGCCTGTTCAAGGTCGAACAGACAATTAGTTCATTCCACAGTGAGTCCAAAGTACACCTGATCAAATGCAATAGCCAGAAGCAAGCCTATGAGTGGAAACGCATGGTGGGTATAATAATAACTGTGTGACAATCCATAAAAACAAAACAAAACAAAAAAATAAAGGCCTGACATTTCTTGAAGGAATGCATCTCGCTCACTGCCTTTCCAGACAGTTTTAAATTAAGATCTTTTTTTTTACCATTTTTACATCATGTTTTGAAAAATAATGGAGTTGAAGTCCTTTTAGAAAAACCTTAAAAGTAATGTTACTGTGAATAACTCAGTATTGTCACATTAAGTTTAAGTTCAGTAGAATTGACTGTGACTTGTAGTCATTTTAGTGTTAAGTTTTAGTAGTTGTGGCAGACATCTTGACTCCAAAAGTTAATTAGTTGTAGATGAGTTTTTTAAAACTCCCTTAAGAGTTTTAAGAAAATTCCTCCAACAGAATCCAGCTAACTGTAAAACAGACACACAAGCACGCATAGTTGAAAAATTGACGTGTATAGCGTGTTAATGATTTTTTTTTTACATTTTACATAACAGTGTCTAATGCAATGACGATATGACTGATAACTGAACAAATACTTAAGTATACAGAGTTGTCTTTCTTCCAAGAAACTATTATTTTAAATCCAACATGACAGTTTTGTTTTAATTTACAATATATTGTGCAGCCGTGTCAACAACTATTTTTTTGCCATTTTACAATTATTGCAACGGGTACCTTCTATCGTGACGTTATGCATATCATTAACATACATTATCTGTTGCTCTCTCAAATGATTGGACAATCGCCATGGATTTCACAGAAATTCAGTGTTAATATTGTAGTAGACAAAGACGTTCCTAAAGCGAATTTCTACACACTCGACTTCAGGATGTGTTCAGTTGAAAGGTTGTCTGGAGGGTCAAGGTCTTCAGACTTGGAAAGTGAGCGGAAATGTAAAAAAAGGTTGGTGTTTTTACCGATGTCTTCTAGCTTAGCTTGCTGCATCTACCATGTGTCTGTTTTTAATCACTCAAGCCACTGCTTCTGCATCGTTTAAAGAAACATAGTGGGGATGTTTAAAATTTATGTAAGCATAATATCATGTGTGTGATTGACTGCAGTAGAACACTGTATGAGGCTAGCATGAATGCTATGAGTAAGCTTGCAGTAGGCTAGAGTAAAAACAGTATAATGTTTACTGTACTTGTTCAGAGATGGTAAGTGCAGGGATAGGATCCAGGTGGTCCTATTTTGGTCTTTTACCTCTGATAAAATGTTTGGAGCACACAATAAGTCCATGGTTGGACTTCTTTTTGTTCAAACTCGGCTCATAACATAGCTGGAATTCAGCTGTTAGTTAGCATCTTACCTTGGTAAAAGTGACAAAAAAATACTCCTTCCATGTGGGGTTGACTGCTTTATCCTGAGTCACTGTAACCCTAATGCTACGAACTTGTTTAATCACCTGAAACACCACCATGGACCGGAGTATGAGGAAAGCCAGAAAACATGGACCAAAGCCACAACGTCAGCTACATGCAAGTGCAACTGTCATCTATTAATCTTCATGATATTTTTTATTGGCTAAATGCCACAATTAATCTTTTTTTTTTTTTTTGCCAATATCGCCAAACCCTAATATGAAGTTCCTATGATGTTGAGAAAAAAGGGGAAAAATAGTCTCATATCTCCCCCTCCTATATAATAAGTACAATGCAATGTTGTTGCAGGCAGTTAATATGAATCTAAGACATACATTTAAAATTAACAATCTGTTACGAAGGGTTTCTAATCTTTTGACTGTATTGTTACTTAGCCAAGAAATCCATTTTGCTGCTGCTCTTTAAGCTCACTGAGGATCGCCACAAAGTCTCCACATCAGCAGTGTGGTAATCTGGGAAAAAACCTCTCACACACAGATCTTGTGTTTAACCAAAATCAACAAGGACTTTGAAATTCTCACGCTGCCTTGCAGTTCTCAGCTGTAGCGTCATTTATTTAACTGTGAAATGAATTCAGATTGTGACAATAAATAAAAGGAAGGGAAATTGAACACATCTGGTGGCAGTGATTAAGAACTCCCGTCAACATAGCTGCTGCAGCTTTGTTCTTACAAAGCCCGAGTCTTAAATAAAATCAACCTAATTGCTGTTTAATCATGCATGTTGTATGTGGGTTTTTTTTGTTGAAACTTTGGTTACTGACGAAGCATTAAAAGCACACAGCAAAATAAATAATCAAGCGATTTAAATGTTTCCCCCATTTGCTAGGTTTGCATTTTGATAAATGAAACTAGTATTTCTTGAAAAAACGATGTTGCCCGCTACATATCACGTCAAAGTTTTGAACAAAGATTTAATCTATTAGTTATTTTAAAACTGAGCTAATGGACAATTTAACCAAAAGACCGTCGGTACATCATCATCACCATTAGGGTAAAACTAACCTGTCTCATGACAGTCTAACAATAAAAAAAACCAAAAACGTTTTCTGCACCTTAAAAATGGTACCACTCCGCAAACCACCAAACTCACTCTTACTTACTTTTTCTGTTGTGGCCATATAAACAAACATGTAAACATATAAAAATAATCGTTTGTATGATGTGAATGCTAATCAAGAAAACTTGTTAAAAATTAATGGGGGATACTGGAAGTACAATAAGTCATATATAATTCTGCTCATGTTTGATACACTAATACAAAAAAAATCTTCAGAGGAAATGATAATTTTTTGTTCTTTTTGGCATTGGGTTTGATGCTTTAGGGGTGACTACAACTTATAAAAATCCTCTCTGCAAGTACAACCTCTGTTAATACACTATTCGCTGCATATCTTCAACATACAGCACAAAGATACTTTATACAATATTTGAATGACTTATTTTAAAAAGGGATTAATGAAAAAAATAAAAAAGTGTTTCAGGTACTTTTCCCATTTCCTCATTCTACCTCGCTGAGGACTGCAATCTCAAGGACAGACTAAGACAAGGGCAGTTTCTGCTTTACAGACCCATACTGTCTATTCAACAATGGATCTACACACTAAATGAGATGGAAGGGAAAGAAATGCTGAAGTCACCTTCTAAAGAAGTGCTGAGCACTGGTGCTTGATATAAAAAGACTCCCAATGACAATTTGCACACATTAGCCACTGCCAGCCTATCAGGCCATATGAGCGTGCAGTGCCAAGCTCCGTGGACAGGTATAAAAAGGACATTGGCCTAAAAAGTACTTTAGTGAGCAGATTTTTCTAGAATACATAAGGCCGCTGGACAGAAACTCAGCCCATTAGCAGATTATATCTATTGATCACTCCCAGAAAATATGGGCCTAAGTGAAATCACATTTTCTTTGTATGACAACAGTGGCCATTGCAGTTACTGAAATCTTGCTTGAGTGCAGTAATAAATTCTGCACAATTTGCTGTCATAATGCAGCTGTCACCAACATTGGCAATCTGACTGTGTGCTTAAAGAAGGATTTGATTCCTGCTGGTTTGTAGGTGGATGTTTTGCAAGTTTCTCAATGTAATCAATAAAATAGGTAAACTTTTTATTCATTTGAAAAGAATAAAAAGTTTACGCATTTAATGGTTACAATGAGAAACTTGCATGTATTATTAAACAAACAAAAATCATAGATATAGTTCAAATCAATACATTGGGATATTTGTTTGATTGCTATAATATTTTGTGCTTTAACGAAACAGAATACTTCTTGTGATAATTGAGACTTTTATTATCTAGATTTCTTGAAGGAGCCATATGTTTTAAAAAACATCTTTTTCACATTTAATTCATTCAGTTGGGTTCTATATGAAGTGGCACTGCAATGCTTTGGTCTGAGTTCCTCCCTATTGCAACTCCACAAGCCCCTCTTTCACACAGTTTTTTGTGTGTCTCAGAGCAACTTGTTTTGAGGCTGTCTCTTTAAATCCAAACTGCTCCACCATGTGCCACCCTCAAGTTTCCAGACCGGTTCATTCTAGTTTGATAGGTGTTTATGACTAGAAAGTGGCAGAAACGTTTATTTACAAATTAATCTTGTCCATCCACCCTTACATGTTGGAGCCAGACTCTGAACCAGAGCAAGAGAATGAAGACAATGAAATTGTAGTTGGTAAGTCCAGACTTTATTTAGAAATTCTGTTGCAAATTGTATGATATGATAGTTCAGAAAATGTAGTAGAAAATAGTGAAAATACTGAAACTGAGCAAGTTGAAAAATATGACCCAAAAAAAAATATAAAGATATCTATGCAGCACCAGAAGAAACTAAATTAAACTTTTCTGCACTCATAAAGACTCCAAATACACAACAAAATGCATTTAAAGACTAAAATGTGGATGTTGCATGATATGTCTCCTTAAAGGCCTTTTCCCTCCTAATAGACATCAGATTTCAAGGTTTCTGTATGACATCTGAGACTGAAATCCAAGCCAGTGATAACTAAATCAAGGTGGATGCAAAGCATGTTTAGGTGGATATGATGAAAAATAAAACCCAGAGGTGGACAACAAAATTTACATGTACAATCTAAACCTACCCACAGTTTTGCAAACCAAGTACACAAAACTATGCCACCTTAAACATGATTAAATGACTAGCTGGTTGCTAACAGTCAGAATTCAGTGAAGCTGCAAATAATAATTTGCCTATTTTCTTTCAAGTTTGTCAACTAGTCTCTTAGTCACAGCCCAGTGAGATACTACCCACATGCAGGCATGAATTTAAGTCAGAGCAGATGTTTGTGGTTCCTTAAAAGGAATAACATTATTAAGACAGGAAGTAATCTAGAAGTTCACTTCGAGTTCAACTCATGCTCGTATTGTAACAGCTGTGTGACACTGGGTCAGGACATGAAAAATAAAGCGGGATTCTTTTATGCCTGGCATCTTCTCTAGGTCATCAGAGGCATGAGGATGCCTCTGTGACTGCTTTATTTTGTTTGCAGTGATTTAGTGTTTCCACTTATTGACGCGTTCTTAATGCAGTCAGGCTTACACCTTTAAATAGACGAGACCCGAGGATTTATCTGCAACAAGTATATTGATATTTACACAGTTGCCTGTAGAAATGTCTTAATATTCTGCTGATAAGAACCAAAAAGAAGTAGCACAAAGCAATAACAGTTACTCTTTTATGACACAAAAATACATTAGGCTCCAAAAACAACCCACTAAAAGGACTTTGAGATAAAAAAAATAAACCTTTTGTTGCTTCAAAAGCTCGGTTTCTTAGAAAACCCATAAAAATATAAACTTTTCTGGTCATACTTTGGCTTTAGTTCTGTGGTTGCTGCACAAGGATTGGGTTTGATCCGACCTTTTTCTTCACCAAGCGGAACAAGACTTTTCACCCCATAGTTGAAGATATGCTTCAGGGAAAATCCCTGCAGACCACAATAAGATATATTTGTTGGACCTATTTGAGTGGATACAATCTCCACATAAAGGCTGTCACAGGTCACTTGCTGTGGCATGAAGGAGGGAAAAAGTGTGCAGAGACGTATTGTTCTTTAGGTATTTGGCCAAAGATAGGTGAAGTGCAAGAATTTGAGACATTAAAACTGACAATGTTTTGAACTGCCTTTTCTCTTTAAACTGGGTAAAATCAGTCTTGATTCTCACAGACCCCTCATAAGACCAGGAAAAACAAAATGAAAATGAAAAAAAAAAAAAAACGTCATAAAACATAACCCTTCAAGTATGACAGCAGTGCTTATTTTTCTCAGCAGCCAGAACCAAACCCAATTTTTCCCACACTGTAGCATGTAATTTAAAATTGAGGGACACTGATTAAAGATCTTCCCATGCATAAAAATCCAAAAGATTTGGGAAAATATATCAAAGTGCTCATCACATTAATCTTATAGCATGCAAGCAGAGTGCAAGAGCATTGTTTGAATCCGACATTTTTATGCTCTGCAAATGCATTAGCTTGCCTGGAATAAATCAAACCTTGTGTATTCTAAACTAAAGGTTAATAAAAATGAAAAAAAAAAATCTGTATGCAAATTAGAGCATGAAAAGCAGGAACAAATACATATTTACAAGCCAGCAAAGCAGAAGCAGTGACAATATTGTTGTCATAATATCTCTTGAACCATAGTTCAAGATAGATTTTAATGAAACTTACCAAAAGATGATTTCAGTGTACATCTACAACTGATTAACTTCTGGAGTCAACCCCATTCAACATGACCACCAAGCATAAAAAGATTGTTAATTCCAATAATTTACCAGTCAGTGAGAAAAAAAGACGTGCTAGTAGCTGGAGGGCCACCGCGACTGTGGCGGCTAACATCGTCGACCGCGTCTCGCTGACAAGTTGGTCCACCAGTCAGCGGTTCTCCAGCGCTATAGGCTAGCCCCAGGAGCTGCAACTGCTAGACCCGTGCAGCAGGCCTGCCTGTGGAGTTAAGGACCGGGGACGTTGGAGTGGGGACCTGTTGTTGGCCTGGTTGTCATCGAACCAGGCCTGGGTGAGTCATGCCGAGACGCGGCCAGGGAAGAGGGTCAGTTTCAGCAGATAATAACTCAGACAATATGGAAGAAATTAAAAAGTCACTGGACTTTATGAGTGCAGAACTGACAAGATTGGCATCTCAACAAGAACTTCTCATCGGTCTGGTTGAGGAAGTGAAACGTTTGAAAGTTGCAATAACTGACAGAGACAGAAAAATAGCTGAACTGGAACATAAAGTAGATGATTTGGAACAATACACTAGACGAGAGGATTTGATAATCACTGGACTTCAAGTTAAACACCGGACCTACGCTAAAGTAGCAGCAAATGAAATCACTACAGAAGATGCACCCCAAGAAGAACTATTAACACTGGAGCAACAAGTTGTGACTTTCTTGCAAGGCAGGGGCATTGACACTCGACATGAGGATATTTCTATCTGTCATACCTTGCCAAGTAAATCAGAAAAATCAAAACCATCCATAGTCATCAGGTTCATTAGCAGGAAAGCAAGAAATAGTGTAATATTTCAAGCAAGGAAACTGAAAGG
>JARVJO010000001.1:9374490-9428685 GCA_031762555.1 Cynodonichthys magdalenae
GAGGCAGTTCTGAAGGCAAAAGGGGGTCCAACCCGTTACTAGCATGGTGTACCTAATAAAGTGGCCGGTGAGTGTAGCTGGTCTTAAGTTTGGAAGAATACCATGCTGTGACAAAGAAAAATCAATGATTGAAACATTACATTTTTCCATCATGTCTTTCCTGTAGTTTCAGCTCTCCCCCACCTTTTGCTATGAGCCACTGGCCAGTTGTGAATGATAAATGAAAAATAAAATCACTAAAATATTCTTCTTTGTCAAATTAAATTGAGCATATCCTACACTACTTGTCTTTCAAGGGAACGAGACAAATCACTCCTTATTACTGAAGTTCAGTTTTGAAACAAATGTTTGCAAAAAGCTGCAAGATCTACATTAGTAATATTAGTTATATTTCTGATATTGAATCAACACAATTGAATTACATAATACATTTTTCAGTGTTTTTTGTTTACATTTTTATATTAATATCACGTTATAAGAGCCTCCACTCCAGTTATTTTCAAAAACACTTGTCACGTGACTATGTCCACTCGACACTGGCACGCACAAACTCTGGTATCGGGCTCCATAGGCTTCAGTACCAGTATGCAGTTTAGCTGTGTTTAAACTTAAATAAATGGTGAAAACAGCATCAAACCCCACCCCACAAAACATTGGGCTGCAGTACTTTTAACAGTGACTCAGGATACAGCCATCATCCCCACATGGAATGTGTATTTGTCACTTTTCCCAAGCTAAAATGCTAGCTAACAGCTGGATTTGAGCGATTGGACTAGCTGAATTTGACTGAAAAAAAATCGCAACCCTGGACTTAAATTCTGCTCCAAATGTTTTATCAGAGGTAAAAGCCCAACACTGGACCACCCAGATCCTATCCCTTACAGTACATGTTTTTAGCTTGACTCATAGACACATGCAGTGAAATAATACTACTTACACAAATTTTAAACATCACTGTGAAGCTTCAATGCAGAAGTGGTAATTCAAGTGATAAAAACACACACACTTGATAGATGAGGTAAGCCATCTACACCAGTAAAAACACCAACATTTTTAACAATTGTTCAATCCTCCAACCTTCAACTGAACTGTCCTGTGATTCCTGAAGTTGGATGTGTCAAAATATGCCTTAGTAATGTCTTTTTCAGGTACGATATTAACACAGAATCTCCATATAGTCAACATTGATTTTCCAATCATTTGAGAGAGCAGCAGATAATGTATGTAAATGATGTGTGTGACGTCACGAGTGGAGCTCACCATTGTGGCATTTTTGCTCAAGGTTATCATACCATCATAGTTGTATACCAGCCCTTGTATACTCTAAAGTACATTGCCATTCAGTTACTACAGTTCTTTACATGCTGACACAAGAAAAGTATGAAAGCTCTTAAGAGAGAAACTTATTCACATGCGACTTCAACAGAAACAAACACAAACAAACAAAAATGTCCTCAAGTGAGTCAGCTATCCCCCCCAACACTGCCTACACAGAGGAAAGTGCATTCTTCTGACAAAATTGAATGTTCCATCCCGCAGCTCAGGTCTTTTCCATTTACACAGCTTCCGTCAGTAAACTGGAGAACTGTGCAGATGCTGCTGGCATCTCTCCTTTTTTTTCTTTTTGCAAACCACTGATCATGAACACAGTAATTTAACAATGGTCACTTTCTTCTTTCGCAGTATTACATTTGCTCTGACAGACCAAGAATCCAGACATAGTTGAGAGTTTTTTTTTTTTTTTGGTTAATTTCGATTTTTTTCAACATGTATTTTACTGTTTTTCCTTGTGTTTAGTTCTGTTTTTTTGCGTTTTTTCCTATGCCATTATAACTTTTCCACTTACACCGGTTACCAGTCAGCCTTAGTGTTACATGTCTTCAATTTCCTCATCAGCCCCAGTCCATTTTTACTCTGATCGTTCTCCATTTCAGCAGTCTGTTATTGTGTGTTTCATGCCATGTTTGATTTTCCTCCTATTCTCTTCTAGTTTCATTTTGTAATTGTTGCTGCCTTTTGGTTTTTCCTTTTGTTTTTGATTATAATTAAATCTAAGCTCCTCCTGTAGGTCTGCATTCCTGGGTGCTGCAACACAAAACCCGACAGACACTGCATTCATCTTGCTAAGCAATTTAGGCATGTGGACCAGTTTTTCTTCATCTCACATTCTGCACTTGTTAGAAGAGCGGCCAGATGATAAATGCAGTTTAGGAACAGAGAATTATGGTCATTTTTGTCATTACTATCGGTAACCTTTAAAAAACAATTCTTATAGATGGATTATCAATCACAAAGATGTAGGAACAATTTGTCATGTCAAGTGTATACACTGTCTCTAAATAATCACTGATCATGTAGCAGCCCCTCTCATTGTGAGAGGAAGCATTCGTCTAAACCGTGCTCTGACCCTGCTGTTTCACCGTTCCATACAAATGGAAATGATGCATTCTGTTTTTCCGTCACAGGAGAGCGGCTTCCCATTTTCCGCTCCCACTGTCGGGTTGTGCACAGCTGCATAAGTTTGCTCGCTTGTGTGCGGGAGCACAGGAAATGGCTGACAGCATAATGGGACTATGAAGATGCAATATAAATCCTTAATCATGCCTGAATCATGAACTGCAGCACTCAAACGCACACATCATTCTGCTGGAACAACTATTAGCAGGGAGTCTGGAACCTGATAGATACTGTGGCTACATTCTCTTTCTAAATAGTTTAATAGATTTCCATCTGTGCAAATAGTGTATTGTGGTAGTTATGTTTCTTACAAACACACCGTAAGTACACTTGTAAATGCAAAAGTCAGCATCAGGAATTAGATCCTGTATTACTCAACTGAAACTAATTTGCATCCATAAAGATCCAGAATATGACGTATTTGTACTTATTCATCTTTTCATGTCACTCAATCACAAACCAGATCCATACAAACCAAATCAAAGACACAGATTGTGTGAGAGAATGACCTTATTTTCCGGGCTATTATTCACACTTTTTTTTTTCATAGTTGCTGACCCTGCAACTTATAGTCAGGTGCAACACATGTTTTTTTCCTCTTCATGACACATTTTTTGACTCATGCATTCAATTTTAGTTCATACTGACTGACATGAACCAAGGAGTAAATATTATCGTCTGCCACCATGGCTTGCGACAACTACGGTATATCTTGTTCCTGTACAGGTTAAAAAATATATGTAGCCCAAAATGGTAATCAAGCAACAGAAAGAAAGTTTGAAGTGAATGAGAAACTAGTGAAAAGCAAATGGTACTGCAATGAAGAAAATAAACTAATCTCATGATGTTGAATGAGATTGGTGAATTTACCGGTATCTGGCTTGTTATGTTATTTAAGGCTATTCAGCATCCCAATTATGTTCTGTGTTAATCCACATTACTGTTTTTAAACTTTGTGAAATACATTTCTAAATAAACTGAGGCTTATGGTTCGGTGTGACTTAGTCAGGTGCGACAGGTGTGGGTTTTTTTCTCTTCATGACACATTTTTTGACTGATAGTCTGAAAAATATGGTGTATGTGTGGCAGATGTTTTGCAATTGGTTGACTCTAAATGTTATTTAGTTGCACATGTACGCCCAGTGATTACATTCCGCAAGTCTCATTAATTTGTCCAGTGATTCACAAGGTACTTTGATAACACACACAAACAGACACAGGTAAAAACATTATCAACTGCCTTTTCCCTTTAGCAACAGCAGATAATGAGATAAAATATCACTCAGCTCAAATTATTTTACTTCCCTGACACATAAAACCAGACCATATTTTCATTGTAATCTCTTCATGTCATTCTTAATAACAAATCAAATCAAGGGAACCTAAATTCAAAACCCGCAAGTCTGGTCATCTCACAGTTAATCAAAAAGGAGGTTACAAAAAAAAGAAAAGAAAAAATGCAACAAGATAACTTGTACCTCCTGGCGTTGCCTGGCAGATTTGACTGCGAACATCATTACATTTCAGGGTTCATCTTTGATGCAAATCACCTCTCTAAGCTTGGAAGTTCATTACAAATGGCAGTTCCCATCAAGCTGAATACCCATCTGAATACTAATATCCCATGGTACTTTGGGTTTGTCACCTCAAGTGCCCGCCGTCTTTACAATTGCAACTATTGGCCCCCCCTTTATGGGATTACGCTTCACCCCCTGTGGCGATCTTTGCACAACAGATGCTTTGCAGTTGTTTCTACAGTCCATTGGATCCTAAATGAACTAAATTAACAAACACTTTATATGTATAAGACATCTTTACTTGCTAACTTGTTCATTTCTCCAATCTTGCGTCACGCACTTTTACAAAAGTTTGATATTTCTTCCCTGAAATGGCCAAAAGAAGCTGCTCGTAGTGAGAGTTGCTATTTTAAACTACACTCAATGCAACTACAAACCAGCTGTATTTTTCATATAGTAAAAAGTATTTTTGAACAGACGATGCTTTTTGGTACTCTAAATAATATATAAAACATTCTTGAGTTAACCTTGCAATCTGATTTTTTATTCATACAGAACTATGCCCTTAGAAGTTTGTGTCATCTTATACCCATCAAGAGACCTGGCATGTAACTAGTGTTTTTTCTGGCCTAAGTCATAGCTTTATATCATTTTTGTACGAAAAATGTTCATTTTGAGGGTTTCATTTCACTTCTTTTGCCAAGCTTCAACTAATGTTTTGACAGTTCTATATCAATTTTACCATGATCAAGATGTGATTTGACAAACTGCAAATAATTACAGAGTAAAATGCTTGTAAGGAAAACTACTTATCTGATTCATTTTATAGAAAAACATCACATTTGCTTTTAAATCTTTCTTTTTCACATTTAAATCATTCAGTTGGGGTCTATATAAAGTGGAACTGCAATGTTTTGGTCTGAATTCCTCCTTATCGTACAATCCCCTCTTTCACCCCTTTTCTGAGGTGTGTCTCAGTTCAACTCGTTTTTGATGCTGTCTCTTTGAGTCCAAATGAGGTGCTTCACACCCAGCGCCTCCATTCCAGTTTGGTAGAGTGGTTTACAACTATATAGTGGCCCAGAAACTTTTTTATTTACAAATAATTAGAAGATGTCCACAAGGGAAGACTTGTCCATCCAGCCTTACATGTTGGAACAAGAGTCTGACCCAGAGCCAGAGGAGAATGAAGACCACCAAATAATTGTTGGTAAGTCCAGACCTTATCTGGCAATACCGTTGCAAACACTATGACATAATAGTTCAGAAGAAGTCATAGAAAACAGAAAAAAAATGAACTCGTGGAAAAATATGAGGCAAACCAAATATAAAGATATCTACGCAGCACCAGGAGAGACTAAATTTAAAATTTTCTGAACTAGAGAATCCAAGTACACAAAAAATGTGTTTAATAGATAAAAAAGTAGATTTTGCAGGATATGTCTACTTTAAGGTTTTGCAAAGAAAATATATCTGATCAAAATCTGGACAATAATTGTTCATTTCAATCCAGAAACCTGGGCAGGTTTTAGAGAAAATTGTAAACTTTTTCCTAAAGACGTTTGTTATAAAATAATAAACGTCAATCAAAACAGAGTATTTGTATTTTATTTAATAGATAATAGTGACATGTAGTTCTGGGGGGGGACAGGCCAGCTTTACAAAAATCGGAATTGGCCTGGAGCATTTTTTAAATATAATTTAGTTTGTAAAGTTGTGGCCGCTTTCATTACATTAAGTGGTTTGTTGTTTATAAGTAGATTTTAGTTATAGATTTTTTAACTCCTGACAGAATTCTCGAAAAGTATATATTAATAAATTAAAATAAAAAAATTAAACCTCATTTACATACAAAATGTGTGATTGTTTGTTGAATCCTCCATAATGCTCATGTTTTGTTTATGTGGGAGGCAATGTGACGGAGCACAACTTTATATTTTCACAAAAGCAGAGGAGGGAAAAAAAAAGCTTGCTCCTAGTTTTCTATTTTTTGGTAGCTGATAGGTCTCTACTCGCCCTCAATACACTGATGGAAAAGGAGAGAGAGAGAGAGCAGAAGAGCAAAATGGAAATAGTAATAAACATGCTAATGCTAGGCCGTGAAGCCGGGAAGAGCAGCTTCTATCCGTCCCTCAGCTATCTGCAGCTGTGTGTGTGTGTGTGTGTGTGAAGGGGGTGGGGATACAGAGATAGAGATGGAGCGAGAGTGAAAGAGGGGGTAAAAAAGAATTGTGCGCAGCATTGCATGAGAGTAAGAGGACATACACACACAGAGAAAGAGAGAAAACAGGAGAGAGCTGCATGTGAACGTGCCACCTTTCTCTTTCAATCGGCCTCTGGAGACGGTGCAAAGGGCCGTTTGGTGGCTCACTGCTGAGATAAGAACCAAGGGACGGGGCTTCAGAGACTCGCAGAGCCAGCTTTTTCTCTATAGGATGGAAGCACCCCTTTCAATGGGAACTCATTTGCTGTGTTGTGTAATTGTGGAGCATAATGGAGCGCACCTCATTCAAGCCTTTTTTTTTTTCTAAAATAAATTTTGAAGCCATTTTCTCTATTCATGGGCAAACAAGTCATGTTTCAGAGAGATATTATGCAGTCTTTTGAGCTCAGGGCCGCCACAAATTTGCCTTTGAAAGGAATGTTTTGTGTAATCAAGATAAATTTTTTGCTCTTTATAAAAAAAAAGCTGTCATCCAGCTCCATGTTTGCCACCTGACTTCTGCCCTCGCTGCTCACTGGAAGTAAACACAGCGCCTGACCTTTCCCTGCCCGTGTTGTAACGTGTGTTTGTGAGGAGACAAACGGTGTTTTAACAGCTACTGATCACTGGAAATTACTGACTGAATCAACCTGCCACTAGAATACAGCTTTAAACAATAAACAGTGTGCATCGTAATCATCGGAGAATACGCTGCTTTACTTCCTGCACGGTCAAATGAATATCAAAGCAAAGATGAAAAATGACTGATTTGAAAATTATTGCTGAGCTTTTTCATTAAACCACCGCAGGCAAGGAAAAAGATGTCTATTTGCATAATTTAACTGGCATCTTAATTATTGTGTCAGAAATCTGTATGCAAATGATTTAAGTCACTTAGAAAGGAAAACTTACTTGGCTAAACAGCTAATGGACTAAATCTTATCAGAGTCAGAATACACAACGTGAGTGGAACCAGAGATGAAAATAGTTGACAATGACAAATAAAAAAGGACAAAAGAGAGGACAGAAACTAGCAAAGAAATGCAACCTTACCTGTGTCAGCTGGAGAGAAGCTAGTGTCAGTGGTGCATAGTGTCTGTGCAGGACTGTGCAAAAGTTTTAAAACATCCTTAGTTACTTTAAACATTGCTCCCAAGGACCCAGACTTATTATTTCCTAGAGTGGTCTTAATTAGTTGCTTTTCAGGCTTTCTGAATTTCCTTCAAAGTTCTTTTTTTTACATAAATATATGTAAAATTTTCTTTCCAGTATTTGCAAAGCTGTGCCATTTTTGCTTGGTGGAGAACAAAACAAAAAGTGACAGCACATTAAAAGTATCTGAAAGTTATGTCTTTCAGCAACATTTAACCTTGCAAAGACAAGCGGTACAAATAAAAGAAAAACTTTTTGAACGTTAATATCTGAGATCATTGAAGTATCTTTTTTTTTTTTTTGGTGATTGGGGGGGGGGGAATGGTTATGCAAAATCAACTTTTTTAAGCTTTATATCCTGTTATGTCATTCCCTTATTAAAAACATACCCACAGTGTTGCTTTGACTCATTCATGCCTGTTTGAGAAACCCTTAAATCCCCTGTGGTAGCCATGTGGAGCTGCCTAAACATTTGCTTTAACAAAGCACCTCCTATTTGTATATAGCACCTCCCTGGAGCTCAATCTGCAGCCGAGCTCCCGCCCCACAGACCACCCCTCCCCTGAAGCATTGTTGTGAAAATGTGCTGAAGTGGGAGCGTGGGAAGTGGTAGGAGGTTCTTAAAGAGACAGAGACCAATTTCAAGATGTTTAGATACGCTACGTTAAAGTGTTAAAGGCAAAGTCAGTTTTTTAAAATATACAGCATTCAAGGTAACAGTTACTTGCTTGTGGTATAGAATTGAACGTTGTGCCTGGAAAATACATGATACACCTTCTTAACAGATCATAAAACCATCTGACTCATTGAAAGCAAAATATGAGAAAACATAAGGGATGATTCAAGACTTTTGCACAGTATTGCAATATTTTTGGAGTGTGGGGCTTTTGGGGTTGTTGAGAAGGACCTACCACGTAAAACAGTTAGTCTGGTGGTAGCGCTCGTCTCTCCAACACCGTTGGAGGCGACGCATTCATATATGGCTTCGTCTCGGGGCGTGCGTAACGGCTGAATTCGTAGCACTGAACCAGACCCGTCGTCGAACTCAATCACCTGCAGGTGCGAGAAACAGGATATGTTAAAGGAGATTTTTTTGTTCACAATGGGTTAGGGACCCTCCACAGAAAAAAATAAATAAAAATAAAGACAGACCAACAACACTGATGGTGACTGACAAAATGTGCTTCCTATGACATAAACGAAAGCTGTTTCCTACCTTAGTGATTTTGTGTACATTTTACTCTATGTCTAACAAAATCAGCTTAAAGAGCTGTGTTAAATTAGACTGCAGAAAATCTGTGGGTATTAGGCAAATTTGATAGGAAAACAATTCTGTTGTGTCCAGGTGTGCTTCTTTTATGGTAAATGTAGCTTTGTAAGTTAACTGGTAAAATAACAAATGTGGCTGACTAACTTTAAGAATGGGGGATGTGATGCTCCTAGGGACATTTTTTTCCTCAAATCTTGGGGTTGCAGAGTGCAAATTGAAGTTTCAATGTTTCCCACTCTTAAAGTTAACATTCAATTCCCTGAAGAAAATGCATCACACTTGGTTGTGTCAATGGGACAGAAAACGAGCACAAACAGTTAAAGGTGGCTTTGATAATTTGTTACGGAGAGACAGTTGCACCATGAAGTGAAGAAAGTGGTACAAAAGACAGGACCGACTGTTTAGGACGGACGAAACATAAAATGCTCACAAACAGGTGTTTGTTGTAGCTTATTCAGCTATCGTTGCATGCTACGTGTTGTATACTCACTGATTTTAGAAAGATCTGTCATAACTCAATCTCTTTTAAGCATAGAGGTAGATTTGAATGAAACATAGGCCCAAGTTCAATCTTTCTCTCTTGCGTTCTCTTACATACATACATGCATTCACACAACCACACAGAGGCCTTCAAACATTTTAAAGTACACAATATATTTGAGCATGTGTTAGTTAACAAAACACTAACATTTCTTTGGCAAGGCCAAAGCAGTGTTGGCATTCAAGGTGTCAGCAGGTGATGGTAAAAACAGCCTCCTTTCTTAGCTTGAGCCAAAGAGCAAATTAGAAAGGAAGTTGTGGGGCTTCCAAAAGGAAATGGGTTTTTTGTTAGAAGATGAGGTGGCAGTGCATGATTGAATGGGTGCAGAATTGCGGCAGCCAGCAAGCCCTGTGGGGCGATGGATGAATGAAACCTAAAGTGTTAGCATTCAGCTCAACATGCGATGCAAACGCGATGAACTCTGATAAGATTAGATTTCTTTGGGCATGAGAAGCAAAAAAGAGGTGGGAAGTGGTCCCTGAGCTCCATTAAGGCATTGCTGGTTTGTGGAAGCTAACAAACACGGCAACTGGAGCAAAGTGGGGGGTTGACACCTCGATGGTCCTGAGGACTGACACAGAAATTAATAGAAATCTTATCAGTGCTCTGCACTGATATGGTGATGGTACTGAGGGCAAGTGCAGACTAAAGATGACCAGAAATCAAAGCTTCAGCCCAAACTAAAGAGTAAGTCATGCATTAAGATAAAGATGCCACAAAGCAAAAGGATCTTCTGCAGAGAAAGTGCTACTTCCCCTTTCCTTTTGCATGAAACTGGCAAATGTGGCGTGATGCTAATGTATGGATCTGGGTCACACCACACTTTGGTTTTCCTCAGTCCAATTGCTTTCCTACGGAAATGTATTCAATTATAAATTTGTCTCTGGATCTTTTGTGTTCTTTCTTATTAAAAGTCATGCAAGTTTAAAGGCTTGGTCAGCATGATTTTAAGAGCTCGCTAATGCGTGGTGGCATGTTGGGGCGAGAAGCAAGCCAACGGGTATCTGAGCAATGGATTGTTGCGTGCAAGCAGAGCCAAAAGCAGTGCTGAACCATTCCCATTTTGTCGAGCATTTTACATCAGAACAATAGACCTAATACCTCAAATCTCTGGTTGCTGACTTTCTTCCCCTTCTTGTTCCACACAATCTTCGGCCGTGGATCTCCCGTGGCTTGGCAGATAAAGGATGCCACGCCTCCTTGCACGCCTGTTTGGTCAGTGGGGGTTCTTAAAAACTTTGGTGGTGCTGAAATAAAAACAGACAATTACAGGAGTTAGGAACAGTAGTAGGGTTCTTTGCAAATGCAAAATTTTGTACAACTCTCCATTTCTTAACAGTCTTTAATTTCAATGCAACTCATGCAAAGAAACTAGGATAAAAGGTATGTGTGAAACAGTGGCTTTTGTCACCATGGCATTGACAATGTTTGTTCTCTAGTTCTTTAAAAGCTTTTTATGCTTTTGTTTTGAATTTTGACTATGAAAAAGGGGGTTGTAGTTTGATTTTTAGATTTTCCCTGTAAAAAATAAAAACAAGTCATGCTTTGTCAAACATTTGTCATTTTACTTTTAATTTCCAGGGGTTGAGTTGGGTAAGAATTATTTTTTTCTTCTCATGCCTTCAGGACAATCAGTTTCTACACACGAGATGACAGCTCTATTACAGTCCCAGAAAAATCAAAACACATGAAAGTGATTAGTAATCAAAGAAATGTCTCTCCTGGTTGAGGTTTTGATTTTTGTGGATATTTTATATTCTAGCTTTCTTGTGATGATCAAAGTTCTTTTAATTTGAACGACAGGGAATGTCAAATTGTTGAATAAAGACCCCACACCTCACTCCCTCCCAAATATTTTTCTCTAAAATTCGAGTTCCAGCTTTACTAGGAGGTATGGCTCCATCTGTCTCCCTCCCACCCGTAAAGCAACTGTCTTTTATCAATCATTTCAACAGGCCGTTAGAGGCCACACAGCTGCAGTAATGCCAGCCATCTGAATCACTTCATCTGTATGTGTGAGGACATGTCATTGTACACGTCCTCGTGCCTGTCGATGTGCCAAACGATTTACCCCCGCCCCTCCCAGACTGTGTAGTGCCCAGAAGCAGTGGCAGGCAGCGCTGCGATTGAGGGACAAATTAACCTGCGGAAATCGCGGAGAGGTGACATGTGATCTGTGGCCAGCAATCAAAAGGGCGAGCAGATAAACAGGCAAGCAGCTGGGCTTCCACTGGGCAAATGAATCTTGGAAATCACTCGATTTCCTTGTGACGCACTGCTGCCTTGAGTGCTTACGGACATCAACGACCTGCTGCCCTCTCAGTCACCATAAAACCACTTTTAAAACCACTCAAACCAAATATTCCTCTAAATCTTTTGCTCATTTACCAGCAGGAAGATCCCACAGGTGGGCAGCTAAGTTGATACAATTTGTGCATCGCACAAAATAATATCTGCATATTCATGTTGTCTCATTGACTTGGCTGAGGGGGAGTGGTACGTCCCGCCATCCAACCAGGAAGGTGCTGATGGGTAATTGATATGCTATTGGGGCTGTTTTTGCTCTGGGGCCATCCATTATGGTTCCCTTTGCTGGCTGTAATAGACTTCTACGGCATGTACGGGAGATCAGCTCGGAGGTGAGAGGAGCAGGGTGGGTGGGGGAGCCATAGCACAATGGGGAGTGATTGAGGCGTGACATGGAGGTAATGGTGTTTTCAAAGACATGGCTGCTGATATCGCCATCATACACTCATTTTAGTTCTGCTGCTGACAAACATCAATTTTCAACGACTCCTCGCACGGCTTCAGGTAGATAGAGGCTGATTGAAACCTTGGGTTTTTGTCCGAACAATGCCGTGACTAGAACCATGACAGCAAACAATAAGATACGCTCTGTGAACAAACATTGTGCGAACCTGTGCATCAGAGAAAAACCTTGGTGCAGAACCCAGATTTTGCTTTTTGCTTTTTCCACTGATTGTACTAGAAAATGACACCTACAGCATACTAAAAATATTTAAACAATATCGAGGAAGTATAAAATTGCATTTGCTGTGGTATTGGCTGTAATCATTTTCATTTAAAGACATTAATGTCATTAATATGGAATAGTAGTTGTGCTTTTTTTTGTTTTGCAAAATGAGTTTAAACTGAAAAAAACCTGTTCTCACTTAAGCTGCACATCTCCTCAGAGAGGAAACTGTAATCTAAAATAATTAATACTCTGACTGGGAAACTTAATCTACTGTTAAGCCGTCACCAGCAAACAAATGAGAAGCGTAAAGCCTTTCACAAGCTGAAAGGTTAGTGTCAAGGGTCTGTGCCTGGCCTCCCTAGAGGTCATTTATGTAACCTTGCTCATTCACTGCTACAGAAAGGGAGGAAGCTGGTCCCAGCATCGTACAGGAGGAATGCCATGTTCATAATTAGATATCAAAATGAAAGCCTTTGTTGCTCTATACAACAGTCATGCCATTAGCGTTGAGGGTACAAGCTGCAGAATAAACTAAAAAAAGGTTTTGTTTTTCTGAGATAAAATGTTTGCATAAACAAATATAAACATTTTTAAGCTGGAGGAGTTTTTGAGAGCAGAAATCCACTCAAAATACTCAAAGTGAAAAAAAAAATCTATCTATCTATCTATCTATCTATCTATCTCTCTATATATATATATATATAGATAGATAGTTCTTTGTGGGTTTTACAAAGATCTTGTGCAATCTGTTAGCTCTCACACTTTAAGTCATCGGGGGATCCACAAAAGACTTAAGTTTGATCTCCCGGGCTATTAAAGAGCGTAAATCAAAGACTGGAGAGAAGAACATTAATAAACCGACTCCGAGTTGACGCCTCCTTTTGGTGCGGACCTCGGCCTGAGACAGCTCGGTTTTCATAATTACACTGACTGACATATTCAATTTCATTTGCATGAAAAGGGCCATTTCCTTTTTGAATCTTTAACTTGCTGGGTGAGGTGGGGTTGCGGAGGGAGGGGGGGGTAATTAATCCTAACACATTGGGTGGCAGCCTGCAAATTCGCTGCCTTGCTGTGGACGTATGCATTGGAAGAAAAGGAGCATTTAAAGATGCCATTAACCTCGTATGACATCTGAAAGCCGCAGCGTATCAGTTCTATGATATTGATGAATTGTCATAATGGCAGCAAAAGTGAGGCCAAATAGACTGAAAGCGGGGTGATGTCTAATGACCAGATAGAGTAAAAGCGACACGGGACGGTGTATACTTTGGTCATTTAAATTTTTAGCAAGCCAAACAGAAGAAATATCACTATCTGAGTACAAATATAGACATTGAAGGATGTATTTGTTGATCATAAAAGCAGCTTTCTTAGTGAATTCTCTCTGTGGGTTAATTACTTGCAAATACAGAGTTCAGACTTGTCTGACCCTGAGCCAAAACCATGGACAGGCTGCAGTAATGACAAACAGAGATAAACAACACCAAAACAAGAGTTTAAAAATAGGAAGGTAAGCCCCACATGGTAATCTACAGCAAAGATAACAAGCAAAAAGCATCTTTGCAAGCACTAAGCAGCTTTCTATCTGCAGCATTATGATAAAAAAAAAAATTATCTTTTCAAACGCTGAGGAAACAAACTCCACATTGTATGCGCTCACAAAGGGCTATGGCAGAAAAAAAGAAGGAAAGAAAAAGAACCCGAGCTTAATTAGAACTGTGCGCTGATTTGCATTGCATGCTCATCGGTAATCTTGCCTTAAATGGAATCTGAAATTCTTATTGCAATTAGTGATTACTTGAAAAGGGATATGGCCCCCGAATGATTGTTAATTACCGGATCAGGAATAGTACATTAATTCACTGCAGAGGTTTTAATGCAGCGCAATGATGGGAACCCGTTCTTCCATCAATATTGTGCTGCTTGTCACACATAATGAAGTTCATAATGCAAGCCTTTTTCCCCGCATTACTCCCCCTTTTTAAAATGTGCTGTCTAAGCAAAAAGCCCAGACATAATACAATGGAGTATGTAAGAAATCAGCTGAACAATACATTAAAAGAATAGCTCATATATGTTAAAGTTCGGTTCTTTGGAAACATTAATTATATACATTAGGGTTGGGCAATATTGGCAAAAAAAATAAAAATCACAATTAACTTTGGTATTTAGCCGATAACAATTAATATAATGATTAATCCCCTGGAGTCCCTGGACACTGGCACATCAATATAAAATCACTTTAGAAGAAAAGATGCACTCTTTCTAAGAATCTGTTCCAGTTTGTGTCAAAAGTACAATCTTCAAGTTATACACTAGTTTTAAAGTTGTGTTGACCAGATAAAACCGGAGTTCTGATAAATAATTTGTGGCTTTTCTTAATGTTCGTCATATTTGAAGCACGTTGCAGCGATAGGCAGTGAATTAAGGGCAGGTTCAAAGAAAAAAACACCTCAATCCACCTTCAGGTCTAACTCCACCCTGCCAAACAAACAGAAAACCCCCAAACTCATTTTTGACTGATGCCTGAAATTATTTGACAAGCTCAAAAAAATCTAAAGTAAGAAGAAAATAAAAAGATGGGAAAGTTAGCAAATGGAGAGACGGCAAATGGATGGATGGATGGATATTTATTTACAATATAATATTATTTAATATAGTAGTATAACAGAAAACTGACAATGGTGGCAAAGTCTTGAGATGGCAGACATTTGCATTGGGACAGGCCACATTTGGACTTTGATACATTAACAACCAGTCTGAGCTAAGCTAAGGCCAAAGTGAATTGCTGTTGTCTTAAAAAATACTTCAATCTCAAAAAACGTCCTAGTGGTTCAAGTGAACCCTCAGAAAATTGTACAGTAGTATCAGAGAACAATCTTTAACAAAATCTAAATGTAAATAGATAATCCAAGATCCACTCAATTAAAGAACTAAACAGTCACTAACACTGGAAATATGGTTGGGTAGTGGTGCAGGTTCATTTAATAATTGCAAGCAAGCAAAAACATACACAAGATTCCTTACAGTATGAAGACAAAAAAAACCCCTACAATATACAGTACATTATAATATGGTCATACTAGCATGTTCTTTGCCCCACTGAATAAGCTGCAAAAGTCATATTGGAACTTTCTTAACCCCAGTCAGTGTGTATTACTCATGCTCAGCAGCACTTCTATGGAAGGTCTGAGCTGCTGGCTACGACTCTGCAAGAGAAAGGGCACGTCTGCACAGACAATCGCAACATCTTCAAAAAGAATGCCTAATGTTCCTGTCCCACATTTGATGCACTGACAGATTCCCAGACAAGACAGAGGGCTGGGAGAAAATAAAAGAAAAAAAAAAAAGGAGAGGCTCCAAATCTGAACATTGTGCATGTGTACTCTCATGGGTGCTAGATTATTCTTGATGGATAAAGAGAGCATTGCATTGAGTGAAATGGCATTAATAAATTGGGAGGATGTGGGACAATAAAGGTTACGTAACTTCCTATTAAATAAGGTATAAGTGGTTATTTATGGAGCCTGTGCTTCGTCCCATATGACCGAAGCTAGATGAGTACCCATTCAGATATCGTAGATTTATAAAGGCTAAAAGCTACCAGTGCTGTCTGTAATCACAGCTGCTGTGTATCACGTTGATTTCCGGAGAAAAAAATAAATAAAATAAAAAAATCCCCACACAAACACCAGCCACCGCCACCTCCCACAGGACACATTAGCGAAGTAGAGAGATCCAGTTTGTCACTTAATAAAAACAGCCCACTCAAACAGATGGCTTTGTTCAAACGGCCCCCCAACACTTTAAAAAGCTGGAACTGAACAGCGGCTGTGGCAAAGCAGATGACACACAAAAGCCTCCCCCTCCTCCTTTTCTGTTTTTTTTTAAACAGAAGGAAACATATAAATATTAAATTGCGACACTGACTGTGTGAGACTGCGAAGAGGGAGGGAAAAAAAAAGTAAATAATTTAATACGAGAAGATGAGAAGAACGAGAGGAGGGAGGTGTCAGATATTCTGAACATCTGGGCTGAGGTTGGATATAATAACCCAGCAGCTTCACTTTCAATAAGGCTTCATTTTCATCATTTGCTTATTCATTATTTGTTCATTTCTGTATGAACACACAAGTCTGGTGACAATTCCAGCCATGTGACTAGTCAAGAGGAAAAAAAAAAAACAAGCAAGCAAGAAGTATAAAATTTGATTTTGTTTGTTTTTTTTTTCTTGTGGTTTGTTTTCCGCCAATGCTCGTGGGGGAAGGGGAGCAAAGAACATAGATAAGTAATTCTAATTGTGCAGGCTCATTCTGTTTGGTAGTCAGTGCAGTCTATTTGCAAAAAGTTAATTATCTGATAGGATAGGCAGTGGCAGCCACTAACACAGAAAGCCATTTGTTCATTCTGTTATCCACTAGGCAATGGGACAATTCATTAAATGGCAGAGCAGCAGCGAATCGGCCAATAGTTATCACGCCGGACGCTGCGCAGACTTGAAAAGATGTGAAAAATGGCAAAAGTGATAAACTGACTTTGACCGTGGTGGGATTATTTCTAAAGTAATGACAAAGTGAAGATAGCAAAAAAAAAAATAAAAGTGTGAGCATCTGATGTACAGTCAAGAAAAAATGAAAGTCGATGACCTTTAAATTGTAGTGTTTTATGCATCACGGTATAATAAATATGTTCTGGTTTTTACAATGTTATAAAATATTTCAAATTTAACCTCACGTGTAATAAAACAACAGATTCCACCATGTCATTTATTAAACAAATCAAAATCAAAATAGAAACGATTTGTATGAAAAAGAGTCCACTCCATGATTCTGCAACTTGTAGACCCAGCTTCAGCTGCAACAACTTTCATTAGTAGTTTCATTAGGACTTTAGTCTCTCACATGGTTGGAAGAATTTTGGCCCCACTCTTCTTGTAAATGTTGCTTTAATGAGATTGGACTTAGAGCCACTCTAAGATCATTGCTGATGTCTTTCCACCATGACATTGTGTGAACACACATCTGTATGCTTTAGACCAGAAACTGTCAAAAAATGCTTTTATAAAAGGTGATCACATTAATGATCAGTTAAGTGTTTTTACATTATGATTTTCTGTTTATTAAATAGTAGCAAAATGGAATCTGTTAAATGTTTTGGTACACTTGAGGTTAGATTTGAGCAATCGAATCATTACACTCATGTCTTGATATGTAAAACCCAGGAACTTAAAGGGTGTGGAGGTTTTTCCCTTCTTGATTGTATGATGTGTATGAGATTATGGGAACACACAAGCAGAGCCTAAAAAGCTGCTGGCTTTTCACAACATGTAGCAGAAATCAAAAATTACAGATGGGAAAAGTGGAATAAAAAAATCAAATAAGCATCATCGGAATCAAACCAAGATGGAATTACACCATACGCCTGCCTGGGCATGTCCCATTTCCTTACAGCACAAACGTCATGTAATTGTCTTTACCCTCGACCACGGAGCGGAAAAGCCTGCCTCATATTTTGTCTCAGTGGGAGCAGAGATGGATTATGTACGAAATAATTCCATGGGTTTAACATTGTATATTTAAGCAGACTCTAATTTTATGGATAAGCAGAGCCAAGCCATTTCTTATGGACGCCAGTTGTCAAGCCATGAGATGTGACACATTCCCCACACTGTGTTTTCTCAGGCGCTTACAGGCAAAATAGCTCAAGCTCCAAGATGAGAACTGGCTTTCTTTCAGCAGTTCAGCTATTTTGCAAAAAAAAAAAAATGTTCTCAGTTTCAGCCAAGCAGTTTTGAAATAAACCAATAAATGAAAAAACATACATACATTTTTTCTGTCTATTTTAGAATGATGTGGTTTATTTTTGCTGGACTGTTTCAGAAAGTAATATTAAAACTACACTTCTAATGTTTATAACTGTTTAATATTTAAACACTGTAAGCACAATTTTAAAAATCCTTTAAAAAGAAGAAATTTGCTTCTCTGCTCTGCAACCATCTGTACTCGTAACAATCCCCCCACCCAGAACCCATTACTGGGACAAAGAACATTTAGGGGTGTTATCATGAGCAGCCACTAAAGGACCGAAATGACCTTTTAAAGGCCACTAATTTTATGCAACAGAAAAAAAAAATACGTGTAAAAGGGAGGAGAAATTCTTGTAATTTAAAGGGTTTTTAAAGCTTGATAAAAAATATTAAAATTTTACATTAAGAATTAACTAAAAGGACAAACTGACACTAAAACCCATAGATCTTGGCAAAACAACCATATACACAATAACTTTATTAGATTATTATTATCTTATGAGCTGGACATTTACTATCTTAATCTTTTTTAAGTAGTCTCAATCAGTGAATTATTCTGGATTTCTAAAGGTCTTTCAAATTCAGCTGCTTTTTTCCCCCACTTATTTTCAGCTGAGTGCTTGACCATTTTTGGAGGAATGTTTGTTTTGGTACTTTTGTTTGACTGAGACACTTAACCTTGATGTATGAGTCATTAAGACTTAACAAAACACTCCTAAACTGAAGAATGTATTGAAACATGACACACAACTTAACAAAACACAAGTTTAAATTGGATCTTTAGGTAATTAAATGTTTCCTGTCACAAAGATGTAGTTTGTTCCAAAATTTATATCAAGATATACATCCTAATTTCTGTCAATATGATATAATTTTAATATTGATAACAATAAAATTATCAGAAAAACTGCCAAGACCAATAATAACTGTACCTACAAACCTGATGTCATTTAAGACATCTTCAGTTGGAATTATGTCAGAACAAAAAGGGAAATATCCTAAATTTACTTTATGACTAGTCATTATTGTGAAGCCGATTCTGTCGTAATGGCTTGCAACATTTTTTGTCCTCCACTTTCCTTATTTTTTTAGCAAACATTGCAAAATTTGCTGTCATGGTCAAACAAGGACTGAACAGAAAATAAGCGAAGCAGCAGCCAAACACCTACGAGAAGAATTATAACTAAGAACTTCTGCTCAAGACCACTAAGAGATTACAAAAATGTCTGGCACTTAGGAAGCAAAGTATAAAAACTTAAAATCCCAAATTAACAATTTATATTGATAAGTTTCACTGTTTTAAATCTGCTTTAAACACTCCAAGGATATAGTGCTCAGAATAAAGCTTTAGAAGGAAGTCTGTGAAGAGTTGTGTGGATTTTTGGCAATGACTGAAAGCAAGTAAGTAAAATAACATCATACTAACAGTAAAACCTGCAGAGGGATCTTTACTTCCCTTTGGTGCAAGAGGCATTTGATGTTCTACAGGAACGATAATACAGGGAATTGCTATGGTGTTTAAGCAGAAGAAGTTAATGTGGGACCATATGGTATTGCGTTAACTGAGTCAGTTCTTCTCTTCTTAGACTTTTTCAATCATTAGAGTACCTTAGATATAACAAAGATACCAGTCTTCCGAGAATGTGTTTCCCAGTTTTACATTTTAGGAGAAATAAATGAGAAGATTTCACATATTTGCTGCATGTAAAGGCAAAGGTGTATGAATAAAAACTGCTAATCATCCTATTTAGTTGTGACTCTTGACAATGTGCTTTTGATCACATTTCAACTAGCTGGGGGACAGACATTTTCCTGTTTGAAGGCAATTTTTTTAAACATTTATCTGAATAATTCTAAAAGAAAACGTGCGCATATCAGCTTTAAATGTGAAGCATTAAAACAGTAAGACAGTAAAAAGCTCATGACATCTTAACCAAATGCCATGAGTTGCTATAATCCAATGTAAGTAATGACTTTATTCCTTTTTCCTCAAAAAGATTAAATGATAAACTGTAAGCCTACATACTGATTCGCTGTGATCATTACCATCATGAATATTCCAGTAAATCTAGTGCACTTAAGCTCATCTAGTAAGCCCAAAGTGGAGTTCTTTTCCAACCTGAGCAGGATCAAAAAGATGAGGATGTAGTAAGTCATATAACGGACTTAAAGAAGTACTGACATCACTTCAGCATGCATCTGAAATATTGGCACTAATGCACTTTTATCCAGTAATTCATCTCCTCATGAGAGGCTCTTTCCTTTCAATTCCCTACTATCTTTTTTTTTGTCTGTTCAGATTGTCATCACCTTACATAAGTACAGATGGCATCATTATATAGTACACTTCTCAAATCTTTTGCAGTATTTAACATTTCATTGTCAAGAAACAATGTGCAATGAGCAAAAAGGAAACAGAATCAGAGGACTTCTGTAAAATCAAACAGTATTAAATAGGGATGTAACAATGGAGAATTGATTATTAATCGATTATAACTGCTGATTTCATACTTATTGTATAACAGTAAGTTTTGTCTTTAAGACAAATTCAGTTGGATACTTGATAGTTTTTGATCACAAAAGGATTTGGGCTTTTTATTTATTTTGAAGTTATATTGTGCTAATATAACAAAAGGCTGATGTTAAAAGAAAGGAAACATTTGGTTATAAAATAGCAACATTTTTGTTGGAAAAAAAAAATCTAAAATAATCGCAATTTTTACCTTAAAATCATTAATGGAATCGGGACTTGAGTGAATTGCTACATTCTTAGTATAAAAACAAAGAGCTGTTTGTACTTTGGAAAAATATTTATCAAAGTTCAGTTTTCATTTGATGTGTGGCGAATGTTTGTATTGGAGAGGTAGGGGTAATTTAGTGTTTATGTTGAAATGTGTGGATGTAAAAAAAAAAATAAACACAGAAGTAAACATACCCATTTATAATAATTTTCATGGTGTATATGAGGCCTAAACAGTACCACATTCCAAAGTCCTAATGAGTGTTCCCTGACAAGTACAGTATGTTTTTACACATTGCATAATATAGAATGTTCTTTAAAATATGTTCTTTCTAAACATATCCCAGATGAATCAGATTGCAAACATTTCAAATACAAGATTAGATCAAGACATCTAGACTGGATGAGGGGCCCAATAAAAACATCCAGATAAAAGCTCCTTGCTTATCTTTTGACACTAAACAGGAAGTAATAACTCACACTTTTAGCATTAAAGCTAACCCATATTTCAAATATTGATCAGTGTTTCATAAAGTTGATAAAGTTGACCAATATATGTCCTGAATAGACAGAATGTGCTGCATTTTCAAGACTTAAAGCCACCAGTTGTGAGCTAGACAAGCCCAGGTGTAATTGCAGGTGTTGCCTATTGCTTTTAATGGCAACACAAGCCAGCCGAGTTGTGACAGCCACTCATCTTTGCTTGCATCTTTAATTTACTTTTAAATATAAACCAGAAATAAGACTCCTCAATCACAAATCTAAAACCAACGACTGTGTCATGCAAAACAAAGTTTCCTCAAAGCGTTTTATTTTAGGAGCCATTGTTTTTACACCGCAGCATGTAAGGCGAGTCCGATGCCATTAATCATTCTGCAGGTGCAGGAGTGTTGTCAGAATGCATGCGTCCCTTTGCCTTTCCCACATAAGATGGGAAAAAAGTAGAAGGGTTGGAGGGTGAGGTTGAACACGTCCCAAAAAAAAATTCTTCTCCTTCTACTTCTGCCCTTAAATTGTCAGGAAGGAGAACCAAGTCCAGATTAATTAGATTCCATTTTGTGGTCATCTTTGTTTTTTTTCTTTTGTTTTGTTTTTCCTCCTTCCACGTCTCTCTTTTTTATTTGTCTTGCCTACAGTCCTAAAAGCCATCCTGGCACCATTTATCACATTGCCATCTCGATAGCACCTTCTCCCTTCCTTGCTGGGAAGCCATTAGAGCATCTCTGCATCATGGCGGCCAGATTGCATTCCTGTCCTCGTTCACAACATTTATCATCTTTTGTCCTAACTTTTTATCTGCCCCTGCCCAGTGTGAAGTCCTATCTCCAGTGCCCGATATAATGAAACAATGGGAGGTGAGGCTCAAGTAAATAACCTAATTAAATCTAGCAAACAGGGACAAAGGGTGGAAAGAAATGCACAAAAGGCCGTTGTGAGAATGCCAGTGGAGGAACACTCACAGATGGCACTGAGGAAGTCGAAACAGGGATGTGGCATAGAGCCCATACCACCTTCTCACTGGGGTATTTATTTATAGTGTTGCTGTTGTTTATCCAGAGACCTCCTCTTTACATGATTTGTATCCACTAGAAATGACGACTTACAAAAAGCCGAATAATGAATTTAGAATTGAGCTTCGTGAGACAAGAAATGCTCCTGTAAAAAAGAAATATTTGTTATGGGACCCAAAGCGTTGAGTTATAGGTCTTACGAGAAAATCTATTTTTCCCTTTAACTCCCTTTTCCTCTCATTTCTTAGGCAAAAATCAACGGATTGGTCTCATTAGGGGCAAAATGAGGAATGCTATACATCATAATTATCAGAGCTCTCTTGCAAACAGTGTCGAGTCAATGCAATAAAATGTCAAGAGGGCATTAGTGGGCAATTATTAATCCATATCAAGCTGAAGTGGACAATTTAATTATCCCCTAATCAATATTTCCAGGTCTTGTACAGACGTAGATGTGTTACTGAGGGGAGAGATCTGCCTTCCAAGGAGCTCTATGTGTAAAGGGACAAAGAAGGGCATCAGTAAATGTGAACCAGTTGACGAGTGTGCAGTCCATAACATGTCCCGATAATGGACACCAGTTCCTTTATTCTTATAGCATAAAGACAACCTCTTTCAGGAGTCAAGTTTTATTCTTTTTAGACAGAAAAGTGACTTTTTGCGATTACAAAAAAAACAATTAGCTCATTTCACAAAACATAGCAAAAGAATTGCAATTGTAACAGAGAATGCTATTTGTCGAAAAATTTTGCTGAGAGATGATTAGGCAGCTCAAGCCAAGCTAAAAGGGTAGCTAAACGTTTAATGCCAGTTAAGTTGACTTTTGCTGAAAGTAAATAGGGATGATGAAAAAAGCTGAAATAACAAACAGCATGCAAAAGCTGAGAAGCTGAAAGGAGTTTAAAAAAAACAAGAAAAAGAAGAAAAAGAAAAAGCTGAAATTAGAAAAGAAGAAGTCAAGGGAAGACGAAATTACCACAAAGTAATAAAAAGAGCTAGTATAAAAAGTGAGAAAAAAAAAGAAAGTTAAAAACGTTTTTTTGACTTCTCCATTTATTTTCAATGTGAAAAAAGTGGCTGAATAAAAGTTAAATATCCCAAAGTATAAATTGTTGATGTATCAGCATTTACATATACATTGCTGTGTAGTCATTGCAGGAGTGTCCTGATTGAGCTGAGCGTTTCGAAGTAATATTTGTTGCGATAGCACCAAAACTTGTTAAATGAGTTATGAGCTGAAAAATGTGCATAAGAAAATTGGATCTCAATGGTTATAAAGCATTTACACAAATATTTTCTTTTGTAGCTAAAAAGTTGAGCAACCATTAGTTCAGACAGTGAAACTATGTAAAATAAATTAAAGAACACACAACCATGTTGTTATTGAAAGTTGCTTTGACATATGCAGTTACTCTAATGACCACCAGGGGTCACATATTGTTCCAATTATTTCTAGCCAATTACCATAATGATCAAACAAGCCATTGGATTGTTTAAGGGAATAGAAAAGTCTATGTTACAACAAACAACCTTAATCCAAAACAGACTTTTTACTTATTTAAACACATATACTACTCAGACCATGTCATATACCAGCGAAGCAAAAAACCAGTGCATCATGCAGAAAGGGTGCACTGATGACATAGAGCTGGCTTTTATTAGTAATTTGTTATAATACTGTATTATTGCCTGTAATACTGGTTACTTTCTTTTGGTGCTCTCTTTGTTCTCGGTGCCGCCTGAATAATTACTCTCATTGTACCTGAAACAAACTATCTGAAATAGTGCCAGTCAAGGCTTTGTGCGAGTGATGAAACAAAATGAATGCTGTGTAACTGGTCCTCGTGGCTTTCAAAGATGCTACACAATGAGGGATGGCAAAACAAAAGTGGCTGTCTGCCATGAGACAGCAGCCATCTGAGATAAGAATACCCTCTCATGGTTCTGTTTTAGCCATTTATTTTTGGCTTGCTATTATTGTGACTCCCATCTCCATTTCTGCATCATTGTAATCTCCATGCAACCGAATGATTACCACAAAAAGTGACTTTAATGTGCTTATTTTTACAATTTGTCTTAAAACTGTTTCATTGAATTAAGTATAACACTGTTTTTATTCTTACCTTCTCCCTTTCATTCTCATTTAGAATTAGCAAAAACACAGCTTCTCCTACAAATTCAAGAGAAACTATTAATGCCTGTAAAATACTAAGTATTCATTACATGTAGGATTGCAAAATTGATGTAAAAAGAAGTTGGTTGAGGCTAATAATGTTCTTCACTCTCTTTCAATCCATATGTAAATTTTAATCTGTAAAAACTTCATAACACTGTCAGAATTTTTTAATAGATTTTTAAAAGCTCAAGTTTAATATACAAGAAATTATATCACTAGGATTAAAGTTGATTGATTACTTTTTGGAAAGTTTCTTTAAGCTTTGAAAAAGAAAAGAAATATATGTATAAATAAATAATCCTTGTGATTCAGTTTACCCTTATCTCCGTATTTATAACAAATAATTTGAAAGCCTTTGAAAGTTAATTCACACAACCTAATAATCTCCCCTGTTTGTCCTCTAATCTCCATCACATTGTTTTTGTTCTTGTTTCTGTTAAAATAATGACCAATCTGACCTTTATATTTTTGCATGAATTCATTTAAACCAGCTTTCTTTGAAGAAAATTACTGTTTGATTTATTTACTGTACATTGTCATCTTTGCTAAAAGCAGGTGCATTTTTTCCAACCATCTGATCCGAGATGCTGTTCGACAGTAATGGAGAATAAAAGCATATTATTACACATGATATGCCACATTGTGCATCTCCTGGTCCTATTTGGTGTCCATTATGTGTAGATTACGTTGCTATTTTTACACATGTACACTTTCTAAGCCACAATTATGTACAATAATGCATAGCTGCTAGTTGAGGCATTAGCTACTGTACAATGCAAAGAGACTGATTTATCTACAAAGGTCATGGTGTGTAAAAGAATAAATTCAAGTTTCTTCTTAAATGACCAAGAGTTGTTGGAAATCGGAGCAAACTTTCAATGGTGTGTGGTAGATTAGAAGTATCTTGTTACATAAGAGGAGATATATAAACTGTTGAAGAGGCAATCAGATGGCTGAGCAAGGATGCCCAAAATGCAATGTGCCAATAGACAGATTCTGAGCAACTGAGAAGTTAGCCGGGCATGGTGTAAAGCTAACCCTCACAGAATGACTAAACAATCTCTTTTTTCCTTGCCAATGTTCAGCCCTCGGATGGCAAAATGGAATTTTTACATCTTCAACTACACAAGCAACATGAAGTCAAAGACTTATATTCAATCAACTCTGGCTTCTTAGCCACTTAATAATTCAGCTAGACAGGACATTTACTTCTGTCCAGGCAGAGAAGCAGAAACTCACAGCATAACCTGACTGCCATAGATCTGTGGTACACCTCTGAGCTAAAACTTGCTAGCTAGACTTCAGGAGATGTAACAAGGGCTCTTCCCCTCCCAAGTTTTGAGAGCCAACCAGTCTAAAATAATGGTGTAAAGTTCTTTTTATACTAAGTTGTTCAAGGAAGGAAGTGAAGGGTTCACCACAAGTCTTTAACTGTGTGTAATTGTCCCCCCTCTCTCTCTTAGGGGCACAATGAAAGAAAGGACTAACCTTATTTGGACAGCGTACTTAAAGAAATCCATGTACGCATACATTTTGAGATCACACAGTGCCGCACACTTTCCTGTGCTAAGTACAAGACTGAGGGAAAAAATAAGACTTGGTTAACGAGGACTTCTTAAAACTAAAGTTTGTGAAGAAAAATTGTTCACGAGGGAGAAGTTTTGAGGGAGGAAACAAGCCATCAAGTATTGCCAAAAATCCTACTTCATTTTATGTTCAATAATTATACTCACTTAACCTGAAATCATGACTCAAGTAATGGAGACAAATGCAGTAATTAATTAGCTGGTGGGAGATTGATGAATGACATGGAAGATGGACCCAAGGGAGTATTAAAAACCAAAGTTCCTAGCTGTTATGATGGATGCTGTCTAAACACCTCATAAGTGTCCAAAGATTCTTTGCTAATAGTGTGTGATAATACATATTCCATGTTCCATGATGTGACAGGATGGGCACTCTAAACTGCTTAGCCATTAAAACAAGAGCTTGGCTTAGTTTTTGATGAAAAAACAAAACAAAAAAATGATGGGACTGGTTGTCGCGTGAGAGCCCTTTCACCTCTTAGCAAATGCTTTTATTCTCTTTTGCCATAACTAATAAACCACACTAAAACGATGTGTCACAATAAATCGCAGCTCCTCGAATGGCATGACTCATTTGGCAAAGCAGAGAAGCCTACGAGGAAGATGGAGGGGTGGAAGGGATGGGGGTGGAGTTGAAGTATGTGTTAGAATAAGTGTGTGAGTTAATGAGTGAGTGTGCGCGCAAACAAGGAAAAAGGGCGGTGACAGGAGAGTGACAGATGTAGTGTGCAAGCAAGTGGTAGGTGAGAAAAATTGCTCTCTGAAGACGGACTTGGAGCACTCACTCCATCACTCCCGCCGAATGTAAATCAGCTGTGACAGGAGCAGCTCGGGGCGGAAAAAAATTCCCAATCCGCGTCGAGCATCGGTGGGAACTTCAGGTAAGAAGGTGGGGATGTAAAGCTTCCTGGCTCGGACTGAGAGACAGCCCCCGGGGCTCTTCATGGAGATGAATGGTTTAGAACATTAACCCCACTGCAGAATCCCCAACATGCCCCACAGGCACACAAATGTGCTGAGCTGAGATCAGTGCAATGTGTCGCCCTCTCAGGACCCCTGGAGTGAGACCAAAGCTTTGGCCCAGGGCCAGGTGTTACCCGTATGAGCATATGTGCACAACCGCATGCACAGACGCATCGGTTCTGAACCAGAGAATTTCTGAATGAATCCTAGAGTAAATCACTGACATGCTACATGCACAAAAAGACTTGTTTAAAGTGAGGTTTTCTGCTATTGGTGTGTAACATTGCGTGACAGGTTATTCTCATTTTAGTAAAAGATTACATTTAAAGATTTTGTGGTGCACCAATAAACTGGCTGGCCAATCCATCTGCCCCGATTTCCTTAGTTTTGGGGGATCAGTGTAAACTTACATGAGAAGCTGATCTGATCCACTGATCTTATCTACTTCCACAAAGGTCTGAAAATCAGCCAATGTCCTCTTTTGTTCTGTAAGTGAGGACTGTTGTCCAGTCAAAACAAGTTTTGATTGTTTCAAGGGTTTTGTTCAGTGTTTTTGATAAAAGATTAGAACATTGAAGGCGTATTGTGACCTTATAACACCTGATGCAGTCAGTTCAGTATTGGCCAAAATTGGAATCAGCAGGTCAGGCTTATTAAAGATCATGTATTGGTCAGAAAACTGCAGTCGGTGGATCCCCAAAAGATTAAAGTGTAAAAGGTGTCATCTAGATTATATGTAATCACCTAACTAGAGGAGTTAGCTGTTGTTGCTACATGGGCTAACAAATAACCAATTACTTCTATGTGAATATATGTGTAATGTGAAACAAACGTTGGTTTAAAGGTTTATGAAATACTGTTCTCATGACCTGCTATGCATTTTTGTGATTTGGGTTGTTTTGAGGCAAAATCAGCCTGGCTGTTAAAACATCAGGCTTTAACTTGTTTATAACATTTCCGAAGAATCCCATTAACAAACATCTAAATTGTGTTTTTAAAAATATTTGGTTAGCTTGTTGGATAACCAAATACTTATATTAATCTAAAGTCTGTATGGTAGTGGATATATACAGAATGTGGTCAATATTTTTGGATATTTCTATTGGATGTGTGTGTTTTTTTTTTTTTTTTAGAGGAATTGGGTTGGTTTTTAATCCCATATAATGTAATGTCTTTATTTTGAGATACCTGAACATCTTTATTAAAGCTATTGACCCATTCAAGATTACTTTGATGCAGAAAAGCTGAATGAAATATGACATTTAGGCAGGTCCTTTTACTTTATATAAAAACATTTTAAACCTTCTTTGAGCTTTATTTTTTTAGAATGATTTCTTGTTTTTCAAATCCTGTTTTCAAAAAGGGCACACTGTAAAATTTTAAATTAAAAGACAATACATTTAATCAATAAAAACAATTAATAAAAAAATACCAACAATAACTTTCATCGTTTAGAAGCTACAGAAGAGCAAAAAATTGAAAGTAAAAACACTTTAGTAAAGAATCCTCATTTGATCAAAGCACAGGGCAGAGTGTGCTGCCATTCAGTTCATGAGTTTTAAACAAAAGGCCTTTACTTAAAATTATTCTTTAAAATTAATCCCCAAAACATCTGACATGTCAATAAAAAGGTTTATTTATAGATTAAGGTGATGAGCCCACTCCCATTTTAAAGGTTTTTGAGCTATAATTTAAAAAAATTGTCCCAGCTAAGAATAGTTTTTCAGTTTCAGTTAATTTAAATGTGTCTGCCTACACTGAAAATCACTTTGTTGTGTCACCGTTTTCAGCCAACTTTATCCTTACTTTTTGTGAAGATTGTTGTAGATGATTGCACGTATAGATTATATGGTTTCATGGACTCTATTGTTCACACTGCCATGAAACATCATCTGCACGGCGCACACGCGTGTATTTCAGACTCCACTGGCCTGGTAATCCCATTGCAGCAGCTACAACATCAATCTATTAATTGCACTGTCACTGCGGCAATGTCACGAAACACCTGCATTTTGCCACGGTTCACTGGCGCCGTCATGTGTGACGGCTGATCAGATTGAGTGCACGCGCCAGCGAGACCAGCTCTGTGCCAGAATGTGCGCCATGCAGATGCAAAACAGCTGGCACTGTGCCTGGCTCACCGGCTGATCCCAGTTTTAAAGACATGTGACATGGTTCCTCTTTGTTTTGGTCTGAGCGAGTGAAAACAAGAGATACTGTTCGAGTCTATCAAATAACTGTGAGGACATTTGGTCTCGCTGTTCTTTATGCCATTGTTTCAATCCATTCAGCTTTGCGGTCATCCCTTACTGCTGCCCTAAAATCCCGTCACATTATTTCAGCTGGACTTTATCTGGGCCATTGCACAACCTTGATTTTTTTTTTCCCCAGTCATTCTGTTATGCATTTGCTTCTGTCCTCAGGGTCATTGTCCTGTTGACTTACTATTGGCCAAGATTCAGCAATTGGGCAGATGGTCACACATTTTACTCTAGGGCTTATGGTTGATTCAGAAACTTCAAAGTGTGTTGGACCTGTGGCAACAAAATAAGTCCAAATCATCATCCTTACACCACTGTGCTTGTACAGTGTCTATATGCTGTATGTTTTGTTTTGTTTTTTAACTAAGGCTGCATGATTTATCAAAACCATATCCATTTGAGTAATATCACTGTCATGAAGGACTGCATAGACATAATTAAATCTAGTTCTTTAGATCTATGCCTGGTTTTAATGTCTATAAACAGTTTGTCATGCCATCCACAATGTTGATTAAAGTTCTGTAATGTAAAGAAGAAGCCGAACACCAACCAGAAACACCGTAAAGGTAAATTAAAATGGACTGAGGCAACAACTGCTTATTTTTCAAATTCTTTTTGAAACCATGACTGACCCACGCCTCTTACTAAAGACGAGAGGAACCAGGCTACACTGCCTTTTATCAGTGCACAGTTCATAAACCTGCCTCTCTGATATGAGGGTGCATCAGTGCCAATGGCAGGTTCACCATCAATGCTGAACAGTATGTTTAGGTTTAAAAACAACATACGTTCTCATCCAGCAAAGAACAACCAGGATCATCGAACTGCTAGAGTCCCATCAGACAGGAATGGGACAATACTCGACTAAAGGTCTCCTCAGTTCCTAGATGTTTACAAACCGCTGGTAAAAAATAAATAAATAAAAAAAAAGGATGTTTCTTAGAAGGAAACATAACCATGTGCCAACTCTTTGAAATGTTTCAATGCTGCCATAATTAAAAAAAACATTTTTATTAGTAAAAAGCAATTACTTTAAGACATTTTCCATGTTTACTATGCTCTATTGTGAATAAAAAATGAGTTTATGAGAATTACAAACCATGCATTATTTGTTTATTTACATTTCACACTACATCCCAGCTTTTTCAGCATTAAAGTTAGAATTAAACAATGTAACGTGCCATCCCTTTTTCATTTCAGATTGTTACCTAGTTTTAGGACCTGCAGAAGACCAGATGTAATATTTTATATGTTCCACGTCAAAATTCCTTGGCCTTGATATGACTCAAAATGAATTTCAAGAAAAAGCACCTTTGGAGATTGTTGGTTGTGACTCAAATAGATTCATGGTTTAGATTATGGTGCCTTGGCTCTGTCAATATTTCCAAATGATAAATGTTGGAACATGAATAAATAAATTATTCCAGCTTTTTTCAAAGTCAGTTATGTCTCAAGTGCATTTAGATATGCCATTAGAAACAACGAACCAACATTTAATTACTTGCATGTGGGCCTGTACATTATGTCTGCATTGTATGTGATTATCTGCCTTTCTTTAGAGGGCAGGATAGGGGTGTGATGAAAACATCTTTGGCTTTTGTGTGATTTTTGTGGTCCAAGTGCAAAGCAAAATCACTGCAATCCATACATGAGGCTAATGACCCTAAATAATACACTTGGGCACAGTTGCTAAAGAACTCTGCATTTATCAAGTTAATAATGGGCCTAATACAACCTTTAAACACAATTGCACAGCACATTGTTGACAAGCAGTGAGCGTAAGAATCCACAGCACAAGAAAATGATAATGACTTCTTGCTCATTTAGTTCAACCTGCAAGAAAAAGCATCTTGCACGGAACTGGTAACATTGTTTTATCTCAGATTCCCACTCTTGTCACAAGGTCTTCATCCAGCTAACTAGATGGTAATTAAATGCTGGCAACCTCCGCTGAAGGTGTTTCCACCACACGCATTTGAAGTATGATCACGATGCATGCTCTTCCCTCTTGTAGATTTCGATGCACGTTTCAAAGATATACTGTAACAAGACACGTTTTGAAATGAACGAGTGGAGCCAACAATGAGATTTCCACTTGAGCGGTGTCCGGCAGAATGATGAATGAGGCGGTAGACTTGAGGAATTACAGTGATTTAAAGTTGGATCAAACCCTCCGTGAGTTCCGTTCCCCTCTTGCTTTAATGTCATTTAATGTGGGCACACAAACATGTAAGCTCAGTGTGTGTTTGTGCGTGTGTCTAATTTGGTGTGTACCAGGCGGTGTGTGTGTGTGTGTGGGGGGGGGGGGGGTGATCGTAGGCTGGCTGCAGCTCTTAAGAGTACACACTGTGTCCGATCGTGTGTGTGGGTATGAGTGTAAAGAGGAAAGGAATAGACTCAGTTTAAATCAAATTAGCATGAAGGCAAATTAAGCATAGGGATTTAATTTGAGCTGTTGTAAAAATGTTAATTTTAGTACAGCCCGGGAGCCTATATGCAAATACAACACTATTTTACAATAATTCATATTAGTCTAGGCATGCATAAAACACACATATTACAGCTTGATGTAATCTGGGGAATAAAGTATCATTAGCCTTTGGACTTGCTACAAGGTGAATCTGTTGTGTGTGTGTGTGTGTGTGTGTGCGCGCTGTGTGTGTTCACATGCATATGTTAAGACACTGCATTTGTATGTGTTAATACTGCAGCAGATTTATTGCATTCACAGCATGTTTCATGCTCCTTGGTTAAGCACTTTGAGAATTGATCATATATGTGCACATAAATAGAACAGTCACTACAAAATGTGTGTGTGATGTCTTAATCCTAAGATCTGAAGATGATAACTCAAATGTTTCAAAGTTCTGAGAAAAGGAAATTAACAATTCATATGTATACTATGACCAAAACATGTTTGTATAAGTCTTTTAATGGTAATATATTAATAAGAAACTGGTTCCTTGCTTTAAAACAAAGCATATTTTCAGATTAGAGACAAAATTTGTACTACTAGGAAACAAACCTAAATCCTGTCCTTTTGTGGCTTTAATATGTGAATATTTCTGCTCTGATTCAACTCTATTCAGCCTTTTTTTTTTTTTTTTACAAAACCTTGCTACAAATCAAAAGAAAAGCAACATCAATAGACAATCTGCTGATTTCGTCCCATGCGGTTCACCTTTGATTGTTACTACATTAGATGTGTGTGGCTGCTGTGAGGGTCTGACTGTGGATGTTTCTGCATTACAGGCCTGAATGTGTGAGAGAGAGAGATGAGTTCTGGGTGCTAACATCTTCATGTTAAGGGGGAGCCTGTCAATAGTCATTTAGCATGTTAAAGAAAATCACGCTGGCTCAGTGGGACTCTCCATGCCATCCACCAGCAAAGTGAGAAATCAATTAAAACACCATTAGGCTCAGGGTTTGACATGGTCCAGCACAGAATGGGTTCGAGTAGACTACCAAGAGAGCAATTCAGAAAATTCCATATTTTATTTTTAAGCTTTTAATTGTGTTTGTTCAAAACATTTAGAAACACTTAACAGAATTTCTATTTATAGTTTAATCAAATGTAGAAAATAAAATGAGTACACAGTCAGTAACAATCATTTTTCTACTTTTCTAGTGGTTTTAACCACAAAACTGTGTTTATATCAACCTCTTGATTTTTTTTGTTTCTGTAAACATTGCCTGATATATCATTTCTACTGTTTACGTTTGTCATTTGCATGCAAACAGTATTTTAAATAAGGAAAAAAATAAGACTTAGTAAAGATGAAAGACAAAAAACAGTTTTGGTTTGTTTGTGTGTTCTTGACAGATTTGGAGGGGGGGGGGCTATTGTAAAGAGGGTACAACCCCATGTTGCTATTGAGCAGACTATCTCCAAAATACAACACAGGAACCCCAAAAATATCAATATAAACCTACAATTTTGGACAATTGAAGTTAATAGAGTTGTGTTGTGTTTTAGCCTTTTAATTTTAACATTATTGCCACTTTCAGACCCAATGCAAGTACATTAATTAAACAAAATGTCCAGATGACTTCTGATTCCCAGACTAACGATTTAGTTTCCTTTATCCCTGTTTTGGTAAAGATGCTCAACATATTTTACATCTCCTCTAATCTCAGATGCTTCCTCTTTGCATTACTGTTCAGGAAAAAAAAAAAAGGCACAAATTGTTTGTTACCTCTCTTGCGCTGTCCCCCTCAGCTCACCGGGGACAATTATATCTCTCTTTCACACTGATGCCAAGCCCAATTTGCCACACAAATTAAACAAGCTGCAATTGAAGAGTGTAAGTGGGGCAGGGTGAAGAAGGAAACGAGAGAGAGCAGCAGAGAGACGGCCAAAGACTGAAAAATAGGAGGAATTTTTTTCCCCTCTCTCTGAGGCTTTCTCCAACAGGTGTCACTTAAAGAGGTTTGCAAGGGCAACGGATATGTAAAAAGTTTAACACATTAAAATAAAAGTATATTTACTAAAAGTCTTTTGCAATCTTTTTAAGGAGGCTGTAGTGTCCTCTGGGCAGGTGAGACTGATTCTAAGGAATGGGCCATCTGTTGAGCAGGCAGATTCAGCCATTTCTGCTCCGGTGTGTCTTGTGTCCTCCACCGTGTCCACAGCCGGAGGCTAGTTCACACCCAAGTGGCCCCAGAGAAAACACAGACCATGTCCCTCTTTAGAAACACAGTCTGATCTTTTACATTTTCAGGGGGCGAGGAGGAGAGTAAACTGGTGTGTGTTAAGGTTGTTGGTGCATACAACATGTGAAGAGGAGTGTCGGAATTTGTCTTGGTTGGAGATGCTTGTGCAGCGGAACATTTGAGGAGGTTATACGAGTCACTGGAAGGGGCTGTTGCACTGCTCCCAAACAGCAAAGGGAGGAGGTGTGTGTCTGTTTGTGTGCGGTGGAGGGGGATTGAATAAGAAAAGAAAGAAAGAGAATTAAAAAAAAAAGATAACAAAAAAAAAAAAAAAAAAAAACAGAGAAAGAAAAATCCCAAAGAAGAAATGAGAAAACTGGCAAGAGAGTTATTAGAACAACAATTGAGGGAAGCTGGGAGAGCGAGGGACAACTGCATGCAAGAGGGAGATCAGACGGCGCAGGAGCAGAGACTAAATTTAAATCCCAGAGCTGTAATGTACCGCCTGAAGTAGGAACAGGCAATTTCTCTCACACCTCGGTTTCAGACAGGATGACCTCCCCAACTCTCAGACACCCCTCTCAGTCATTAACAGACAGCCACTGTGGCTCCCTCGTGCTAAGTTTGTTTTGGCGTGGAAATGATGACCCAGCACAGCTGTTTTAAGGAGAGTATGGGGTAACGGCAGCTGCTCGCAGCCAGACAGCCAAAGGAAGGAAATTACTTGTGGGTGGTGGTGGAGGGGGAAGGTTTAAACTGTGGCGTCAAAATTCGGGGGGCTGTCGAGTACAATTGCGCAGGTTTTCCCAAGACAGCTGTTGGTCCCCACCCCCCCACCTTCTACATCAAATGTTGTGTTACTTTACACTGAACTGTGGAACACGGGAGTTTCACAACTTCCAAAACTCCCTCGGTGACATTTATTGACCATTAATGCTTTGTTTGGAAGGTCCCATAATTAAACTGTGTCCATAAATCCCAGAGCGGCACATAAAACGAGAGGATAAACGAGAATATGCTCCTCCGTTTGACTCTTCTCCTACTGAGAAACATATGTGGCGGGAGGGGAAAGGGAAGAAAAATAAAACGCATTTCAGGAGATTGCAGGGAACATTTCTCAAGCACAAAGTTGGAAAATTTCGCCTATCAATTTCACTTTGCGTGGCTCCGTCGTATATGACCTTGGGTAAACGAGCCCTTCAGTCAAAGATATTCAGCCCAACAGAGGGGATTTCAGTCGGTGCTGAGGGAGCAATAAAAATTTTATTCATCATACTGTGACTCCAGGAGCTAATGATTCATGGATCTTAGTGTTAAAAAAATGTGGGAGAAGGAGGGGGGATCTTTGGTGTAGGACCAAAGCTCAATGAGGTTTGAAAACTGTTGTCACACATCAATGAGCAGGTGTCTCATGTCAAGTAACTCAATTCTGAAGATTTTTCATTGTGATATTCTGAGCTAAGGCCTGAGCATTTCTGGTTACTATTGCAGAAAAAAAATCCGCTTAGAAAATAAAGACGAGAACAAATTTTAAAGTTCATTGAGAAAAAGAGTTGGGGTGTTCTAAAAGAAAGATGTGTTAAAAGGAGGGAAGAGAAGTAAACCCAGAAATTCTTGAAAAAATGCATACTGCCCACTGCCTTCCATGCCAGTGTTTTTAAATTAGGTTAGGTTAAAAGGGATGGAGCCATTTTGTTTGAAACTTTGTTTGTTAGTGTGTTGAGGGCAAGCGTCAGTGACGGCCATGTCAAAGCTCAAATCAACAAATTGACATTGTTGTAGCTTTTTTTTTGTAATTTTCTTCCATAAAATAGCTTATTCCTTTGACGACAGGCAAATTGTTAAAAACAATTAACACACTCAATGATTACTTTAAGGGTTACATTAAATTCCATTTAGTGGTTCATGATATCCTCTGTTGACACTCAGCTGACTCCAATTAATTATTAGTTCTCAAAGAATAAATTGGGGACTAGTCTCAGCTACTACAAAAATTTTTTTTAACTCAACATCTGTAATATTGACTGGCCTAAAGCTGTCTTTGTGTTTGTCTATTTTACATAATTGTATTAATGTTTAAATGCCATATAAATTGATCACGTAAAACACAAATTCAAGCAGGTCGATGTGTTCCGATCCCTGCCCGAATAGGCATGTAAATTATTTATTTTATTTTTTTATATTATATGTCCATTTTATTGCAAAATTCTGAAAATAAATGAAGAAATATATCATTTAAAAATGCGTAAACAGGGGCTAAATCATCAAAATCTCTGCCTCCCTCTGTAGAATATGTCGCACATAGCTCAGCGTTTAGACAACAGCAGCAGTTGTTTCAATATTTTCTGATATACTGAAATTTTGAACATTATGTTTCGAGCAGGTAACCTTTCATGACAGGCAGGTAAGAAAGAAAAAAACGTGTCAAACCCTGGTATTGAACATATGCTACTTCCATTTTTACACTCAGGTTCCGGGGGGGTTGGGGGGGGTTTGGTGTTTTGAACTTTTGTAAAGATGCTGCCATCTTCTACTCTAATTGTCTGAATGTTCCAAGGGGATGCTGCATTGTAAACAATAATAATGTAACTTTTATTAGGTGTCTGACAAGGAAAAAAAAGGAAAAGAACAATCACCAGCTCAGAAGGACAGCCTTTTTGAGACCTACGTAAAAGCGTACAGTGGACTTACTTTGAGCGTCGGCGAGGTGGAGGAGCAGACCCTGGATGAGCAGCAGCGGCAGCAGCAGCGTGGGTCTGGCTCTGTGCATGGTGGGACAGCTTGGCACCAGCATGCTTTGGCAGCCTCAGTGGCACTGGCTCACAGAGCCCTGTGAGTCAGTCTGGTCTGATTTCTCAGATGCAGGGTATTCACAGCCTGTACAAGGAAAGAAGGAATGGGAAGACAGAGAAAGAAGTAGGAAGAGGGGGGGGGGGGGGGGGGGAAGGAACGAAACAAAGCTGTTTGGCTCCATGGGTTTTATCTATCCCCGCACATTTCTGACATACCCCCACACAGCCTCCGCTGGAGCTGACAGAGGATAGGAACAGCCTGATGTGCTCACGGGGTATATTCTGACAGTTCCCTAAATGGAACAGTCACTTCACACGATGCGTGTGCACGTGTGCATGAGAGACAGAGATAGCGTGCGCGCGCACGAGACAGGGAAAAAAATCACACAGATAAAAGGGCGAGTTAACATGATTTTGTCTTCACAGCTTGGGTCGCGAGCACCAATCAAACAAGCTGCATAATTAAAGAGTATTTTAACTCTCCCTCAGATCATCCTTGATGTCTGTTACACTTAAAGAACACTCTGTGAAAAGTAACGGGCAATACAAAAAAAAAATTAATTCAAAATTCTGTTTAACTGCCAGTCCTTTTTTCAGATATTGCAATAATAAAGCCCTGAACAACTTCTCACTTAAATTCGACTGCATACGACAAAACGATATGATACAACATAATATGATGTGGCAGTGCAATGCAAGATGATCCAATAAGACACAATATGATACAATAAATAAACAGTATACAGTATACCATACAGTATGATAGTCAAAATGCCTTAGTAGCTCTAATTCATAGAGTCATAGTTATGTCATAGCTTTAGTACACACATAATCACAGATTTTCGTTTTCTTTCAGCTCAGCCCAAACGCCACATAAAATCTTTAAAACAGAGCGGCTGACCGTTTCCATTCCCGTTTGAGCCTTTTATCGAAAGAGAAGTACACGGCTGTGAAAAATCAATGGGATACAGTGAACTGGCATTAGCTGCCGACTCCTTCTATCCCTTGTCATCCATTTGCTTAAGCCTGAGCTTGATCCTTAGTGATGGATGCTTTGCGGTAGACTTCGGCTCATAACACAGCTCCCAGCTAATCTGACTGTCATACTGTACTTAGGGTTGGTAAATGGTTGCTGTGCCTGCATTGTTCTGCAGCAAACTGTTGTTCCAGCCATGCTGATGGGTGGAATTCTAGGTAAAACACCCACTATGTTGGATTTCTTAGAAGTTTAGGAGTTTAGTTTAGTTTAGCAAGGATGACATTATATTGAACTGTTTATCTGCAAATTTGACTGCCATGCATTAAAGGGGAGAAGAAAAAAAAAAAAAAAAAACAAGACCTCCCCTAAGCCAAATCACTCGGCCCGATGTTGACAAAGTACCTCATTTCCCTGTTACCAATCATCCTCTTTCCCGCTCCCAGCTCTCTTCCTTTCATTTCTGTGGGCTGTAAATGGCAGAAAAGACGGGGAGATAGCGCACCTGTCACACTCGATTTGTGTTGGGGGGAGATAGACATGACTACCTGTCTCCAAGCGCTGCGGGGCCAGTAGCGAGAGCGGGGGACGTGCGGCGGCGGAGGGAATCAATTTGAGGCAATCTTATCCGCCGCTCTCGCCACCACAACACATAAGCACACACAAATGCAGATGCATATGTATACCTCTGAGAATATGGGTGGAATTTTCCCATGAGCTGGGTTTTCTAGTGACAGTGAGTTTGATTAAAACCAACTGGACTTTAAAAAAACCCCAGCGGAGTGTGAGGGGACGGCGCTGCAGTGTGATCCATATGTATACTGCTGCTGTTTGTCTCCTCAGGTTACTGTTTTACGCATCTGCCTCTCCACGTCTAAGTGAATCCTTTCGAGCTAATTGATGAAGTGTGAATTTACAAAATGACACTGGGTAGGACTGAAGTTGCAGTGCTCACAAGCCCTCCCCTCCCAGATTCAAGCCCTGCATGAATGCACACTCCCAACAACACACACACACACAGCAAGGCAAACAGAACCATCTGCATGTTGTGTAACAACCAGTGCGATGGCTAAAGGCTGTACCATGTGAGTAAATACAAGGACAATCGAATGTAAGCAAAGCTAAAACCCACGGATCATGTTTCACAAAAATCTGGGCTGTGATAATTTACTGGTTTATTGTGTTCATCCAATATAAGAGTTTTCTCAATAATGTGCTAAACTGTGATGAGTAACAAATCAAAATGTCTAAACTATAGGGTTTGTCGATAACAGCAAATAAAATTAATCATGAATAATTGTGGCATTTAGCCAGTAACGGTTAATATGATGATTAACGTGTCAATGGCATTTCCATGTTTTTGAGTCTAAATCAGTTACCCTGTGTTCTAAAATAATTACAAACCATCAAACTAAACTAATTTCTTCATTTCAACAGGTTAAAATAGTGAGCTGTGAATTCAAACCCACTTTCTTCACAATGCTGAGTGGCAGCAGACCTTTAGAAATGCAATATGCCACAGGCTCACGTGTGTGCATGATAGTGAGAGAGTGCATTGCACACAAAAATGTTATCACGTTGCAGTAATTGTAAAGTGGCAAATAATAATTGCTGACAGTTTGTCTGATGATTAATTGCACTCAAAACGTTTTTGCCCAACCCTACTATGTACCTAAATAGTCTAAATACTCCATATGTTTGTATGCATGTCTATTGATCAAATCATCTGTCCCATTTCCATCAGTTTACACCAGCATTGCTCCAAATTTTAATGTTGGTGTTTTTACATCTTTTGCTTTTTCTTCTTTAGATTGTTCTTTTTTCGTGTACAGTGCCCTGAGACAACGTATGTTGTGACTTGGCGCTATATAAATAAACTGAATTGAATTATTTTGTAATTATTGTAAATATGTGATTGTAATCTTTTTCAGTCAAATCTTTTTGTCCATTTCTGGTTTTTAGCTTTCTCCTACAGATTATTTTATGATGGTTAATTTATTTGTTATTTAACTTGTAAATAGCACCACTAGAAGTATTCCAAGCACCAACGGTGGTGCTAGAATGTTGGTTCAGACAGGGGATGAGGTTGGGTTGCTTGGAAAAGGGAGAGTAGCACAAACAGCACTCTGCTATCCATAATTGTTGTAGTACTGTTGTATTAGTGTTTTAGGGCACTATTTTTCTGGTTTTGGTCTCGACTTGGTCTCAGACTCTAAATGTCTTGGTCTCGATACAATGTAGTCTTGGTCTGACTTGTTCTCGGGTAAGGTGGTCCTGACTACAACACTACTGTGTCATTTTTTTTCATCAACTCATGCAGAATAAAACGTTTGACTGCAGCTATTGACACAATAGCCATGTTTCCATCTAATTTTAATTCGAATTTTGAGCAAATTTTTTAAATTTTGCTAAAAGGAAATAAATAATTAATGCAGCTCAGACATGTTTCCATCGACTGGCTTGAATCGAATGACCCAGGCTACGCAAAGTGTAATTACGTCAGACGCACCTCTGTAGCAAACAGTAAGTAGGAGTCGCAAACTCGCAGGGATACACATCCCAGGACAATGGAGAAAAGTTATCAGGAACGTGTTGCTATCGGGAAAGTTGTAATTATTCTGTCATAACAACAGGTTTTGGAGAAGTTACTGCTGTCTGGAGATGTAGAAGAAGAAACGCAATTCTCTTCACGTTACGGGAATAACTGAGGAGACGCCGACAGCGGGAGGAGGGTCCAGCTGCAGTCCAGTACCAGACAGACAGTGATCAACAGCTGATCAACATGTCAGGTAAATGTTCGCTTCGTCAGAACTTATTTGACTCATGTGTTTCCATCTCTCCTTTTGCGCGTTCGCTGTTTTTTGAAAAACCCAAAAACCACCTCAAGCGAGCGTTTAAACTATTTTGCGCATTAGAAGAAGTTTTTTCGAATCAGGCCGTTTCCATTCACCTTTTCTAATGCGAAACTTCAAAATCCGAATTAAAAAACGTTGATGGAAACGCGGTTAATGTTACACCTCCACGGTGGGGTTTCTGAAAAACTAAGGATGCACGATATATCGGCATTAATATCAGTATCGGCCAATGTTGGTCATTCTTTAGAATATCGGTATCGGTCCAATATGTAAAACTGGGCAGATATTAACATCCAATATTGATTTCCCACTTTTTAGCTTTATGTTTCTGTTTTGGGAGGCGAAATGGTTGGTTGAGCAGCTTCTGTTTGATCATGATAGTGATATTGATGCTGCATAGCCAGAAATAACTGAAGTAAGGAGCCATGTCAGAGGTCTGGTTGTTTATTTACAATATCAAAAAAAGACCCAAGTGGGTTTGTGCGTGTATGTACAATATAATTTGTGTGTTTGTGTAATATCTGTAAATATCGGTTATCGGCCATAACAGCAATAATTATATCGGATATCGATATCGGATGAAATTTTCATATTGGTGGATCCCTATCAAAAACCTCTGCTCTGTGACCTGGATTCAAAAAGCTTCAGTTTCAGACCAAACTAGCGCAGTTCTCGTGTACAAGCACAGCCAAACCGCAGCAGAAAAGCTGTTGTCTCACTGAAATTCTGCATCTTCAATCTGAGTTTCCACTGAACTACACTTGAAAAGAGTCTGAACTATCCCTTTGTCCATTTTAACCTCAATGTTGAAATTTAGCATTGCACGCAACACCATCACTTTCACACATCTGGTGGCACTGATGCTTTTCAATGAACATTTATCATATTAGAAAGAAAAAAAAAAACAACAAAAAACAATCTTGTCTTTATTCCTGAGCCCCTGGTGGTATTGTTGTGTTCCCATTCAGTAGCGCTCCATTCAAAGGGTTTTGCTGCTGATAGCAATCATGCATTATTAAACAAAGCCTGACAACATGCACCATGTTAATTAGAAAGGAGGGGGAAGTGTGTGGTTGGAAAAAAAAAGGAGCTGTTGAACTGTCTTCTCTCTCCTTCCCCATGATTCTTATCAGAAATGCAGAAAGAAGGAGGGGAGAGGATGTTTATATTCCACATAAAAGCCTGCTCTCCATTCTAATTTCAGGGCGCTTGTTTGTTATTCCGCTCTTTTTAGACAAGCAATATTATTAAGGGTAAAAACAAACAAACAATGAATCAGTCATTTCATGCCATATTCCAGCCACACAGCAATAAACTTCTAGGAAAAAATGCAAGCAGAATACTTATGAGGTCCCCAAAGCTGTGAGTTTATAACATCAACGACAACAATCTGTTGTTTACATGTTCTTTCTTTTGAAAATAAGTTTGAAAATAAAAAAATAATTAAAGCCTAGCAGTCCTCGAAGGAATGCATCAACCTCTTCCTTTCATGGTTTGAGATATTTTGCTAACACTGACTCCATATAGTTAGACAAAATGCAATACAAAGTTTTAATGCAATCTGTCTGTACTCAGATAACATGTTGGGACTCAGTCTCAGCTACTACCACATTCAATTTTAACTTAATAGCTGGAAAATTTACAATACAGCTGTTTTTGTGTTGTTTTTTTTAAGTTCAGCTAGCTGACTTGACTCACTTTGACTTCAAACTTTAATCAGTTGTAGATAGTTGTAGAACATCCAATAATTAGTCTGTGCATCTTTCATTAAAATTCCTCCTGTGGTTCAAAAGATATGTTAGTAACACACACACACAAATGACGGAAATAACCAGCGGGAAACCAGAACCTAACATCAAAATGCTGCAGTGGTACAATGTTGAACATTTTCAGCCTGGGTTAGACTTATCAGTTGTACAACATTATGCTCATCCTTTGTGCAAGAAGAATTAATTCACATTCCCCAGCTTCAGGCAATTTAAAAAAAATCCAGTTTTTATTTTATTATTATTTTTTTATATTTGAGACACATAAACAGACTGAACTAAACTTAAAGAAAATAGTGAATACATGGTTTGCTATCTGAACCGACCAAAGCAGCCGCAAAAATGCCACTAAATCTATTAAAAGGCCTAAACTCTCTGTAATTAGTCCAACACATGCCAGGACAAAAGCACAGCTAAACTCCACAGTATGTGAGTCGCACTGCACTTCATTCAAATAATTAGTATCATGCCCAGCCAGGCACAGCAAATGCACATTTGTGAGGGAGGGACTTTTTTTTTTCTTTTCCTCCAGACAAAGTTAAAGAATGCCATAATTAGGTTTCCTTTCTCACACATTTTTAAACGGTGATAAGCAGGGCTCAAAGTGAGGCTGATGGTCAAAAACTGCTGAAAACTTTGTGATTTTAAACTTCTGCTGCCACTTAAAACAGGTGATACAATAAAATCTTAAACAGATTCAAACTTCAGGAATAGGGTTTTGTGCAAAGGTTATGAACAGTTACTATGGGCTGGTCGACTTAGACTTGAAAGTAGTGGGTTTGGTTACAGGACTTTAAAGTTCAGTCAGGTGGTTGGATTTAAATGTTTGCAATGTGACTGTTTTGGTACTCAGTCCTTCCAGTCTAAGACTAAATCTCATCCAGTGGTTATTATTCAGCATTTGGCGATTACAATTATTGCTGCCGGGCAGATTCCTGTCAGTCCGCTCAGCGCTTTCTCTCCATCGCCACCAAACTTCATTCAACTTTTGCGTTGTTTTATTTTCTTCTTCCTGTTGGGTTTTTTGGCGTTTGTCAAATTATTTCAGGCACCAGTCAGAAAGGAGTTTGGGGTTTTTATGTTTGTTCGGCGGAGTTGGGACTGAGACTAGAGGGTGGACTAAGGTGTGTTTTCTTCCATGAATCTGCCCGTCTCTTGCTGCAACAACAACGACGTTTTGTCAACATACTGTAATGTTAGGATAAATAATTTTATTGGTTCACTTTAAGTTAAAAACAGCCTTTTTACTCAGATTTTTAAGTAGATCCAGCATGTCAGATTTCACAGTAATGTTAAATGGATAATCTTTCAGTATCTCACTGGATAGGCATCTTTTCTTAGGTTTTTATTTATTTTATTTTTTTGGGTACAACTGTTTTTTAGCCCATTTCTGCTCTCTCTCGCTCCTCAGCTTGTGATGATGTGATTTAAGACCGAGTGACAAGGCTGTTTCTCACACATCGCTCCTGATCAGCCGGCATGTGTAATAACATCCCTAAAGCTAGGCTAAGCTATGCCCTCAAGTGTAGCCTCCACATGAAAGACCCTGACAACCACACATCAGAAGAGTTTATTTGCTATACTTATTTACTCTCTTCCCCCACCGCCTTCCTGCCTCCCATGACCTCCCTCAAAACAAGCCTCTCACGGTCATAAACTATCTTGCTGGGTGGTGCCGCCAGACTTTCTGTTCCAGAATAAAAGGGTTTAGACCTCAGATTACCAGCCTGACTAAAATCGAACAAACAGACGCTTCCAGTGTTGCTGCAGCTTTTTTGCTTACATGTTGTTTTCCTATGAATGGATCAGCCAACATGAAGCTCACAGCAGGAAGCTAATTGGGTCTGGTGACGTTTGTCTGTCTAATAATTGGTTTAAAAGCACCTGCTGTGATGTTAGAACAAAAGCTATCGCAGTCCAATCTCACTTATGTGTCTGTGGCAAATTACTATCACATTTTACCCCTTTTGTGTTCTTCTGGTAGATTCTGTGAACTGTGTAAAATGACATCAGTAATGCTTTAAACAGCTAACATTTGTTTCTGGTTCTAAGCACGATGTTTATTTAAATGCTTTTGAAACTTTTCACTGATATTTTTTTTTTCCCAAAAACATTAGAGATGACCTGATTGCAGTTCTCTTGACCAATTTTGATTTTTGTAAAGCTCTGACTTGTCAGAATTCTCTTAAAAACTAAAATTAGATTTTTTTTTTCCTAATTTAGCTTTAAAAAAAATTACATTCAAAATAAACATTTCTAACCCAAAAACAAGTCATTCTTCAAATTGTCACTAAGTTACAGGGCCTTCTGTCTTTTTAACTGGAAACTACTTCACATTATTCATTAATTATTGTCACCATTATTATTTTTTTGCACAGAAGTGCACAACAAGGACAAACACCCTTTAAAAAGTCCTTACTGTAAATTCAGTTTAGAAGGGTCCACATTATTTGCAGGAGGTTTAATAGGATGGTAAAATGCATACAATTTTTTATTGTAATTGTACAATTGACAAATTGTAGCAATTCCTACTTGATAAAATTTACTAGTAAACTAAGAAATGTTTACACATTTGTTCTCACTAGCCAATTATACGTTTTAAAAGGTAAGTTGGACTCGTATGTTTTCTATTTAAGTGGCAGCTGGCACTGTAAAATCTATAAAAGTTCATGTGTTACAAAGCAGTTACGTAAACAAGAGACATTTATTTTAAAAAATTACTCTATCTTTATGCACTTTTAGTTTTTTATCATCTTACAATAAATTAAATGGTTAAGTTGATGTTTAAAAATAAATACGAAGTAACTTAAATTAGCTGCTTGACAATTTAGACCAACTTCATAAATGACAACTATTTAAATCTGACAAAATTACTACAAAGAATGATTTTACTCTTACTTTGTCATTACATTGTCAGCAGCTTCTCATCGGATCCACCTTGCCACCTTTTATATTCTTCCTCTCAGCTCATTTCTCTCCTCACCTTCCACCAACAGCTGCCGGATTCAGATGGATAGTGCCCACAGGGTAAGACCCTGACCTGCAATCTAGTGACTGATTATCCCTGAGCCATGTTGTGCTGCTCGTTCAACACGTTACCAACACGCAGTTAAGCAAACAACACGCACAAGGTGAACAAAGCTGTTTGGGCAATCTGTAGGGACTCTGGGGAACTTCAAGGAGAGGGAAGGGAAAAAAAACAAGGCAAAAAAACTCTAAGCAACCCATTTTATCTTCGTCTCCATGTTTGGATCACATCCTACGACCTTGTTGACACTAGTAAACACACTTCCTATTGAGTGCTAATGGATGCCACTAATGCCTTTTCAATGGGCAGAAGATAAAACCAAAACAAAGCAGCCAGGCCCTTTGGTAAGCACGTGAGCTGTGAAAACTATTCAAATAATCGCCGGCTTGGTGGGAGGCCTTCCCTCGTGCTTTGTTTGTCACGGCGTGGGAGGCTTCTATAGCACCAGCATGTGCCACTCGGGTTGTGCTTGACCTTGTGTATCAGCATTTATTATGAGGAAAGAGCTTCTTATCATGCAAACAGGCTGAACGTTGAGGAGTCTATTGTGTCGGGAGCAGTGAGTGTGTCAGGATAGGGGGCAGAAATGAGAAAAATGGGAGACGCAGCAAACCAAAAATGGCTGGGATTAAATTTACGCTGCATGAACAGGGAAGGGCTAAATCATGTTACATATTATGAAGCAGAAAAAAAAAAAAAAGAGGACAGGGGTGTGCAAGGGGAGGGTAGAGCAGAGGGCTGGAAATATAATGGATAAGAGGTGCAACGAGCCGAGGGGGTGAAAGAGCTGGCAAGTGAAGGGAGGGGAGGGTGGTCGTGGGGAGAACATATTGTCGAGTAAAGAGCGAGAGAGGTGACAAAGGAAAGCAAGAGAATTTGCTTTCGCTGCCAGCTTTTTTTCACACTTCGTCTGTACTCGCACCTCGAACGAAGCCTGCGAAGGAGAGATTGACGAGAAGAATGAGGGATAGAAGCACTACAGATGAGCAGATGATAGCTGCGAGGCCTCTCTAGTAATCTAAGGCTGAATCCCATTTCCTGGTGTTCCCACTACCTGAAAGCTTGCCCCTACTCCTTGGACTTCAATTTGAAGTTGCAACAAGTAGCGTGTTTTTTTTATTTCTTTAAGGAAAACAGATGTGACGTCAACATGACCAAATATGGTAGCTGACAACTACATATATCCAGCCTGCAACAGAAATTTAGCATAACATGCATGCTTACTAGAGGTGAGCAAAAATTATACTAAACATAATACATCACAATAAATATTAGTTTTTTGTTAGTTGTAAGATTTTCAAATAAATAATAAACTAAAATATAAACAAACGAAAATAAAAGGAATTTGTTTAACTTGTAGTAAAAAGCTTCTCACGTAAACATTTTGAAATGGGGGCTGGTCACAAAAAAAGTCATAATTTTAGAGCGGATTTCAGTAGAATTTTTTTGAACTTGGAAAATCTGAACTGCTGATTGCAAATTATACCCACTAGTATAGTTTTCTAAATGACAGGAAATAGGAAAATGACAACAGGTGAAGAAATAAAATGGGTGAATAAGACAAATTGCTAAACTTTATATCCTCTCAAAAGTTCATACTTATCTGTATGTGTTAGGACTGCATACAGAAATTTACAGTATGTTTAAATATATATATATATGCATCTTAAAATGCAGTACTCCTACACAAATGTGCACAAGAAGATGGACTCAGGCATTCATTTACACAAATACACACATACAAGCAGAGCACAAGCATGCATACCCTTTGCACCGCATGCTGCTGGCACTTTGACATCTACCCCCAGCACACCAACGGTCTGTGGGAGGATGAATAATCTCAGTTCCGTGAGGCAGAGAAATGAGAGAGGGAGGAAAGAGGGTGAGAGGGAGGTTGTTCCTTGCCTAAGCTCATGTCGTTTTATGGAAAGTACAGAGCCCCCGAACAGACAAAACAACATTCCTCTGCCACTTGCCGACATGGCACAGAAACGGAGGAGAACAGAGCTCTTTTGAAAATAACTGAATAATACGTGGGAACTGTGTTGCCCCCACCCCCCTCTAAATACATATAAAACAACAATATGTCTCCTTATCATTTCTGAAACAATTGAACACCAAGGTGCATTGTTTGGTAGTGACATTTAGTGCCTTTTGAACAGACGCCAAACAGTTTGGTATGTAAATATAGTACTTAGGCATACATGAAAGATATAAAAAGGTGCTTGAGGCATACATGCAACACTCGCAGGGCAGCAAAATAATAATGCCAACTGTCTTCTATTATGTATGCAAATGTAAATTAAGATACCATGAGCTATGATGCAATGGATGCTATAGTGTGCTAAAGAACATGTGGGATATTTTTCTTGACTTGTTCATGATCCATGAGGATGAACATGTTACCATGAGTTATAAATGTTACAATGTTTGTTTAGTCAATCTAAACAAGCACTGAATAACTCGCCTACAATCTTGTCTAGAGGCTGACCAATTAGGGTTTTTCGGTGGCCAATGCAAATACTAATCTTTAGAAATCAGGGCAGCTGATGGTCAATTTTTTAAACTTTTTATTGGAACACAAATATAATTATTTAACACATTACAATAGACAAGTATTTAAAACAAAACAAAACAAAAAACAATGACTGCCTGTGATTACCAGGACTCCCACAAAGATCAGTACTGAATCAAAGAGTAGGGACTGGGCTGCGATTGTTGGAGACTAGTTTGCAAGTCAAAAAAAAAAATGCAAATCATCAGCTGCAGTCTCAGAGAGTTCGACCGATGGGCAGTGTTTTAAGTGGCCATTTCTTTAAGATCATGGCTTATTTTCGATTGCAGAGCTTGTGAAATTGTATTCTAGGCCAGACACATAATGTTGTTACAAACGTCTGCCCACATTGTACCTGCCTCAGCCCACTTTGTTTTCACCTTGGCAGATGTTGTCACGTTTTTGATTGAATCTACTGGAGTACGCTTTTTGATTGTTTTTTTAATTCATTAATATTCAGCATCAGAATGTTTTGTTAAATCAGGACATTTAATGTAGTCTCATGCTTTTTGGTATAGAATATGCAGGTGTAAAAATACAACTCTAGAATTTACAAAAAAGAATTATTTATTTGAAAGAAGCCAAAACAACTTAATGAAAAAATAAAAAAACTTGTAAGACTCTCTTACAAATGTTTGCTTATTTGTCACCAGAAGTCACAAAAACCTAGACTACAGTTTATTGAATGTTCCATTGAAGGCAGTTCTATTCATAAAGTTAGATAATTTGTCTTTAGTATGCAACAGTTTCTAACAATTTAAATGGTAAAAACCTAAAGTTTTTTAAAGTTTGCATAATGAACCTTTGTTAGGGTCTGCCAATTTTTTTTCCCTGTTGTGAAAGACATACTTGCTGTAAGAAACGCATTGACAAAAGGGTGTATTGTCAAGTGCAGAAACATTTTGCTGCCCACAAATGGGTCTGGTTTATAATCCGCTCAGTATGTTGAGGTGTGGCTGATGCCGATTATAAACAAAATAGCAAAAATCAGACAATCTAATTGGCTGTTTGGCCAATCCTTCTACTTCTATCCAAGTTTTGCTTTAGCTGAAAAGTATTTTAAAATGTCAAAATAAAAAGGATTTAAAAAAAAACTAATTTTATGTCAGTATATTATAGATACTTTATTTGATTAAAAATGGCTGAGTCAAACAATAAAAGAACAAACAACCAGTAATGGAAACAGCAACTTATCAAAGCTGTTTTGCATGAGAATTTTATCAGTGCCAACATTTAAGGGAGAATGGGACAATAGGACATTATCACTGATATGTTTTTTGCTGAATACACACAGATATAGGTGAAACTGTGTCATTCTTGCTCTCCCATCTACATCCCGATAAGGCTATCAGAAGACCCGCTGGGTGAGGATAAACACCATTTTTGAAAACGTCTTTAATAATTTCAGTGTTCTTACTAAAGTGTATTAAGCCTTTTTGATGTTGCTGCAGAGATTACCAGATTTAAACTTGTATTAGGTCTTGGACGCCCTTGAAAGGTGTTTTGGCCAAGCAAAGCCATTGTTCTCAGAAAAGCTGTGCAGGCTGTTTACCCAACCCAGTGGAGGAAAAGTAAATGGTTCACCCCAAGGCAAATGCAACAATTCCCCTGTTGTCGTTTCACCAAGACAAATGTTTGCCATTGCAACATTAGCAACCAAACAAGTGTAGTTCCCTGACAGTGATGGTATATTGTAACACTCAAACAAGACATTTTATTATGCTTGGGAAAATGAATAAATAATCCCCTTCTCTGGTCACCGCCTGAAGATTGAAATTCAAATAAAATGCCACCTTCACACAAATGTCAGTATTCCGAATCAGAACTGTTCTGGCCGTGCCTGGCATCAAGCTGTATGCACAGTTTGACATTTAAGAGTGATTTCTTTTTGAGTCGCTTTGTTTTATGTAAAATGAACTTTACAATTTAAAAAAAAAAGCCTATGAGCTTGCATCCCATAAATACACCCCCAATCTTCATTTGACTCTCTCTTCAAAACCTGTATTTAATCTCGTCCCACCAAGTACAATCCACCCCCAAACACTCACAGACATGATTAAGACACTGTCAAGCCTGACATTGCCATCTCCCATGCTGTCAGAGGCCCTCACTGGGAGCCGTTGACTGACTGCCTGGATGTGGCTTATCATTAACAGGGCTGCCTGTGCCACCACAAGGGGCTTTAATGACAGAAAGTATGGCCCCAGCGCCTGCCCCTCCCATTTCGCCTGCCCTGAGTGTCATCTAAATGAGATAGGGCCCAGGAGCTAAGGGATTAGGCACTGAATAATTACCTATTTAAAGGCCCTAATTGAGCATTTCATTAAGAGACTGGCACTGAGATTTTGCCAAGCAGGACTCTACAAGTAGAGCGATGTTTGTCTAGTCATGCTTGCGTGTTAATGCCAGCATATTGTGGGTAGGTGATGATATGAAAATGTGGTTGCTCATATGCTTGTGCTTGCGTTTTGGAGCAGCAGCAGGCAACAACCTTGAATTCAAGAGTTACCTTGATACCAACAAGGTCTTTTGCCTGTTTTTGTTTACATAGCATTTACACCTGCCAACGATTGTGCTAATAAATCCTACAAACATTCACCTTTAGAAATTGATAGATATGGAAAGCTATTCATATAGACCTTTTTACCCTTTATTTTTGCATCGAGCTGTCCTTTAAAGATGAGAGTTTTAAATACTGTGTGTGTATAGACGAGCACTACAATTCTGTCTGATTTAAAATGCAGTGTGATGTCGTACAATATGATAAAATATTACACAAAATGATACAGCATGCCACAACACAATACAATGCACTTTTTAGTCAACAATTTTAAATTGTGCCACTAATTTTGTAAACTGTCAATCTCACACATACTCCAAAGCGTCTATATCTAAAAAATATAAAAAGAGAACAAACAATATTTGGATATATTAAAATGATTCATTTGTATATTTACAACTAATCTTTATCTCTTGGTGGAGTAGAACAGTAAAGTTTACATCAACTTCAAAAGCATCCTGAATTGCTGCATATTTTCAAAGCTACGTGGTAAAAATAAATTTGGTGAGGTATAAAGAGAATTCTTTCCATTTGCAGGACCAACAATTTCATTTTATGTGTAGCCACACATTCCTTTGCAATCCCCCAACATTACTGTGTCACTCAGCTCATTTAATCGCATATCAAAGAAAGTCTAAGCTCTAATTACGAGATCCAAATTTCTGCACTGGCCCATGACAGGGGTTGCAATCAATCAACAGAACTGGGCTCCTGAAAACAGTAGGATCCCCTGATCCTTTGTTAATAGAAACAGCTATGATCATTTGAAGAAAATTGTAGAACACAGATAGTTTGCTGATGACAGATTTGACCTGACTTTTCGATGACCCAGAAGGCCATGACCTCCATTTGCCCCCTCGTTGCTACATCAGGGATCACTGGAGATGTTGGCAAGTTGCTAGCAGTTGCCGTGCACATGATTGACTTGTTTTCTAAATGACTAGCGACTGAAGTGCCAGTGAAAGCTCGTGGCTGTTGGATTCTTTGGGGCAGACACCAGCTGCTCCACTGCAATAGATAAACTGTTTCACTCCCCTTTGGGATTCATGTGTTGAAGTCTGGCCAACGATGCTCAGGGCTCTAATGACACTGAAGCATCATGTGTCTGACTGGGCTGATCTAACACCACAACTATTTTTTTCCTTTGACACGATGGAGACGGAAAAGGATTCTTGTGAAAGTTGCAAAATAAACATGACTGATGGGAAATTTGTTGCAGTACCTCCATTGACAGCAAACCCAAAGATACAGTATATACAGTATTTTTACCCTAACTTTATGTTCATTATGTTTAAGCAAAACAGTTATAATTCCATTATTTCTCAACATAAAATGATCCAAGTCTAACACTTTGGGATGAAAGGCAGCAGACGGTATACAATCCTTCAAGGAATGCTAGCTCTTTGACCTTCTATCATTATACACACATTAATTTTTGTCAGAGTTTTTTTATTTATTGTTGTGCTGTCAGTAAATGTGTTTGTTCCTGATGATGTCTAAAAATCTTTCTAAATCTTTTCTTATTTTGTCAGAAGATTTTCAAATGCGTAACCTCACAGTACCATTACTACCCTCTAGTGCTCCTTAGGGAAAATACATTACTGTATGTAAATGTGGGTCCCATATTTATATCATAAAATAATGTATTCCTTTTTGTATATTTTTTTATTTTACCCCTCTCTCTATACTTTTGATTCTTATATTAGCTCAATTGGTCATTTTTTGCTTTTAATATTTCAGAGAGTTTCAGAAAAAAAGCTAAAAACAATTATACACAGTATGTCCTAGCCACATGTGGAAGTTTCACCAAAAACAAACATGGCATAATTTTTGGTTACTAGATTGGGAGCATCCTGAGGCCTGGAGAGTCTTCACAAAACTCTGGACTGGAATCTTTGAAAAAATTGTTAAAAAATTCCATTGGGTGTACTAATGAGGAAAACTAACTATTTTAAGCAGCATTTGGTGTTTTCACAATTTAACCCCATTTAGATGATCTAAACGAAATTTGTACACAACAAAATTTTCATTCATATTTTATAGCCAATTTAAAAACACTCAATACTTTCAAGTATAACATTTTCAGACTGGTATATTCTTGTGTGTGATCTTGAGAATGCACCAACTTGTTTATTTCCCATCAGAAAACACCCACAGCAAAACTTCCTCTAAGCAATGCAGGTCCTTTTCTAAAGTTCCTAAACAGTTCTGGCAGAGTAGTTGACTCAGTCTAATGGAAGCCTCAACATGGGCCATATCAGGACCAATCTTGGCCTTGTGCATCCCCTTATCTCCCCATCTCTGCTGGGAGACATCCATCTTGATTTCTGCTGAGTGCCAAAAATAAGTAGCAGGAGAATCAGATGGAGAGATGGAGAGAATGGCGGGGAAGGGGATGCTCAGCTGATAAGGCAGTTGAGAATCAGAAAAGTGGATCTTGGGGAGCATGGCCCCTAATGTGCTGGAAAGAGGAACTCCATCTTTATCTAATTACTAAGGGGCTGTATTGCCATTGGAAATTGCATAAGCATTTATGGCGGCTGGTTGATATCTTGTGCTTTTACAAGCACACACTTTCTTAAGTTCATGCAGATATGATTAACATTCCAATACATGGCCAGTCATCCACACACAGACAAACACACACATACATGAGGCTCAGGGCTGAGTGCCATAACAGCCCAATGAAATATATTCAGATTAGAAAGGTGTCGCATTACTCTCCAGTCGGATGATAAATACGTGGTTAGCACCATCGTTAATCTTTTACCCCTCCCCACCTTCTGCCTCTCGACGTGGTGATGTAAAGGGAGGGGAGCGAGCATCCACTGGTTGGAGCCTGCACGCTAGGGCTGCTGCCGTGTGGCTGGGGAGATTTCATGGACTGTCTTATTCTGCTTGCTCTCACAAACACACAAGGACAAAACATTATGACCCACTGGACTCATTTTTAATGTTGCTGTTCAGAAAGGCAGCCTGTATTCAGGGTCTTTTTTTGGAAGTCAACAGCTTTAGAGAAACAAAAAATGTAAGCATCACTATTTGTTAAACAAATTTTCTACGAACGCTCCCTACAATTTATTTTCACATTCAGCTCCCTTTCTTTTTGTTCACACCCTCTGGCCACATATTAATTTCTAAGAACAAGGCTTTCTGCTGCCACACACTCCCGTTCTTTCATCCCAGGGGTTTGCTGACATATCACCCTGAATAGCATTTCATCGTAAGTAGCCATTGTCTACCTAATGAGTGGCATGCATAAAACACTAGAGGGCCATGGAGACAATGGCAGACATGCACTCAGAAAAAAGAAACACATGGTGGGAATTAGAGTGGATTCACCACCAGTAGCTTATGCAGCATATTTCACCATCAAAAGCTGACTTGGACCTCTCGGAAGACTTCAGACAGACAGTTCAGACAGTGACATGTCGCCCTCAATACAAACACAGCCTGAGGAAAAGGTCAAATGTTAACCCCTGAGTGAAATTGGTGCTGTGGCAATTCAGTTTGCTGATATTCTATTTCCCTTTTTGTTTTTATATTTGAAGACATTGATAGTGCATTTCCAGGATGCAAATAGTCTAAGTTTAAGCCAAAATTCTCACAAATCTTTTTCATTTAAGTGGTGAATCTTGAGAGAAACGAGGTAATTCTTCATTGGCTTTAGTCCAAAATGATAGTTTAGTTATGTGATTCATAAAATATTCAAGTATTATGTATTATTATTGACAAAAGGTCAAATTTCCAATTTTACACATTCAAATAAATAATGAATGAATGAATGAATGAATGAATGAATGAATGAAATTTATTTCAGACAATTTCAGACAATTAACAAATTTAAC